>JAMPIT010000482.1:600000-1200000 GCA_026261815.1 Monarcha castaneiventris obscurior
TTAATATAGCCATATATTTTTTCCTGTTAGAAAATGGCCAGATTTATACTTAACCACTGAAACAACATCAATAAATTGGTTTCCATAATTGGTGGCTCTGTATTTTTTTAATATAGATGTGGGGCATAAAGACACTATTTTCTTGAAACCCTGTCTATTTGATGTTGACTTAAAAATGAAATATATTTGATGATTAGGAACAAACATTTCATTTGCAAAGGCACTTCCTGTTTATTACAGCCCTGCTTTGTTGAACTTATTTCCGAGATGTAGATATAATTTTATTCAAGGGCAGTGTTTAGTATAAGGACCTGATATATCCCATATATTTCCTACTGACGTCCTGTAAATCATAGATTCTCAGCTAGAAGCATAAAGCTGGCTTATATAGAAAAAGTATAAAACTCTTGATAAAAATCACAGGTAAGCAAAAGTACTTAGGAAAACCAGATATATTAGAATGTCTCAGAAACTTTTAGATGTTTTGTGAACTGTTTAGAACTTTAATAAGAAAAGCCATGTTTTTAGGAAAAAATCATCTGTCATAATCCCTCCCTCTTCCTCTTCAAAAAGACAATTAAAATTGAGTTCTTATGAAAACACAACTGTTTTATGAAAACAAAATAAAACAATAAAGAAAAAACATATAAGGAAAGAAATGTGAGGCAGATTATACTTTTACAGGATGGTTCTTGTATCTCTTTTTGAAGTTTTCTGTTCATGGCACGGTATTTCACCTATATGCATACCCAAATTTTAGCTTTCAGTAGCATTAGCATTTTGTTAGCTTAATAATTATATTTAATTTTTGTTGTTGTTGTTAGAATAGTTTTGGGGTTTTCATACATCCAAATTAAGTATTTTTTAAATGCACAAAGAAAATAAAACATGAGTCTTAACGCAAGATTTAGTGGAAGAAATATTAAAAGATAGAGGAAATAATGGGGCACAGAATGAGAATCTGAGCAGACTTTGTTGCTCCCCAAACACTGGTCTTTCCCTTTGTGTGGAATGGTACCATCATCTTAAATCAGCCACCTTACCCCATACCACTTAGTTGTAAAATACAGGAATACTTTAAAGTTTGAAGACCACACCAAGACAAGAGAACTGAGAGGGTATAACATTCCCTGCCTACAACCCATGTCTCTGTCAACCAAAGGATTGACGTAAGAGTTGCACAGCCTGAATTTTCACTTGAACTGGGCAAGGAACTCACCATGGAGTTGATTTGCTTTTTGCAAGGCCCCTCCTATAGTAGTGGGCAACAAATAATTACTCGTAGAGAAATTAATTCAGTTTAGTAAAATGGGATATAATTAAATGGAACTGGAGCCGTTCAGAAGAGGTAAAATTTAAGATGAATTTCAAGAAGCATCTCTGAAACTGAGCTTTATTAAGCCGAGGAATTTGCTGTCCTAGCTGTCATATTTTGTCCAAAACACAAGCTCATGTCTTCTCTGCATTTTTTTTCCCATTTTCATATAAAGATTCATTTACCCAAAGTGTATTTCATAGATCAAACTATTTGCAGAGATGTTTCATATTTGTTTCCTATTTGACATAGTCCTAAGTTCTCCTGAAGTACTGTGCTGTTGTTAGTTATGTGATATCCATATTTTCCATAGCCTGATCCAAGTGGCCAATGTTCTGAAAGTATTATGATTAATATCAAGAACAATAAAGATTAGTAATCATAAATTATAAGAATGCTAATCAAACCTTCACACCAATTACTACTGTGTGACATCACTGACACAAGTAAATAGCTGAGAAATTCAAATGAAGAGGCCTGATAATGAAAGGCAAACAAAAACCCTGGGTAATTTTTAGTCAAAAACTGTCATTTCAAGACATCTCTGAAATGTCAATATCAACAGAAACACCAGTTGAGCACACATGGAATAAGGAGCCACAAAACATGCTTACATTGTTCAACATATTCAATAGAAGAAAACTTTAGAATGAGGGAGGTCAAAAGCACCTTCAAGAAAACAAAAACCTTGCTAGCCTCAAGTGCAACTGTGTTTTACTGGTTATACTTTGCATATCTTATGTGCTGAGAATTTTACAAGGGAAACTTACTGCTGCATATGCACAGCAGAAGAGTAGAGTGGATGCACATACAACTTAGTAATTTTCCAAGCTATTGAAGGTCTTCCAAGGATATAGAAACATTTTGCTTTTCTCAGATGAGATCCGTGACCAACAATGCATGGATATCTGCTGTACTGAAACAAAGAAGTGAAAATACCTATGACTGATTGGCAAGTTTATTACATCAACTATTGGTTCCTGAAACAAACAAAGGAAAAAGACACTTTGGAACAATGTGCATAAACTACAAGAAGACTTCTGATCTGATTCCATTTTTATACTGACAAAATGAGAAACAGGAATAACAAGGAATTGCAAAGCAAATTTTTCTATAAATACCTCTATGATTGTGTGGAGGAGAGATCTCACTCTCTGATAGACAGGATACTGGTTTTAACAGTCAAGGCATTTACTTGTCTGCTTTTAATAATTTGTGACTCAGCATTAGTTATCACTTGAGGAAAACCTAGTCCCAGCTTCACTGTGTAAACGGGTCTTTTTATATACCGCAATCTGGATGGTTTTAAACTGCATGGAGAGTCAACTGAGACTCTCTCTGACAAATAGAGCTAAGAAGTTCTCCAATTATATCTGCATGAGGATTGTATGAGATGTATGAATTTTTGTACCTGTCAGTGAAGACCAGAGAGTGACAGTGAAAGGTCTGTGCATTTAACACAAGAGCAACTCACTGAACTCCTCCCTCTTAAGAAAATGCTATTACCTTAGTACTTCAGTAAGTACTTCAGTAGCTTAGTAAGAAACAAAGAAATTAAACCAAAGCCAAATATATTTAGAAAAGTTAAAATTTTCCTTCAAGTTCTGATTTCTAAGATGAGTGCATGCAAACTCCACTAAACATGCCCTTCCTGTCATGCATTATCTGTAGCTAATACTAGACTGGTGTTTGAAAGAAATGAAACACCTTCCCAGGCTGACCAGAAAACCTAACGCTGGACTTCACACTCAGAAACGGAGGCTGACAGATTGAGTGTACCTAGGCAAAAGAAGGAAGGATTTTGAAAACCTGTTTAGGGTCTGAGCAATTGCAGGTATATGGTACTTTTTACATATGTCAAGGAAAGCATTAAATCACATTTATAAACAATACTAGAGAAAAGAATGGAAAAAAAAAGTCATGATGGAAACCCAAGCCTTATATGAAGACCAGTGGCAAAATCTATGTATAAAAAGATTAGTATTGCTTAACCACCTTGGTAAACACCCTCATCTTTTGCTGTGGACATGCCATTTGTATGATTGAAAAATATGGTGCTGTTGAAGATACACTTCTAGGAAATCTACAGAAACATGCAGCAGCTCTTTCAATCCTTATCAATTAGATTAATTATCAAGGATAGCATATATTTTTACCCAATAATTTAGGAAATTTAAAATAATTTATGTGGGTGTGCTGAAGGGAGAGGTGTTCTTGTACTTTAACTTTGGTTCTTAAAAATAATAAGCAGGTAGTTGAATGAATGTAGGAAAAGTATTAATTTATCCCCTGTTCCTCATTCTGAACTTATCAATTAGAATACAAGTTCCATCTTCTCTTAGTTACTTTTCTCACCACAGGATGCTGTTTCCTACATGTAGCAAAGAGGAGAAAGTTAGGTGGTATGGGATTGCTGTGAACACAAGACTAAGTACAAGAGGACAAAGGCAAGAATAGACCTGAAGTCTGGAAGGCTGCAAATAGAGATTAACAGTAGCCAACATCCCCAAAAGTATTTGCATTTTCTTATACTATATTGTTTTGTCTCATATGCCTAATGGTTTTATTTAGAAAATCTATTAGTCATGCTCTACAATGTCACAAAATCCATAGGATTTAAATTATCACTTTTAACTCATATTTCTTAGTGAAAAAATTATCACTGTATTCTTCAGAGAGATTAACACAGAATTTAAAAAAAAAAATTCTCTAAATTAATTTTACCAAAACAGTGACAAAATATTTTATATTTAATTCTACCAGAGGCAATCCTAATGTAGAATAGGCTTCTGAAGCTGTCATCATTCTTTATGTTTGTGTCAATGTTTGTTCTTTCAATTTACTGACTGGGAAGTGGTGAGAAATCAGCTCTTCTTCTAAAGAAGAATTAGGATCAGATCTGAAGTTTTGCATTCACATCCGTGTAGAAGTATTTGCTTGGTTATGATTTATGGCTGTGACTTATGCAGCACAAATAACATGCCTTCATCACCACATATATACTCAAAAACATTGATCTCATCCTGAACTTATCCTTGTACAACCCCACTTTTAAATATTCAGTCTTTTTAAAATAAAATCTTTAAGGAACAGACGCACAAAGCAAAGGGGACGAAAGAAGCCTTTCTTAAAATGCTGAGGAGGCACATTAAATTCATTACCATTAGAAAAATTTAAGATATACTGGTGTGCCTGTGAGATTCTCAGAGGTTGATACTCAGAATTTTTTGGATGTGGTTTCCTTAAGGCAATTAGAAAGATCACACAGTACATATTTTGTTTAAGTTTTGGCCCAATGTATGTCTTACACATGCAATTTTTCTCACAAAAAAAAAAAATTTCTTCAACAGAGTTAATTTTCGTAGACCCAATTTTGGTGGATACGTTATTTTAATGACATTAAACACGTTTAGATTAATTCTGTGGCATAACTGGTTGATATAACTGAAAATAACTCAAAAGTTGACACAATACTTATTCTCAATTAATCTAAAATGTTTATAATGTTATCTAAAATATTACAGTGTCAATAGTTAAGACCGTTTATAATGAAAGCTTTAATTGTTTATATTGTGCATAACAATTAAGCTTACAGGTATAGAAATACAAAAGCATATATCATTAAGCTATTTTAAAAACAGAGTGAATCATTCTATATCCTGTAGTAACATGTTAATGACTAAGTGAAACATGTGGGTTCTTTTCCTAAAAAGCACTTAATTCTAAAGTACGCAAACTATGGCCAAACACCTGGAATAACAGCAATGAAAAAATTAATAATTTTATAAAGGATGGATGTAGTGTGATATTTTTCATAGAACTTTGCCTAGAACCAGAAACTTATATTAAATTTTATCACTCAATGGTGATGTCAATAAATAAAGTGCATTAGCTGTATATCAATGATGCCTACTGCAAAAGCATTTTTTCAGTGTAACAATTTTAAGGATTTATGAAGGGATTATTTAATTTTGTTTTTTTGGGTTTTTTTTGGTTAACCGAAGGGGTTGTAGTGCATTTTAATGCTTGGAGACTTGAAGGTTTGATTTAATGAAATAGAGCTAAACATGGTAGGTAAATAAACATTTTTATTTCTGGGCATTTGTCCTTTTTCTTCAACCAACCCTGGTACTACAGTCTGACAGAGTTTAGAAGAAATTCTCGATTTTTCCTGTCTGAGATCTTGTGCCCTGAAGAAATATTCTATAAAGACTTTAGTAAAGCTCTTTTTCACCTGTGTTCTGAATTCAAACTGAAATAACTCTACAGAAAGAGAAAAGCAAATAGATTGGGATAGTCCTCACAAGGTAGGGGGATTTTTACTATTTTAGGAGTACTAACCACCATAGCTGCTATACAATTATGGACTGTTAACAAACAGTTATTGTCATGCTTTCCTGGTAATTAAACTAAATACATGGATGAGCAACAAGGTAACTTTTACATCCAATTAACCTGCCCTTTCACCTATTAAATGTAATCACACTCTTACTTATATGTTGAGCATAAACTACACTATATTTTATAATCTTGTTAGTATTCATGCTTTGTTAATGAAATTTGATCAGCTTATTAGAGGCGCTGAGTTTTTGTAGTTAAGTCACATCTGTTGTCAGAAGTAATTAGATCAGGTGGCAAATGACAGCACCTTTCCTGACAGATGCTTTAATGTTGAGAGTAAGAATGCTCTAAATGTCTCTTTGAATAATGCCAAGATTTCAGCTAGGGTTTATTTGCCTTGAGCTTTTGAAGTGGAACTTTTGGAGCAGTCTGACATACTCCCAGACAGGAGTATGTGTGACTTTCACTTCCAGTGTTAGAGGAAAAGAGAAACTCCTTCAAGATGATTTTTAATAAAGATTTGTCTTGGAAAGGTAGAAGATAATGTTATCAAACTATCTGAGTATGTTTTCCTTTTAGCATATATACACACACTGTTAAGACACAAAAGATATTGCATTATGCATTTAAGCATATCTCAGACTGTAAATTACACTTCAGCTTAATGACTCTATTATTCAAATAAATGTGCTGACAAGCTGGTAAAGATATTATTTTATGGCAGGCTTTTCATCAGACAGCCATGAAATAATGCTGGCTTTCTGCTTGTGACTCAGAGAATACACTTTTTTAGTGAACTTACCTTACAAGAAAACACTGTAAAATGCACTATGAAAGAATCTCTTCCATCATTTATCAGCAATCTAGACAGCACACAGATAATAGTTGTGTGGGTTTCCCAGGTCTGTTTGGAAAGACACATTCATGCTTCCTCGTCCATATGATTCTGCATAAAACAAGAGTTGTAAGAATGCCTTCAATCAATTCTTTGCATTGTTTTATCCTTACAAACTGAGTGGAATTACAAGTGCTCACCAGATTGGCAGTAGTCCCTGCACATGTGCCATCCAATTACTTGGAGGAGGGCTTCAAATGCACATGCTGACAGCCACCAAGGAGGATATTCTTTGTTTCGGGCACCCCATGCAAAAATGTAATAGGAATTTTGATGGTAGCAAGAAAGATTGTTCTTTGTGCATTCTCAAAGACCAGAGTGTTCTTTGCTTTTTCTCTGACAGGTGAATGTCAATTATGTTTCTCTTCTGGTTTTTTTTGGCCACACATCCATCAGAGTACTGTCTGGGTCCATACAGTTAAAGATGGCCCTATTAAATTTGATGAAACAAAAATGTTTTAATTATTGCAATCATTCCCTTAACAGTAGAATTTATGGGTAGAAGAAAATGAAATTAAGTTCATCCCTTAAGTTCCATAGGATGACTTCAGTGGGTCACACAGCTTGAGTCATTTGGGTTCATACTTCTGGTTTGGTTCCTCATTCTTTGTTTTTAATGTTCTTAATAATTCTTTACACTTGGGAATTTGCAAAACAGCAGTCATATTATTTTGGTTCACTTCCTTCTAAACTGGAAGATTCTGATCAATAGAAATTCTAGAAAGAGTGACATTATATGGAATGATAAGGAGGATGATACTAATGTCATTCCATTTTTCTCTGTCTTCTTTATCCTTATGTAAGACAGAATAAACACGAGAGTGGGCATTCATTGCAGGTCAGAAGCATCCTCCATGAATGGATATTCACAGTGACAACAATTTCCTGGTCTGAAAATGGGAGTAATTCTAGCTGCCCTTTAGCGTTGCGTTATGTCACATCTGGTTACATTTGTATGATAACACACACCAACATGACAACTCAGTGCATCATATTGGCTTTGTGTGAGGAGATAAAGCATAAATGGAATGTGACTGGCTAGGAAAGTGATGTATGATGCCTCAAAACAGAACCCACAAAGAAGAAAAGGTACAGGATTCATACCGTATGAAAACAGGCAGAAAGATGGCCAAAATATTTATAGGTCCAAACTTAAATGTAAGAAATTAGTAGAAGGAATTCCATTCTTACTTTAAAACAGCATTCAAGAACACAAACATAGTGCAACAGAGTGTTACTTATGCACAGATCACTAAAACCATGAGAATAAAGGTGCGCAATATTCCATGCATTATTCCTCTAATGAGGCCAAACAAAGGGAAAAAAGTCCAGTGTTTGCATCCAGGGATCACAGGATCTATATGTGCTTAAGTTTGCTAGGTGCTGGGGCAGACTGTGTTGGTACACTAGACTTCTGGCAGAGAATATGCTGTCTAGCTTCTGCTTTGAATTAAAGTTTTGTGTGGAATTCTCAGTGACATGTCCAATGCCACTGATGGACAACACTACAACCCCTCTGTACATAAGATTTATACCAAGTATGAAAGACACAGTAGAACTGCCTAAAGAGGATAGAAGTTATAGAGAAAATAGACAAATGTGTGATTTTTCCTACTTACTTCACAGGATTCAACAAAGGGAAGGGGGAAAGGGTTCAGTGTGAATGCTTCTCCAAAAGCTGTTGGCACTTCGTTAGGGGCAGCAATAGGTAAGTGCTGATTACACCAGGACTTATCATCATACGATGCGGTAACTGAAAATTTGTACCATATCAAGTGACAGACCCTTATGCAGGCAAAAAAGCAAAAGTAATCATGTCATCTACACATTTCTCTATTGCTATTATTTTGTGGGTTATTTATTAACAATCCATTTTTGAAGCTATTATCAGAAACTATTTCAGTCCAATGAATAAATGTTTTTTTCTCCAGACTTGCAATACTGGAGTGTCTCAGTATCTTGGTTTATGGTGACTGAATGATTTTCACCAGACTTAGTAATCTGGGTGCATGTACTTTGTGCTTGCTAATCATTTTTCTATATCAAACACCCCCGTTTCTTTAACCGTTTGAAAAGACAAAAAAAAAAAGAAGAAAGCCAGAAAGAATTATTCTGGGTATTTCAACTCATTTCATACTCTTGCTTATTAAAAATAATAATTTTTCAAATCTTTTTTACTGATGTAGTTCTAACCTCCACTCAGTTTAGCTTGGGGATATATCCAGTTTCTCTTGAACTGAGCCAAATTTGACCCATAGCCCACATGTTCTTATTTTTTGTACCACAAATACAAGTTATTATAGTAGAATAGTGGAATTCAGATGTTTTAAAGGGAAATTTTATGTAATTTTTCCTTTAAAAAATTTCTGTAGGATATTCTCTTTATTGTTGCTCTGTAAAATCTTACTCTCCATATGCTCTTATTTCCGCTCAAGAAAAAAGCCATTCATTTTTTGTTCCTTTCAGAAGCGTAGTTGAAATCCATTGTACTTCAGGATTATTTTTTTCCAAAGAAATTTAAGTCATTCATTTACTAACTCTTGAAGTCGGACAAGTTGTGCAGAAGTACTTTATGCAGTCAGTATGATAAATTTCAAGCTGTACTGGTAGAAGAATGTGAATAATGGAAAAATTATTCACGAATATATTATCCCAAATCTTTAAAGAAACCATACATATTAAATTCCAGGAAAGGAATAGTGATAAATAAATATTTCAGGAGTAATTCATTCAAATAATTTATTTTAAAATTATCCATGCCCTGATTGAAACCCTATTGAAATAATTGATCTCACTTCTGCTGGTTCAGCTTCATAAAGAAATACACGAGGAGCTCCAGTATTTTATAGAATCAGGCTTTTTTGACGTCTGTCAACTTTTAACCCAGCTTAAAGCATTCGTTTAGGCACTAAAGAGTCACTTTTATTTTTAACTTTCCTATTCCTTCAGTTTTCCTCCCCCCAATTTTTTACAGTTTAAAAATGTCATATCGCAAAATGTGTGACACAGTTATTTCTTAAATTATTCTGATGGTTCTTTATACTTCTTATTTAGATGAATTGGTAGGCAATTGTATCACAATTGCCTATTTGATGTCTAGTTTAGCAATTTATTTATGCTGAACAAAATGTTATGTTGTGAAAGTTTGTCTACTTTGCTTTTCCATAACTTTAGAATTAAACCTTCAATACCCTAAAAAACTGTGTGTTGATTTTTTTTAAAGTACTCAGAGATTCAAATAAGCAGTTAAACAGATCTTCAACAGAACACAACAGCAAAAGCCAATAAAGTCCCTTGTAATCCAAAGGTTGAGTAAATAAGCCTTCATGTAGGACATGTGAGCCTGGAATTAGTTTCTTCTTTGAGAGGAGCAGGAGAATCTGAATGCCTTCCATCTGTTCAGCAACTCTTTAGATCCAGATGGGTTAGGATACTGTCCATGTCTACAAGTAGATCCATTTTACTTGTTGATAGTCCCATAAAGGGAATCGGGACATCACAGCACTAAGTTCTGAAGCACCTGACTTTTACAACTGCCAGATTAGTCAGTAATTTCTTTGTGAAATACACAAAGAGCTTTGGGAATGGCAGCCAAAAACACCATTGGATAGCTCAGTGCCTTAAGCTAGAAACTAAGGAAGACTAAAAAATACTGTGTTTTCACACCTCTTTTATTGTCTTTCTGTTAGGTTCAACAATTCATTTTTATATTCAAAATCAGAGAATGGGCAGTCATTTTTAGGGAGTTTAACTAACCAGCACTTCAAGGGCTAGGACATTGATTTAGGATATAGGGCACCTGTTTTCAGTTCTTTATCCCACCTGAAGCAATTTGACTTACTCTTTTTAGCTAAACCTGTGTAGTATATGCATATTGATTCAACAGGCCAAGAAAACCACATTCATTATTTTGCATAATCAACAGAGCATTTGCCTAATACAGGTAAATCTGAATCCCATTCCTGATTCCAAAGACCTATATTTTTATCTGAAGTGTTTAATGGAGCCAGGGCCAGAGGTAGAACCAGAGTACTCCCATGTGATTTTCTTAAACGTAGTCTAAAGTTATGTTCATATTCCCTGGACCAGTGAGTGTTGAACTATTTAATGCAATGTGCAGCTACTTTAAGGAAGGTCTTCAGAATACCTTGGAGTGCAATAATAAAATATTCACAGAAGGGATGTGATTTCAAATCTTTGTAGCCAGAAGAGGCAGCTATCCCCATATCTCCTGTCTCTCCTTTCCTTCCTCCTTCACCTGAAGCTATTGAAACACACATGACTAAAGAAAGAAGGATTTGGATTTTTGCATCTAGATTAAACACATCTGTTTCTTCTCAATCCATCTAAAGCTGTTTGCAAAGCAACTCTTTTTTATATCTGATGACAGAACTCCATGGTGCACTCAGGGCATGTAATTGAGACTGCTCTGAGCAGGCAGTGTCACTGAGCATCGTGTCTGCAGTAAGTCTCGTACATTGACCTATTGTGCTAGTGGTAAGTCTTCTTTTAACTGGGAACTTCACTTCTTTCTCTTCAAGAGCTATCATATAGGGCCTTGCCTGATAATTTCCATGTACTTACATCTGACAAATGAAATATCTTCTGTAATTTTAAAACTTTTTGGTAGATAATAATGATCTGTGACTTGTGTCTGCAAGATTAAATTATGGGTCACCTAAAGTTGACTTTTCAGTGTCATGCAGTATGTGAACTGAATTATTAATCAAACATTACAAACAAATGTATTTATTCTCATTACCCACCAATTTGTGAAAAGAATTATGCCTCCCAAGTTTAGCAGTAGAGTCAACATTTACCAATTATAACACTTTGTCAATGTTCAAATCATTTGACTGTAGTACACTTTCTATATTTTCAGAGTTCCAGTGATGCTTCCTTACTGCCCTGGAAATCATCAAGAAAATAATAGACTATTACATTTCCAAGTGGCTGGTGATTAAGAAACTTAAAAATAGCCTACCATATGATATTTGCATGTATTTAAGGCATGGATGACTACAGAGAAAATTATATTCTTTTGATCAAGTCTTAGTCTAAAAAGACTGCCATTTCAACTAAGAGCTAATATATTGTTGGCAATACAGTATAGTCTAGTCATGTCAAGATGTATTATTTCAGTAATAGGTAGGTTTTAGAACAGAAGTTCACTGTTAAGTGATCCATTTGAATGTCTGTGGTTGACATTGCAGTATGCTATTCTTCCTTTTACTAGCACCAATTTGCTTTTTTTTTTACTTTGGTGGTTTTTTGGAAATACGATTTAGTAATTTTGTTCTCAGAAGCTATGCTAGAATTATTTTAATGCTTCTACCCATTCAAATCTGTTTTACATCTGACAGTCTATTATAACGAGCTGAGAAACCTCTACATCAAAAACTACATCTCAGGATGTATAATATCAATATTTCTCATATTACTGAGCCACATAAAATAATTTCTCTACTTATTCCAGGAAGGTCCTCCACCTATAGTAACATTGTTATCACAGCCTTCATAAGGGGCACAGTCTATGTGGGTTGCAATCAACTGACTGAAATCACACAAGTGATATTGTTTATGATATTATCCTTGATCAGGATCTGCTCCCCAACCCTTTTTTATTGTATAGAAAACCTATGGTTGCTGTGATTTTAGTCTCTCATTAGCATATTTTTAAAGTAATCTCTGAACAATAAAGAAGTGATCATATAATTGAATTTAGCTCAAATTCTCTAGGATGAACAGGAGCTTCCTCTAAATACATTTCAAAGTTGTATGCTTATTTCAATGATGGTTAACTATTTTTGTATGTGAAATTCTAGAGATATTTATATATCTATGTTATAAGTCTTTATTTAAAAAAAAAAATCTCGAAAATGAGTGTGCAGGAATTCATCAAGTAAGTGAAAAGTGGGGACATTACAGAAAAGACACCACAGATTTCTGGTTGCACTCTCAGGTATTCCCAGTTCTTTGCTTGACTAACAAGCTTTCATGCAGAAGTTTCAATGTATGATTTGATAAGTTTGGGGGAAATTTAAAGTTTTATTCATTTCAGACTTCTTTTGAAATTCTCACCAGGTTGCAGTACAAAAGTCATTGCTACAAAGCAATGAGCTACAAAGCCCACTTTCCATAATCACATAGGAGAATAAATTGTACCTGTTGCACAGGTACAATTCTGTGAGAAGACTCATCCATATAGGTCTTGTTGTGTCTGAACGAATACTTCTCGAGAGCTGTGATAAGTCCTTCCCAGCCTGTGTCTGAAGAAATTGATGACATGCTATTATTTAAAGCCCAGCATTATAGATGTATTTAACAAGCCTTTCAAATAAAATTTAATAATGTTCATAAAGGCCAAGCATTTATTTGTCACAGAAATGTACCTTTCCAGTTGGAGATAATTATAATGTTTTTATATTGTTTTTTTATCTAGCTTTGCAGTAGAAAACAAGTGGTCTGGTATAGTACCAGACTTCAACAGATGAAATCTCAACCACAAATCCACATTCATGGAGTTTTTTTCAGATACATTATGCAGAGCAGTTTTAGGAAAACCTGAAATGTAAGCTCTTTTTCCGTGATCTTTATAATTAGTTCTTATCTAAAGATTAAATCTTGCATTATAAGATCTGTGGCATTATGAAATTAAATAATCTAAACTTCAACATTCTTGCTGTTGGTTAATGAGTCTTTCACAAGACTCATTATTGTTCAATTTAGAAAGCTCTGGTGGGAGTTGACAATTTTTTGTTCTAAATTTTACAAGCCTTTTCAACCCAGAGAATCTATTTCACTCATTCAATTTAATAACCTTCAGCAGATAATGTTGCAGAATCTAGATGTTTTAGTCAAAATATTATTTCCCTTTATTCCAACAACTACTCAAAAAACATAATATTCTTTCCCAGTAACTGAGCAGCAGGCTGAGTAGTTCAGTACAAACAGGTAAGATTATAAACTGAAACAGCTACAAAAATAAATAAAGGAAAACTTTTTCTGAAGGCCAGGAATTATAAGTAGAGCTTCTGTGTAGTCCTTCAACAGCAACCATTTTTCCTCTGTATAAAACAGATAATGGCTTTTGCAATGACATGTATTTCTCTACCAATTTTTCCTAGAATATTTATATCCTTTTTGTTTTGCGCATCCTAAGAAAGCTCATACCATTGTGCTCTCTTGTCACTGGGGACTGAATTGGCTGTGCAGGTCCAATTAATTTCCACTACTATTGGATGACATCAGTTTCATCATATTTATGTCACTATGTTCTCACAGCTTTGGCTTTTGGATGATGACACTTCTGGAATTCCATGAGCATTTTCATGGACTACTGAAGTACTGTCTCTGGAAAAGAAAAAAATAAA
The DNA here is from genome assembly GCA_026261815.1 of Monarcha castaneiventris obscurior. NCBI lineage: Eukaryota > Metazoa > Chordata > Aves > Passeriformes > Monarchidae > Monarcha > Monarcha castaneiventris. The sequence goes on from JAMPIT010000482.1 coordinate 613,925, forward strand.
AGGGTGCTGGTTATTTTCAAACATTTTCCACTTCTTGATTGCTATGAAAAAATACTTGTGACATTGCAGTCTCTGTAGAAAATCTGTGATTGAAGGACAAATCAAGAATAATTACTCAGGTGGCTGAAGCATTTAATCTTCAAATGGCTGCTTCTAGATTCTTGCCAAGAATCACCTGGAAGTGATAAAGCTAAAAAAATAATTACAGAAAAAAGCAATCTTAGGGCTGTTTTATTGCTAATAGAGAAGATGTTGCTAATTAGTGTTACCACTCATTCTGAAGATGTGGCAACTTGTGGATCAACTGGTTTAACAAATGAGCAAAAATAGTTTCTCTCAAAGAACAAAATTAAAGAATCTAAGTTTTGAAGTGTGCATCCAGTCTCAAACTCAAGTCCTTAGCAGTATTTATATGCAGTAATAAAAGGTACATAAAGTACCTCTCAATCTACAGTCTGGTGACTAATTGCTTGTTAGTACCTTAGTGATAAGGCTGTAATCTATGCCCAAGATAATACTTTTTTGGGGTTGTTGGAGTAGGTACCTTTAGGCAGCCTGTTACTAAAACAGAATTGTTTTCTTGGATGGAACTGTTATATCTGTTACAAGGTCAGTTAGTGAGATTGGCTAAAAAGTCATTTGCTTCACTGGTTATTGTTACCTACATATACTTTCTAGAAAACACATATTTCCAATGAGGCCTAGAACTTCTGAGTTAAATAAAAATTATCACAGCATGTACTTTAGAGGAGAAAGCTGCTTTAAGTCTTGCAGGCCCAAACACCATTGAAAAGTTAAATAGTTATTTATGTAGGTATCTAAAGGGAATGTGTCGAGAGGATGGACCAGGCTCTTTTCGGTGGTTCCAAGCAATAGGACAAGAAGTAATGGACTAAAGTGGTGCACAGGAACCACTCAGGTTCCACTTGAGTATAATGAAGAACTTCTTTACTGTGTGGGTGACTGAGGACTGAACAGATTGTACACACAGGCTGGGGATTCCCCCTCACTGGAGATACACAAGAACCACCTGGACACAATCCTGTGCCAAGTGCTTGGCGATGACCCTGCTTGAGCAGGTAGCTTGGACTAGATGACCCACTGTGGTCCCTCCCCATTGTGTGATTCTGTGAAAACATTAAAGAAAGACATTTTGTTTTTGACTTCAGCTACTCCAAATTTCAAAGTAAATAAGTGAGACTGACACATATATTCATTAAAAATTTAATATAAGCACAAAAATATTAATAAAACATTTCAACTGGTAATGGAACAGGCAATGTTTAATAACAATATAAACTCTCAAATTTTGTTCAGGGCTCAGAAACCCCAGTTATTTACATGCATGGCGTATTTACACACACAGGGATTATCTGAAAAAGTAAAGTATTTATTTAACGCAATATAAAATATTTTTCACCAGTCATGCAAAATAACTTGAGTAATGACAAAAACAAAGAACTCTCATCCCCCAAATCAGTCAGTTTAACTCAATCTGAAACAAAAAATGTCCTTGGTTTCCGTTCATACTCTTTCTTCTCCCTCTCCTCTAGCTCCCACTCATGCTTCTCTCACTTCTGATGTGATTTCCTCAACAAAATTCATTAGGAAAATAGAGAATTTTTTTTAAAAAAGCACTAGTTTGAACAGTGGAAAGTTAAAACCTGGGAAAAAGAAAAGCAGGCACAGGGCAGACACAGAATCTTGAAAGTAAACTTTTTTGAAGGTAGAATGTCTTTCAAAAAATATTTGACATTATCTTGATGAGTATTTTGCAAATTATATCCACAGTGATAAGGTTACATTTGATTTTAATATGAATAAGCTTCATTTATTAGCAAGAGGTTGGAATGTTTCTTAAAAAGACAGCTCATGAAATTACAGTATTTCAGTTCTGCTTTAGTCTGATCAAGGACCACATTTGGACTCCTCAGTGATTTAAAAAATACACACATTACTATTGACAGGGGATTAGGAAAGGCAGGTTTATAAATCTTACAGGCAAGGATGATAAAATAGGGAAGTGTTTGAAAATGAAGATAATTATTATTTTACCATTTTATGCTGTTGTAACTATGTGCATATACTTTACTTGACCTTTGCTATGATTCTAAAAATGAATAAACACTACAGAGCCAAAGAATAACCAGTTTGAGAAAATGCTGAAGAAAAAATATATAAAGCAGATCATTTTAGCATTATTTCTTTTTGTGAATGGTGACCATGATATTGCAAAGGTATCTGTTCAGTTAAAATCCTTGAGCCATATGAAATACTAATCAAAATCAGGTGTTGCCACCTGATGAAACATATATTTTGCAAAGTGTATATAACTTATAAGTGAAGCATTTTTCTAAATGAAGTTTGTATGTTTATTTCTTATTCTCTCATATTTTGTAAGTTTTAAAAACCAGTCATCTAATTTAATGCTATTTTAAACATAGTAGCTGTAATTTCATCTTGCCCTTGGAGTAATAAAGGCTTAATTACATTGATTCAGCAGATGGATAAAACAAAAAAAAAAGTGTTCTGGATATTGAAATGGTACCATCTTTCAGGTCTGTTGAATGTGTTTCCTAAACTTATAAAAACCACCTGCATGCCATGTAGCAATATATATTTTTATGGTTAAAGCAGCTGCTCTTTTAAATGTAATGTTTCTTTGAAAAACCCAGCTTCCATGTCATGATAAAAAACACATATAGGTATTTTCAGCTCTCTTCAAAGTTATGAATTGTGGCCTTTTTACCACTTGATGTATTTAGGCATTGTCTGACATCTCCTTTTTTAGGGCTGAGGAGATTTTTAGATCAAGAATTTCATCTACTGACAGGAGCATGGAAGGGAAATTGCAAGCAACAGCAGGTCTTTGAATCTGGAAGCAGACCTATTTTCCGGGAGCTCTACACCTGGCTCAGATTTCTGTACACAACAAACTCTCTTCCACAGTCACATATGGGACAAGCTGTGCTGATTTCTCCTCCCAAGGGAGGGAGTTATAACAGGTCATGGGCTCTGCTCTGAGAACAAGACTTTGCAGAGCCATACTGCTCCCTCACCATTATACTGTATCCTGTATCTACTGCCCACAGATATTCAGAAGACATTGTATGATAAGCTTTTCTCAAAAACTGCTTTCCCTAGTGAATTTTTATCAGTGATCTCTCATATTTTCTTTCACTGCTGCCTCCAGATCCTTTTCCTTCTACATACATTGATAAACAACCATGGTCAAATAAGTTTTATATTATTTTCACCTCTATTCTTTTTAGATGGATTATTTTGACAGGAAGCAATAATAGCCCCTTAGGGGAACTGATGCTGAAAAGATACACAACAATTCCTTATCTTACAAAAAGCTTATTTTATTAAAAATCATGGTATTAATAAGTTGTGTATCTGAGGGTTAGCGTGTATTTTGTTTACACTAAAATATATGATTACAGAAGTAAACTAGTCTTGGATGGAATAATGAGTTATCTATAAGAATAAAAAGAACTTAGTGAAAAGCCCTCTACAAATGAATGGGCTATGTAGGAACACGAGGCCAAAATCCCATTGTGCTGAAATGAATCATGTTCTGATCAGTATAAACCAGCATGTTTCACTGGCTTGTTTCATTTTCCTCAGAGACAGATTCTTGTACTTGAACCAAATAAGTGACAATGAACCTATGGAATGATTTTCAATGTCTGTATTTGCAGAGCATGAACTTCATGAAACTACAATCTAACTAGTTTTATCTTAATGATATCCTTATTGTAATGCAGTAAATTTTCCTCCACTGCACCATCCTGGTGAACAATCTCCCCTTCTTCTACCTGTGACAGCTCCCTGTTGCAAACATCTTTTCTGAAAAGCTGTAGCAAAACCAGAATAGTGATACCAGACAAAGAGGTTGTAGGCCTATTTGAAAGGCTTCAGAGGCACTGAAAAAATGGCAGATAAAGTCACAGAGCATGTAAAACCAGCTCTACTGGCCTAGGTCAAAGATTTAAGTACTTTACCTGTATTAACAGCTAAAAAACTGGAAAGATGGGAGACATAAATTTAGAATGCATGGTAGTTTTTGTGCATTGTCAATCCATGACCATTTTGGTAGCCATGCCTCACTTATGTGTATCACTGGATTTCTCTTCCTTACACACATCTAGTCCATCCTTAAACTAGTTTAAACTGTCATCTTTCTGGAGCTGATATTGTAGGAGGAATCATGACCTTTGTTATTATTATTATCATCATCATTATTCACTTATTTCTGATAATATATTTGGTGCACTCTCTTACAACCTCCTTGACTTCATAGACCTGTATCATATCTCTCTCGACTGCTTGATAGTCCTAGTTTATTTAGATGTCTCTTGGAGGCAAGAAGGCCCATCCTTGTGATTGATGTAGAGACCTTCTTGAACTTAACCTTTCAACCTGTCCTTATATCCCTGAGATAGGGAACCAGGATTTAAGTAGCAAGTGAAACATAGATTTATTCCATGGCACAGTAATTTTCTATGTTTTGTACTTCATTTCTCTCCTAATCATTCCTGACATGCAATTTACATTTTTTGCTTTACTCAATTTGCTTTCTCTAGGAACACTTGGCAAAAGGTTGACAAAGAATAAAGTTACTGAAAATATATGGAAGAGAATGAGTTCTTTGCAGTTTGACAAAGGTTTCCTTGGCTAGAAGACAACGACGTGTAAAGACAGAATTTTTAGATTTCATGGCAGAAACTGATTGTTTTTGAGGACATCAGATCACAGTCAAACTTCCACGTTATGGGTTGCAACTGTCTCTTATTGTTGTAGAAATGGCAAGTTGCTGCAGAATTTGAATGCCAAAACAAGACTGCTATATGTGGCCTGACCACAACAGTCCCATGGATCACTTGTACATCTGGACCCCTCATGTTTACTTCCTGTGTGATGATATTGCTTCAGAAGCTGTCCCATTCTAGCAAATTATAAAGTAGTCTAGAAACAATAATGTGAAACTATCACATTCTAAGGAGTTCAAGCCCATTGACAGTCTGATATAATCCACAAAATCAGAGCTGAATTAGTAGCAATCTACGTTCTTGGAAAGGATGCTGCAGTATTGCTAGCAGGTGTTTTGAAAAATGTGCCAAAAACTCATTAAAGTGATTAAACTTCAACCGATATTTACAGGTGTTTTCCTCCCCTTACCAGTAAAGAAGCTGCATGACTTAATAATATTTTGATTAATAGGTAATAAATGCTCATTTCTTGCCCTGAATTTGCTCAGCCTCTGTAAGCAAAATTTAAAATAGTGTCCCCAGAATGCAGTGTTTTTAAACTGCTTGTCTTGGAACAGTTGTCTAAAGCTTGCTGTATAGAATTCTCTCCACTTGTATTGTTCCTATGGTATTAAGAAATGGGATACATAGGACAATGCCAAAGCAAGTGTTTAACTAAATTACCATGTTGGTTCTGCTAGCATAGCTTTTGCAGATTTGAAAACTCAACTTGAAATATGATCTGGTAGTGGCTAATAACTTAACCCTGACTGCTGAAGAACTGGGATTTTATTTTATCAGGTGTTCTTGTCTGTGAATTGCTCATCTGTAGACACAAGACTTGATTGCAGTAGATGCCTCTACAAACTGATTGTAGAAGTGGAGCTCTAAGTGGTGCTTAAAAAATCATTCCCTGGGTTTCTGTAGATACTTAACAACCAGTGACTGGGTCAAATGGTGTATGCACTGCTTCGGAACTCCTCTAAGGCAGTACTGTATGGCCTAAGTGCAGCACTGCGCCTTTGTACACTTGCAATTACACATTACAGTGGCATGTCAGCAATGGAAAGCAAAAGAAAAAATATCTAAAGGATTTTCTACATAATACAAAAAAGTACTATCTTACAGTTCTTATTTGCAAACAAATCTGATTGCACATACATTCATCAAAACATTTTTTTATGCCTTCTGTGTAAGTAAAATTTTTGGTATATATTGCCTTCATGCTGTTTTTCTGAGGGGAAAATTAATCTCAGAATATTCAATTAGAGTTGGATAGGTCAAGATACTTTGTTAATCCTAAATTAGGAGTTGAATTCTAGGTAGTTGAAATTCTTGGAAGGTCAGGCAGTGAGGATGTTTGGAATGAGACTGCTTATGAAAGGAAGGACTGTCTTGAGGACACCGGCTGATGTTGTACTTGAACTGATGACAAATTCATGTGAATGAGCTATAGTGAATGGATATTCCACTGGCTCTCCCGATGGACAATCTGACTTGATTAGCAGAATACTGAAGACAGAAGCCTCTGTTTCTTTCAGAGCCATTTGTGATAGACTACTCCCAGGTCAATCAGAAGGGCCCTGAGCCAGGTGGGGAGCTTTCAGAAGAGTTGTCTTTCTACATAGTAAATGGCCTCTTTGAGGGAAGCAGTTAATAGTGATCATGTCAACAACATTGGAAAGTGACTTTGTAAAGCTTGATTCAGTTAGAATTATGTTTTATTTAGCCTTATGGGGTTGGAAAACCATTTATAATCTGACTTGAAAATCAGGGTCCCTCTTCAGGAAGAGGAATAATTTTTTCAGACCATGACTTGGCATTTATGTCCTGCTACTGTTTTATATCTTTTAGGCTCTCTGGGAAACTTTTGTATGAGAAAATAATTGAGCATTTCACATTTAGACAAACATTACCTGACAGGACGTTCAGACATTATGCATTTACAGGAAGTTTCCACCTTCCTTATTTCTCAGTCATCCCTGGGAGAAAATATCAGTATCTGTTAATAAAACAACCATGCTAAGTAGAAGACTCAGTTGACACTGACTTGTTTTTTTAGTGGCATTACAGAGGTGTTCTAGTACAATAGAAATACATTATAATAATAAGGGTTACATTACTGAAGTGCTCTAGTTTTCTTTCATCCTAGAGAGAATTTCTTCAGTGTTCCCTGTGAATGGAGAGGTTATTTTTTTATTCAAGGTTTCATAATTTGCATATTTCTGATCCGAACTAAATAATTTGTGGCTTAGCTTTCCGCAGGGCATTGTTCAGTAGCATCACTACTCCTGCCACCCTATTTTGAGGTGTAGAATCAGAGTTTGTACAAAGTATCTACTACATACACATTACCTGGGTCCATATATTGAGGATTTGGAAGAAGCATCTTGCTCTATAGTTTGACATGTGTTAGTAATCACAGCAGCTTTTGGTGTAATCTTTTTACTAGTATTTCCACCATTATCACCTAAACAAGCTCAAAAGATTCAGAACAATGGGAATTCAAGCCCTTTATCTAAGAAGAAATGAGCTCAACATGGAATTATTTGGGATTAATACATCTTCCTAATTAGCTCAGCAGAGGATTTATTTTAAATTAGCACAGTTCATGAAAACACAAGCTTCATAGTTAAGGTGTTATAAATGGTGTACAGTCTTTAGCTAAGCCTGTTAGTGGCATGAAAACAACACTTCTGTTCTGCAAAAATATTTACCAACTACACAACCATGTTATTTGATTTTGTTGAAGAAAAATAGAAATGAACACATTCATTATGCTAGAATGTTTAAAATTATTTCTCTTCTACACAACTGCTATGTTTTAGACTATTTTGAAATAAATTGTGAGAGTGAAGGTGTGTGTGATGCTTAGCATAGTTTATAGTAAATACATGAAATCCTGGAATCAACAACCATTAGAGTTTTCTGTAAAGTCCAACCCTTTATGAGAGACGTACTCCCACAGTAGAAGGTTCAACATGGCGTAGCTCCATATTGTGCTGTTCCCATCGTTATAAATGGACCAAACCTTGTACTAGCTGCAGTTGAGTAAATGCTGTTAAATGCTGTTGGGCCTTTAGGCTTAATGAGTCAAATTTTGGCTCAGTTAGCATGAGCATCTGCTCTGAAACTTGTGACTTAACAGGAGGGCCTTCCGAATTCTTTTTTTCATTACCCTTTAGTATTATTTTCTTCCTTTCCCATCCTATCACCCCCACAACCCCCCTCAAGTCTCCACGTAGGTACTTTACGGTTTTAATTGGTTGATTTTGGATTTTTTGCTTGCTTTTTCTTGGTGTGCTTTAACCATCTAGTAAAAAGTAGAGGGAATCTTGCCAACGAACTTTGTCATGCTGCCTCTTTGATATTAAACCTGTTTTGGCCAATACCTTTGATGGTGATTCTTTAAGCCACCTTAAAACACTCATTCATGGCAGGTACATAAACGCCTAAGGATTTGCTTGGCTTTGTCAAGACTTGTCTGGTCTTATTGTGGCTAATCTTAGTTGAAGTAGCAAATTGGTCAATAGTTAGGTGACTAGAGTTTAACTTGCTTTAACTGGCTTTATTTTACCTTTATACACCTAGATAGTTTTAGCTTGAAGAAATTAGACCATATACTACAAATGTCTAAAAGACCAACATTTTGAGTTTAACATTCCCTATACCTACTTCCCAGAATAGCCATCAGAGTTTTTCTCAAAGCAGATGCCTTCAAGTCAACAAATATTTCTCCTGTTCAGAGGAATAACTTTGGTTTACTGGACGGTTTGCTAGGAAAGGTGCATAGCTGAAGCTGCTGTGATGGCTGAATTTTGCCAGAGCACATGTGTTTACCAGACATGGTTGATAATACTTTAAAACTGTGGCTGTTGCTGAAATAAAATTGCAAACCTGCACAGCTCCTCCTACATCTTGTCAAAAATACCACAGAGTGGGAACACTTGGTCTTCTGGGCAGGTCTGACTTTTTCTGATCCAGTCCTTCCTCTTCCGCACTTGACCTTTGACATTTTTTTTTCTGTGTTCTTGAGAACAGTGCAAGTGGCCATATATATTGGAATTCCCTGATACTGAAGAGAGAAACAGAAGAATACAGGGATCCTGTGGGAGAAGGGCAGGTGGCAATGGCAAAGCTAGAGTTTACTTTAATAGATTTTCCACACCCATGAAGGATTGAGAGGGAGAGAAAGAAGTAATTGCCTTTGCTCTGAGCAGATGGGTTAAATCACATTGCCTTGTTCCCACATTTCTCAGCTAGGAAAACAAAATCCTGGACAGCAGTGATAGTCCTGTAGTGCTAACCCTTGCCAAAAAACACACTGAGGGGTATTTGCTGCATGCATAGGAGCTCACTGTGCCCAAAGCAAAATATAAGCATCTCCCTGCCCCAGGCACACACAACAACAAATCTCTTCTGGATATCTAAGAGGAAGGGTTGGTGTGATGTAGAATACCTGAGTTAGATTAGATTTCAAAGAAGGAAGGAGGTTATATATATATCCTGATCTGTTTTCTTACAGATTTAAAGAAAGCAGTACAAAACAACCTACTTATTTTGAACAAGGTTATTTTAGATTTCATGAAATTTCCCTGCTCAGCTCTCCCCCAAGCACTGTATGCCAGAAATAATCAAGAATTGACACAGATGTGTTGGCAAGAAACCTGAGCTACTAGACAGAAATCCTCATGCAGACTCCTTTCTCTACCCTTGGACAGCTGTTACCTACAGGAGCAATCCTGTACCACTGCTGCAGCCTGAAAAGAGAACAATTACTTGCTCTCTGGCCACAGAGGATTTGAGAGCAGCCAGCTTTACCCTTTAGCTCTCATTAATTTTTTGTTCTTAAGCAATTGATAAGGAGTGTAAATAAAACGTGTAGTACAGGCCGTCCACCATGTAGTTGGATTTTCAGTGTCTAGGGATGCTTCTGTAACTTTCAGCCTTGAGACAAGACAAAAATATTTACATCCTTTGTTCCTTTACTTCCTGACTGAGGAAGAGAGTAGTGCACATCATACCCCTCATTCAAGAGATGTTATCTACATCTCTGTAGAGCAAGGACACAGAATATTTTGACCCCATCATAGCTATTAACAGGTCTCTCTAAGGATGAGGAATATCTTACAAAGTATATCCTAGGCCAGATCTTCAACTCTGCTGGAACCATCTCCTTGGGCAGAAACAACTCATCAATTCTTTCAGCTTTAGGGCCATAATGATGAAGGACCCTATATCCCATGATGTGTTGAAGGGGTCTTGTTTCATCAGAGAAGTGTTTTCTTAGATTTATCTTCATTTTAAGAATTGGTATTAATTAGTAATTATTATTAATCACTAACATATTAATCCCCTCCTATTTCCATCTATGTGTTCCCTTCTGGAAAAAAAAAATTAACAAAGGAAAACAGTTTTCAGTAAAAGGTTTTAGCATTTACCTTGATTCTTTCCATCTGTCTTTGTAATGTAGTGGATAGCATAGTGTCACTGGGAGAGAGTTGATTTCTCCACCTTTAGAGAGCTGAAGTCAGCTCTGTCCCATTGAGGTGACCAAATAGCAAAACTCTCTTCGACCTATAGCTACAAAATTAGGGGGTTTGAACAATTCTTAGCCTTGTATTTGGGAACCTCTGCATGTCAAGCATCTCAGAGGAGACCCTTCTATTAAATATATCTGAACCTAACTTTAAATTGTGAGAGCAGCAGCTGGGAATTAAGCTCCTCTTCTGGCTAGGTCATCTCTGCACATAAGCAGAAGGTTTAAAAACTTCCCTGAAAGGAAAAACTAAGATGAAATGGATAATGACAGTCAGAAACCTTGACACAGAACTCAAACCTAAGCTGGCAGTTTGAGTATGGTCTTGAGGATGTTTTCTTTAGATTATTCTTTAAAAATAATGCTGTTTTCATGATGTAAAACCTTGCTATTCTCATCTGTAAATTTTTTTATGATGCAGAAGCATATTCCAATTAGATTCAAAAAATCATTCTTATGCTTTGTTACCTGAAAACAGGTAGGAAAGGATAGGAATCACAGCTTTAGGATGATGAATGTGATTATCTACACACAGCCCCAAAGTATAGACCAGTTTTTCTAACTTTGCTTTGGTGCGGAAAGAAAATCTTTCAAAACTACTGCAGATAATTTTGAAAATGCAGCTTGGCTATGATAGTAATGGGAAAACTCTTAAACTCCATCAAAGTTGCGGGTTCTTTCCTGTTATACCAAATTAATAGAGGTACCCTGGATATACTTGAAGTTTGATTTGAGTAATGGGTACCAAAGGCACTCCTTTTCTTTCTGGGAAGGAAACAAATTATGCCTACCTGCCACAAAGCAAAGTAGCATTGACCTGTGATTTTGGAATTTTCTTTTAGCAGCTGAGTCTCTTCTCCTGTTGTTAGAGTTGTTTCTTGTCTCCTTTCCCACCTATCAATTGTAATAACTTCTTGCACTCCAACATGTTGTCAAATTGTCTAATGCTTTTCTTGGTAGCTGCCCAGTAGGGATACCTGTTTTGAACATCTAAGATCCTAAAGTTCTCTGAGTCATTCTCAAAACACAGCTGGAGTTGGTAGCCATGCCATTGTACTAAATAAAGATATTGGAATAGAGTGCAGTCTGAAATACAAGTGAATGAACAAAAGAAGATAAGGTGAAATTCTCCAGAGAGTCATACTGCACAGATGTATTACAATACAGGTATGCTGTGAATGACAATATTTTCATGGTTATTGCACTAAATTTTAATTTTCAGCCTTCTTAATTATAAGTGTTTGTTTTTGCAATATAGAAAACCTGTAAAAAGAAATATGAAAACACTTATTTTAAGTGTCATCTTCCTCTCGCTGTGTATGTGGCAATATATCAGAACTTACTCTGATGGCATTATCAGCCATAAGCATTACAAATTGACACATTTCCTAGTATGCTTAGCATTATAATGAACTTTGCATACTGCACATTGATATTCAACCACTGTAAAATACTTTCATTACAGGACATTTTTGTGTTCCTTCAGTCATGTAGAAATCTAACAAAGAACAATCTGCAGAGTTAAGGTTTAGTTTGAAATGTCAATTTCTATTCATAAACATCAATAAAAAGTATTTGTCCTAATAGCATTTGGAAGCAACAAAAAAATAAACCAATCTGTGCTTCAGAATGGCATAATGAAATTATTACTTTACACACTGAACACTCCACCGTTGTATATTTGCTCTTTATTTTAAGAGATGCTTAGTGTACTTCAAGCCCAAATTTTGTGTTTCTCAAGACTCCTAAAAATTGTTCATATATAAAAAACTCATTGCATTATTCAGCTAATTGATATGCTAAAGCTCCAATCTTCCCTCATCCTTCATCTAATGAAGAATTTTGATTCATGTTTCATGGTAGCACGTTAAGTTCAGTTTTTATAAATTTTATAGTGGAAAAAGAGGTTTGAAACAAATCAGAGATTCCTTTGCTCAATCTCAATGTTTGGTTTTATTCTACAGCCAGGTGTCTTGACGTCTTGAGCTGGTTTAATAACAATCTTGCATGGAGTTTATGCCCTAACCCCAAGACTTCTTGAAACAATGGGATGATGACTGCGTCTAAATTTGACACCTACCAAAGTAAATAGCTATTTCCAAATTGAAATCCATGATTATTTATTTGCTTATTTAATTATTAGCTCATAATCAACAATAAACTTGAAGTTTAAGCAAGAAAAGGTAAGAGTAACCATTTTACATTGCTGCCATCTTGAGAACACTTGAGCAACTGACAAGAACAATCAAATTCCCTGGAATAGAATAAGTTTTGCCTTTAAAAAAAGTTTTAATTACACTTAAAAGCAAACAAACCCTGATGTCACAGTGGCATCTAGAAGCTTGGGCCAAGAATATACATCATGAAAATATTGTACCAGCTTAGTGTACATTTCGAAACTGAACAAGATGGTGTGAAACAGAAGACTGTCATGTACTGAATCTGTGCAAAGAACCAGGTCCCTCTGGAAGGATGAACATGAAAGTAGGAACTGGGAAAGTCACTCCTCATAGGCCAGAAAGAACTGTACTTGGAGTGGGGGTGCAGAGGACAGAAAAAAAGAGGAATGGGGTCACCATGATGTCTTCTTTAAATCTTTATTCTTTTACTGTCAACAGTCTGTTTCAAAGAACCTCCTTTTCTCACGCTGCTGCTTCAAAGGGAATTAACAGCTACTATTACATGTTTCTGTAGTTAAGACATCAGAAATCCCTGCAGTAGGTCAGAAGCAGGGAGAATTTTTAGCTATAAAAAGAATACCTTATATGGGTCTAACTCTTGCAGCACCTAAATGTATAAATAGAGCAAGAAGTAGAACCCCTGACTCACAGTGGCCTCTATTCACTACAGATACACATACTTTTTCTTGCTTGCCTAGCCCTGGTGGATTTTTACATGCTCCTCTCTGAGACATAGAGTAGAATGTACTATGTTAACTTAATGATGAAGATATTCTGCTGGCTTCATACACATGAAATTCCACAAGACAAAGAAGGCCAAAAGTTGAAGTCTGCTTGGATGTCAAACTCCTTTACAAATAACAGGCAACACAATTTCCTCTATCGCCATTTTAAGCACAAAGGGTTGGTGCTGATAAAGTCTATCCAAGAATATTAGTCTTTCCCTGGATTCAGGACATAATGTAGAGGAACCTCAACAGCCCAATACATCTTCTTCACATTCCTGCTGCAGGCAAGGAGAAAATGGGAAGTTAAGCCAGACAACCATATTAAGCCTATTTCTTTAGTTTGGTTTGTTTGGAATTTTTTAATTACCTTTTTTGATCTTTTGAGCTTTAGAATTCGTTTTCTGAGATGCTTAGATCTCTATCTGTTGTAAGAAAAGTCAAGCATTCAATTGTGAGTCTAAACTCCTGTGTAATATCCCTGCTGGGTTCCTTACGCTGAGGTGTTGCAGTGCCTTACTAGTGCAAAGTGTCCATCAAAGCACCTAAATAGACCACCTTTGCAAAATATTAGAATTAAACATCTTTGCATGATAAAAATGGCTAGAAATAGAAGTAGAAAGCTACCACTATAAATTTTAGCTTCAGAAAGAAAAGCTACATATGGAAATAAAATAGTTAAAATGAAATTCAGAAAGAAACTGAAGTGAGTTAATGTCTAAATTCTCTCAGACAGACAATGTAGAAAATTAAAAACCATACATGAGGCAAACTCTCTATGAATACTGATTTAAAAGACTAAAAGGTACTAGTAAACAGCTAAATGTAGGGGACTATTAGAAATAAATTTAAAAAACGCATCCAAAACTAGTGATGATGAAAAAGATACATAAAAACCCCTCAAACAACCAAACAAAAACCCTCAGCATTTACTCAAAAGATGAAATCCAGGTCTGAATGAAGAAAGTAGGAGAACAGAGAATATATGATGGTGAGCTAAATGTTGCAGTTTTGATGAAGTGTTTAGGAGTGACTTACTAACATCATTAAAACTTCTAATAGAGGATTTTTAAGCACAGGAAGTCAGGAAGACAGTCAAAGATTTTATGAGTGTCAAAAGATGATACAGGTGATAAAGAAACACTTAAGGGAGAAATGGGTATAGCAGAACAGCTAAAAATGTAATGTATTTGTTCTCCTAATATGTCTCCATAATGATTTTCTATTTTTTGAATGAGGGAACACTTTAAGGAGCTGTCTCAAATTAAAGTGTCAGTAAATTATTATTAAGATAAACCAATAAAAAGATTAATAAGACCTTGACATGAAAAGATGATATTCAGCCAGCAACATTAAAGGTAATCAAATATGAAGTTGCTAACCACCAGCTAAAATCAGAAGGATGGAAAGGATCAAATAGGACATCAATTTTAAAAGACTTCAGGAGAGAACTAGGAACATGAACTGACAAATCTGATTTAACTTCAGGCAAACTGTAAAGATTGGAACTCTCAGACTGACAGGGGGAAAGAAAAGAAGAGAGATAGAGAGAGAAGAGACAGAGAGAGACAGATGGAAAAGAAAAAGAATCAATGGAGACTCTATAGAGACCACACTTTCCATCCAAAATCAATACAATACTCTAAAAAGTCAGTGGCTACTTTAGGAATGTTCCTAGGCAGTGAAACTTGATTCCATTTACCAATAAACTGTTAAAATACTCTGTGGCAGGCTACTGGCTCATGCCAGCTGTCATTGTCCTATTTACAATTTAAAAGCTAATGCAATCCCCAAAAACCATTCTCAACATGGAGCCACATGTTTTGGAGAATATGAACTATAAACTGTGCCCTTCTTCTGAGCTCAAGTGTCAGAGAACAGTTGTAGTCACACTAAATATGTTGGTATTAATACATCCTTAAAATTTGAGAATAATGAAGATCTAATTGTTGCAATGTGCATATGTTTACAGGGGTTTAATAAGGTCTTCCATCAAGGTACCCTAAAGAAATGGTACCAAATCCAAAAATGAAAATCTGTTGCTGGAGAGAGTAGAAAGAATGGAAGAAGGGCAGTGATCCTAAATCTATCCATATAATGAAAAAATTTCATTTCACTGTAAGTGATGTAGAAAATATTTGATGTTATTTGGGGTAAAAGATTTCTGAGAGCAGCCAAGAAGGCAGGAAAACTGGTGTTACTGTAAATAAGCGAATGATAGAATCATTTAGGTTGGAAAAGACCTTTTTCTCCAAAGTAACCTCAAGTCATTGATTCATGTAAGAATGTTACTAGGCCTTTGGGTCTTTAACATTCACTTACAAAGTTCACCAAAAAGAAAATTATATTTGCTATTTTCAATATAACATGTTGAATAAACAATAATGAGGTAGTGCCACTTCAGCTTCAAGCAGACTTGCTATTAAAGCCTCAAAAGAATGGAAACTGAAAAAGACTATTAGGTACCAATACCTGAAGTACAACTGAATTGTGTAACATGAAATTGAACTAAAATTGAGGAGGAACAGGAGTGATGTACAAAATAGTACAAGAAAATTTCATATTTAATATTAAATATGTGATTATATGGGAAAGTAAAAACTTTTAATGAATGAGTAAAAAATTTCTATTAAATAATTAGGAAATATTTAGCATTCTATAAATAAAAATCAAAGTTAAAATGCAAATTATGTCTAATCCAAAAGCTATAGTAAAAAATAGAATAAAATAGTTCATAATCTGAAGGCAAGAATAAAATTCCTACATTCCCAGACCATTAGACAATTAGCAAAAACCTTGCTGGACCAAAAAAGACCCTCTGGTTCCTCTGGCATTTTCTTCAAAATGCTTACTCTGGTATTTTTCTTCAAAATACACTTGCATGCCAGGAGTAGAAGTATGAGGGAAAGGTCATAAAGAAGTCAATTTTTCTTTCTAGTTTTTGTCAGCCAACACTGTAGGGATTGCTTTGAGGTCATACCTGGACAAAAACCCCTTAAAATATACATAGATGAGTCTAATTTGCCTCAATTCTTTTTAATTTTATAAATTTGTTCTAGTGCTTTTTTTTCTGTGTGAAGAAATTCCACAGTTAAATTCTGAGTCATGAGAAAGCACTTATCTTTCTGCAATTTAAACCTCTTTCCTGGTGTTACAAGCAAATGGTATTTCTTCTTGTATTCCATTCATTTCATTATGTCTTTTTTGTTTCCCTTTGCTGATTTTCTTCTCTTCAGGCTGAAAACACCAATCCACCTTGTGCTTTTCTAATTATCCTTTCTGAGGTGATCAAATAAAAACACATCTCTTTCTTAGGACTGAGGAAAACTGTAAGATTTACATAGATTTATACACAACTATTCTGCTGTAATTTTTCTGGATAAAAAACTAGCTGGATGGCCAGGCTCAGAGAGTGGTGGTGGACAGTGCTATATTCAATTGGTGTCCGACCACTAGTGGGGTTCCCCAAGGCTCAGTATTGGGGCCAGTCCTGTTTAATACCTTTATTGGTGGTCTGAAGGAGGGCATCAAGTGCACCCTCAGTGAGTTTGCAGGTGACACCAAGTTAGGTGGGAATGTCGATCTGCTGCAGGGTAGGAAGGCCCTGCAGAGGGATCGGGACTGGTTGGATCGATGGGCCAAGGCCAATTGTGTCATGTACAACATGGGGAAGTGCCTGGACCTGTACTTGGGTCACAACAACCCCATGCAGGCTTACAATCTGGTGGCAGAGTGGCTGGAAAACTGCTCAGTGGAAAAGGACCGGGGGGTGCTGGTCAATAGCTGGCTGAACATGAGCCAGCTGTGCCCAGGTGGCCAAGAAGGCCAATGGCATCCTGGCCTGTATCAGCAATAGTGTGGCCAGCAGGACCAGGGCAGGGATTGTCCCCCTGTGCTCAGCACTGCTGAGGCCACAGCTCGAGAGTTGTGTCCAGTTCTGGGCCCCTCACTACCAGAAAGACATTGAGGCTTTGGAGCCTGTCCAGAGAAGGGCAATGGATCTGGGGAAGAGTCTGGAGCACAAGTCTTATGAGGAGCAGCTGAAGGAGATGGGGTTGTTTTACCTGAAGTGAAGCAGGTTCAGAGGCGACCTTTTCACTATCTACAACTACCCAGCAGAAGGTTATAGTGAGGTGGGGATTGGTCTCCCAAGTAATGAGAGATAGAGCAAGAGCAAATTGCATTTCGAGAAGTTTAGATTGGATATTAGGAAAAATGTCTACACAGTCAAGCACGGGAACAGGCTGCACAGGGAACTGGTTGAGTCCCCATTCCTGTAGGTATTTGAAAGGTGTGTAAATGCAGTACTTATGTACATGGTTTAGTGGTGGACATGGCAGGGTTAGGTAGCAGCTGGACTCAATAACCTCAAATGTTTTTCTAACTTCAGTGATTCTAGGATTCTATAATCTATAAGCTCTCTGTGACAATAATAACAGTCATATAAAATATACCTAGTTTGTTCTCAAAACTTACATATCTTGGATAAAACCACAAGGACTAGATAATTGCTGAGATTGCTACTTTGTAAAATGAGAGATGTAGCGTCTGATCCATGCAGCTAATTACATTCCCTTATTTTCTTGGTCTATCAGCCACTTTTTGTGTAGAAAAACAGGAATATTTTAATGTTTTTATCATTTTTGTCACCAGTCAGATGATAATTGAACTGTGGCAAGCAGTCAGTGGTGGAGCTTAATAAAACAAGACAGAAAAAAAATCATTTGCAACACTTAAAAAGGTAGTATTTTGCTTTCTTATTTTTTAATCACTTTTCTGAATCCAAAGGCAATTTCTTTGACTTCCTTCCTTGTGTTTTCATTTTACTGCAACAGTTATTTTCTTACTTCACTACTACATCTTAAACTGACCACAGTAAAATGTATCTGTAAGCCAATTCAACTGTGAGTCTTGAGCTCAGAGATATTTTATTAACAGTAAACTTTGTATTATTTTGTTAGTTATGGTGGCACTCTCTTCAGCACATAATTCACCTTCACTTCATCCTCCTGGAATCTTCTTCTGAATTCTTTTATCCAGTAGGAAAAAAATAAAGGAATAATAAATAAAGGAAGAGTGGTTTCCAAAAATCACAGGTGGGATTGAGGAAAATGGAAACTAAGAGGAGATAATGGTAATATCTCTCAGCCATGAAAGACAATGCAAGACTTGTCAAAGGCTGTACTTCACATCATTACCCTCATCTTACCATAACCATCTGTCATATGTTCCTCAAGAACTAGCTTAAAAATTTCCATATATTAAAAATTCAACTTAGTCTTTAATTATATGCAATGAAATTGCCTAAACCTCTTTTACAGCTAAGAAACTTTGGGCCAATATCCTCTCTACTAATAATGTGTGCCTCCTGAAGACATTGAACAAAGAGCATATTCAGCCCATTCTGGTTTTCTTCTCCTAGAGATGGCATCTACAATTTTGCTGAGAAGTCAAACTGAGCCAAACTATGGCACCTACAAACTGCCTTGCAACGACAACCCTCATAATAAGAACAGGGACATATTTTGCAGTAATAAAAAATGACAGACCAATTACAGTAAGCTTTAACTTTTATAGGTAAATTACACACAACAGATTTTATTAGTTCTAAAGTAATGATTGTTATCAACCTGTTCTTTTATTATCTCATGTCTGCTAAACCAGCATTGTTCAGTTGATTAACACCTCCCAACTTTCATATACAACTATAATACAAAACATAACAGGAGTAACAGCATCTGTACTATAAATGTAGATCTAATACTAATACAAGATGCTAAATTCATTACTTATACTGTTTTTCAATATTAAAGAGACTCACTCCATGGTATAACAAATTACTAGAGCAAGTGTTATTTTATTGTTGATATAATAATAAATTAAGCTTAGAAATATTTTCATAGGTCACAAAATCCAATATCTGCCAATGAAAGATTGTTCTCTACAGTATTTTTTTTCTGTGCAATTTAAATGATGAAAGTTCTTGAAATATTGCTTTTATTCCCACAGAAACAGTTTTAAAACGCAGATGACTGATCAAACAGCAGGGTATATTCCCTAATCTAGTGTAGTTCAGCATCTAATAAGAGAATGTGCATTCTCCATTAAGGCTTCATTTGGCTCAGTTCAAAAAGTCCACTCATAAGTATCTGATTAGTAGGATCACAAAATTGTTGAGGTTGTAATGGGCCTTTGGACACCATGGAGTCCAACACCCTTGCTGAGAGCACTATCAACTACACCAGGGTGCCCAGGTCTCTGTCCTCTCAAGTTTTGGATATCTTGAGGTATGCAAGCTGCACAGCTGGAACTGGCTTCTTCCAACACAGGGACAGCTTCTGGTGTCTTCTCACAGAAGCCACCCATGCAACCTGTCCTGCTACCAAAACTTTGTCATGCAAATGCAATATGCTCTGTTTGCTCAAATCTCTATGCAGAAGTGGGGGTCTGCTTTATATTAAGGATCTTCAATGCTCCAGTTAAGAAATTAATAACTTTAATGGTATGGCTCATATATTTATCCTAACCTATATCTTCTTCTGCTGTCCTTGTAGGAAGAAAAATTCTGCTTTTGACATTATGTAGGCCACAAATGTATCTGATTTTACAAAAGTAATAAAATTCTGTTAGCACTGGAAAATAAATGAGTCAGGTGAAATGAATCCTCTAATAAAAGCTTGACTATTGTTCATAAAGAAATACTTGCCCCCAGGGCAAATTATCTATTGATTGTCACATGGAAACAAGCTATATATGAAGACAAATGGGCCCCAGCATTCTAGTGTTACACAGGCTATCTCATCTCCTCTGTTCATAGAGAGCCTCTTCATCCTCATACTTTGCAGGCCGCAGGATGTGGTATGTCATATTTATTACACATCTCAACAATAAAAATGTTTGTTATTAAAACAAAACATAAACCAGATGTATGAAGCCCAGAGAGAGTGCAAACATTTTATGGTGCTACTTTGAACTCATTTTCTGTGAATGAATCAAGCTGGAGCAGGATTTGAATACTGCTCAAGCCAGGTCTCTAAACCAGCAACATGAAAATGTATCTTGTTTTCATTTCAGTTGTAATAGCTTCATTGTAATTATGTTAACCTTGCTGTAATCCAAGGTAACTAAATTAAAAGTTCATCTACATGCATAATTAATTTGTTTATATTTGAATACTGGTCCTGTTACATTATATATTAATGACATAGTAAGCTAAGGACTAGCTTAAGGACTTTGCCTACTGAATAAATTTCTTTTACAGCAAAATAATCCCTT
This sequence comes from Monarcha castaneiventris obscurior, assembly GCA_026261815.1. Classification (NCBI taxonomy): domain Eukaryota; kingdom Metazoa; phylum Chordata; class Aves; order Passeriformes; family Monarchidae; genus Monarcha; species Monarcha castaneiventris. The sequence continues at coordinate 634,398 of JAMPIT010000482.1, forward strand.
TATTAATACTATATGTGTAGTAGGGCTACACATATAATTTTGTTTGACAGCCAGTCCTGGTTGTCTCCAAACCTTGAAGGAAACCACGTTTGAGTGGTAAATATAAGCAAAGTGTCAGGACACATGCAAATGCAAGTGCAGCTGCAAACGTCTAGTTAAAATGTCTGAACATCTAATGTGTTTATGCTTATGTGATGTATGTCTTCTAGCTATACACCTTAGTAGAATATTTCTGAATTTTACTTGCATGAGGCCAATTGAAGAAATAAATTGTTGTCCTTGAGTTCAAAGAAAACAGGATTTTAAATCTGAATATGTGTGTAGAGATTCTGGCAGTACAAAACATTGAGAATAGAACACCTTTTACCACAGAAAGGGACATGAGATTCTGAGGTCATTAATCAGTGCCTGGGTTCAGAGAAAAACATGACAGAAAAGTGACCAGAACAGATCCAGCTAATACCAGCTGTGCAGATATGATTTCAGTGATGTGATGATGACAAAGAAATTATGCACAAGTAAAATAAATAGTATTGGTTGCTTCTTGGACACAGATACTGCTTGTAAAAGTAGTCAGATCTGATTAGTGAGGCCAACAAAGAGGCAGTTAAATGAGCCAAATGGAGGCTTGGCTGGTCATTTACAATCAGGACAACTTCAATGATATTAAAACTCACCCAAATAGAAACCCTCATAAAATAGAGGACAAAATACACAACCAGAATGGGCATAAAGCAAGAAATTTGGTTAAAGCCATTTGTCTTACAAATGGTGATGAAAGAATTAAATGTACTTGGAGAATTCACTCAGAATGTAAACTGAGGCAGAAGAGGAAGAATGAGAAGCAATGCCTTTTAGAGCTGTAAATATCTTTATAAATAGAAGTATCTCTATAAATAGCACTGCTTCTGCTTTGCGGGCTGAAGAATACCTCTCAAACTTGGATCAGAGGGTCACACTTTAGAGATTCCAAGCAATATTGAAGATACAGTCTTCACTAATAAGCTGTAACATTACTATTAGGAATCATTGATTTATTTTGAGATGAATTTTCTGAAATCCCTTTCCAACTGCTTTTTATTCCTTTCTTAGTAAAGTTGAAAGCCTTTCTCCTTCCATCTAAAATTTTGCTCCATATTTAAGCACCTGCACTCTTTCATCCAGTTAACTTCTTCCATCTCTTTTCTCATAGGTTGCTATATTAGTTTATTAAGCTACTCAGCCAAAGTCTTTCTCACAGCTCTCTGGATCATTTTAGAACTAATTTGAATTCCTACTAATGATTTGTTGAATGGTGGATATCATAAGAATACATGGCATTCCACCAGAAGACTTACATACTGAAACCAAGGAGCAAGATATTTCAACTTTTGTAAGATTTTCTGTGGTAAATTTCACCAAGCATTGCATTAAAGAGTGTATGAGACAATCATCTAGCATAATCATCAAATACTTCGACTCACTCCTTTTCAAGACTAAACATTTAGATTTATAAATATAGTCTCATTAATATACTTCCAGACACAATGTAACAGGGCACTTTCTAAAGGAAAGGAAGTAACCATGTCTTCAAGAGCTTCAATCATTTTTGTAGCTGTGGTGAACCTCATTATCCATTGAACCTGCAATCTGTTATCTGTACATTTAACCACAATGATTGCAGTAGCATTGCCTAGATTATTTATAAAAATGATTTATTGAACATAGTAGAGGGCACTTAACTAGAAGTACTTATGAAGAGCTCCCTTGCAACACTTAAAGCTTTGGATCCTTCAGTAAGTCATTTTGAAGATTTATTATTTATACCTTCCTAACTTCAAATACTGTGAGTTTAAATCAAGTGTCATTTTGTGTTAGGTCAGATACCCTAGAGATACTGAAATATCATGCACCACAATAATAGCATTTAGTAAAAGAGGAAAAAAAGGAAAGCAGCATGTTATTGTCTCATACTGCAAACTTAGCACAGAACATTCTCATTGGTGGTGATCGGTGCTCCAAAATCACCTTTCATTAAAGAATATGGTTTCCTCTCATTCTGGTTGCGAATTATTGGGTTTGAGGACTGGATTTTTTTTTCAAAAGGTCCAGCCTGAAGACTGTCTCTTGGAGCTATGCTTTGTTTGAATCCAGAGCCCTCTTCTACCATGATGCTAATCACAGGGTAGGAAAAGGAGGGAAGAAAGGAACCAGTGCGGTGATCAGCTTCATGAATTGTCTTTTTGAATTAGTTATTACTTTTAGTGGCATAACTTAATGAATTGCACTTTCAGCTCCCTTTTTTTTGTTTCAAGCTTATGTGCATTTCTGACCCCATCTGATCCCAGAGGAAACAATGCACTCTAATACCATTGCTTTTCTCTTGTGAAAGAAGATACAGGGGGAGACAGCAAGAAAAGGAACTACAAGGGTATCGATAACTTCAGGGCACAGAGAGGCAAAAAAAAAGTGGAGTGCCCAACTTCTGCAAGTTCCTTGCTGTGGTGAATTCACATCTGAGCAGGCAATAAAAAGATGTTGCTACACTTTAGTGAACTCTATGAGCTGCAGTAGTCATCCATGACTGCCCCTATCTTATCCTACACGTGAAATAAAATGCGTGGGCTTAGAGTGCCCTCGCCATGTTTCGCCAGTAGTTAAAGGTCGGTGTTAACTTATGCACTGTTTTTTATCAGGCCAGGAATACATTCATCATCAATGAGTTGAGAATGACTGTCTTTGAATCATGGGACCATGCTTTTCAGAAAGATAACATTTTTAAATTAAATGGAATCATTTCATTATTTCAGACTCACCTATTCTGTGGATACTCCCATGCTGTACCTAATGTGAAGACTTCAGATTTCCTGTGAATAAGAGGTACACATTCTGCATCCATTATATCTTTTATCTGCGTTATAAACTAAGGTTGCCAAAAGTCCCTGTTGCCCTTAAGACAGCAAACATGTTGAGTCCTTTTGGGAAGAACCTGAGGGCATCTTCAAGGAATAATCTCCAGACTATTTGCTTTTTTTCCCTACTTGATGTCAATGAAATGGCAAATAGAATAGCTAAAGGATACATGCAAATATTGTTGCTGATGTATTGGGTACATCACCAATTCCCACTGCCATTCAGGAGCATCAGCAGGTTTGCCCCAGAGCTCGCCTTTGGGATGACTGAACAAGCAATCAAGGTAGATGGCAAGCTCTGCTGGCCTTGAGGCTACCCTGAGGGCTGCTCTACACAGTAACATAGACCCAGCATCTGGGACTCTGCAGGCGATCAGTGAAGCAGCCTGTGCTTTCAGAGCTGATGCTTCAGGCTCTTGGCACACCACTTATGTCTTGCTAAACAGTCAGTTCACACTTCCAAAGTACTCAGAAACTGTAGAGCAATAAGCCTGTTCAGCTATGAGATGTGAACATATTGGGTGCAAGTGAGATAGTACTGATGACTATTTTAAAGTGGAAAAAATTAACAGATATAGAGATAAATATTGGGTGACTTTGACACAGAGTATAAAGCTGAGTGAGAAAGGGCCTGATCCTGTACTGATGCTATGTATGACTGGTATTGTCTTTGGCTTTGACTTGTACTTTTCTTGCATTCTTTTACTTTCTAAACATTAGAAAATTATCTCCTGTTTATTCAAGTCCTAAATAGGAAACTAACATCTCAAAACTCTCCCTACATATATGACTTTAAGAAGATGTGGAAGTGAAAAAAAAATTATAATTTTGCCCCAGTAGATACAATTGTTCAACAGAATATCTTCTAGCTGGTCTTATTTGCATGCAATACATGAAGAGGAAAAGTATGCAATGAACTTAATGGCTGTTTTCTTACTCGATATACTAATTTATGGACTTATAAACACAATAATTTGTTGAATAGTGCTGGGGAACAAGTTTATCGGCTCATTAAAATTTTGACAATATAAACTGCAATTAACAAAAGGAAATGCACTGTATTACAGACTTTGTCATTCAGCTAAAGGTTTCTACATATTTGCAATAATTTGAAATGCCACACTGCAAGAGTTTAATTAGTTTAATTGTAGTTCTTGGTGTTCTAGATGAGTTCATACTTGGACAGTATTCTAAATATTTCAAATTCTTCTGGAGAACTGGATGGCATCAAGTTGCTGCTGGAAAGCAAGAAGCAGTAATAATGAAATGCAGTGGCATAGGATGGGGGATTTAAACAATCATAGAAAAGTAACACCCACACATTTTAAATTAAAAGTCACTTTTGGCAAATCTCAAAGCAGGCTGTCTTGAGTAACATTTCCAATTAATACATTATGAATAGTCTTAGAAGGGTATTAGGCTAAATTGTTTCCCATATAATTATGGGAATTAAGAATAGCTTGAAAGAAGTTCTGAGGAAAGAGACTTGGAGGTGCTGGTTGACAAGAAGCTCAACATCACCCAGCAATGTGCACTTGCAGCCCAGAAAGCCAAACAAGTCCTGGGCTGCATCAAAAGAACTGTGACCAACAAGTTGAGGGATGTGATTCTGGCCCTCTGCTCTGCTCTGGCGAGACCCCACCTGTTGTTCTGTGTCCAGCTCTGGGGCCTCCAACATGAGAAGGACAAGGAGCTGATGGATTGAGTCCAGAGGAGGGCCACCAAAATGATCAGAGGGCTGGACCACATCTCCTATAAAATCAGGCTGAGAGTTGGGGTTATTTAATCTGGAGAAGGCTCTTAGAGCAGCCTTTCAGTACCTGAAGGAGACCTATGAGAAAGATGGAAAGGGACTTTTTATAAGGGCATGTAGTTACAGTATAAGGGGGAATGGCTTCAAACTGAGAGAGAGTAGGTTTAGATTAGATATTATGAAGGAATTCTTCACTGTGAGGGTGGTGAGGCACCGAAACAGGTTGCCCGGAGAAGCTGTGGACCCCTGGAAGTGTTCAAGGCCAGTTAGGATAGGAGTCTGAGCAACCTGGTCTAGTGGAAGACATCTCTGCCCATGACAGGGGGGTTGGAACAAGATGTTCTTTTTACGGTCCCCTCTAAACCAAACCATTCTATGATTGTGTGATAAATTTAAGCAAGACCATTGCTTAAAATGCTAGGCAAGAATGTAGTACTTTAGATATAAAACACTTTTGATATCTGTGTTAAATTTATGACTACATGAACCAAAGAAGTTAAATTCACAAAGTCTATTAGTTCACACAGTACCATGAGGCATAAATGTATGGATTGCTGGCAAGCATCAGGCCACAGCTTTTAAATACAGAATTTAAAAGAAATGAACATTACCTTCCCTGGCCTCATTCCACAATGCCATATCTATACAAGATGCCACACACCTTTTCCCAAAAGGTACTACTAATGGCTGGTTTCTTTCTATCAAATCACTGGATTTTGTTTGCTTGTGAATTCTAATCTTTCTTACTTGTGAAGAAGAATGGGTGTTCATAGGAATCTAATTTTGGAAAGCCAGAAAGTTTTCTATTTCTCTTGCAGTTTTGTTTACCACCGAATCGTGTTTCTAGTTGCGCTAAAGGGCTAGACATCGAGAGGGATTTTTTCCCTCATTTGTATCCAATTAAAAATTTATATCTGACCCGTATTTAACCACTCAGTTGCCATACTTGTTACAATGTGCACCCATGAGAATACTGGAAAATTTACAGGACACATATGACCGGTACTAAGAATGCATATTACACCATGGGCAAAAGACAAATTTTGAGTAGCAACTTGCAAGCCTTGTTCTCATGCAGGAATGGACATGCTTTAGCATACATTTATTCAGTGTTCCAGTTTTTAGCACTTGGAAATCGCAATGTTCCTTCATTGTGTACCTAAAATAATGTGAACAGATCAAACACATTTGTAGCAATGCTCATATATGTGAAGCTGTAACCCACAAAAATGTATGTCCTTGTGCGCCACTATTTTCTTAGAGCAAATATATTTTCATTTAATCTGAAATGTTTCAATCAAAGTTTTTCTCAAATCAAGTACTCAGAGAGGGAAAGTTTCAAGATTAAAATGAATTTGAAAGCTGTATTCTCACATCCATTAGTTCATTTTTTATGGATATTCTGCCATGAATACACTACTAGACGTGTTGACTGAAGCAAAAATAATATTTTCTGCAAATGTTAAAGAAAACACATAGAAGGTGATTTCAAAATTCCTAATGGCAATTACATGTAGAGTAATTTAGGTTCATTAAGTCAGAAAGAGAAACCTCTCTAACACAAGCTTCTTTTCTGACTAAAGCAGTTTGAATTTCAGATACAAAATACTCCCAGTTTATATAACTGAGTTCAGTTATATACAATGGACATACAGAATTATGTTTACACCACTGAACTCTTTGTTAAAGCTGTAGGATTAACACCCAATTCACTATATGCTCTCACTTCATCTGATTTCATCAGCTTTCCTCAGCCTTATGAAGTCACTCCATTTCTCCTTCTTGTCTTAATTTACTGCACCAGAAAACAGATTAATGCTTACTTTCTCATCTAACTAAATCTGAGGTTTAAATGGCTACAGACAGAACCTTTTTTTGCTGTCACAGAAGAGTAGTGTTTGACTGAAAACTCTTCAAGACTTGAACTGACTTTCACAGTTTGCCTATATAGCTTTTTGCAGTTTGTAGCAATATCATGCAGAAAATAAAAAACGCAACACATTTTCTTGGTTTTTAATAACTATTGGATAGTGAAATAGAAACCTACATATACAATTTTTTCTTGATAAGTTCTAGAACTTGACTCACTCCTGAGGAACTGAACCAATATGTCACAGAATAACATGTGGAGGAAATTGCTCCTGCTCCTCATGTTGGGGACTGTGGTTTCTAATGGAGGTTTCAGTTAAAAAAAATATTTTTATTTATAGTGGAAGTGTAAAATTTTTTTTAAAGATATTTCCATGCAAATGTTTGCTCCATTATGGGACTACTGAAATACAAGTTATGGCAATGAAAATATAAATTGCGATTTTATATGGTGAGTAATTTCAAACATCAAATGCATTCAAACAGTAATATTATCTGTGAGGAGATAACAAAAACCAAAATATTGTCAATTCGATTGCCATATTTAACTGCAATTAGTAAAACCTTTTACTCCAGTACGAAAAAAAAGCTGTCATCCTACAGAAAACTAAGGACATGTTTCCTTTTCCTAGGGATATTTATTTCAATTTAAGAGCAAGCTGATTATTTTGGTACTATAATACTTAGAAAATTCTATTGCTATCAGCTGTTAAGGTGATGTTGCCTACAGTTCAAGTAAGTCTCATCTTTATTCTGAGAAAAGTACTTGGAGTTACATGTCACATTTTTAAGGTCATATGAAAGATGAACTTCATGAGATTTGTCTTGACTCACTGCAACAAAGCTGGTATAAATTAGTGTCTTTCTAACCCAATGAATGCTTTTCATTTTTAAATATCTTTGACTCGTGTCAAGATCTTTCCTCAAAAGGTTGATATCTGTCTTTTGATAACAAAGTGAATATCAAAAAGAGAAACAAAAGGAAATCAGAAAAAAAAAAAAAAGAGGTGAATGGAACAGATGTTTTTGAATGAAGAGGTAGATCTTTATCATTTTTGTAAATTGAGACAGAAGTGGTGAGTGGGTAGAAGAGACTTATTCGGACTTTTTAGTGCAGTTTGACAGGAAATTAGGCACCTTTATATCTGCTCATCTATCATGCATTCACCTTTATCTCTTGACATGTCCTTAGTAAACGGTGATATTTGGAAACAGCTCAATTAAAATCACTGTGTTCTGGGTAATGCTGCAAACACTGTGTGTGAAATAAATAACTTGTAAATTGCATTGCATGAATATCACTACTGAAACAGCAAGTAGTATCATGACAATGGGTATGTACAACAAAGTTGAATGAATTCAGATTAGTCACTTATTTTATGATAATTCTATGGTCAAAGGCCATTGCAACCTTACTATTCAAGACTCATAAAAACTATGTCTATGTTAGAAAGAAGACTGGAAAGATTAAATTTTTCTGTTAGCTGAAATGCTTTGAAAGGTTAAAGAAAAAAATGAATACATTCTGTTCTCATAGTTTAACCTCATAGTTAAAGGCAGAGTTTCCTTTCTTTATTTTAGTGTTAATTATTTGAAGATAAAACCTATGCTAGGGGAAAATGTCTCTCTCTTTTCCTCCTTTTTTCTGCAGCTGAGTTGTGAAATAGGATTAGAGCCATGTTGGGGGGGAAGGGAACCTTTAACATTAGTAATAGTATGTACATTCTGCTCCTCCACCAGATTTCCTTTCCTGTGATATAAGTAAGGTCATGTCACCTGTTACACTCAATGAAGAGAAAACACATATAAGGATTATAGACAGGAGTCTGACTAAGGGAATAAAATGGAAATTAAATCATGAGGTACTTCAAACTAAAAGTCCCAGAGAACACAGCTGTGGAATTTCTAGATCAAAGTATTTCAGTTTTCAGTTCTTTGTAAAAGACTTGGAAACCCTTCCCAGGGGCCGGTGTGTTGGTGATGATGGTGGTGGTATGTGGAAGAAAAAAATATTTTTAAGATATTAAAAAGGGGGAAGTGACATTTTCCAACTGCCTTACACATTAAGCATGTATGAAAATGCATAATCAAGACTTTTTTTTGACTTTTAATATTCTTTGTTTGGCATATATCAAGATATTTTAGTAAAAGAGGAGCCTATGCTATAGGATTGCTGGTATATTTATTACAGAATCTTTACAACTTCTTCAGACACATTTAATTCTTGAAGAAGCTTCTGTCTAGGTCAAGAATACTGTATGAAATGAGATTTTGAACCAAGCTATGCAGAAAACAATATTGAAGAGGTACTTTCTCATCACAGTCTGTAAAACTACTTTTGAAATAAAAGTTTTTGATGAGTTCCCATTTTACAAGTATCACAGCTTTTTTATTGTCATGTACAGTAAACTGCTCTCCATTTATGCAGAAGATATAAATCTGGGTTGTTAGAAATAAATGTTATATTGAAGATTGTTACATCATGTATGTATGATTGATTTTTTGGCTATCCAGTTTTCCATAACTTGCTGTAAATGTGCACTGTAACACTACAGGCGTGCCAGGTGTCATATATAATGTAAGACTCAAGACACTGTCTCCAGACTCACACAGCCTTTCACATACATTAATGCAATTGTGCAGCAGTCCTACTCTTTCTTTCCCGATGGGAATTTGATTGAGCTGACAGTGATAGTCACTATGTCAGAGTGAACAGCAGGCCCTGGGATATATATCTACCAGCACAGAACATCTACCAGAGCCTCAAGGTGGTCATGTCTTTCTTATTGGCAGACATACTGGCATAACCAATCTGCTTTGCTGAGTTGTTTCACACTTTGAAGAGTCTGATGGACTGGATCCTTATTACCAGCCAAGAGTCAGAAGAGGAATAGGAGCAGCTGATGTGGTATAAAGTTCAACACAAATGTGATGTTAAATCTTGTGAGCTCTAATGTGAGCACATTAGCAAGTAGGTTCATGCTAGCTGTGCATATGTTGAGATGTTGAATGCAGATTATACATTGAGGTATCAATTGTTCTACAGGGGTATAACATTTTATTAGTAGAAAAAAATACTTAGTAGAAAGTAGGTACTTCCATTGTTTCAATTACTTCAACAAATCCATATTATTATTCATAACTATGCAAATATACAAACTCCGTAAGTCAAATGTGCTTTAGAAAGAATGTTGATAACAGTAAGTAAAGCATACCTCTGTCCCATGAAACATAAAAATTATACCCCCAGTTGATATGTTGAGATGAAAACTACAGATCTCTGAAGAAAGCAAATAACCAGATATGTTGACTAAGACACAGTAAAGTAGAAAAGCCTCTGCCAAAGAGAGAGAGCTGGTGAGCTGATCATCATCATCACACCTTCTCCACTATAAAACCAAGAGTTGCCCAGTGACTTGTGCTGACTACTTTAGTTTGGCAACTAAGTTTGTTGAATGCTGAGTGTAATGGATTACACTCAAAATTTTTTCCTATATTTTCTAAGTTTTTGTAACAGATTAAGAAAAAAGTCCATATCTAGTCCCACTTGTCCAGCTTTTGCTTGGGTAGGGAGATGATGCCCATTGTAACACTTGTTACGAGTACAGTAAATCACAGAAAACACCAATTAGAAAAAGGACAATCTGAATCTTTATGGCTTTGTGTGTGTTTCCAGTATGGGTTTCTTATTAAACTGGTCTTGCCATTTGCTAAGAAATTTAACCTAAGATAAACAGCGAGTACTTTTCCCTATATGGCATGTTTCTTCCTTTTTACATCTCTATATGCATGCCACAAATTAGTTTTTGAGTGGTCTTCTTTGTGAAGCTATATTTTGGTAATTAAACAAAAGGGAGAGAAATGCCAGTTCAGGATGCCACAAAAAAATGGATGGAGATAATATAGGGGGCAATTTTTTAACCTTCAGCCTAGAGGAAAGTATATTAAAAATAAACTAGAACAAAAATTGTGAGCAGAATTCTTACAGGAAAATTACAAATTATGGGTCTTTAAATTTTTTTTTAATATTAGTGTAACATTTTTCCTCCTTCACTCCTTCTCCCCTTATTCAGTTCTTTTAACTTGCAGTGAGTTTAAAATTAAACTATCTTCTAAAGTTTGAGAAAATGTCATTGCATTTGATCTACAAAGCATGCAGCATGCCTCAGAGTACTGTATAAATAACATGGAGGTCTAATTCTGTGCTCAACCTCAAGAGGTGTTAGAAGGAGCAGAAAGATAATTTTAAAGTTATTTTTATTCTGTTTAGATTTTGCTTTGACTGAGAACAGATGGTGTGTTGTAACTATCTTTTTGAACGAGCTGAATGTCTGCAGGTTTGAAAGTTTATGGTAAGTCTCCTTGTTATACTCTGCATGAAGGAGAGCTATAGAAAGACTGTACAGTGTTGTTTCTCCACTAGGTGAATCCTCTGCTGGGGTGTTAAAACATCTTCATTACACTGGAATGTTATACATGGGGCAACTGTAAGAGGCCACATAGTTCTTTAAAGACCCAGAAGTGCAGCTGGTCCTGTTCATCAAGACAAATAGGTGCCAGAGATGAGAAGCCACATGGAAGCCTGTTTTCCAGCTGGCAGATTTAAATGGCTTCCAGTCAGAAAAAGGGATTCATGCAGATAGTAGCTTATTAGCTAGAGGACAGAAGAGACTAGCTGCCTCATTTCAAAGGTTCTAGAAATTGTTTTCTCCTCCCTTTCTCTAGAGGGGATGGGATTGTTCTCTGTTAGCTTGATGGTTAATCGAAGTCATGTGTATTCTGTAGCTGAATTGCTCTGGCACTCATATCAGGCTTTGACCAGTGAACAAACATTGCACCACAAAGTTTTGAATCAATATGTTTTAACTCAAAGGAGATTAGTCACAGAGACTGGTTTTCTTGGTTTGTTTCTCTCACTGAGTTTTCTTTACAGTCAACACAGAAACAAAGGCTCTTTCAGAAAGAGCTTAGAAAATATCTGTTAGGCTGGTTCAGTCATCCTTGAAGGACTTTCTTTTCTTTCTAAGGAAAGTCATTAGATTACTTCTCACCTTCAGCAGAAGTACATCCTTTTGGATACCTTTCTCTGTGTAACCTGCTCTAAGAAATGTGATGTTAAATATTTTGTCAATATTAGAAGGCTCATTAGAGAAAAAATCTGTGCACTAAGCTTAAGCCTTGCAAACTGCTGTCTGTATCTTTCTGTTCAAATTCATAAAAGTCTTCAATACTGTCTAAAGAAAAACAGAATTTACAAATCATTGTAGCATTCATTGTAGGATTATTCCATTAGCATTCATTGTAGGATTATGAATACAGAAATATTTCAATTTCCATACAGTCCACAAAAGAATTGTGCTGTGGGTTTTTCTGGGGGGGGGGGGGGTGGTGGGGGGAGGGGTGGTGTAAATGACTAGTACTAAAACTGTTGGTTTTATTTCAGTGTCCCAGTGATAACAGAAGACTTGAAAACACATTTTAAAAGCAACATATTTTGTTAGAGGCCTTGTTTGTTTGTTGGTTGAATGGATTCAAATGTACAAGGTTGTTAAATCTTAAAATGAAAGATGAGGTGTGTCTCTCTCAGCTTACAAATATTTATGTTCCTTTTCATAGTGAACATTTAAAAGAAGGAAATACATCATCAACTGTTATGTTTTATTTGGCAACTTGAATAAATCTGCTACTTTCTTTAGTAAAATGTTATATTGTAGGAATATGGCTATATTTTCTATGCTGGATTTGACTAGCAGCTGATTACTCTTATCATATTTACCTCCAGCAGGAGACAAAACCTAAAGGTTATGAGAAATAGGATGGAAGCAAAAGGACCTGGGGAATCAGCATCAGATTCTACGTGACTTCATTCAATTTAACATAATTTCTTAGTTTAGAATTCTTCTCACCTGCGAACAAGACATAGTCCCAAAGCTAGGTGCTATGATATTTGTCTCTCTCTGTCTTTTGAGAAGTTCCTTCTCTGTGACACAAAATTCCTAACATAAAGTCCTTCATGTGAGACTAGTTCTTTTGTGCATGAATTGATATTAATCCTCTGCGACTTCAGCAGTTTTTTCCAGCGATCCACAAAAGGCAATGCATGACCATCTGAAATTCTGCAAGTTTTTTGCATGTTGTATAATTTATTTCACTGGTATTCACTGCACCCAATTGCTAAAATCTATGGTGTAGACCTCTGTGTATACTCCATTCTACTATATTTCTCCATTAGAGAACTGTATTTGAATACATGAACTTCATTCTTTTCACCCATTTCAACAGGTATCTGCCAGAGACATTAGTACTGATGTAATATATATATTTAGCAGTTGAACCAAAGTTTTGTAAGAGGAAAAACTGTCTGTGAGACATTTTGTTTTGACTAAACTATTCTCAGATACCACCTGACAGATAGCAAAACCTTACTGTTTCCTGAATATGCTTTGGCAACATGCCTTTTGATTTTCTTATTTCGTGATCACAAATATCTGCTGTTTTCTGTCTGTGTGCAGCTCAATTATCTCTCATCCCTCTGTCATTCTGTCTGCAAATGATTCTGTCATTTGATCTTTCCTCCCTATGCTTGTTTCCTTCTTGTCTTCTCTTTTCTCTACTGGGCTTTTTTTTTTTTTTTGTGTGTGTGTGTGTGTTCCTTTCTTTTCCTTTATTTTTTTTCTTTTCTGCTTATTCCATCACTGCAGTCCAGCAAATTTGCTCTTGAACTGTTAGACTTGTAACTATCTCTTCCTCTGCCACGCATTCATGGTAAATACCAAAGTCCAAAAGTCTGTGCTCTAGGTATTATTCTGCACCCTTGTATCTGTATATCTTTAAATGTCAGTGTGTTCCACAATTCTTTTTACCTTCTGTTATGGTTTAATCCCAGACAGGAGCCAAGTACCATGCAGCTACTCACTCCCACAACCAGCAGCATCAAGGAGAGAATTGAATCAGAAGGGCACAAGGTAGAAAACTTGTGGGTTGAGATAAAGACAGTTTAATAGAGAAAACAAAAGCCAAGCACACAATCAAAAAAAATGAAGGAATTAATTTACTGCTTCCCATGGGCAGGCAGGTGTTCAGCCATTCCCAGGAGAGCAGAGCTCCTGTAATTACATCACATGTAATGGTTACTGGGGAAGACAAATGCCTTCACTCTGACTGTCCCCCCTTTCCTCCTTCTTAGCCCCACTTTATATACTGAGCATGATGTCATACGGAATATCGCTTCGGTCAGTTGGGGTTACCTGTCCAGGCTGCATCTCTTCCCAGCCTCCCATGCACCTCCAGTCCCTCCCCAGCATGGCAGTATGAAAAGCAGGAAAGGCCTTGGCTCTGTGTAAGCCCTGCTCAATAATAGCAAAACCATCTCTTTATTACCAATCCTGTGATCAGCACAAATCTAAAACACAGCCCTATACCAGGCAATGTGAAGAAAACTTACTCTATCCCAGCCCAAACCAACATACCTTCATCTTTACTTCCTGAATCTTTACTTTGCTAAGGTCTGCTAGATGATATCAAAAAAACGAGAAGTATGTGTGTGCTCTCGGAATAAAGACTCCCATATCACGCTGTGTTTTTTCCATTAATTTATTTCTGCTGCTTTTTCTCTGTCCTTAGGTCACTGCCAGCATTGTCTGTGAGCATCATCAAATTTCCTTTCCAGCAGACACCTCTTGAGAGGAAAGATAACAGTTGAAAAACTATCCTCTAACTCCCTTTTTTAAGTACTTTTTACACTACTTCACATACCTGTATAACTATATTGTAGTACTAAAGAAGAAATTTTCTTCTTAACTTGTTTGGTAGTCATTTTAAGATTCAAATTCTAAGCCAAATCCCTTTTATATGAAAAATTTAAATTGCTTGTAGCTATATTATTCATCAAAATGACAGTAGCCAGGCATATATTCAAATATGGAACAGTAGCCAGGCATATATTCAAACTTCATTAATGTAGCTGGTCAGGAGATCAACAAACATGTTTAGAATGAATTGGGAAATTAAACATATTCAGTAGTATACCCAAATGTTTTGTATTGAAATATTTATGCAAATTCAAAGTGACAAAAACAAACAAACAAAAAGAGAGGATTTCTTCACCTAAAGAGTTACAATCCAGTAATATTGACGTATAATTTTAGTGCAGTCACTGGAAGAAGTTTCACACAATGACTTTCAGGGTTGCGTTCTTATTTTTCTGTATGTACATTTGAGTTTAAACATCTTAACAAAGCTTAATTTACCTTCAGAGCTTTAACCATCCTTTTTTCTTTAATTTTTATTTCCTTGAAACATGACAGTTATATCTCAAAATAAAACCAGAAGTCCAGCAACCATCAGCTTTTATCCACAATGCTAAATAATACACAGTCTGGTCATGGAAAATCTGTCATTCTCCTCTGTGTTACTTAAAGTAGTTCTTTTTGTATTAGCAGTGCTGATTAAAGAGCAAACTTTTAACAATGGTATGCAAAGGATCACAAAAAGGAGCTCAATACAAATGAAATCTTTGCATATATATTTGTGTATTCATACATGCCTATATGTATATAGATATGTATCACAACTATACATAAATACATACATATATATATGTATATGTAAGAGGCCTTTGTTTCTCTGTGGTGGATTTTGAACAGCTAAGTTTCATAGACTTCAGCTATCAGTTGAGATCTATTATAAAATTCATCTCCTTAATGTTAAGTATAAAAGAGGGGAAAAGTGAAATTACAAAAAATATTGTCTTTACTGAGTTTTGAGATTTTATCATTGTTTTATTTCTTTAAACTAAATCTATGTCTGGGATGTCATCCTTATCAAAGAGGAGGAATAGACTAATTGGGTAATAAAACCAGCTATATATAGGGCTGCATCCTGAGCCTGTCACAATCAAACTGTATGTTTCCATTGATCTTACACTTGCTGAAGTGTTACCAGGTATACACAATACCCAAAGAAAGATAGCAGAATAAAATCAGAGAATGTCTTTTTTTCTTTTTTTCCTATTACTTAAGTGCAATATGTGACTTTAACAGGTATAAAGCTTTTCTGTGGAGAAGATAGTACTTAAATTGTCAGACACACTGTAATCTCAGCTACTGTTTTCCCTTGTAGTAGTTATAAAGATATTAATAAAATCTGAGAAAAAATGTGCACTTATGAAAAGAAAACTGTTCCAACTGAAGACTATAGAACATAGTTACGAGGGATTATACTTTCCAAAAACTCTCAGAAGCATTGGAACTCAAGCATGACATAGTTCAGGTAAGTTCTGCTTTTGAAAAGCTAGTTTTTAAGCATGTATTCTGTACACTACCAACACGATAATTTGAGGTGCAATTGGAAGTGCAACACTACATGAATCTACTAATTAATTTATTTTTACCTTGTCATTACTTTTTATTCTGATGGAAACTAAACAGAAACAGAAATCACACTAAAAAGATTATTTATACAGAACTATATTTTACATTTGATTTAATACCTTTGAGGATCTATTAATTTCAGAAGCAATACACAAGGTCATACCTCATGGTTTAATTCATACCTCGTCTACCCATCAGTGTTTGTCTTGCCTGCTGGCTAGAATCAAGGTAGAAACCTTTGGAAAAGAAGTACTTTTGGCAATTAGAAGAACTAATTTTCAATAAGTGTGCTTAGCAAAATCAGCAAGCAGCTTTTTGTAAGATGTTTAGATGGAAATTATTCCTTCACACCAGAAGAATATGTTAAGTGAATACAAAATTCTTTTTCAGACTGGGTTTTTGCCAGCAACAGTGAATTCACACAGAGGGGGATTTCTTTTGGCATGAAAAGCTGCAATAGTTTTAACTCTCCTCCCAAACAGACACTCTCATCTTCTTTGCAATTACAGTGAACTTGAACTGTTTGTTCAGTAGCAAGAAAGTCTCTTAGCTCATGCTTAAGTGAAAGAGGACTGACATCACAGGTAAGATAGATTCTGATCCTCTAGATATAGCAGTCTCTGACAGTATGCTGAAAATCAGTGGCATTTAAATGTGATAGAACTCGTCAGAGTTGGTAAAGTAAGTTGCTAAATCTTCAAGTCCAAAAAAGAATTTAAATCCCCAAATTAAAATAATGAGAAATCAAAGCACTTTTTACTGAGATTCATCATGTCACTTCTCAAAACCAAAATGTTCAAGGTTTTTATTTTTCTCTTCAACTCCTTTGGCAGCATATTTTTTCCAACACTGTCATGTCCATTGCTTTTTTCTGTTCGAAAAGGGCACTCATCTTGACTATAGTCATGTGGTTCAGTACCTGTAAAAAGGTCCTGACAACAGAGCTCTTGAACATGGAAATAGGGAAAGGATTTTTTTTCTGTTTTACAGGCAAGTTGTCAAGTAAAAAAAAAAAAAAAAAAAAAGTTTAAAATGCTTACCTTTGTATTTAATTCAGCAGGAGAGCCTCATCTGAGTTTCATCATCTGTCCTAGAGAAAGTCATCCCATAAAGTCAAAGCTCCAACTTTCTGCCTGATTTGATGCTAAAAAACCCCCCATATTTTCCCATGGTATTTGCTTAACATTTTTTGAAATGTTCTTTCTTCCACTGAGAGAGAAGGTCAGAGCTGAAATGTTGAGATGGATTTGTTGAAACTTTCATAGAGGAAATGTTGGTCTTATGCAAGGTCAGAATCAGAATTTAATTTGCAAAATCCTGGTGAACATAGGTAAAATTGTGGGTTCTGAAAGGAGGTTTAGGAAGGGTCTTACTGTTGAAGAACAGAGGAACTTTAATCCTGTTTGCTTTGAACAATGAATCCATTGGCCCGATACTGACTTCATAAACTATCAAATGAAAAAAATCCAGCGCTGTAATTAAGGAAATGACACTGCAGCCCTACTAGCAAGCTAATAAAAGATTAGCCCAAACAATAAAAACAGAATACTAAAACCTCAAACTACATGGTAGGTCCTTAAATACAACTGCAAAAAATGTCACTTCTTTATCATAGCTTCACTACAGGGCAAATCACATCTGCATCTAAAATCATGACATGCCTGGATAAGCACATTCTTTTCTGTACTATAAGAAAAAAATTCCATGGGATTAAGTATGATTAAGAAGCCTATCAGTAAATCTGACTCAATCATCAGTCTAATAGCATATTAAAATTGTTTACTGGGAGAAGCCCAGGGGATAAAATCAGGAAAAAAATGAAAAAAAGTTTAAAACCTTGAAACTTCAAAGTAGTAATTAAGTTAGTTTCCTACAGACCAGAGTATCATGAACCTGACTCCCATAGGACATCTCAGTCAATTTATAAATTTGTTTGCTATCATGTCACAGGAACTATGATGCTTCTATCAGCATCTTGTTTTTGTATCAGCCTCTGTGAAAAGTAGTGAATTATTATTTTTTAGTGACGATTCCACACCACCTAATTGTGAGCTTTTACATTGTAGAGTAACTGTGGACTGACTTGCTTATATTTATATTAAAAAAGGGAATCCTGTTTCAAAGGAGTGTTCTGAGGTCATAAATTAGGCTCCTCTGGGAGATATTTTATTCTGTTTCCTCTGTAAGACAGTAAACCCAAGATAAGACATGCTGTATCTAGCGGTACAGTATAATATATATGTAGTCAGTACAAACACCTCTCCTAACACTATGTGTTCATAAAATGAGAAGTGACATAGGCCCTCCTGGATTGTCAACCCAGTTCTTTCCCATCAAATGCAACCATACCATGTAATACTTTTGATATAAAGATCTACTCTGTTCTGCTACTAATTTGTATTTTGACTGTTACTGATAGAACCTCACTACTAAAATGATAAGAAACTTTTTTATTCTTTCCAGTACAATTTATGGTAGAAAAATATGAAAAAAGTGAGTGGTACAGAGTAAAAGAAAAAATATAACTCGCTTAAAACATTCATGGAGAATGAGACATGTTGAAAATATAATACTACATTTGAGGGGAAAGTTTCTCCCTCATGTAATAAAGTGTTGACAAGCGGTAACATTTATTGAGCAATCTGAGAGAGCATTCTCCTTACTGACATAAGGATTTTTGCAGATAACTTTAGTGATCTAAAAAGCTAGTTAGTGTGTTCCTTGAGTGGCTGCAAAAATTAGGCAAGGCAGAATTAGACTAATTTCTAATTAGAATTAGAAATGTTTGTGTTTCTTTAAAACATCTTCCTTAGAATAAGTTTATTTGGAAAGTCCCACTTCTTATAAAAGAAATTCATGCTCCATCCATGGAAACTTTCAAGAATGGACAGAATTTTCAGCAACTTGATCCAGCTGAAGATGTTCCTTCTTGTTGCAGGGAGAGTTGGATGAGATGACTTCTAAAGGCCTCTTCTAACACAAACTGTTTTTTGGTTCTATGATCAGTCCCTCATATAAGGAGACCCCAGTGGAATGCCCAAAACTGGAAACCCTATTTTCAAGCAGTTGTATATAGACTGATTGAATCCCATCATCATATACAATGTGGCTTGTGGTGGATGGAGGAGAGGCAAACTACAACATATCTATCAGAAGTAAAGAGATTTAGTAGTGTGTACCACAACTGGTGAGTTCTGTTACATAAGAAAATACAGAAAGCAGAAATTTGTTCTTAACCCCTGAAGGTGAATTAATTACTCAGTGAGACCTATTTTCAATTTATTTCAACTTTTCCTTAGATGTCAAAACCACTAAACGTTTGTCCCTAAGTGTTTCTATAAACAACTGAGTCTTGCTCCAGTATACCAGAACTGAAAGTCTCCTTTTTAGATTTATGATATGTGAGAGAAATTCTTTATATACATTAAGGTATGAGATGTCAGGGCCCTGAGAGCAACAACAGGCCCCAGTGATCCTAATCAGCCTCCCCTGCAGACCCAAACTCACCTCCTTCCAAGCTCCCAGCTCACCTACCTACAAGGGGCAGACTCCTGTGCTACCTCTGGGATCCTAAAATATTAATTTCTGTTGCTTGTTTCTCTGAAGTATTTGAGTAAAACACCTTAAAATTATAAGATTTGGGTTTTATTTGTACGATGCTTATATCCTTAGTCTACAGTAAGAAGCAGCATCTTGTAGTCTCCAAAAGACAGATTTAAAATCCACATGAAAATTACTCTATTCTGAAATCTGTTCTGCACCAAATCCCTTGGATAGCAGTAAACCATTTCACAGAATTTTTTTATTTATTTGCTTGTCATTATAGAATTACTCAGTAATGTAAGGTAGATATAAACACCTTTGTGATGAAGTCACTAAAATGTCCCTGGCTGGTTAATAATTACATTTGAAAAAAGAGGCTAAATTTGGGATAGCATGGCAGGTGGCAAAGGCCCCAGGAGCTTCCCCTTTCATCTGGCTACTATTTTCATTCTGCAAGAGCATATGAGTGAGAGTGTGAGCTCCAGGGAACCGTGTGGAATGAAATAATCCTCTACAGAAATGGAGTGTAATGAGGCTAGCCACTGGGCAGTAAATATATCAGTGTCTGTTTGACAGTTTGGGAGTTCAGTTGCCTAGATGTTTCACCAGTTTTGGACCTCCATGATGCCCAATAAATGGGGTTATGGAAGAATTCCCTTCTCTTTTTCATTTTCTTGCCTAAAGACATTCCTGTCTCAGGTTAGACAGATCCTTGCTTGTCAGTCCCTGCTGACTTCACTTGAAGCCACATAAAATGGTACACAGGAAAGCAGCGTCAGACTCAAGCAGAAATTACTAAATGCTTGACTTGATACCAGGCCATATGCACCTCGGTTATGAGATATATTAGTAATGCCAAACAGTCCTGAAGCCTTTGACAGTCTTTGATGCTGGAACAAGTAGCAGCACATGGCCTGTGTCTATATCGTTAACATTTCACGAGATACAGCACAGAGCGGTCATGTGCAAAACAGCCTCATCAGTGGTAATTCCTGAATGGTGCTGAGGAACTGTTCAGAAACATGTGATTTAGCCTGAATCAGAGCAATGCTAGGGATCATCCTAAGAGTTTCAAAGTGGCCAATAAAGAGCCTTCTGAACCAAGTGCTCCTTGTCAGAAACAAGATGCCAAAGTGGCTCTATCAGCTGTGTCTTTCATTTGCTGTACTCAGTGAGTGAGCTAACAGGTGGGTATGGATTAACAGGAAGGGCAAACTTAACCCTCCAAATGGCACATGTCAACACACCTATTTCATGGCCATGGCCCAGAAAGGCAGTTCTGCAGTGATTTCTGTGCAATGATCCATGAGTATATGCTCACTTCTCAACATGGATCACTGTATCAGTACATGTGTGAAGTATGTTTTCTGGCAGACATACCAGTATTTGATAATTCAGGGGACTAAATTTTATACACTTTATTAATGAGAAGCCTACAAATAGCTTCATTGTTCCAGTCACAATTATAAAAGGAATTGCTGCCCTTTCTTCTGCAAAATAATGCAACAACTTACAGAACTTAATATTGCATTGTGGATTTTATTGTTGTATTTGAAATTTTACAGAAAAAAATTTTAATTTAATTTAAAATTTAAATGTTAGTGACATGAATTATTTCCAGGTTTCCCTTTCACACAGAAAATAACTCTCCAATTATTTGTTTTTCTTGTGGTGGCTTTTACTTTTTCCTGAAGTCAGTCTATCCTTCCTAATTATGCATGCTTTCAATTTTTTGTTCATCTTTTATGCTTCTCTGTCACTGTTAAATCTCCACTGTAATGTATAAGTTTATGTGCTGTAGAGTGTATACCCCTTACTTAAATTAAAAAAAAAAAATTATCATGGAAAGACATTAGAGACATGGAATTGACAATACTTCCTACCCAGCATCTCCTTTGATGCATTGATTAATTAAGGTGCAGACACTCCTCATATGAGATACTCCTCATACTGCAGTCTATACTATGTTCTCCTGTGTTGGTACATAGTGGACAATTTTGTGTAATATTCTCTCTGTTGCTATTGAAAAATGCTGTTTCATTTGCAGGAGCAAATATTACCTCCAAACCACAGCTCGAAATAAGAAGTAGCTCTTTTAATGAATATCACTAAGTTCAAAAAGGAGAATCCAATTTCTATCTTTGTAGAGAGACCATGAATATATATATATACAGTGTTTGGCAACTCTAGGAGCTGGACATCTTAACCAGGACAACACAGAGCCCAAGTTTCAGCACAGATCTTCTAAATTCATATTTCTTCATTAGCAGTTATGTATCTCAGCTCTGGAATATAGTTGTATTATACTTGAAAATTCAACTCCTCTACTACTAATAATAAAGGATATAGCTGAACTTGAATATATCCAACTTTATTATTTTGCAACCAACCTGATCCTTAATATTCATGAATCTAAATGTATAAAAGATGCGTTTATTAACGTATTTATTTTGTATGTTTTGTGAGATCATGTGTAGTTTCTGATATACTGTGTGGAGTGGAAAGGGAAATTATCAGGGAAATGTTGTCCCTCCTTGGCCTATCACTCAAATTTTTATTTTTGTATCCCTTACTTCATATTATGAACTACAGTACTGTCTATCTTTGAGTCAAAAGCCCTTTCCTACATGGAAAGTACTAAATGAACCCTTAAAAGTCCTGAACATCTAGGTAAAAAAACCACAACACCTCTTCAACATCAGCCTTTTTTCTCTGCTGTGACAGATGGTACACATTTCTGTTTGGATCAGAAAAAATGTCATGTTAAGAAATATTTCCATGTTACTTTTATTCATGCTATTTGAAAACAAGCCCCAGTTAACCTGATCACGTTTATACAAAGAAAACCATTACTCCCAGCAGTTCACTACCCCAAACCTTGCTAATTCAAACCACTAAATTTCTTTTTGCCAAACAGCAGTGTCAATGAAGAGGTAATAAAAGAGAAATTCCTTCCTTTTAATGAACACTTTTCAGAAAAATCAGTCATTATCAGATATTGCATGCTGTGGATCAGCTGTGAGGATGCTGAACTGCAGTCCAAAAATGCTCACATTACTCTCCTGGTTTTTGTTGTACGCTAGACTGCAAACATCTGACAGGTTGGCAAACTAAGTTTGTTCAAAGAAACCAGAATGAATAACTCCAAAAACTGGCACGCACATTAACCCAAAACAGCTGGCTGTCCAAATGATTGCTAATTCAGTTTTCATTATCACTCTCTTATTTTGCTTACTGAAACATTCTTTAGAATGTTTTATAGAACCACAGGGGAGATGCAAGAGTTATATATTGGGGAAAATTCTATTACCATACCCAGTCCACTCTATTATACTGTTCCCTCCAGGAAAACAAGTAAGTATTTTGCTAGTTAATAATTTTCTTCTCTTTTGCAGTAGGAATTACATGCTTATCTGAAGAAAGAGGATTAAATTGTAAATTTCATACTTTTTTATAACAACCTGTCTCAATCCTGTTGGTGACAAATGCTCTGCTATCCTGGAGGAAGGAAATCAGTGTGAAACCATTACCATGCAGTTTTTTGATTACCTAAATATTAAAGATGTTGTTCTTGTCATCTGTAGGCTTTATTTTGTAAACACCAGTAAAGTGTCAGAGTTGAAAATAAACAGATAGAATGGCACCTGCCTGCCAGATAAGATTGAAATGTAAACTTGGCACCACAGGCCATGAGGGAGGCTTTGCTGCACCCAGTTTAATGTCTTTTGTGCTAATGCAAAGACCAGTGACAAATGCTTGAGGCTAAATAGCCTTTCCACAAAGCCATGCATAGGACTGTGTTTGGACAAGATATCACCTCTAGAATGATTGGAGACTGTTCTTCCTGCAAGTATTTTGTTCCAATCTCCCCCATTTTGTTAATATATCTGTATAAGATTACACACCTTGAAGACCTGTATCCTTTGGGACATCACTCAGAAGAGTGAGTAATAATACACAGCAAAGAAGCTTGTTCCAAACCAATTCAGATTTCTTTCTTCTTCTTTCCAGAAGGACAAATAGATAGCTCTATGGAGTGTATAAATTTTTTTTAAAAGCAATGTTTATCTCAGAAAAATGAACAACAGAATAATGAAAGAAAAAATACAGCACTGATGATGCTACTTCCAAATCAGTAAAATATATAAGTACATGCGCAATATCATCGCTGTTCAGAAATTTGCTCTCACCCACATACTTCCCCTGAAAGAAGTGTGGTTCTGTCTAATAATTCATCTGTTTATTCTTAGTTAAGGATCAATCACTGAACTAGCATTTCAGGGACAGACAGAATAAAGGAAGATAATTATCTGGAGAAAGAAAGAGGACTCTAAAGAGGGAAGCTATTCAAACATCTCTGCATAACATTGGTGCAGAAAATTACTGAGAAAATTCCTTGCACTGGCCAAGACACATTTCAGCATGACAAGTAATACTCTATATAATATTTGAGTTCTAACCTTCTGTTAAAGCCCCCCTCTAATTACCTAGATATGTCAGGTGGTAAGTCTTGCCACTCTGAATAAATCTGACATCAACAGATTTCTCCTTCTAATTTTTATTTTAATAAGTAAGCCATACAGCAGCTGTGAAGTTACTGATAATGAATATTAGGAAATAGGATTACTCAAGTGAATTAAATCCTTCTGCCTTTTCATTATCTGCTATATAATACTTGAAAGTCATGTCCTGAATAGACACAGAACAAGTAACTGGAACATATACATATTTGTTCCTTACAAACATATTTGATCCTTATGGCTCTAGCTCAGTCACTGAACAAGGCTCAGTCCATGAGAAAACCTGGGATGACCACAGTATCTACATGTGTTTATCTGTATTGTTTTGTTCAGAAACTCTCCAGCAGGTTGTGGGTGTTTGAATATATGCATGTTTGTGTGTGTAAGATTATTTTATGAAGAGTAGGCTGATCTTGTTTTGACTTGATGTGGGCTATTTTTTAGCATCTAGTCACAAATAGTTTGGCACCTAAAAATCCAGGAGACATTTACGCTCACAGTCCTGCAGAGCTCTCTAGTTACCATGGGGCTAATTTATACACTTCCTGAATTGCCAAGCTGACTTACCTGTTCCTCTAGCATGCTTTCCCCTGTAAGAGATATGCTGCTATTGGCCTTTTCTTCCCAAGCTTGTGTGATAACCACACTGGACTGGATCTACTGTAACTTCAAGTTTGACTACATGGACATATAATCTACAGGGTATCAGGGAAATTCTTTCCAATAAAGCCAGTAACCTTTTTTCCCTGTTAAATTCAGATGAATTAAGTTATCCTTTTCTCAACAAAGAGATCAGAGAAATATGATGCAAAGTATGCACTCATAAAGTAGATCAGACATACAATAAACTGCATTTGATTCAGTTTAATAGCAATGCCTCTGTTGACAAACTTTTAGAAAATAAAAATAGCACGTAATAAATAGCTTAAAACCACCTTAAAGGCTGATTAAACCTAGTATTTCTAAGTGTATAGGGATCAATAAGTGAAGCTGTTTTTTCTGGGATTCCACACATAGAAATTTTTATTGTCTATATTAGACAGTGTTATGAACTGTATGCTAGACACACTTAGGCGTGGAACTGCAAGTAATGAGGAGGACAAGTGATCAGTTACCTGAGTCACTCGGAAACCAGATGGTCACAACCTACCAAAATGCATTTTAACACACTTCATTATGGGGAGTGGCAAAGGAAACAAATAACTAGATCTATACCTACAGAAGAGGACACTACCTCAGAAAGTAATTATTCAGAAAGCTACTTCAAATCATCAGAGAACCTCCTCAATGTGACGTTTTAATCTCATACTGGAGCAACAGGGCTAATACTGTCCATGTGAGAGAAGACTGTCTAGCTAAAGTAAGGAAGTAATTTTGACTTAGTACACAAGAAACAGATAGACTTCTGACAGGATGTGTCTACTGCCAGTGTTTACACCCAGACAAATATGAAAATACTGAAGACAGTTCAAATAATGGATATAAAAGGGCTCTGGGAATCAGAAAAACAGTCTTATTAGACTCTTTGAGGCTTAAAGAATTTAATCAATTTAGCACATCTGCAGAGGAGGTTAAAGGTGATTTAATCAGAGTACAGATCCTCATTCAAGTAAAAGAGATCTGATAGTGGGAGTGCTCAGTATTGCAGACAAAGACATAAGAACCTTCAACACCTGAAAGATGAACTTGGAAGAATTCAACCTTGGGAAATTAATTTTAAAGCACTAAGAGTAATTTATGTAAGAATAGATGTCATAGACACCAGCATATGAACTTTTTGAGGGGCAATCTAACTGCTGCACTTAAATCCATGCAGCTTCTAGAAAAACTGAGAAAGAGAACAGGTCTATGGCTGTTTTTCTGTTTCTGGGTTTCAAATTTCAGAAACTTAATTACTATTTCAGGAAAGGGAAGGGAGTTTATTTTGTAAGAGACATAAGTCAGAAAATGTAGCACTTTGGAAACTGATTTGATTTCCAGTGCTGCTGTGGCTCATGATTTACTGGCACAGGCTTGTATCTAAGAAGATGGGAGCTTTACCTGTTGCTGAAAAATTTATCTTTATGGACTGTTGTGCTGAAGAAGGTATGAAATCTTCCTCTGACTGTTCTATCAGTCAGGGTTGCTGTTGTCTCTCCCTCCATTGAGTTTTGCTGAAATTTGCAAAAGTTTTAATTGGTTATTTTTGAAGGTTAAGACATAGCAAAAGCGATGGTAGGAGAAAGAATTGGAACAAAACATTTTCATTTTTTTAGAGACAATGTGACAGCAGTCTAGGAAAAGTTTTTGGCTTTCCCACTCCTTTCTCAAACTAAGAGTATTAGAAACTCTCTAAAGTCTCGTAGTGACTTTCCTGTTGATTTAATTTCTGAAATGTGAGAGTAATGGGAAACTTTATAAAAGGCTGAGATAGATAATTGCCACCTTTCTCTTCGTTCATAAAAGTTGATATATTCTCTGAGCAAACTTCCCTTAAAGGGAATCATTTTCCCTTTCCCCAAACCACATTTATCAAAGTCTTTATTATTGTTATGTCTTCAATTTATGGGTCCTTTAGTCACATAGCAAAATGACAGGTTTGGAGCTTACAATAAATGTGCCCCCAGTTTTAATGCTGTGCTGACTGAATATTTCAGCAATGTCAACTCCAGTAGGTTGAATAATTATTTAAGAGCTACTTACCCTATTTAGTTATGTGAAACCCAAATAACTGTTAAATGTCTGCAACAGATACTAGCGAGAAAAGTAAATTTGCAGATACACTGCTAGTGAAACTAATTATTGCTGATGTTAAAATAAGTGTCCTTTTCCAGGAACTGAGGATTATCTAAATAATCTTGCTGTTAATTTTTATTGATTCAAATTGTACCCAACACCAACAGTTAGCTAGAAATTGAGTGCAAGAGCAGACACCTCACCTGATGAATGCTGAAAGTATTATCATTTTGGTCTTGAAATTCTTCCAAAAGAGAGTTAATTAACATTATATCCATTGGCATAATGTTGCTTTCTGTCACATTTCTTCCTTGCAGTACTCTAACTGCAAAAGTCTACCCCAGCTGAATGTATTCGACTTCTGCCTTTTAGCACATGGGTGCTTGCCAACTCTTTGGTTCAGCCATTTACTGTGAAATTTTTACATGGGGTGGCTAGTCACATGAGTCTCATGGCATTGTTCCTGCTTGGTAACTCAATGAATTTTTCAGAAGAAGGTTGTATTACGGATTTTTAGTACAGGAGATTCGTAAGAAAAACCATGGCTTTCCAAATCAATGAAATTTTTAGAATCACATGGCTATGTATTCAAGGAATGCCTAAGAATGCCAGGAATATAATACATGCTAAGTTTTAATTCACAGATGTACATGTATATTATGATTATCTTGTTCATACATTTTAAGCATAGTAAATGCCACAATTTATTTGTTAGTAAAATATGAACTTGAAAAGCTTTTTTAATTCATACAGTGCTAGGCAAAATTCTTTATGCTCTACCTAGAAACAAGATTTTGGAAATTCCTAGCTGAAATCCTCTTGCTTTTCTTTGCAGGGGCAAGAAGTTGTTAAAGAATGAATGGCAGTCTTATTTTTGTACTGCACTTGCAGTTCATTTATTTTCTCTTAACTATGAAAACCATTTCTAAGTTTCAAATGTTGGAGCTGTGCAGATCTACACTAACCACTGTCCACGGGTCTAAGTTCCTTGGAAATATTAGAGGGAGAATGTGAAGTTTCCTGATAAAAAAAAAAAAAATCTGCTTCCAGTGAAAATAAGCATTGTACTAGTGCCAAGAGTATATTGAAATAATTATTCTTAAGGGAAACATTTTAAAAGAGCTTGGACTCAGTAAAAACAAAGAACATTTTTCCTGAAAATTCAAGGCCAATCATACTAAAAGGAATGAGAAAGAATATAATATACATTTAGTACCATGGGGTTTTTAAAATCTTGATTTGTATGCCAGAAATGGTAATAGTGGCTTATGAAATACATGCATATTTTTTCCCTAAAAATATTCATTTTACTCCAGTGCACCTTGAAACCTATCCTTGGGAATTGAAATTGACCCAATAGACCACCAAGCCTTTCAAAAATAAATGCAAAGCTAAGATGTTTCAGTCTATATTAATGTGTTCTACTGCTGCTCTCAAATAATCAACAGGTTGATGTAAACTATTGTTGCAAGACAAATATATACATATGTGGATACCTTTTTCCACAAAGATGAGTCAAAGAAAAAAAACATCTATCTAATTGAGTAAAAATAAGAGTGAAATTAGTCTACAATATTAAGGCTCTGATTTGCTAGCGTTTTACATCTGTTTTATAGAGGTCAAAAAAAATGAGTCATAGTCAAAGGATAGAGGATTCAATGCATATTTAGCTAGGATGCTTATATTTTTTTATGTAATCTGAAAGAGTGAAGAGTATTCATAAGAAAAACTGAATGCTGAGCAGCTAAATGGAGCCTCTAGAAAAGTGAAGGAAGGAAAATAAATTTCCTTAGAAGTATGAGCTGGACCTATATTGAATAAGATTTTAAAACATTTCACAACACTTTTTTTTTTTTTTTAATTTGACTTTGTAAGATTAAGTCTTCAATCCAAAGAAAATGAAACATAGGCATGTATAATTATTATGTATCAGAATACAAAGATACATTCTTATCCATTTGCTCCGTTCCTTTTCTCCCCCTCAAAATTTGGAAAGCTACTGAACATTTACAAGATTGGTCAGAGGATCAGGTCTGTAAAATATTGAATTTTCACAGAGCCTATACAGGGTCACAGTCATTGGTTTGACACCTAAGCTGCTGTCAGGTGAACAGTTTTGTAGAGTTTACACAGAAGCCAAGAGCAGAGGACAGACAGGCAATCAGCACGTCTTACTAACTGGCCAAATTACTGCATACAAGACTGGCAGAATCCCAGAAAGGAATGCAGAAGATAGCTTAAAATGCTGTAATGGAAGAATATAAGAAACTTGACACAGGAAAATGTAACATCACAGTTCAGATATGAAATGGACAGTCAGAGAAAGACATGCTTCATTACAGACTCTATTGAAAAATTTCTTGTTCAGTTTTCAAAGCCTATTTTCCCCCTGTAATACAGGGAGGTTATATATGAGAAGCTTTTATGTCAACTTTTGGTGTTTAGAAAAAGAGGCATCTTTCTGGATATGTGAAACATTATTTAATCCTAAAACTGTAATAACTTCATTAACAGTTGGTTGTGACTTAATGTTAGTAAAGAAATGTTTGTATGAGACTTGTTTAAAGTGGAATTTTAGTCAGAAAAAGAGGAAAATATGTTAATACACAACAATGTGCACGCAACTTGCAGAGATTCTGTCCAACACTGAAACACTTTTCATCATTAGCCAAAGAACCCTTCTTAGAACTACCCAGGAGCACGGTGAGTTAATAACAAGAAGGAATGATTTTTGAGAAGCAAGTTAATACATTGATAAGAAAGTTCAGTGAGAATAGCTCTGCCTTTAAGAAGATTTCATGGATATTAATCACAACAAATTTTAGTTTCCCACTTGGTGTCCTATCATTAGAACACTCTGTAGAGGTGGAAGTGCAGGCCCCTATTTGATGAATGTGTTGTTTGTAGAGTCATTTTTCTAATCCAGAGATTACTTGCTCTCTCCTATCCTACTTGCCAATATTCAAAAAAGCAGAAGAACAATAGGATCAATTAGGATTTAAATGATGTCTGAAAAAAAATGAAGTTTCTTTTTTCCAGCATTTGAAATATGAGAAAACCCATAAATCTTGAAAAGGAATTGACCTTTGGCAGGATGATCTTTATCTGCCACTGTTTATTTCTTTGAACAGCAATTTTGGCCCACGAATATTTTGTGTAATTTTTTATAACTTGCTCTCTGTTGATAGACCCGATGATAAAACACATCCCAGACTTTAAGAATTGAAATCCAAGGCAAAATAGCTTTGACCTCGAGAAGGGAGAATCAGTTCATATGAGTGACATGAAATTGAGGTGTTTGTGTGAGGATGATTGCACATTTGCTCAATGTTCAAGCTTTCTTTACATTAGGTTGAGATGTTTGCCTAAATGCTGTCATCTAAAGGTATGGGAAATGCCCTCAGATAGCTGAGATGTTTGCACAGGACTGGCAGAAAAAAAGACATGACCAACAAAAGACCTGCACCTTTATGGAAAGATTGGGACTGGACCTGTATGACTGAGTTGAGTCTACACCTCCATTTAGTGAAATGGGAACTTGGGCATTTTATCCTCTAGGGTGTGCCAACTTTACGTAATTAAAACTGGGGCTGAATCCCATTCTGCCTGTTTGCAGCAGCGTTAAGTTGCTGTGTCTCAAAAGAAACACCCAAGTTTTGAAGTTTGGCTTCCCTTGAGTTAAAAAAAAACGAAGCACATACAAAATAGGTAAGCACCAGCAGGATAAAGGTAAACTGACTACAGTTTGATTGTTTTGATTTTAATGTGACACAGATGGTACTGGATTTTCATTAAAATTTACAAAAGAATGGCAAAGGTTACAAGAAGTTTAGACCAATAATACAACCTCATAAACAAATTCCCTTTATATGCTTAACCATATTCATTTCGCATTCAGTTAATAAGAACTGCAGGGTTCTCTTGAACCTGTCACTAGTGATTTATTAAGTCCATTTTATATTCATCTGTTTACAGATCAAACATGCAGAAGATAGGTTCAACAGTATTGAGCACATTTAACAAAAAAAGAAAAGAGCAGGATTGGATATTTAACTTTTAGGTTACATGATTTCAGCAGGAAGACAGTAATTAAATTTAAGCTACTGGTTTGATCAAGGATAAATGGTCTATGGCTCTTAAATACCTCTGAAATCAATATGCCTATTTAGAGCAACAGTTCCTGAAAAAATCTGGCATTGTCTTGGCAGTGAACCGAGGTTTCACTATGTGTGTGGTTTGCAAAAGTGAAAATTTGAAACCAGCTCTGTTGAAAACTGATTTCTGACATGCAGGTAAGAAACACCACCGAATCAGACATTGTGCATTCTGGAATCACCCCTTGAATAAAGAAGCACAAATCAGGGTTTAAAAATGTTGAGTTTCCCAGTTACCACCAAAGCACTTCTGTGTCTTACCAGATTTATTACGCACTTCAGAGCAGCAGCTGCGAAAACTGCTAAACTACCATTTAAATATCAACAGCAAAATTTATGAAAATTCAAGAAAAGATGTCTTAATTTTACAATGATTTGCATGGTAATGAAAAATGCAATTCTTGGAGGATTTAAAATTTTTATTACTTTGAACATATTTTCTATTGCAAAAATATTTTCAACTTTAAAAAAAGTATAAGCTTTTATTTAAAATGTCATAAAATCTGGATATTGTATGAAACTTTTGTAAGAAAAAAATTCTATTTTTTTGAAATCTCCTTGCATGTTCAGTTTCTCAGTTCTGGATCTGATAGTCACTCCTAGAGGAAACATGAACTTGTAGCTAAAAAGAACCCACCTTTCCAGCAGAAGCTGATGATGTGAACACACCACTACAGAAACACATTTGCACACATTTTATTTATCAATTGGATAATAACATATGCTATTTCTTTTGCTGTTTGTGAGTAGTCTTCTATTTTATGGTTTGATCTTATATGTTTCCTGGTTAAACTGGGACAATAGCATCAATGGGATGTTGAAGTGATGCCTTAGATTTTAACTTTTATATTTTTCAAATCCTGTACTGCCTAGTGTGTAACTGAAGTTTCTCGTAGCCTGTTAATTTCTGCTCTCTCATGCTAGGTGGGCATAACAAAGCCTCTCCGGGCCTGCTCTTCAAGGACACCCAGACCGTCCTAGGCCCAAAAAGTATAAACCAAAAGGCCTCTAAAGGGGGGCAAGCGTAGGGGAAATTACATCATTAAACTGAAGCTTTAATTGGAGAATTAACCCTAATATGCAAATGAACCAAACCTATAAAAGTGTGAAGAACTCGTGACCTGTCGTTCATCTTGGGGTCCATCTTGGCAATAGCCTCTGGCTCCCCAGGGGGTACCTTTGAAGGCCTTTCAAATAAATACCTTATTTGAAATATAAATATAAGTACTTCATTTCCTTACTCCTGTCTCGTCTCTGTTTCTACAAGGCCCATTAAGGCATCAGAAGCAGGTGTCATCAGGAGATTAGCTTGTCTGTTTGGGATATGAATGCAGTGTTCACATAATGTTGCCTCTGAGACATTATGGAAATGCAATCCTCTGAGCAATGGTTAAACAACACTTTAAAACAAGTACTATTTATAAGCTAACTAATTTTAACACATTGTCTATACTATAGTTTCATCTTTATTACTGCTTAGGTATGCTGGTATAAATATAAGGATATTACTAGACAAGTATAATAACACATCATTAAAAACACCCTTTCTAATAGTCTCAATAGGCTAGCCAAATTAGTCTTTAGGTTGTATGCTGGAGACTCGAAATATGGTTACAAATTTATGCTATTAGGAAAGAATATCTTTGAACAAACTGGAAAGAAAATGCCACATTAATTTTAGAGTAGATACTGGTATATAGCTAGACTTTGTAAAGATAATGGAGCACATGCACCATGTAAAGATTATAGAGAAAGCAAAACTACCCTGGAGTCAGACTGTAAAAGAAATTCCAGCTCACTGGTACATGATTGCCTAGTGTCTCCTTGTGACACTTTGGGTGTTTGCCAACCCACCAATGCACATCTCCTCTATCTCTTCCGAAAGCTCCCCCTCCCATTAAATCAACACTAAGATTAACATTTAATACCTAACATTGCTTCATTTTTTTCCTCTCTTCATCCTGAATGTGAGAAAAGACAAAAAGAAGCATCGTGTCTGGCTTCAACAATTCTGGGCAACAATTTGCAGCAGAAGATACTTGGGAGTGTGCCTCTATTTTAAAGAATAAACTGAGTCACCACGTTTCTCTCTAAAATGCACTTTAGGTAATTTCTAGAAATATTCAGATATGTCCTTGTTTAAATGTACTCCTGCGGCTTTTATCCCTCTGTTGCAGTGGGATTCATAGCTCACAGTACAGTCATATGTAGTGTAATGTTTTATTAGTGCCACAGATTTTACAAACAAGGAAAAATACTTCAAAGAGCAACTGCTAACAGCACAGAAGTATAAAAAAAGAGTTACCTGCTCTTGCTGTTTATTTTGGTTTGAATTGCATTGTGAGAGCACTTGGTGATTAATTTGAAAAAAATGAGACTTCCTGGAGAATTTTTTTTCACCCAATGGCAAAATGTTAAAAAAAAGGGACATGAAAGTAAATACAAACATAAAATTTATGTTTTTCAAAGTATACAAAGATACAGTGTGCAATGTTGTGATAGCATAAAAACATTTTAAAAAAGAAATCGTAAGAATAAGGGTTTGTTTACTTCATGAAAAATGAACAGACGATGCATCATTTCGTAACAGTACTTTCAAAAAAGTCTCAAGTTAAAACAGAGAAACTGGGGAATGACCTGTTATTACAAATATTACACAACGTGGTCATTAGAAATAGCATGAACAACAACTCAAACTCAACAAGGAATAGTCACATGAGAACCTAAGTAAGATTAGGTAAAATTTAAAAATATAAAGAAGTATTACATTCACATCTGGTGTCTGAATGAAACGAGGACAACAGTTATTGCTTCTCAGACTGTCATATATAAAAGATGTATGGGACTTGAAAAGTTGAAAAAGCCTCTGTCATTTTTAAGGATGCTGCTAAATTCAATCAAATAATGTGTTCAACAGCTTCTGATAAGGAAGATGAAAAGTTTGAGGGTGTTTCATTATGGGTATAAGAACTTACCAGAAAATAAACCCCCTTGCACTCCAGCTGGTCCTCTGAGACCAGAGGAACTGGGTGCTGCTGAGCTTAATTTCTGATTATAGCCAATTTAGCACTGGTTATTACTATTATAGCCAATTTAGGACTGGTAAATGTGGTTGAGTTCAAAAGAAAAACTTGCCTGAGCACAGATGCACAAACAGTGCAGTTTACCAGTCCTGTACCATAGGTATGATCACATTCAATGAGGACTTTGTATGATCCAGATTCATGACTAGTACGGCTTATTGAAACAACAGGAAAGCAGCTTCAGGATTGCTGATGATAAATACACTAAGTACAGAGTGCTAATGTGTGTTACCCATTAGAAAGTATAGCAAGACACATCCTAATAGCTCCATGTGCATATAAATAAGTTCTCGTGTGTGCTCCAACACACTTGCAGGCACAAAGCTCACCAACATGTGTCCCTTCAGGAGAGGAAAGACACAGCCTATTGACACATCCTGAGCAGGCATGTTTTCCCTGCCTGCCTTTTCCACCCTGAAACTCCCCTTTCATACTGTAAATTTTGGCCTGTCTCAAGGAAGCGTAACAATCACATGTTATACAATATATCTAAGTTTGGTTACTTTGGTCATACATGCATTACACATCCATGTTCTCCTTCATTTGCATCCTGAAGAGTGTGCAAGTGAACATGTTAATGAAGTTTAATGAGGATCTCAGTTACTTTCAGTCAGAATTTATAGTTGACAAAAAAGGTAAAATAAACACTTTGGCCCTCCACTACTGAGGTGGCAGTAAAGGCTGTTAGACCTTCATCAGAAGGTCTTTGAGTTCATCCTTATCTCCTTTACGAACCAGATTTATAACAAGGCTAGTTTTCCTCAGTGAAGTGAGTGTGGCTATTGGCTGGTACAAAGGCAAGGTGCTCTTCTGTGCCTCACTGAAACAGCACCAGGCTGCGAGACCCCCAGCTCACTCCACACAACATGCAGTTGTTCGTCCCTAATCCAGCCAGGTGCAAGATAAAGGAGAGGCACAGCTCATGTTTTTCTCAACCAGTCTCACCAATTTTTTATTGTCTTAAAGCAACACTGCACAATTCTGACCACTTATCACACAGAGTAACAGCAAAAGTATGTGCTATCTTGAGTCAGTGTTGGAATTCACCTTAGCATTCAACAAGTTTTGTTTTGCCTCTCATGCTACTTATAAATAAGCTCCTTACATTTGAGGAGTTAATACTTTTGGTTAATATGTCAGCAGCACCTGACCACACAGTCATAAATAATTCTTTGAAACATGACAAAGTTCCTAAAATTGTATTTCCTGTAATGCATTGTCCCCTACGCTGTATTTTCTAAACTGGGTAGTTTTGGTGTTGCATTAGTTGGTCTTCTTTATTTCAATGACTGAGCATTAATGATGGAAAATTGCTGGGAGATATTTGGGCTAAAATCTTAAAGACTGATTTTTAAGAATTTGCCTCACCCAAGGAATTTTCTGTTTCTTTGACTGTGGGGTGGTTTTTTATATTTTGGGAAGTTGTGTCCATATAATTTAAATTTTTATCTCAGAAATAGCTAAAACAGTTAAGAAGGGGAAGAGAGAACTCTGCTCTGTTTCAAGATGGCATTCATCCATAAAAATTCAGCCTGAACAGTTTAGCATCTGTTAATGATTTTTTGTTATAGGTAGTCTGGGCCACTGACACTTGACAATGAAATGTAAAATAGCTTAGCTCCTGGTCAAGCCTTCCAGTGACAAACCTCATAATTAATTTGTTAATAATTACAAACTCTCAATGTCCATTTTCACTTGTGCACTTCACTACCACTGTAGTGTGAACAAGTTTGAACTGTGTCAGTTCTCGGGTGAAATTAGTTTTGTCTTTACGTTCAAAAAGTTAAATTCTAGCCAAAATTAAAAAGTGCTTGGATATAGGACTATATACCCAACATGTTAATCTTGTATGAACTTAAAATTAAAGCAAAAATAGAGCCAGGAGATTTTAAAAAGCAAGCAATCAACAAATGAACAAAACTAAACTGAAAAAACCAAAACAACAAACTAAACAAAAAACAACACCCCACAAGAAACAAACAAACAAAAAAATTACTAAAAACTCCAATTTGTGCTCTACTGTAGCTGAAATATATATTGTTTTAATTATACATTGAAAGATTGTTCAAAATACTGGCTAATTCTCACTGTCCTCAAAATCACTCCCTCAGTCTAGATAAGTTCTCCGTTCTCTCTCCACCCTCACATCTCTGCACAAATAAAGGAATGAGATCCTTATATTCCGTAGAGGCCAAAGAAAAATAAATGGCTTTTTTATTCCCTATTTTTTTTTCTTTTTACCTCAAGAAAGAAAATTTCGGAAACCAAGCAAAGACAAACTCAACTCTTCTGCCTTCTTAATTGGGGATAACTGAGGTAGGACAGCATATGAGCTGTACTGCATAAAAAAATGAACAGTATTAAAATGATGTTGCCTGCTCCTAATCTGATGCTGTAAGTGGCCGAGTTTAATGAACACACTTATTTGGAATCCATGCCTGTAGCATTAGGAGACCTTGATTCCTTTTTCCAAAGCATCAACCACGATAACACAGACAAAAGTAGTGCAGAATGTCATTAGCAGAAGTATGGACATGGATTAATAGGTGATGACTTACACGGAACTTAATCTGTTGATTTTCAAAATGACATTTGAAATCTGTCACCCATTTCTTGGGTTATCTTTAGGTTATGTGCAAACAGATTTTCAATTATGAAATCACATTCATTAGGGTTGGAAGGCAACATGGGATTACTCCAGTACATCTGCTTGATGAAAACAGAATCTACCTTGAATTCTGACCAGATTGTGTAGGACTTTCTCTAATCAGTTTTTTTAAACTCCAAGAACAATCTCCCAGGGCACTCTGTCACAATGCTTAATTATCCTCAAAGTGATTTCTTTTTTTTTAATAGCCATTTGTACCTTTGTTGTTGTAATTTATGACCAGTGTCTTGTTTTCCTGCTTCAGTAGGCTTGTGGTTTCTGGTCTTGTCTTCTTAACATCCACCTATGTACTGGCAGACAGCTGTTATGCATCCCTGAAGCTGCCTCTTTTCATGCTGAACAGGACTAGAATTTCAGCCTTTCTGGGTGAATGCTCCAGCTTCCAAACAGCTTGGGGCCCTCCACTGAAATTGCACTAGTTTATTGATTTCTGTGTTGAATTGTGGGGCACAAAACTGGACACAGTATTCCAGATGCAAGTGTAAATTCAAGTAATTAGTGTCAAACCCATCTTGCTTCCACCTCTTCTATACTGCCTCTTTGCATCAGACTTTGGTAACTTGTTTTCCTGAGCATTGAGATGCACAGTATATGTGCTTGGAAGAGGTTGCTCTTTACCACATGTTGCGTTGGGCTCCTGAATCCCTCAGAACT
Source organism: Monarcha castaneiventris obscurior (assembly GCA_026261815.1). Classification (NCBI taxonomy): domain Eukaryota; kingdom Metazoa; phylum Chordata; class Aves; order Passeriformes; family Monarchidae; genus Monarcha; species Monarcha castaneiventris. The sequence continues at coordinate 671,619 of JAMPIT010000482.1, forward strand.
GCTTTCGCATGACCACACCTGTCAGTTCCTTCAGAAAACTGAGTTTTGTTACTATCCTGGCAAACAGAAACCGCTTTTCAATTTACCAGTCCACCTGCTCTTTGGGGGAATCTGTTAAAGAATAATGCTAAAGAATGAGACAACCCCATTGTGAAAGTATTTTAAACAATTACTGGCTTTAAAAAAGTCTTGAGCCATGAGACATTAAAATGTTGAAGTTTATCTTTTTGATCATCTAAGCGATTCATAGCTGGATATTCAAGAATGTGTATGCAACTGACCTATCTCATCAGGCAACACAAGGTAGTGTGGAGTGCATGCCTAGCACAGCAAGATCCTCCTCCACCTTCAGTATGAAAATCAAACTTCATTCATGGGTCATTTAATATCTGTGTGCAGAGATAAATATATTTTAAGCATCACTGAGCCAAAGTCTTAAGTAACAAAATTTCCTTTCCATTTCAGACAGCCTCAACCCCTTGAAATGCGCATTATGCACACTTTATTCTGGTTAATAACTGCAGTTGCAGGTCAAAAATGATTAAAATAAGCCTCAGTAACTTCCAGTTCATTAAGGCAACCAAAGTACCAGAAAAATATTTGGCTTCTTCACAAGGCTTAGACACTCCTAAAATATTTTTTGGCTTTGAACTCCAGTTAGTATTACAAAACTGTAAAGCAGCCCTATTAATTGTTAATTACTGGTTTTCAAATGCTAAAATATGTATATATGTGCTGATACATATATACAGATACACAACCACACACATTTATCTTGGTAACCCTCTTTTTAATTGAACACCTGGTGAATTGGAAGATAGGTTTGCTTGTAATCTCTCATTTGCATTTGGCTCAAAACTTGAAGTAGGTTTGAAGTAGGTTTTAAATTCTCTGAAATTATATGTTCTATCCTCAGGCATCTTACTTCACAGAATACTCCCCTGCAAAGGAGAGGAAGAGGAAATTAGAAATATAGAACTGCAATGCAAAAAAGTGTGATTACATAAGAAATTATTATATTTAAACCATACAAATATTATACTGTTAGTTAAAAATATCATCAAAAGCTCTATCTGTCTAGAGTTGAAAAGATAAGGTTTTGGAAAAGCTTTTTATTCTGAAAGAGTAAAACTCTTTATTTTTAAAAGTGGCAGCTGAGCTTTGAAATAAATGTAACATGCAGATAAGCAGAGACCAATCATTACACTCCAAAGTAATTTCTGCAAGAAGGAAACTTGCTAAGTTCTCTTCTCAATGTTAAAGCATTTTATATCAAGATTGCAAAATTCTCTCTCTGTCTTTCCTGACTTCACCATTTAAATTGCTTTTTCTTATAGGTGATGCAGTCCTATATTAGAAGAAAAAATCCCCTGTAATCCTGAAAAGTATTTTTTTATCTGCTGTTTTTCCATTCATAAAAATTTCATTTGAATGTAAATCACATCATAAAGTTGTATTTTCAACTTGCCTATTTTTAAAAATCAGGATTTTTATATCAGTCTGTAATTCATTACCTCCATACCTGAACAAAACTGAGGTAAAAGTGACTATTCTATAGCAGGATGCTTCTGCTGGTCTGTGTAAAGCTGTATAGTCAAATACGGTTGTTTTTTTTAAAAAACACAGGGAAGTTTCTCAAGTGCCCAGGACAAATACAGAATGCTGTGATAACTTCAAACAAATATAGCAGTGTGTAAATGGCTAATGAAATTAACAAGATGCCTTTTCTAATAATCATCTAAAACAAAAGAATAAACAATTAACCTAATAAAGGGCCACTAAATCAAAAGATTTTCAGAAATAACCATTGAATTTGTTGACATATACTACATCATCCTTTCTTCTTTTAGGCATTTAATTAATCAACCAGTGCTGTGGAAAAAAGGTAATTCTTTGAATTGCATGCTGTATTTTGCTATGTTGCTAATTAGTGCTGATCAGTAGAATTCAATTAGAAGTTTGCAACTTGTAATTAAAGGAACATAAACTGTTCTGAAATAATCATAATAACGTTCAAACTTGCAGCACAATGGAAATTAAGGCAATAGAAAAAACAATACTTTTTATTTCCCATCAAAGATGATTTTTCAAATTTAGAAAAAATCAAATTACCACCAAATGGTCTCAATACACACATAGACAAAAAATCTGCTATGTGGGGTTTGTGCCATAGAGAAATATAGAACATTGATTTCATCTCGCGATTGTCATTAGACTTTCAAAATATTAGTAAAATCATTCAATGTGTTTGTGCTGTGTGACTAGCTAGGTGCATCCACGATATATTAAAACCTCCTTTAGCTGTAGCTTCAGGCCTCCTGGGAATTTCCTGGGGTAGATCTCTGTGAAGAAAGCAAGGGGAACAAAACTTTATGTCACAGTTTAACTTCCTCTTTCATAATATAATCTTATTAACTATTTTCTCATTTCTTTATTATGGCAAAAAATTGTCAGGAGTTTACTATCCAATTCTTTCTCTTTCAGACTCTCTTTTTTTAGAAGAATGTTTATATAGCAAAAAGACTAAAAACCCCATTTAACAGAGGGTTTCTATATAACTGAATGACAAAGTACATCTCTTCTAACAAGAGACGATGCCATGGGCTGACCATGGCTAGATACCAGGTGTCCACCAAAGCCTCTGTATCACTCTGCTCTCCAGCTGGACAGCAGAGATAAACAAAAGGCTCTTGGATCAGTCTAAAGACAGGGACAGATCACTCACCAATTGCCAGCAAAACAGACCAAACTTGGGGAAATTAGTTTAATTTATTATTGATCATAGGAGAATGATATCGAGCCCCTCAAGATCAAGCCCCTCGAGATTTGAATCAAACTTTTCAATTTTTTTGTAACTGTTCATAATTACCTACAGCTAGAGAGTTATGGCTAAGCAATTGCATAGTGACCATTGTCTGCTTGGCTAATCTTTTGTTTAAAGGAAAAGGGAAGACAATCCCAAGAAAAATGGGTTGTCTTGATGATAGCCACCAGGACTGAAGTAAGAAGAACTGAGAAATAATTGGGGAAAGGTAATTTCAGCAGTGGGAGATTATGATCACCAACTCATTGACCACCTATTCAGAACGAACCCCAGAATCAAAAGGAAGAACTGCTCATGGGGACAAATTAGGATGAGAGCTGAGAGATACAACTAGAAAATAGGAGTTTGAGTACTAATTAAAAAATGTTATGTAATCTGTAATCAATAAATGTTGATAACATCTTTTTGTTAAAATGTATAAAATAGTGTATAAAATATTGATTTCGCTGCACTGCAAAGTGCTCAGGGCTCCAGAGAACTGGGCCCAACTTACAGAGTGGCCCTGGTCCCCAAGGCCTACAGAGGCTCCTTCTCTCCAATTCCGGGGCACTCCCCACTAAAGGGGCCTCTTCCCCACCCTTGGATGGGCCAGAGAGCACTTGTTTGTGTCACCTAGCTAAAGGTCCTGCTTACAGGGACCTGGGGCTGCTCCTGGGGACAAAGGGCTCCACAAAGTCGTGACACATGCCCTGAGCCCAGGGCCGCACACCGCCAGGTCACCATCAGGACTGGCAGCCACGTGGCATAGGCAGAGAGCCAGGCCCTGGCTGCAGGCAGGTCATGGTGCCCACACTACCACCAAGCGGCTCTGCTCCATCCTCAGAAAGCAGGGGCAAGGCCGGACAGTTTCTCTACCCACACGTTTTTGGGGATCCCCCTGTGGCTGCACAGAGCTCCTCTTTCCCTTCTGGGAAGTCTAAGCTACACTGCTCTATGTCTAACGGGAGGTGAAAGCATAAACTCACCTGCTCACTCACATCCACTAAGGGGAACACAGGGGAGAGGAACACAGTGCCAGAAGAGGGATTAAGTTTTGTGCAGCCAACACGCTGGGGAGCCATCCCTACCGCCGAGTGGGAAAGCCTCAGACCTGCCCCTGCACTGTGGGGAGGACACATGGGCCACAACACACTGAGGCATTTCAGGGGTGGCACAGGGACAATGGCTGTGACGTGCCCCGAGTACAGGCAGGTCACGCTGCCCAGGGGCCAGCAGCAGGCAGAAAGCCGCTGGGCTGTGGAAAAGCCCTGGCCTGCTTACAGGGAGGGCTGGGGGCCGGGAGAGCTCCATTTCCCCCCTCAGGTGTGGAGACAGGGGCTCTCGCCCTCCTTACAGGGTTGCCCTGGGCAGCCAAAGGAACACAATGGCAAAAGGCCAAGGACAGCAAAGTCCCACCTCTGCCCACAGGGAGGTCACCCAATGCAAAGTCAGCCACGACAGCCAGGAGGTGCCCTGGGGATGCCAGGAAGGCCCTTTGCCCAGACAGCCTCTCGTGCCCCCTCTTCAGCTCCAAGCTGCTGCTCTTCTGGCTTGCTCTTGCCTCGCCATTCCACAGCTTCTGCCAATGAAGGACGACAGACATTGAGGCCTGAAAAGCTCCAGCTCCTGTGTCTGAAAGGAACCGCAGCCCAACAGCCTCACAGGGAGAGCCTGAAGACACCCAGTCCTAATTTTTAACAGTAGGTCTTCTAACATACCTCATTCCTTCCTGGAATATGTATGTGGAGATCTTTCCCTCAGTGGGGACACCCCTCAGTTACTTCTCAAAGATAAGCAAAAGAGATTTGCCATCGTTGTTTGCATGGCTAAGTGACACTAACTTTTATTTAGTAATTGTTTTTTGCTAACTTTAACATAATCACTTCAGTATTGCTTCAAAACAGTGCATTATATGACACTCATTTTTATAGCTCCTATACTGTGTAGTAAATAATTCTCATTAAGATACTTTTGTCTAATCTTTACCATAATAAATCATATAAATTTATATTAATATATTTCGTTTGCAGTCCTTTATCCTGAAGGACAAAACTGTATAAATTTCAATTACACCTGTAAAATCTTTTAGGCATAAACCTTTGACACTGTCTGGGGCTAAGGCTGGATTGAGCCACACCCAGGTTCCTCTCTGAGGAATTTAGAAAGCCAGGGGCTTCTTTTTCCACCTCATGATTTAACAGGAGGGCTTTTCTAACATTTTGTCTGCAAATCCCACTCTGCTTGTGACAGCACCCTTCTAAGTTAACGCAAGTTTTCAGCCAAAAATGTCACCTATGTGACTTCTAAGTAATCCCAGGTTATCTGTCAAAGATCCTGTCTCTGTCTTCTGTCAGACTTTCCCTCAAAAATGCTCATTTTTCCTCTCTAAATTACCCCAAATTCACCCCTCAAAAAAAAAAGCTAATTTTGTTTCATCTAAATTACTTCATCTAAATTACCTAAATTTTGTTTCTGTCCAAAACATGACTACTGACCCCCCAATAGATTACCTCAGATTTTCCCTTCAAAACATCCCCTAGCTGTGTCCTATAGGCCACCTAAGATTTTACCCCAAAAATGTTCACTCTCTCCCCTATGGATTACCTCAAATTTTCCCTCCAAAATGTCCCCTATAGATTACCCCAAAAGCTGCACCCAAAATATCCACTCTGTGGTCTCCACCTTGGAGGTGTTAAGCCTGTGCTTCATGAATGTCCCCAGCCCCGAGCTGTTGCTTTAGCTTATCTTCATCAGCAAGCCTGATGGTTTGCTGTGGTGGCCCAGCCTACTGCTGGGCAATCCATCCTGCCCATTCAGTGGGAGAACGAAATCGGAGTCCGAAGGTCCATCAGTGGGAGAGGCTGAGGTCTAAAGGCACAGCCCCCTGCTCTTGAAGTTTCTGTAATGTTCAGTTGTTGAATGGTTATTGTAAGTTTTCCCCTCCCTTGTTCAGATGTTTTTGGAAGACTGTTGTTGGGTTCCTCCCATGTAGTCATTCCCTATTGGTTCCCCCTGTTTGCTCCTCCCTGTTTTCCCATCCCTTAAAAAGCTTGCACAACCCTGGACCCCCGATTTTTCTTGTCCCGGTCCCCTTCGAGAATAAACCCTCGGAATGCATACAAGAAGGTCCTCTCCCATCTCTGTTCTTGGGCATTTGGGACTTTAGCAGCTTGCTCGTCCAGGTGGCACCATCTGCTCTCTGAGCCAGCACTAGCCCTACTGTCGGCTGCTGAGAACAGGCCGACTTTCTCTGTTGTGTCTGCAGGAAGGTCGCTGATGCCTCCCAGCAGGAGTGGAGCTCCTGAGGCGATCCCCAGTGACACTGATTCCTCAGTGACACGAGGAGCACCTGCCTCCCCTTCAAATGACGTTCATGTCCCCTCAGCAACATGGGGCACCCACCATTCCTTCAGTGACCCTCATGCCCTCTGAGCAATACACAGGGTATTTGCCCTGTGAGATTGATTTGCCCATATAAATGTATAAATTTGCCTGTACAAATGTATAAATTGTGCAAATTTTTGATTATTGGATTATCCTTTCCTGAGTTACCACCTAGCTCCCTACTTTGCACAAACTACAGTAAGAAATAGAAATCCCTCGCCTGGGTGTGTGAATTGGCACTGCCAGCAGGTAACGAGCCTGCCTTTGGGACAAGAGTAGGGTGGTGAGAAAGAAAACCAAAGCTTCAAACACCTTTCTCCCACCCCTCCCTTCTTCCCAGGCTCAGCTTCACCCCTAAATTCTCTCCCCACTCCCCTGCAGCGGCCGCCAGTGGGGCAGGGAACAGGGCCTGTGGTCAGTCACACGTTTTCTCTGCCTCACCTCCCTCCTTACATGAAGGACCCCTCACATTCTTCCCCTCCAGCATGGGGGTCCCTCGCAAGGGAGACAGTCCAGCACAAAACTCCAACCAAGTCCCTCCCTCGGGCTACAGTTTCTCATGATCGGCTCCTGCATGGGTCCCCCACAGGTCCTGCCAGGAGCCTGCTCCAGCACAGGTATCCCACAGAGTCACAGCCTTCTCTGGGTATACACCCGCTCTGGTGTGGGGGTCTTCATGGGCTGCAGGTGGACCTCTGCTCCACCATGGACCTCCAAGGGGAACAGCCTTACCATGGTATTCAGCACAGGCAGGGATATTCTGCTCCGGCCCCTCAAGCACCTCCTCCTCCCCCCCTCCTCCTTCACTCACCTGGGAGTGTCTGTAGAGTTGTCTCACTCGCATATTTTCACTCCTCTCTCTGGCTGCAGTTGCTGTCATGCCCAGGGTTTCCCCCCCTCTTCCTAACTACATTATCACAGAGATACTCCTACCAATGCTGATGGGTTCGTTCTTGGCCAGTGGTGGGTCCATCATCAAGCCAGTTGACATTGGGTCTCTGAGCTATAGGGGAACCTTCTAGAAGTTTCTCAAAGAACCCACCCCTGTAGCCTCCTCTCTACCAAAACCTGATCATACAAATCCAACACACAGTATGTTCACTTTTGGGCTAATAAGGTTAAATCCAATTTCCAACTCTACAAACATTTATCACAACAGGCACGTTTATCAAATCTGAATCTCCTAAGTAAGTAAACAGACCCACAAGTACTTTCCCTGAAGAGGATCTGGATCTGGTGCTTGAGGAAAGGTCTAAAAGGGCATTGCCCTTCCCCATGAACCTCCACTTGTGGCTTCCCCACTGCAACATTGTGAACTCACATGTTCTCCATAGAGTTTACTTTTGTTAGCCAACACCTTAGCAGTGTCTGACATTTCCAGAGTAAAGGAGATGTGGTACTGTTCACACTTCATCCTATTTGTAGCTCTGTCAGACAGTGGAATGGTTCAGCTCTTTCATTTTGCTGCATCCAGCCAGCCTTACTACTGAACATCTGGCAACTGGAACACCTAGCTACCTTTTTGTCCTTGATCCCTTTAGCTGCATCATTAGAGCACTCCTTTTTAGTAATGAACTTGTGGATTTTTTGAACTAAAAAAGTTCTTTTTTCTTTCAGAACCAGTTTCCCTTCTCCAATACCCTCCAATTCCTCTAAATGAGGAATTAATTCGTCATCTTTTCTGGCTTTAATTCCTCCTTCAGGAAAATTGAGGAAGATTACTTCCTCATATAATAAATGACAATGAAGCAATAATGTTTTATTTTAAATAATAACACATCTTTCAGTAATTTAAGATGTCCAGTTTATCCAAAGCATATTTTCTTTAGTTGTGTTACAGAGTGAGGTTTCTGGCATTCTCTGTCTCCAGTCCAGTTTACTGTGATCTAAATGCACTTTTTTATATGTTAATGTTTCCTAAAGGATCATCCGGATTCTTATTCTGTAATCTGCACTTCTCATGCACGTCTTCTCTGTGCTCCATCACCTCTACCCTCTCCACCTGTGGCAGTGATTGTGTGGAAGGCAGTAGTAGCTGACTCTCACACCTAGGCAGAATCCTACAGTTTGTGAGACTCTCTGTTGGGGACTCTCTAATTTGATGGCAAGTGCATCATGACTGGTGGGCTATTTAGACTTGTTTTAGTAATTGGATCGGAGAAATCTTAAGTCTTTCAATTTTTTTTTCAAAAGTGTCTGATACTAAACTATTTCTTTAACAATAAGAGGAAAACTGGGATCTCCTTTCTCTTAAGTTTTATCACACATTTAAACAGGCTTCCAAATTCCTCCAATTTGAATTTTCAATCTGCCAAAAAATAGGATACCAAATATAAAATAAAATAGTATTAAATTTTTTGGAATTAATGGGTCATCTGGCTGAAGATTCAAAGCAGTGGTTTATATTTCCAATAAAAATCTGAATTTTTATTTTTATGAAGAAAAAAACATCTCTTCTTAATGCAGGAATTAGATTTTCATTTATGGATGTCTAATTTTTCAGCAATTTTAATGTAAAGTGAAATTTTAATATAAAGTGAAGTAAGATAAATAAAGTTCCCTGCAAAGTCTTACAAGCATTTTCTATTCTAAAGTGTAACAACTTCCTCAGAACTGTCCTTGAACAACAGGAATGAGCTATGCTGCATGTCAAATGGAATAAAAGACTTTGTTCTAATATTATCCAGAAGTAACCTTGGTCCATATGTTTTCCTTTGAACACACTGTGAATTAACTTTTGTACACAGCAGTAAACATGTATAGCAATCATCCTTCACAATTCCTATGCAATTGTAAAATATTGTAAATTGTATATGTATATATTATTAAACTGTATATGTAAATTGTATGTCTTCTTGGACATAAACTATCATGATATTTTGTCATGACAGTTTATTTGTCATGATACTGTCTGGCATGTATTCTAATACTCATCTTATGCTACTCTATACCATGGCAACAATACTTCAGGAAAGGTTTCTGTCTTAATGTGACCTTGAACTAAGATCAGAAGAAAATTAGAACCAGCACAGATAATACAGGATAGATAATATTTTTTTATCAATTTAATGGAAATAAGAAAAGCAAATATTTAAAAAATTGAATACTTCCGAGGTCAAACAATGTCTTAATAAATTGAACAAAACATGGCAGCTTACTTTTCTTAGAAGTTTTCTTTTAAGCTTCATTCAATTCTTTTAGATTTCCTAAAACAGTCCAGCATCCATTAGCTTTTTTCCCTACCAAGGGTTGATAGATTTCATGATTTATTATTGCAATTGTTTTTTATCACAGACTGCTGTGCAATGACAAGCATCAGTCTAGAGTGCAGTGTGAAGGTTCATATTTTCACTTTTTTTAGAAACAAAGTGGGGAAAGAAAATTAAGGTTGCCTTTTGTCAGCAAAATATATTTATGGTTTCAACTTTATACAGCCATCTGAACCTTAGCATGATAAATTATTCTGCCTGTGTCTTGTTCTCTACATAAAATAAGATTATAAAATCTTAAATCTGGTGGGTTTGGCTTTCTAACAATTTAGCTAAGAACAAAAGTCCTTTCATTTTAGTATTCCCCCCAAAATTTTAGACAGTCCCAAGTCTGGTGTTCATTTAAGCTACAGTATAATTTCTTTTTTTTCTGCTGTTAAGTCTGAAAATATAAATATTGTCTGTCTCCTACAAGAAAGAATCTGGATAATCCAATTTTCTAATATATCCTAGAATTGTAATCCATACTTCATTTCTATGGTGACATTTATGATGCTAGTTTCCATTTCACTCCAGTGCATCTCATGTTAAAAAAAAAAAAAGATCAAACCAAACAAAGAAATCACCCATTAAGATAAAGGAGCAAAGCATTTATTGCCTTAATTCAATTACACACATAAGTAAGTTAAAAAAACTTGAACACACTGCTTCAATGGGACCAGGAACACTAAACAAACAAGTCACAAGTAGGAGTAAATCTAACATTATTTTAGTATTTACTGCATTTTTGAAAGATTTGTTTATTAACTCTGCTGGAGCCTCCCTCCACACTTGTTCACGGCCCAAAACCCCATTTCAGCCCAGCCTGAGGCCATGAGTCTCTGGCTGGGGGTGGACAATGCAGATCCTCCCTTTTCCACCGCCAGCCAGGCTTGGCCAAGGAGGACGTTCCTTGCCCACCTCACAGGTAGGGCCTGCCTCAAGAATTCACTGATTATTTCAGGATTATTCTTAAAGATTGGAGGCATTGAAATCTCGTTAAAATTTAACTTGCACATACCAGAAGCATTTAGCATGTGTATTTCTGGTTGAAATACCAGATATAATCCAAATAGGGATTTCTGACAGAAGCACAGTTGTAGGACTTATATCATGAGTTAGCAATGAGATCAAAAACAGACTGTCAAGCCCTCTTTTTAACCTCCTGATTGTGCAACTATTTTGTCATAAGGGCTGATTTTAGCAGTGCCAAAGCTACTCAGGCAAGAAGATCTTGTAAGATTTCCAGGATAAAATTCCTAAGGGTAGAATCATAGAATAGTTTAGGTTGGAAAAGACCCTGATGTTCATCGAGTCCAGCAATTAACCCAGCACTGCTAAGTCCACCACTCTGTCCCCATGTGCCACATCTACATGTCTTTTAAATACTTCCAGGGGTGGTGACTCATCCAGTTCCCAGTGCAGCCTGTGCCAATGTTTGACAACCCTTTCAGTGAAGAAATTTTTCCCAATATCCAGTCTAGACCTCCACTGGTAAATCTGGATGGAGGCTATTTCCTCGTCTTAACTATGTGGGGGAAGAGACCAACCTCCACCACTTCACAACCTCCTTTCACGTAGCTGTAGATTGCAGTAAGGTCTCCCCTCAGCCTGCTTTTCTCCAGGCTAAACAACCCCAGCTCCCTCGGCCACTCCTCCATTTGTGCTCCAGACTCCTCCCCAGCTGTGTTACCCTTTTCTGGACAGACTCCTCCATGTCAATGTCTTGCTTGTAGTAAGGGCCCAGAACCGAACACAGGAGTCAAGGTACATCCTTGAGTACAGAGGGACAATCACTGCACTGGTCCTGCTGGCCACACTATTGCTGATACGGACCATGATGTCTGCAGAGCCTTCCTGCCCCCCAGCATATTGACACTCCCACCCAACTTGGTGTTCTCTGCAAACTCACCTGTCACTATCTCTAGCTCTGCAGCTTCTGTGCTGGAGCGCGAGGTGCTGCGATCTCTAAAAAGCGTCTCCAAAGCGAAGCTGCCCAGCAGGATCAGCCACACACACTCACACACGCGTGCACGCACGCACACACGGATAGCTTCAGTAATATGGGTTGGCAACGACGCAGGAAGGGTCTTTGCATAGATTTCCACAGGAGCAGTTTATTGCTTCCACATGGTAAAGGGCTCTAGAGGCAAAGACAGAGAGCAATGCAGGGTCTAGGTTTAAGTACGGGAGTGGGGCTGAGGGCACGGGGCCAGTACAAGGGCGGGACTAGGGAATGGGAACCAATGGGGAAGCTCTGGGGAAGTGGCGAGGGGCCACTGAGGGACCCTGGGGTGGAGAACTTTCTGGGATATGAAATGTGTAAGGTAGCAAGTGGATGGAGGGGCCACGGGCCAGCCAGGAAGCAGAACTGGGGTAGATTAACATGACAGAACAATGCATCCTAGGAGAAGCCTTTCTGATCACCCTAACCTGAGGAGGTTCTTTTGATACTAGGGACTTGTCTTACTGAGAGCTTTGTCCCCTGCACCACAGGCTAACCGGCCAGCATACCAAGGGTGCACTTGATAACCTTGTGCAGATCATTGTTAAAGATATAAAACAGAACTGGTACCCCAATAAGTGAGCCCCGGTGACCATATACATAACATTATGTGGTAAAACAAGTAACATGTTCCTCATGGCAAGTGCATTAGCTAGGAGATTTCTATATGGTGCTTAGTGGATTCAGACTATTTTCTGTGATTTGCTCTGAGGCTGCTTAAGGTGCAGCAGGGTGCTGAGGTACTATTCCATCAAATTAAATAAAGGAAAAAAAGGAAAATAAAGACGCCATCTTCATTTAGTCTTGCACCAAGCTAGATACAAGTCTTAAAATTTGTTTATATTCTTTCTGTTAATCTCTTTTTGTCACAAAGGTGTTTTTAGAAGTATGCATTAGGAATAACGAGGAAGAAATATGCATCAGAATTAATGTGACATTTGAAATGAATACATGAAGCTTAACTTCTGCATCCAGTGTATTCAGAAATTTGTCCATTAGGGAAATGAGATGGGTAGGCAAAAAATGCTTCTTTCTTCCAGTCTTGAGTCTAATTTACAGATAAAGAAAAAAAAATCGAAAAATATCACAACTAGTACTTTCAGTACTTCACCTCACAGTTGATTAGCCTGGGCATTAGTGACAAAAGGGTCTCCCTTTTGAATATTAACATACTTTTTGCAGCTTGCAAGTTTATTCTCTCTACATCCCTCCCCATAACCTTGGTAAGAGGTAAACAAATGAAAAGTCGAAAAAGGCCAAGCTGCTGCTTCATGCCAAATGGTTGTTTTCTCTGTTCACCTCATTATGTCCCAGAGAGAGCTCTTTGGAGCCACCACAAAAACTTGCATTTTAAATAGGTGAAGACCAGAATTATTGCACAGTTTTCACACTGTATTCCTTAGTGAATGGTGAGATAAGTATAAATAAGAAAATGAATAAGCCCAAACCTTAAGAGGAGTCAAATAATTGAAAATTGAAACCCCGAATTACTTTCAGAACTGGGAAGCAGTCTCCAGGTTTAATTAGGGAATTAATCAAAGAAGACTCTGAACACCTGCATGGTTATTCAAATTCCAGATCCAAATGCCATGGTCAGTCCTAGCTGATTATTACATACAGTGTCTGGTCAGGTCAGCATACTGCAAACTTTATGAGCTAAAATATTGTCCAGGAACATAGTCATTGCCAGCCCTATCGCATGCAAATACCAAGAGCATAAATATCTTTATGGCCTTTTATTTGCAGTCCATAAAACCAAAAGAGCTTTATAACACAAATGAAAATTAATTGCACAATTACCTTTCTCCTGGGTAGGTTCCAAAAAAGAAACCAAAACCAGAACAAACCCCCAACAAAAAAGATAAAACAACAAACATGTTTTTTCTCTCTCATGTTCTGTATTCTTTCTGCTTGCTTCATAGCCAAGTAGGACAAACACAAAAGACTTAGCAAAATCTTTTCTTTACAAACCATGTTATCCATTGTTACCATTGTCCTTTTTGAACCTCACAGTTGATATCTCTCAGCCAACTTTATTTTTCTTGTGACAAAATTTACCTGAAGTCTTCAGCAAACAGTACTAGTAATAAATGCGTGGTTTGCAGATTTCAGTTTAATCTTATAAAAGTCATAAGCTTTAAAGGATTATGTTAGCTGTGATGGTTTCTTTCACCTTGAAAAAGTCAGTGGATCATCAAAATTTAATTTTCTTCACCTCAAATAAAAGTAATCATAACTAAAAAATCCTATTTCATTTATCTTGTGTCAGGGAGCAGCAAGGGAAAGCTTCTGCTTATAGCCCTCCCCTGAGACCAAGTGTGCCAGAGGCAGTGTCCACATGGCCAGGTGTAGCCACACAGCACACAGAGCAGCAGAGCACAGCCAGCTTAGGGAATTCCTGGCAGGTCTGGGATTATGTTGGGAGGTCAGATCCACAGATCAGAAGGTACAGGTCTACCCATGCACATGGCTATATCATAACTTATAGAAGGACTAGAATTCAAGACAATTCCTGAGCAGAGGTAGTGAGCCTGTGCCTCCGACAGCTCCTGCTCACAAGTGTGATACAAGACCATACAGCTACATCATTTATTTTTCTATGACTTTGCTATTCTAAGTTCATCTTTGCAAAAATTTCCACCTTCTGTAATTGTATTCAACAGAAGTAAAAGTTCATGTATGTTGAATATTTTTAGTGCCATAAGTCATTGCAAATTTTCACTGTTTTCTCTAATTATGTTTGTTTTGGGGGATATACAGTTTACTTTGGAATCATGTGTATCATTGGGTTCTGCATTATACTGGAAAAGTTGCTAGAAAATCTAGAAAGATTGCATTGCATATCTACTGCTAGTTTTGACCTAACAGATTACATTTGAAATATATACTGAATAATCTGTTAATGTGTTGACCAATCTGCGTGACCCATTTTCATGGAAAGAATGTCACACTGCACTGTGATAGTTTTACCTCATACTGAAGGAATTGTATACTTATTTTTTCTTAGAATTATGCATGCTTACTCATGTGAGTAAGCTTTGTGTAACATTTAAAAACAACAGCAAGATTGTTAAACAAACCATTTTGAATCTTATGGTTTAAAAATACCAAGTAATAACCTTATAAAAAATTAATTAACATGGTCATTAACATAGTCACTTGAATTCCTGGAAAATATGTGAAACAGATAGGTGCCTGGGCTAGCCTTAAGTAGTGGTCTTAACATTTACCTTTACTGCTGGCATCAACAGCAACAATACATTCATTGAAAGTTTTATGTGGTTGTTCTTAGGCACAGTGTAAACATCCTCCTCACAGCTGTGGCTAGAAGGTGAAGTAGAGTGAGGAAGAAATAGGATATAAAAAGATAGAAACAATATTTTAACATGAATCATGGTACTTTTATCTGTATGAAATATGTAAAATATTGTATGACATATATATAACATGAAATTTTCCATGAATAATGAAGAAATTTCTGGGGAGATCAACTGAACTTAAAAAGGGAAGGAGCCACCCCTTTTGTGAATCCTGTAACAAATGTTTGTCTCCAGCCTACCAGGGTATTAGAAATGGTACTAAATAGCTGAGATCCATGTGCCAGAGGTCACAGAAGGTGGTAACCAAGGAAAAGTCTAAAACCAAAAGAACTTAAAATAATGAAAGAAAGTCAATAAAACTTCCACAGTATCCAATGCTATTTTTGTATACAAGAATATCATTCATAGTTTTAGTCACTTTTTACCTATTAAAGGGCTGCTTTTTTTATACCTTCCCTTGAGGTGTTCAATGCTTGCCTGCTCATTTGTCAGAACACAGAGTTAGATGGAGCCCAGTTCAGATCCAGTACAAACAGTTAGATATTCAGGTCTTGTTTTTACTCCTCGAGATGCATTTTCTAATTCCTTAGGCAAGCAAAAGAGCTTATTTGCTATCTGGGAGGGAGTTAACAGAAGTAGTTCTTTATCTTCGTGGATGACAGCAGAGAAGACTGGAGGAAAATTCTTTGTGTGGGCCTGGAATCTGATACAGACAGTATACCCCTACACTGAGTATCCAGCTGAAGAGTGACATTCATCATGTCCAGTCTTATCTAAACTCAGAAAAATCTCTGGAAAGGCTCTCATGGATGTCTGTAACTAAAACAGTGGGAACAAGAAGATATATAGAAAGATGTGAGAAAAATATTCTTTTTTTCTTCTTTTTCTGTTACAATTGGCCACACACTTTGAAATAATGTACCAGCATGAACTTTGTTATGTCTGTTGGGGAAAAGCAGAGGACGATAAAGAATGTAATCAATCCGTTTAAAATGCCATATTATGTCGCCCTAAGAATGCCCTTTATGTTGAAATGTTGTCAATTCCAAGCACAAAATACCCTGGAATTTGAATCAGAATGATTCTCTAAGATATTTTCTGGTTCATTGCCCTGCAGTGTGAATAAATTGATGTCCCCAAAACTAAATCATGAGATGGCTTGAGATATTCTGCACCCTTATTTCCACCAGCAACCTAGGAAGTGGTAATCCCATTGGAACTTGAGTAGACTTATGCCCCATAAGTCTCATTCAATCATTTTTCTGTTATGCTATATTCAGATGCTGCTAAATTTATTTTCCAAGAGGCAGGGTCTCAAGTACCAACTGACTGGCTGTTCTCATTTACAGAAATAATTTGATTAGCAATATGTCATCTCTGTATGTCCTACTACAATGCCCTGTAGATAATTAGAATATGTGTGGGGTGGAGTGACGTATTTTTATTAGTTTCTTCACATACATATATGACATGAATAGTGGGAATGGAGTAATTTATGTATATTTATTGATAGCATATTTTCTGTGCTTCTCAAGTCTCCTTATTTTTTATTCTATACAATTCCATGAATGGTAACTGCATTCCTAAGAAACCATTTCAGGTTCATCCATGAGAACACTCTTTACTGTATTGTAGCATAATAAATTAGCAAACCTTTGCTTTCAGAGTATGTCTTAATAGTAACTTGAAGCGTGAAATAAATTTTAGTTGCACAGCATCTTATTTTTATATCAGATACTTTTATTTTAGTTCTGATTTACTGTTTTGGAGTTTACAATCTGTAGTAACATTCTTATTTGGGGTCCCTCACCATACGCAAGCTCTTTCTGTATTTGATTCTCCCAGTCAAATACTGTGATCTGTGAAGTCTGTTTTCATTCTCTTGAAATAAATCACCCAGGTATTTGTTTGCTTTCCTTAAATGCATGTTAGTATGTTCAAATACTCCTATGAAAGAATGTCAAGGTGAATTACATTAAAATAGTTTAAAGTTTATTTATGTGAAACCAACACTTAGTTGTGTAGATACTAGCCTGAAATATTTTAGTTAGCACAGAGATATGACATATTTTAGCTATCATAGAAATGCTTTTATTTTAGAATATTGTCAAACAGCAATGGTATTGTTGAGTTATTGAACATATAGTTATTCAGTGTGGAAAATGAAGATGCTGCTTTATACTTATTAGATGGTCTTCATTCAGTGGAATGAGTAGGTCATATGTAGATTACTACTGCAGGTCACCGGCTGGTGAAAGGAATTGTGTGGTCATGCTGGTTTACTGATTTGGGGCCCTTCTGGAGCTGCTACAGATATTGGCATGGGGAAATTAGGTGAAATGAACCTAAAACCGACATACTTGATTTTGCATATAAGTGCAGTCAGTTGAAGTTAGACTAAGATCACTCGTGCATAAATTTAGGGAGATGTTGAAGCAGTTAGCAGCCTTGTAGTGCACAGTGTAGCATAAGACTCATATAGTGGGAAAATGTTGACTTTGTATCAGGATAAACAGTGTTAAGTTTGTTCCTAGTGAAATTTCTAATCACAAAAAGCTGAAGATGTGCTAGGTGTTTCGTTTTGTTCTGGTATTACCCACTGCATCGCAAGGAACACAAATTATTATAGGAACACACTATTATGACAAAAGTTTCAGTACCTTTTTGCATCTGTCCCTATATAGGTCATCCATTCCTAACTCA
Organism: Monarcha castaneiventris obscurior; assembly: GCA_026261815.1. NCBI lineage: Eukaryota > Metazoa > Chordata > Aves > Passeriformes > Monarchidae > Monarcha > Monarcha castaneiventris. The sequence continues at coordinate 689,082 of JAMPIT010000482.1, forward strand.
ATATTAATTTTGTCTTGAAACAGATAAAGTACATTTCCTGTCACAGCATTAAACTCACAGGTGTTCAAATCCTCAACAGCTTCTCAAATACAAAAATATTGCACATATAGTTTTAAAACCTGATTTCCGGTATCTAGGATAGTAATGTGTGCTGGGATTCAGTTTAAGATTCTGACAAACTTTCCTCTCCTTTCTAGTATGCAGGGGTAAGTTAGATGACATCACATAACAGTCAGTGAAGAGACACACAGTTCTGTCAGGGAACCATAGAGAAATGCTGAGGTGATTGATCACCAGATGTTTTCTTTAGGATGAGGCAAATCTTCTTAGCTGAATTGATTGAATAGACTAAGGAAGCAATTTGGTTGCCTAAGATAGATGTTTAAGATTACATGATATATTCTTCCTGGTCTTCAGCTACTACATCAGAAATCCTCAAGACTCCCTTTAGTCCCATTTCCTATCTGCGAACTTCATGCAGATATCTCTGGAGGGCTATATTCACAAAAACACTGATCACTATGGAAATTTAGACATTAACTCGGATGTTGACACCTATGACAGTTAAGTTGCCTAGATTTAGGTATTTTACATTATCTAATACATCTTCAGATGTAATATATGTTTTTGTCCTTCTGATAGGACAAAAAACCTAAAAAAGGTCTGTAGTCTTCTACAGAGGCTGATATGAGGCCAGATATGATGCCCTGAAAATTCTCAAGTGGCACTGGAGAATTATATCAAATCACTATATCCATTCTCAGGTTTAGGTATCTTACGTCTACATTTGCTGTATCTGTATTTTATCATTTCTATAGAGCAACTGTATTACACTCTTGTAAAGTCTGATAAAGTCACTTAGTCATTTCAACATTGAGACAAGGTAAGGTGGCACAGACTAGAACACTTTTGTTTCATTTATTAATCACACTAGTCTGGAAAACATAGTAAGAGGAAGGAGGGAACACAATGTCCACATAGTTGTTATTAAGGATAAACTATGACTGAAAACACAGCTTTGGATTTTGGAACCTACAAAGCATAAATATGGCCAACTGAATATATGGGCTCTACAGTAACAGGACAAGTCCTTTTCCACCCTTTTGTTATATCCTTAGCTTAACAGATGTCAGCTGACAGAGAGAGTCCTGTATGTCCACAATCAAATGTAATACAACATATTAGAAAATGAGATATGTCAAGAGTGATAGAATTGCCATCATGACTAGATATGAAAAAATAGTTAATGTGATATATAACTGGGCAGACTAAGGCATCGTGGGATGGCAGAATGGAAGAAAAGATAGGTGGAAAAGAAGAGGACCTAAAATAGTCTTACGGTATCACCTACTCCATTCTGATACCAGGGACACCAGCTGAAATGGCAAAGATACAAGTTTGACCGGGTTTGTAGTAATTATTCATTCATGTTATTCCACCCTATTGCCTGTATACAACAAAGTTCTCTAAATCAGAATATATGAAATGCTAGTAACCAGTAAATCAAGTTTTCTGAAAGTCTAGGGCATAACAGAGTGTGAGGCAGTACCAAGAAATGTGGTACTTCTTTGAGCATTTGCACATAAAATTTCACCCAGCACAAATCTTTCACAAAGAAACCCCAAAAAACAGGGTTGAAGTTTGCATTTTTACTGATTTATGACTCAGAATTCTGAAGTGTAGCAGGAAGCACCATACCATCTTAGGTGTGTGTATATTTGCAAGTAAGCTAGTATCTAGGTGGTTGCATAGTTTGCTAATTTTACTGTGTAAGAGCTCAGCTGGTAAACTTACAAGCAATAGATTTCAGTGATACCAAAAATTTCTTCACAGGAAAAATAACTGCAGCCTTCTCAGGTAGTTACCTTCAAGTTACAGTACAAATTGATTTCTTGGTTACTCATATGAAGTCAAATGAGCAATTGACACAGATGCAGAGCTAACAGTTGGTTGAGAAACAGTATATTAGAGGACTAAAGTTAATTCTCTTTAGAATCCAAGCAGGATAATTTGAAGCTTTTGTAGAATACATGTAGATTAACTGTTTGTAAATGACTTTAATACAGAGAAGATTTTTTAAAATAAAAGATCCATATGTTGTATGAAAACTATGCTAAATATTCTTGGTAATTCTAGCAATGAAGAGCTAGCCTTTATCCTTAGAGTGCAAGTCATCGGCTCACAGAAAAATCAAATACTTTGTTCTAAAAGATCTTTAAGAAATTATAGAGAAAAAAATGGAGAAATACAGACAATGCCCATATGCCAAGCCATATGCCATACATAGTCCCTGGAAGATCTCAATCATGGATACCCATAATATGTGAAAAGTGTAACTGATTTGAAAGATGTAGAGTTGATAGTTAAAAAAGGGAAAAAAAAAAAAGAGGAAAATATGGTCTTCAGTGATGTTCTTATTATCGATTACTATTGAGGAAAAATTATATTCACTGGAAATTAGGCTATTCCAAATGTATTTATATAATTTCTATCCCAAGTGTACTCCCTTCTGTATTGGATAATTGATTAATTTATACTGCCTCCTTATTAAAATACAATATTTGTTATTTGACTCTGACAACCAGAAATTACTGGTTCTGTTCAGAATTGCAACTAAAGGGCAGAATGCAATCCATTGTTCTGATGCTGCTGATGTTTAAGGTAGAAGTGATTATCATAACTGGTAATGAAAATTATTCCTGGTTTTTTAATAAAATCAAAATAATATGGGAAAAATATTGTATAACAAGATAATACTCTTTTTACGGTTTTAGGAGTGCATGTTTGAAAAGTATTATGACTGTTATATGTTTTTAACTTTTTGCTAGCCAATTCAAAACTACTCAGGCAAAGTTCACACTGACTTATAATATTTAATTTGTGATTTTGTTGTTCCTGCCAGTGGAGCTCAGCTCCTCTCAGGTTTAAATGCATAAGTTCTAATCATGGGAAGTAGCAATTTTTCTTCAATAGTCTTATTTACAGTTAGTAGTGCATTCACTGAAATTGTATTCTTGGTCAATTGAAAATAATTTTAAAATGTTGAAAAAAATCAGAAAGTATTTTGAGCTAAAAAAAAAAAAATCTGTAGTAAGTAGTTTATTTTTTTCTTTTTCTATTTTTTTTTCCATCTTCCCCAACCTGTCCTCCTTCCCCTTCCCATCTAATATTGTTAGAGAATAACTAATTATATCACTTCCCGAGAGAATTCCCTATGCTTCAGGGTCTGCAGAGGTGATTTGTTTTCCTATCACAATTGTTCTTTTTTAAGTAATTTCATATATGACTTTAGAATATATGAAGGGAGAATGGAGGGGGCTCAAAATATGCTACCTGTGAGCTGATTGCCATAGCTACCTGGTTATCAGAGAATTATCATTTCCTCTTTTCAGCCTGAAAAACATTGAGATCTTCTGAGTTACTTAATAATAACATTTATTTAGTATTTATTTAGCAAGGAGACACACACACACAGAGTATTTATTTAGTAAACAAATAATAAAGTATTTCAACTACTCTGACTGGTAATTCTCGTCCCAGAACATTAGTCTTTGACTTGTATGATTTTGTGGCAAAAGACCATTCAATTCTATTTCTGCCCTAACTGATGCATAATAAAGGCTCTTGACCCTGAATGTTTCTAAGAGCATGTTTCAGTCCAGTTGTTCCTGCTGTGAGGGCAACAGCTTGTGTTTCATTTGAGGGAGTCTTTGAGAAAAATTATTTCTCCGTGTCAGTTTATTTCAGAGCAGAAAAAAGAGATTGTTATTTACATTCTCACCATTAATGTTAATTTATAGACAAGGTGTCAGTGTCTTACAAACCTTGTAGAGGCTTTCACTAAATGCCTGAGTGATGGATGAATGTGGAATCGGCTAAAAATTCTTGTGATTCATACTACAAACCTTAATACAAGCACCTTTACAACCACAAGTAAACTGTTTATAAGAGATTTAAGTTTTCCTCATTTTTTAAAATAACAGATGATACTACACTTGTCCAAAAGTGCTACAAGGAACAAAGAACTGGACAAGATCTCCTTGGCCAGCCCTTACCTGAAGTTATACAATTTTAACCCCCTGCATCTCTCTATCAAGACCCACTTAAAAATCAGCTAGTTTAAACTTAAACTTTTTGGTTGAAAAGTCATTCCAGTATTTCATGCTCTGACAACTGTTAATTTTCTTCTAAGAATATTGCTTTGCCACAGATAAAGAGGGAACTATTAGTAAAATGCACTGGGCCCTGTGAATGGCGAGAAAGCCTCATTTGGCTGCTGCATTTCTTATCGGGTATACCAACTTCCAGCTTGTCTCACCTTAAAAGTTTCTTTTATTGTATCACCTCAAATGTGTTAGAAAGCTCATGGATTTATTTTTATGAATATTTGGAAGCAAAGGCCGATAAATTGAGTATCTGAAGCATTTTCATAAAACTAATTGGGGGGAAGGGTTGTTGTTAGTTTTAATAGTGTCTAATGCCATATCTGATCAAGGAAATTAACATTTTTGTGTTAAGACATTGGAAAATATTTTAAGCTATAATTTCCATGTTTTCTGAAAAGAAGGCTCTGAAGTTTCTTTCCTTGTGCTTAAGAAAACATACACAAAAACCCCAAGCTCTTTAGAATTTGAATCCAATGAAACTACAAGGCAGGAACAACCTTGAGCATGGACCAAGTATCAAATCCCTTAAAATAACTTGATTGAAGTTAAAGACTGAAAAACATGGAAAGATTGGGTTTTTTAAATAAATTATGTAAGTTCAAGTTTAATTGTGTTAAGCCTGGACAAATGGAAAATTCATATTATATTAATCTTTTGAGAAAGAACAGTCTTTTACTCTGACATCAGTGAAAATGGGAAGTTCACTAAGGCAAATGAGAGTATATGCCTCTGCTGTTGGTTTTACCAGGAAGGATGAACCCTGTTTTTTCTGTTCTTCAAGGAGAGTGTTTTTGGCATATGGCAGCCCAGTGAGACAGGGAGGATTACAGCAGAGTAGATAATGCTGCAGCTTCTCAGGCCTGTCATACTCAGATTTGGCTGCAGAACCATAACAGGCAGAGACGCTGTAGAAGTCTGTGAACAACTGTATTGCACTGTTTACTGTTTTTTGAAAGTTTTTAAATATTTAAATTTAAAGTTTTAAATATAAAAAAGCTGTTTTTTCATTTTTATGCCATAGAGGACTGCAGATTAGGTTTGCTGTGTTACAGGCTTGAGAAATTACAGAAATAGAAATGACAAAAATTGTTTTAGCTTATTTTTCAGAACAGCTATACCAGATCTGGTGGTGCAAAAACGCAGTGCCTACTCTAGCACACACATAAAATACGTTATATTTTTCCTTTTTTGTAGTATTATTATGATCTACTCTTCTTATACTTATTAGGGCTAGAAAATATATATTATGTCAGCGCAGATGCTGACTGGGAAGGTTCAAAAGGAAGATCTGCCTTTTATTCTCAACAATGGCAATATAATATTGTCATCATTGTTTTCTACTAATTTCCCTGTAAATCCAGGTATTGTCTTTCTTCTTTTTGACTGATGGTTTGTATATTAAGCAGGCATTTTCATTGTGCGAATTGAATGGCACTTCTTTCTCCTCAAAGGCTACAATGCACTTATTTCAACATTTATTCTATTTATTTATATGCTCAGAATTTTTCTGATGAAACCACATATAATCAGAAAATGCCAATTCAATCAGCCAAATTTTAAGCACAAACACTATCATTGAGGTCCATGGGAGTTAAGTAAATGCTAACATATATGGTATTATCTATATATTTAAGTTCTCTGCCAAAATATGACTTCTCCAATGATTTTTCTTCAAAATTCATGTTCTTTTATTTATTGTTTGAAAAATGTAAAGGATCATCATACTAGAATTCTAATTCAATATTCAGTCAAAGCAGTAATTTGGTTTCCCTTATTATTTTTATGTTACTTAGTAGTTGAGATTTTCTCATGCCTGAAACTTACACATATGTGCATCTATATATGTAGTAGTTTTTATCTCTTTTGATGGCGGCTACATTTATTAAATTCTATTGCCCAGTTTACCCATCTCCTGTAGTCCTGAGTAGGAATATCACAGTCACTAATTTGGAAGCATATTTATTCCTATCCCTCTGTGTTTTCTTTTTATTCCTTTTGTATAGTACTTCGTTTAGGTTCCTTTCTTTTTCCACAGGGCTGGGGTTTTTGTTTTCTAAAAAATACTTCTTTGGTGTGTTGCACTATGCCACTTGCAGGTGACAGACTCTGCAAGGAGGAGTGAAGAAATTATCGATAATCTAATCAAAATTATTATTAGTCTAGTTAAACTAATGCTAATACCAATAGGCCAAATTATACATTTACTGCAGCTAATCACACTAATAATACAGTTAATCATCCTAGTTTATTTTATTCTCACTCCTCCAGTGTGTTGATAAAGCCAGATGTCAGTATCACAAGTCCAAAAAGAGTATGATGGTACTGGTAACTTTGGATGCTGACATGCTTTTGCACCTATGTGAGACTATTTTTATATGCTTGCCAAAACCATCAGATTACTTTTTTGTTTTTCATGTGTCCTCAGTTATATTATGTAATCATTATTTATTATACGTTGAATATTTCTTTATTGTTTTTGATCCTCTAAGGCTGGTTTTATCATCTGCTGACCATTTGCAATCGGTGTCTAGAGTTGAGGATGTGGATCTGATCTTTGAAGGGCCCTGTGGTTTCCCCTGGCTTCACTCAGGTGTCCTTTTCTAGTGTCATGGAAAGATTGCTCTGCTGCACACCATAGCTACAAGTTAGTTTTAGTTATGTTTCGGTTTTGGCTGGGATAGGGTTAACTTTTTCCACAGTAGCTGATAGGGAGCTGTGTTTTGGATTTGTGCTGGAAACAGTGCTGATAACACAGGGATGTTTCAGCTGTTGCTGAGCAGAGCTTACCCAGAGTCAAGGCCATTTTGCCTCTCACCCCACCCCAGCAGTGAGGAGGCTGGGGGTGCACCAAGGTGCTGGGAGGGGACATAGCCAGGACACCTGACCCTAACTGACCACCAGGTAATCCCAGTCCATCTGGCATCATGCTCAGCATGTAAAGTGGGGGAAGAAGGAGAGGGGGAAGATGTTTGGAAGTGATGGCATTTTTTTCCTAAGTCACTCTTACCTGTGATAAAGCCCTGCTTTCCTGGGGATGTCTGAACATGGGCCTGCCCATGGGAAATAGTGAACAACCCCCTTGTCTTGCTTTGCTTGTGTGCATGGCTTTTACTTTACCTGTTGAACTGCATTTATTTCAACCACGAGTTTTCTCACTTTTACCCTTTTAATTCTGTTTCCTCTGCCCCAGAGGACTGAGTTGCTGCAAATATATCAACATTATGGTAACGCTAGGCATCACCTCACACCACTGGGCAAAGATTTTGTACAAGTAAATTAAATATCTAATGGCCATCTGGTCATTCTCCAAGTGGACCGAGGAAGTTCAGAGAAGGTCTGATAGATCCTGAGGCTTTTGCTGTTCTTGCAAAGACTGTGTTCTCTTACTTTCATTTGGGATTATGAGGCTACAGATATTTCTAGAACTTTGTGAGGTTATTATCAAGATCACAGTTCTGTTTTTTGGAGCTGGGATGTCTTAGGAGAATATGTTACGGTATTCAGTTCAATTACTAATCTTTTGATTATATCAATTTTGATTTCAGGATATTACAAAACAATTTTCACATATTTTTATTCCAATTTTTAGAAACTTCATGCAAATTTGGCCACAGTCCCTGAGTAGCTAATGCAGTTCCGTATAAAACTCACATTTGATTTTTGTTTCTACTTTGATTTAATAATAAACCAATTACCGGTTCTAAGGCTCTTAAATATTATGCTGATGGCTGCCAATTTTTGTCCTAGGGACATATTTACATAGCTGGTACAGAGATGCCTAGGCTTATTTTCTATACTATGGCCAAAAGCAACTTCAAGCTGACTCCTTAGGCTGTAAAAGCAATGAAAAGGTCTTATGTCTTCCTTGGACATGATTACACTCTTGAAAGGCTTAAAGACCTCTCAGATAGAAGAGGAAATTGAAATAGGCGCAAGAGATGCATGGAATCAGAATAAACCTAGTACACTATGTAGGAAATGTATTGAGAAAAAAATAAATATCATAGGAGTTAAGAAAACAATTTTGAAATAGGTTCCTGAAGGAACCTGAAAGTAAAAGTAAATTTCTAAGTCTGTAATAGAGTATATTTCAATTTCTAAGTCTGTAATACAGTATATTTCAGTTATATAAAAGATTAAAACCAAAAAAAGACAGAAAGTTCTACCAGAAGCCTAGCCTTCTGTACCGAGTTTGCATGGACAGGTTTTGGTACAGGGAAGCTACAGGGCTGGCTTCTGTGAGAAGCTGCCAGAAACTTCCCCCATGTCCAACAGAGGCAATGCCAATCGGCTCCATGACAGACCCACTGCTGGCCAAGGTCAAGCCCATCAGTAACAGCAGTAGTGCCTCCGGTGTAAATTATTTCAGAAGAGGAAAAGCTGCTTCACAGCAGCAACTGCAGCTCAGAGAGGAGTGAGAATATGTGAGAGGAACAACTGTGCAGACACCCATGTCAGTGAAGAAGGAGAGGGAGGAGGTGCTCCATGCACTGGAGCAGAGTTTTACCTGCAGCCATGGGAAAGTCCATGGTGAGTCAGCAGTCCCTCTGCAGCCCATGGGTGTCCACGTTGGAAGAGAGACCCACCTGCAGCTCCTGGAGGACTCCATGCTGAGCAGGTGGATTCCTGAAGGAGGCTGTGACCCCACTGGAAACCTGTGCTAGTGCAGGCTCCTGGCACGACCTGTGGCCTGTAGAGAGAGGAGCCTAGGCTCCATCCATGGAAGTGGCTTTGGATCTCAAATGGACTCCTTTACTGCCCCAAGTTTCAGACCCTGGGGAACTGTGCTTTTTTGATGAGGCTACCACTATGCTGGGGGTCATCTCTGTGGCTTGTTCCCACAACTGGACAGGTGGAGCAACCCTGTTCCTTCTGCTGCATGACATTTGCTATCTGTATCAACCTGACAAGTGTGAATATGGATTAAATAGAAGAACTGGGAATCATCCATCATCAACTAGTGTTTTTAAGGAGCAAGCCTTCTTAGAAATAGAATCTAGGATTTATTACATCTCTCTAGTTGCTGATTCCCATGTGTGCCTACAGTGATAATTTTTGTGTTCTCTTTGACCACACAAGTGAGCAATTGCATAAGTGACTGGCTGAGTATGTAGGTTGGTCATATTAAGGGATTTTAGAGGTGTTTTTATTTTGCTTCAAGTGAATTCTTTCATAGATGACTGAACTGAGGAACATTTATATCCTTGAAGCTTGCTTATCTTTTCTGCCAGAATTGGTTCCAAAAATTAATCTAGTTTTGCAATCCCATTTATTTCTTATGATCACAGGAGGATGCACAGCTCTAAGTGAGAAGGGTGTTGCTGCCAGCAGTGTCTCTTGCAGAGAAGGTAGTCTCAAGTGTTCAGTCCACATTCATCTGTTATTGTGAACAGATTCATTTTATTATGGTAAGTTCTCATCTTGTTTAAACAAGACATTTCTGTGAAAAGGGAACATGAATATGATAACTTCATGATCTTTTTAAAGAGGTATTCCTTAAGCCCAAGGGCTGGAAGCAAAGGTACTAGATGTAAATTAAAGAAACACAAAAGAGAACCTCTCCTGTATTTATATCATAATGAAATCTTAAGTGTAAGAGGTTTTCTTCCTCTGGCACTGTCACTGATAGATGTTTCTAAAGATAGAACATTTCTAAAGATCAGGTTAATCAAAACAGAGACAGTTGTGGATGCCTTTAACCTTAATGCATCAATTTGACAACATTTATCATGTCTGTCAATCACATCTATTCAGCAAAATTAAGAGTACAATGTTTCAGAGAAAAAAAATAAGTGGTTTAAAGAGCAACTTCACAATTAAAGTTATAGGAAGCTTTGGCTTACCTGAACAGTTTGTGTTTATATATGTTTATGAATTGATTAGGGGGAAATTATTTGAATTTTTTTTTCAACCTTTTGTGATAGATCCTTTTTTTTCCCCCAAATATTGTAAGGGTTAACTTTCTAAAGAATCTTCATAGTCACCTACCTGAATTAAAGGACTGTTCTTCCAGTACTGACCAGTGTTTTAATATGTAAATATCACCAAGAAACAAATTAACAACTCTTTTCTTGCAAAAATCTGCAAAAATCAGAGTTTGTGTTAAAATTTAAGGTAAAAAATCTTACATGAACAATCACTAATAGCTCAACATCTGTGAACATCTCAGTTTAAATGAGGGAGAAATGCAAATGGTTTGCTTTCCACAAGAATTGTCTTCCAACATGCACACTTTAGTCACTTGTTCTACTCAAACAATACTGTTTCATTTTTTGGAGATAGAAAACCCCTTATGTCCATAGGCTTTGAAATTCGACTTTCTGTTCCACAGTTGGGACAGTTGCACATTCTCCCAAAAAATGAAGGTTGCATTTAAATTAAGACTTTATATTTGATAGGTAAATTTCTTTAAAATTGGTTTTATATATGTCTGGTGCTGTGGATTTTTTTTTCTAATTTTGGCCATGCCATTATTCAAATCAGAAGAAAAGAAGGAAAATCAAATAATTTTGCATTATTTTGAGGGAGGGTTTTGTGAAAGCATCCTTATTGCAAGTGTGAGAGAAAAATTTGCAAGACTCTAACAAAGACAGCAAACAATATTTTAAAACCTCTTTTCTAAAAAGTGCCTCTGTTTAAATCTGGTTTCTGAGAAGAGTAAGGGCTTTTTCTTTTGTGTTTTCTTGTTTGTTGTGTTGGATACAAACAAAGGAACACAGTCATGAGACTAATAAAAAATTATTTTTGTACTCATACCTGAAAGACATGCTGATATTGTGAATATACCATTATTAAGTTTCATTATGATATTACCCCAACAATTAAAGTCAGCTGTGAAACACTGGTTCAAGAGTAACTGTCTCATTTTAAAATAATATCATTAGTCCTTGTCATGCAGAGAAATGTAACTAATGTAAATTTAATTTACATATTCCTGCATATTTATTTTCTTTCTTTAATCTTGTAATCACAAGTAATTTTTCAAAAAGGTGACCTTAATAAGTAATTAACGTTTTTCTTAAACTCAACCTAACAATTGTTAGTTTATTATTAGTGTTCCTGTAAACAAAGAACAACTCAGTTCTAAAAAAAAGATGCTCAAAAAGCAGAAAACCTAAAGATAATGCAAAAAAGTGCATTATTTCATTTAGAATAGTTGAGACAATAATAAAAACATTAAAATTTACATGTGCAAATACAGCCACGGAGTTCACAAGGACTGCGAATCTCCTTAAATGATTCTTGTTGACCAACAGTTACTATCATGCTGTCTTCAATATTTTTTCTAATCAGGCAGGAAACTCAGAGTCTGTTATTAATTATTTGTATTAGTCATATGGGCTAATTTATCTTCCTTCTTCTGTATGAATTATTCACAACCATATTTCTCAAATATAGTAATTATTCAAAGACTATTTTCTGTAGTGAGTGGTGAATAGCATGTTCACGAAATGAGGATTGTGAATATATTTTAAAGATAAAATTACAATTCTGTTCTAATGTCCATGGCTACAAATCCATAGGAAAAAAAAAATCTTCTTGCATCAGTGAGTAGAAGACAAAACAACTGAAGCAATTGGGACACACCAGGAATTCTTTGAAACACAAAGGATTTCCAGGGCCTGAGTAGCCCAGAATTGAAAGTATAAATATTTAAATTGTTGAATTAACTATTCATTTTATTTGAATAATCTGTCATTGCTATAGAAAATTATTCTCATTGGCACATCTTCCTTCCAACAATCCACTTGCTAGAATATTTGCAAGAAGGCGAACATAAAGCCATCAGTACAAATGAAAGGATTCATTTAACAGGGAATATTCACAGGAAATTATTTGCCCAGCTGGCAGAAATAACTGTGGTAGCTAGAATAATTACTGGATATCTGAACTACATAGTTTTAGCCAAGACCCAAAAGCTTTTCTGTTCAAAAAGGAATCATAGGCCTTGGGATATTTTAAATGAGCTTTTGATAATTCTTCAGTCATAGTTCCATATGACATGTGCCTCCATTGCTAAACGAAAAGAAAAATCCACAGTCTGGATGTGATTCTGCTCTGAGATACATGAATTAATCAATGTTGTAGGGTATAATCACAGTTAGCCTCTAATGTTGACATCCCTGCCGGCACTGTACAGTATTTCTGTGAGAACTGATCTCTTATTAATAAGCTGGGAGCTCTGTAACCAAATGCAGTGGCTATAAATTTATGCTACAATAATATTTTTTAAAATTTGTGTTGTGGTACATAATGACAATAATTTGCTAATGAGATATTAGGTTTAACAACTTGCTTCATCCTATTCATAGTCAGCATAAGTCAAATGTTATTTTGGACTTTCCAAGGTATGACAAAATTTTTGGTTTTCAGTCATTTTTTCCTTGAAAGATCTAAGATTTTTCTTTTGAGCTTTCATGTTGTGGAATTGGAATTTAACATTCTCAGGTTATTTTATCTTCCCATAATATTCCTTCCAAATTTGAGGACTATTCTAAGGTTGTTTTAACTTGTTCAGGCAGAATTAAATCATAAGACATAACTATTAAATATTAACATGTACTCTGCAACAACCTTAGACTACTTCTTAATGGAATTAATTGTAGTGTTAACAAAAATTTTCAAATGGGCTGGCTCAAATTACTTTAATGGAAAAAGTAATGTGCAACTGCTTCCATGTATTAGAATAAGACTTTAGAATCACGTTATTCCATCCAGAACATTAAATTAAAAAACGTAAGGTTTTCTTTTATTTCATGTTCCTGTCTTTCAAAATGTCATTCTATAATTTAGTCAATAAATATTTTACCATTTTACAGAACCTGTCTATCTACATGAAAAATAGTTCTTAGCAGTTAATATTGCTGATAGTTCATTCTTAAAAAAGCAACAACAACTGAAAATTAAATGGAGTAACATTCTCCCACAATGCCTGCTGGCTTAGTGTAACAGATATCACTAAATTACAGACAAGTAAAGACTTACGCACAGAATTTCCCATTACCTTGACACTTCTGCTACACTTTCAGTGTTCCCCTGTTCTCTGAGTTTTTAAATCAGGACTTGATATCTTCCAGAAAATAGTCCTTAAACTGATGAGACTCAAAAGACAAAAAATCTGGCATTAGGGTATATGGCCTGTGTTCAAGAAAGCATAGTCTAGAAAACAAAACCAGTTTATTAGCTATAAACTAGGGAAGTAAAATACTTAATTCTGAACCTGAAATATGTTTAGCTGAAATTCTTTGAAGATGCTGAAGGATTCTATTTTCAATCCACCAGCAGTGTTTTACATAATCATAGTAGGCTACCATTTACATAAAATTGACTGTTTAAGTGTCCTAGCAAACAGTAGCCTGAATAAACCTAGTAGCTGTTTACTTTTTAACTTTTTACTCATGAAATTTTCCATCTGCCATGCCTTTGACTCATTTTTCATAGCATCAGTTATGTCTTTGCCTTACACCATCTCACACCAATTGGCCTGCAGTATCGAATCCATGAGGTTGAAGCATCTGAGCTTGATCTGAGTAATACATCTCTTCTTATGGCTGCTGCAGAGTAAGAACAAAAGAGAAAGTACAGTACATGCCATAGCCATTGTAACACACATGTAAATAATGTTATTCCAAATCTGAAGCTCAAACTTCAGATGTTAGCAAATAGGAGTTTGAAGCTGAGGGTTCTTGACCAAAAATTCAGGGTTACCTTCATCCCTGGTTATAGGGAGATTAACAATATTTGTTCTGTTACTTCCTTGGAAAATGTGTGTTGATGTAGACACAGGACAACTATTTTTTCACACATACATTATGTATGCAATGATTTCTCACTCCTGGTGGTTTTCATTCTATGGAAATTTTAGTGGATTCAATAGAAAAATGATTTCCAAGAAACTCAGATATGATGTAGGAGGGTATTGGATAAAAAAAGAGAGGGAGCTGAGTCTACAAAATGTATATGAAGATATCATTTATCACTTCCCTTGTTCTTTGTTTCATGTCTGCTATGCTACAACCATATCGCTGTTCCTGGTTGTGGCCATATTCCTGCATTCTTAGTGGTATATCAACATTTGTTTGCATTTTCAGGCAGGTATTTTGGGGTGATTAATTTGGGTGTCAAAAATCAGACTGCTGTCGTCCAGATACTATTCTGATAAGATTAACCATGTCATTATCCACAGGTATGAGGTATTTCAATTCTAGCCCATTTCTCAGTCTTGATAATTAAGTTGTCACTCCTTTAAGCAATTTATTACAATATAGTATGCAATTGTTTTATTATACATGAAAGCCTGTAACAGGCAGGGTCCCATCAGTGGTTTGCAACTTGATTATGTGCATGACTGTCAAAAAGTAAAATGCATGACACTAAGAAAAAGAATGGAAAGAAAAAGTTAGAAAACAATGATGTATGGCATTTCTAGGGACTTTTTAAATGTTTTCTCAGAATTATAATATCTCCAGCTAATATAATTTACAGAGATTAGTTACTTCAGATCCAAGCAGATAATTCTACATGGTAATTGTGAAATTAATAAGTTGACATGCTTTGAGTAAATAAACAACGAATAATAGAGTATTGAAAAACACATCTATTTCTAGTGAGTAGGACCACCTTCTTTGAGCTAATAATTTATGAGAGCAGAGACAAAAAAGAAGGAAAGGGTTTTCATGACAGAAACTTTTATCCAAACTTGCTGAATTCAAGAATTTAAGATTGCCTTTTTTAGCAAAAATGTGGGCAAAGAAAACTTTGAGTCCAATCACTTGTCCAAATACACATTCAATTACATTTCAAACGCAGTGTCATCTTCCTCAACTTCTTTTCTCAGTGGTATTTTAGCACAATTGGGACATTTTCTAACCATCTTTCTGGAAGATCATTTTACAGCTGCCTCTTTCAGACACGTTTTTCTTTGGAGCAGATGCATGTTGTCGCTGCTACGATCAAAATGTTAGACACCTCAATGGTAACCTCTTTACCTTCTCTCAAGTGCGTTTTTGATTGGGTAGGTGGGTGAGTCAGTATGTGACTGCAAATTATTTTTTATTCCAAGAAATTTTAAAGAATTTTTTTATTAGGAATGCAAAGAAAATCACAGTTTAATGTATTGCATCAGCTCCTATCACAAAGGCATATTTGTGTATGTTGGGTTGTTTCCTGTTTTCTGGCATTGTCGCCCACGTAGTGGGTCCCATTCGTTTATATCTCTGCAGGGGCTGGTCTCTATCCTACATAATGGTCTCCAGCACATGCACAGTTTTCAATAAGAGTGAACATCAAGGATGAAGCATTTGAAATGTACACTTTTTCAGTGATCTAGGACTCTGCTACATCTACTAGAAATAGCTAAATATGTTTTGAATAAATGTTTGGTACAAAAAAAAAAAAAATACATGTATATATCTCACTGTGTATATGTATAATATAGATAAAGACACAAAAAATCCACCTAGAACTGTGCCCTTTGGATGACCTCCAGAGTCTTCAAAGGCTCTTAAATCTGCAAGTAGTCATATAAAACAGAGCTAAGTAGCAAATGCATTAGAAAAGAATATGAATGCATTAAAAAAGAGTGCAGTTTGAAAAGACAGTATGAAAAGAGGCCAGGAATGAAAACAAGTTAAAACTACCATGACACCAAACAAAGCAACAAATCTAGTTCCACATACACATTAAAACTAAGAAGACAGCTTAGTCCTATTATCTATTTGAGAGAAAAGTAAACATAATGGATGTTTCAGGGAAAGCTGAAGTAGTCAATGCTGTCTCACTCCTCCCAAAAAGAAAAAAAAAAGAAAAACAAGATTAATTATGACCAGACTCCAAGGAAAATTAATTTTAACCTAGAGGCAGACACAGGCAGAATGTGTGAAAAAATAGCTTTAAAAGTGTACATAGATCAGATGCATTCAAATCCACAGGCTCAGATAAAATTCTCCCCAAGGTACTTAAGGAACTAGCTAATACAATCTTGTAATCATTAGTCATTCTCTTAGACAAACTCCTGAGCATGAGAAAAGTCCAAGGGTATTGAAGAAGGCCAAACATGGTATTTGTTCTTAAAAGGAAGGTGAAAGAAGAAACAGAAAGTTATAGGTATCAGTTTGATTTCAGTACCTAGAAAAGGTCTAATTTTCTTTTTAAAGCAAACATTTTGTAAACTCCTAGGAGAGAATAAGATCTGGAAAAAACAGCCAGCATCCTTATGTCAGTAATGTTGTCATTTCCTTCTTTGTCAGAATGGATGCTTTAGTGGACAATGGGAAATAGTAAATGATTTATTGCATTTCTTACATATAGGTTATATAGGATGTTCTTATAAGAAGATGAGGAAAATACAGTTCAAATTAAAAGAAACTATTTTCTGGGGGAAAAAAAAGCAGGGCCTTTTCTCAATTCTTTATCTAAAAGCGGATCAATCCAAAAGGACTCTTACATGGGGCTGTTTCAGTGTGATTTTATACCATACTTACACTAACTTAGATAAGAGAATATGTGCACCTCAAAATAGGAGAAAAAAATATCCTTGGGGTGATGGCCAGAATTCAGGACAATCTTTGCAAATTGGAGCTATAGCAAAAATCAGCAGGACATAATTCAATTAAGAAAATGGCAAAGTACTGTTCCCAGGAAGAAAGAAATCTGTCATCAATGCAGCATAGAGACAAGCTGGCTATAGGCTGTCACATGGACACAAAGGTTCTCTAGGATAAAGGTCATCGAACTCAAGGCTATCATACAATTCCAGAATGATTCTCCGAGAAGTATTCTGTATAAAACTCAAGAAATTATTGCCCTCAATAATGGGAAAGCTTCATCTGAAATAATATATCCAGTTTTGGGAATGACACTGATGCAGACAGACCAGAGACAGTATAAAGCAGAAAAAGATATTTAGGAGATATGATCTAAGATTTGTTTTGTACAGATTCTTAAATACTAAAATAGGAGACTGTGTAAGAGAACTTGATAATTGCCTTTTGGATTTTTATAGGTTACAATCAAGTGTTTTGCAAGTCTACTAAAGCAAGGACAAAAGTATAATCACTTTGACTAGTAGTAAAAAGATACTTCTGGATGTCACAAAAAAAAATCTAACACTGTGACAGGCACTAAAATTGTCAATCCAGTGGAAATTTTGGAAATGTTCTTACTTGTAGATTGTTAGCAGACATTTAAGGGCTATAAGAACGTAAGAATAGCTGAAACAGGTCACTCCACAGATACAACTGTTCTGGACTGCAGGGGACATAGCCAAATGGTCTTTATGGGGTGACTGGTCTTAAAAAAAGCCCAATGCATAACAGGTTTTCCTCTTGAATAAAATAATGTTAATAATCTGTAAGCCTCAGAGAGTCTTTCCTGTGCTCTCTGAATCTTGTGATTCCAGAAAACATAATGTGTTCTTGTTAGAGGTCTTTGGTTGGCAGACATGGGGAGAGGCACAGAAGCAAAACCTGTTAGTGCTGTGTAATCAAAGCTGGGCTGTGGTGCTCTTCATATAAGCTTTGAAGCCTTATGAGTATCTATGGGCAAAGTGGTACTTAGAGACAATGCTAACGATAATGTGTTTTGGTTATCACACAGCACATCGAGGAGGTTAAGGCAGCATTGCAGATCAGGCTGTTCATGTTTCTACACAAAGCCAGACAAAAATAAAAGAAATATTCCCCTATAAACAGATTTTTAAATAGGAACTCCCTCAGAAAAAAAGAGAAAAGCTTAATTTCTGTAAAAAATAATCTTTAAATAATCTTTAAAATTTTTACAGGTCCTTTTCCTTCCTGGAAGTAAAACTTCACAATTTCTCTCATTAAGTCTTTTGCAGCTGTGGAGTCTTGTTGTAATAATGCTGATGTGTCATTAATGTGTTGCGTTTGCTGCATGGTTTATTGTGCATGTATGAGAGACATCACCAGGCTTACACACTGGGGATAAACTTTGCTGCTGAGAGTCTGAATTTGTTTTTACTAGGCCTATTCCTTTATACTTTCGCTTTAGGAGCATCTTGATAGTTTTTTAATAAACAGACTATTAAAATTACCTGAGAAGTATTCAGGGCTAAGCACTTCATACTCATTAGATTTTTAGTAACACACCTATTTGCTAGCATCAAATGGTAATAAAAGGTAATTTACATGGATCTGCAATAAGATTTTTAAAACCCTGTTAGAAAATATGTGCAGTAATTTTAATTACTTTTATTGCTTTCATTATTTAAATTAAACATATAGATGTTTGTTTTTATTGGAAAGCTATATTCCTGCAAACTGAGAAGCTAATTTTAAACACTTTTTCTCTCACTAATTCTCTTTTAAGAAATTCAGTTGATTTGCCATTTATATTTTCATTTAAGAAATTCTATTCTCATTTATTTTGTGTGAAATCTCAACTTTGAAACAATGTAAATGAGATCAGAACGTGACCCAGTGAAAATGGTTTGCCATCAAAGAATTCACACTTCAAGCTATGTTATGTAGCTTTCCAAAAGTGACATCTGGCCTCTTGGCAGGTTCCTCAGGCAGCTGTGCTGGTGGCTTAGAAATTGCTGATGGGTCTGCCATATGCAGTACCTGCAGTTTGGCTGCTTCAGGCTTGCTCCAATTCATTGCCCTACTGAATAAAATTTGCTTTGAATTATCTTCTATTTGAAATTATTGGCATACAACTCCTTATTTTTTTTTTTTTTAATTCAATCAGAGATGTGGTCAGAAAGGAAAGGTCCAACTTCTGCTGCATTGGCTTAGCTAGAGAAAACAGCTCTGTGATCTAAGTATATCACTGTTCTGCCAGCTGCTATTGAACACATCCCCAGGAGCTGGACAACAGGTCTGTATAATTCACCTGTGCCCTTCATTAGGCATTCTGGATGAATGTATGGCCTGTACAGTTCTGGAGTGGCCTAGAATCTGTTAATTTAGTTTCCTAGGATAGAGTTTGGTGTACAAACTCATTATTTCATGAAAGGTTGAAAGTGGTGAGGTGTCAATAGAGCTGGCAGTATTTATAAACGTGGGTTGCATTCAGGGAATATTTGTCTGTTTAGTATGTTAATAAGATAAAAAATGGGACAAAAGTTCCAAAGACTGACAGAAGAGACCACAGAGAGAGCTTTGTGTTCTTTAGCAGGATGCTTTAATCAATTTGTTTTTCTTCTTTGTCTGCACATCTGTACACAGAAACATCCTTTAATGGCTGTATTGCTTTAGCACCTAGAGACCCATACTTCTAAAAAGGTATCAATTGTGCTAAACTCTGTACTCTCATAGTATTACTCTCATAATAACAGCAGTGCCTGGCAGCAGTTTGCTGCATGCTAAGACTCTCCCTCTCCTACTCCACCTGAAGTAGTAGATACCATACCCAGATTAGCACAGCAGAGATGCAAGGAAGAATGCACAACTGCTTTGCAAATATTCTTCATTTCAATGGTATAAACTCTGAAATAATCCCCCTAATCATTAAATTCTTGAAAGATTTTGATCATTATAATATACCCATCAGTAAATGTATTAAACACAAAACCTCAGAGAGATATCCCTTTAAAAAATTGTCTTAAAGTCACCATGTACCCGGACACACACTCTTTATATTTTTATGAATATCTGTAAGGCAGAGTAACTAAGCACACGCTGGCCTGGAAATAGCAAAATTTAGATCACATATAAGTTATAAACTCTGCCACTCTGAATAAGGATGACAATACAGGCTATTACAAGTAATCAGTACAACATAATGCTTCCTATGCATCTTGTATGATAGATGGGGTGTGATGTGTTGACCCTGGCTGGTAGCTAAGCCCCTGCTCCGTCACTTACTCACTCTCCCCTGGTGGGATTGGGGGAGAATTGGAAGGACAACAGCAAGAAAACTCATGGGTTGAGAAAAAGACAGTTTAGTATGTAAAGGAGAAAGAAAGGAAACCGAAGGATTGAACGGCAGTCACTCAACGCCTCCCAGCAACAGACTGATGCCCATCCAGTCTCTGAGCAATGGCAGAGCACGAATTTACAATGGACAAATCATGCCCGACCAGCATGATTGTGCTGATGGGAACTGAGGATTGAGAAAGGTAGAGAATATTTCACAATTTTGATTTTAACAAGGCTTTTGACACAATCTGCTTATATTCTTGTTTTCAAGTTGGAGGGTTACAGTATAGATAGATGGAAAAGTAGATGGATGAAAAAGTGGGTAAACGCTTGAGCTCAGAACTCACTGATTAATGAAGTCTAATCTACCCGGAGGCAGGGTACTGGAAGAGTCTATCTGGAACCTGCCCTGTTTCATGTCTTTGCCAATGATCTGGGGGACACAAGAGTGTGCACACTCATTAGGTCTAGAGATGGCAACAAACTACAGAGTGCAATTAATAGGCTTGAGGGCAGGGCTCGTATTCAGAGCTGTAGGGATTATCTAAGAGATCCATGTTGAAATTCAACAAGGACAAATTCAAAGTCCTGCATCAAATATGGACTAATCACCTACAAAAGTACAGGATGGGGGAAGACTGACTAACTGTGCAGCAACTCTTCTGAAAAGAACCTGGGGATCCTGAGCAGCAACAAACTAAAGGCGAGCCAGCAGTGGGCCCCAGCAGCAGAGGGCGTACAGCCATGCAGGCTGTACAAAGGGGAGTACAGCCACTAGGCTGGGGAAGATGGTGATCCCCTTTGACTTAGAACTTGTTGAAATGCATCTAGAGTTCTATGTCCAGTTTGCTATCCTCCTAGTACATGAAAGACATTGATAACTTGGAGTGAGTTCAGCAGAGGGCCTCCAATGAAGAAGGGGCTGCAGCACCTGCCTTTTGAGGAGATGCTGAGGGAGGTGGGCTTGGAAAAGGGGTGGCTTTGGGAGGGGTGACCTGCCAGCTGCCTTTCTAGTACCTGTGGGGAGGTTAGCAAGAATCATATAATTCTTGCCAACCTCCCCGTAAGAAGACGTGGGATTGGTGCATGGCAGGATGATGAGGGGCAAGGGACATATTTTGAAATAAAAGAGGTTTTGACTGGATGGAAAGAGGAACTGTTTCCACATGAGGCAGTTAGGTGGTGGAATAGGCTGTCTAAACAGTTCACACAGTCTTTGTCCTTGGAGGTTGTCGAGACCTGACTGGATAAAACTTTGACAGATAGGGTAGCTAACCCTATTTTGAGCTGGGAGTCAGACCTGAGACCTTCTCAGACCATTTCTGGCCCAAATTATCCGGTGAAATTTCTAATCTACAGAGACTATATCAACTCAAAGAGCCATTGAAAGTTGCTGTGTAGAAAAGAAAAATGACCAGCAAGAGGTCTGTGGATTGGAAGAAAGATACCTCTTATTTTAATCTCTCTCACTTACCAACCTGAATTTTTCTCTTTTAAACCTTCCCCCCCACACCTTTTTTATGTTACATTACAATTTACAATTAAAGACTGAACATGCTTTCAATAGCTTTAGTGTGATCATTACAAGAAATCACAGGTAGATCCACCCCAAGAAACTGAATAACACCAGGTTCTACTACATCTTAACAGAGGTATAATGAGTTATGTTATTTTTCACTCCTTTATGTTCATAACTGTCAACTACAGGGAGCTTGAGGCCTCCTTTCTGCTCCTGAAACTTTGTGGAGGAATAATTACCAATACAGTGTTCCTTTACAAAACAGCTATGAGATTGTCCATTAAATAAGCAATTGATAGAAGGGAGAACATGCTGTTTTCCTGAAACTGAGTGGATGGCAGAAGTTTTCTTGAAGTTTCACCACTTCAATACACATACCAATTATCGTACTAGTCTTGCCAGGAATTAAACTGTGCATCAGAGTGTGTTATTTTCCTTATGTACCCAAGCGAACAATTTGTCTTACCTTTCACTTTCTGTGTAAGGTGTTCTGAGCATTTAAATAAAATTTTTCTATATGCAGAGTTTATACATTTTCTTTTTATTGATAATGCAGCTTTCTGTATTTATCTGTATCTATTGTACAGTTATCTGTGCAATACAGGTGATGAAGAGAAACTTAATACATATATCAGTGGTACTACATAACTTGATTGCTTGTGATTACAGAGAAACTGGACCTAATGAATCTGACAGCTCCTGACAGCATTATGCTCTGTCTTCTTGCTTACCTCAGTGCTGCTTTCATGCCTAAAACATGGTCTTCTTTCCTTAATTCACAGGCAACCTATAGGACAAAATTTTCTGCTATATAAAGTATGTATGGGGCTTGGCTGAGATAGAGTTCAGTTTTCCCATAGCAGCCCTCACAGTGCTGTGTTTTGCAGTAGTAGCTGGAAATGAGCTGTCTTCAACATCTCTACACACACGCCAGTAGGCTGGTGGTAGGCAAGGTCTTGGTAGAGTACATAGCAAACACAGCTGATCCAAAGGGATATTCCATACCTGGTATGATGCCCGTTCACCAATAAAAGCTCAGAGAAAGGAGAAGGAAAGGAGGCATTTGTTATTACAATGTTCATCTGCTGGAGCAACCACTATGCATTCTGAAGTCCCATACATCCATTTAAATAATAATTTAAGCCAAATATAACAATTTTAAATAAAAGTAAGTAAATGCACATAGTGGATAAACTTTCATATGACCACTTTTCCTGTATGCTATATGCTCTGATACCGTATAGCAGTTTTTCAGCACCTGTTAAGTCTTTACGTAGTGATTTGGAAAATAGTGAGATAATATATTATTTTTAGTTATTTATCAGTAATAATGGTTATGAAAAAAATCTAGTCTAAATATGTATGCTCATTATTAATACATAGCACATGTAAGAGATTTTTCCCCTGAATTTAACAGACTTTTCCCATTCAAGATAATAGGTTTAGGTTTTGCTGGAGTTCCTTTACATAACCTCAGTCATGCAACTGGGCACCTAGCCTAAGCAGTCAAAAGGCTCAATGTGCAGTAACTGGAGGAGAGAGAAAGAAAAGAAATTGTAATTTGATTTCATTATTTATCAGTTTTTATAATGTTTAAGAGGGATAACAAATAAAAATTGACAAATGCTGTGCTTTATATATCCTGTATCTCATCTTTTACATAATGTGTATATGTAGTTGAATAGATATGCAATTCTTGGATATGCAGCTATAAAGGTAGGAAGAGAAAGTATGCCCTCTGGGACACCCTCATGCTAACACCCTCTCTGCAGAGAAGATGGTTTGCCTCCTCAGGGGGACCATTTCCCTGGCCATTGTCTCATTGACTATAGAGAAATCCTGTACAAGGCTAAGGCTAAATGTTAGTCTAGAATGCCCAAGTCTCATCATCAGTTTTCTCCTTATTCACAGGCAACATCTATCTCCTAGGAGTCCTGCCTTAAAAGAGCTGAACTTCATGCTTCCTACACAAATTACTATTTGCTCTGCACTTAACCTGGTGCCAGTGTAGAGGCACAATTGACTGTGTCAGTGTGAAGCATAACATACAATGGATCTATAGAACTGTTCTGTCTTCATATGATAAATTTTTATCTTGTGAGAAACATCTCAGAAGCAGACATGACAGATGGTAATAAATGTAAATATTCTCTCTGAACTGGAAGTCTCATTGTTTTTAAACTAATCTAGCAATGGCATATTGAGGAACTGGTTCAATATAGAAGAAGGTGAAGTGTTTAAAGATTTCATAGTTTTCTTTCCCATCTGAAGAAGCTGGTTCCTTGCAAAGGAGCAACCCTCTGTCAACAGAATTACACTGATTTAAACTTTCAGATGGTCCTTCTGGATGTTAATAAGCATCTATATTCCAGGAAGAATTCTGAATCACAGTAAACACCTATCTCTTTGGCCCAGAAGATTATTTACAAAATTAGTTTTCAATGAACAATTATCAACTATTTCAATGAAGTTTTCAAAATCAGTTTTCATGAACAACTATCAAACTTTTTATGTACTGCACAGTGATTTTTGTTTTGCTGTTTGGTTCCATGGACCACTTGCAGATATCTTACCATAATCTGACTACTCAATCATCCTTTTTTTCCCTCCACAACTTCTCAGAAGCAAACTTCTCATATCATAAAATCATAGAATCATACAATATGCTGAGTTGGAAGAGACCCATCAGGATCATCGAGTCCAACTCCTGGCCCTGCACAGGACAGCCCTAAGAATTACACTATGTGCCTGAGAGTGTTGTCCAAACACTTCCTGAACTCTTTCAGGGTGGTGCTGTGACCACTTCCCTGAGGAGTCTGTTCCAGTGCTCAACCACCCTCTGGGTGAAGAACCTTTTCCTGATACCCAAGCTAAACATCCCCTGACACAACTTCAGGTCATTTCCTCAGGTCCTGTCACTGGTCACCACAGAGCAGGGATCAGTGTCTGCCCCTCCTCTTCCCCTCACGAGGAAGTTGAAGACTGCAATGAGGTCTCCCCTCAGTCTCCTCTTCTCCAGGCTGAACAGACCAAGTGACCTCAGCTGCTCCTCATAATGCTTCCCCTCAAGGCCCTTTACCATCCTCGTGGCCCTCCTTTGGATGCTCTCTAGGGGCTTTCTTATGTTGTGACACCTAAAACTGCCCCCAGCACTCGAGGTGAGGCTGCCCCAGTGCAGAGCAGAGCAGGACAATCCCCTCCCTTGCCTGGCTGGAGATGCTGTGCCTGATGCACCCCAGGACAAGTTTGGCCCTCCTGGCTGCCAGGCACTGCTGACTCATAATCAACTTTTCCTCGACAAGGACCCCCAGGTGCCTTTCTCCAGTTTCCCTAGTTAATATCAAGCTAACACAACTGGTAAATACTGACAACAGCTTTGAGGTAATATTTTGTCAGCTGTGACCTAACCAACACATATTAATCATAGCTATAACCCCATCAGTAATGCATAAAAATTTCCTGTTGGACAGTATTATAATTAAATGAGTACTTTGAGGACAAAAATGACAATGAATAATCCTATATTGGCTTTTAGAGACTAGCCCAAAGATATAACTATGTAAATACTGAAGACAAAAAATAATGGAATGGAATACTACTACAGGCCAACAACACTCCCCATGAATACCAACCTTCACTAATTTTTGCTTTCATGTGAGGTTGGTTCAAGTTATAAATAGAGGTTCAACTCTTACTTGAAAAAATGTGGATAAAGTTTTACAGAACTCCCAAGGAAGCTACTCTGTGCTGCTGAGGCAACTCTGCAAAAGAATTTCCAGTTCAAGACATTAAATGTAAGAATGGGAAGAGAAAGAGAGGGGTCTGAACTGTAAGTCAGTTGTACCCATGCTGTGCTCTTAATCTTGCATAATGCCTCTCGTTCAACTTACAGAGAAACATTTAAGACTAGAGGGAGTGTCTTATTCTTTCCTAGAAAACATTATCAGGTCTCCTGCTTGTCAATCCTGGGTGGCTTTTTCTGACCAAGAGCTGCACTTCCATTCCCATATTAGGCAATCATATGCATAATATATTCACTCTTTAAAAAGAAGCTAAAATATATCCCATCTCTTTGCAGATCTCCCATCTGGGATGTCTGGAACAGCAATGAGTCTAGCAACTTTTTCTATCCTTACCCTAAAAGATCTGTTCATTTCCTTTCTGGGTACTTGTACAACTGTTGCCAATGCAACAGAGAAGTTATTTTCTACTTACAGAGTTATGCAATACCAAAATCCTACTGCAGCCTAATGGGAATTGGACTGATAAATCCTTCACAGCATTCAGTGTGTAACATCCATGTATACTATCTGCCTCTGCCATTTGCCCTCAATATCTTCTCATTTGCTACAATTAGATTTATATTTCCTCTCACTGTAATTGTACATCGAATTCACACTTTTCCCTTTTAAGAAAATGTAAAAATTTGAACTCTGCACTCTAAACTAGCACAGTTTAACCATGTGATACTTTTCTGATAAAAACCACTATGTTGCATCAGCAGCCAGTTTAGTTCAGTATAACTCTGCAAAATGATAGAGAGCTGAAGTGATTGAGGCACTCTGAAAACCTGGCCAGCAAATGACCTCTTCAGACTTTTCTCTGAGATCAAGCAATATTAAATACTGAAATTCTTTTAGCCATAAAGAATCTCAGCAATATTTCCATTAAAATATTGTTATTTTTAAATGTAAAATTATTGTGTCAAAAGTTAGTGAATATATTAAAATTTCACCTACTTATATAATTCTCATGAAGAAAGAAAAATTAGAACAAAATCATATATTCTGTTTTAACTTTTCTATTTATCCTTTACTTTTCACAAAAAATTAGAAACATTTTCTAAAAATATTAAGTGTAGTTATCTCAGTATAGACTTACATGGATTGTTGTCAACTCCTGATAGCTGTACATTTGAAATATAACATTTTTTAAAAAAATTATTTGCCATTTCTCTTCTCCTAAGAAAAGCAATGCAGTGTTCTTTACTTATTTGCAGTATCATAACAATCTTAAAATCTTTAAAAAAGCAAAATATTTAAAATATCACCTGTTTAACAGATCAGAAAAGAAGAATAGCAATATTTCATTCCTTCCTACAGAAAATAAATGTGAATTAATCAGTCTGACATGGGAAATTATGGGCTAGTTTTGTTGCACAGCTGAATCTAAATCAAGGTGTGATTGAATAAGAAATATTCGTCAAATACTAGAAAGCTTATAATCTATGTATCAGATAACATACAGCTAATAAAGAATTTATGTAAACAAATTGGAAGAAAAGATTGGGAATGACTAGTAGGAATGTGAAATTAAAACAAAACAAGATCAAACAAAGAATTACAAAGAAATCCGAAGTCTGACTTAATTACTATCAGAAAGTGCTGGACACATGCTGATGCCAGCAGGCCTACAAGGTGGTGATTCCAGGGTGCTCAGTCAGTCTATCAGTCCATGATGCCACCATCCCACTACTCCTGTCTTCTTGACTACAGAAGTGAGTCCATCTCATGTCATATGGTCAGAACAACAGGACAGTTTTCCCCCATTTAGGCTTCAGGGATCAAGGGCAGGGCAGTCCCGCAGATTGTCCTAAGAGCACCAGCCACATGTTTTTGATATGCCCCTGCCTTCCACCCTTCCTTTCTTCTCACCATTGGTTCCTGGGTTAACATCTGTTCCAAACTTTGATATTTTGGTTCCCAGTAATGATGTTCCCTGAGATGATATCACTGATAATGTTAACTTGATTGAGTTGGACTTGCAAGACTGAGCTTTTCAAAAAAATGCAGCATTTCCTTCCAATCATCCATGAAGTTCAGCTACTTGTCATATAACCTCCTCTAAATCACCCCAGTAGTTTTTCACATCCTTTTCAATTATCTTAATCTCTGGCCTTGTCCTAGTCATTGTCCTGAACATTTTCTTGCAACTGTGACAATTACTAGGAGAACAGAAAATACCTTTCAATACACCTTGAGGATGCTTAAAATCAACTCTGGCACTGCAATTAATTTCAACGAGTGATGATGTCTCTTCCATACATAATGTTATCCTGGAAGAAACAGTTATAACAGTGAATAACAGTCATCAAGCCTGGATGCAGAAGAGAAGTAGTTTAAATAGTGCTTAGATAGTGCACATCATAAGTCATACCCAGAGTTGAAGAGGCATTCTTCAGATAAGGCCTTGCCTTTCCTGGGACTACCTTAACTGAGAAAAGTAGATCATATGATCCAGAAATTGTAAACTATTAATTCTTGGAGTGCATGGATGTGGCAAGCCTGTTTTTCTAAATATCTCCTATTTTTATTACTAGCACACCCATTACCCTAAGTAAATTCTAGTCAGGTTGCACATGCAGACATAGTGACTTTCATTTCTGTAGTAGCTGAGTGGCGCTTTTCAGCCCAATTTCAGGAAAAGAAAATTACTGCAAATTTCAAGCTCAATAGAAAGGAGATAATAAAAATGTAATGACACATTATATCAAAAAGGATATTTCTGATTTCTTTGAAAGGATGAATGGATATATAGAGAGGCTCAAGGAGACAGTGATAT
The DNA here is from genome assembly GCA_026261815.1 of Monarcha castaneiventris obscurior. Lineage (NCBI taxonomy): Eukaryota > Metazoa > Chordata > Aves > Passeriformes > Monarchidae > Monarcha > Monarcha castaneiventris. Next base: position 717,209 of record JAMPIT010000482.1, read on the forward strand.
CATGAGAAAGATTAATTTCTGTAACTTCCAATAACTTCTGAGAAATTACTATTCCTAAATATAGAAACATGAACATCAAAGAAAAATCTTTCATGCATTCAAGTCTGAGAAAAAAAAAAAAGTAAAAATAGGTGTTTGAGTGTCAGGAGAAAAAAAATTGAAAATCAAATCATTACAGAGTAAGTACCCACCTCCATGTTTGATATTTAAGTGCTTTCAGATAGGTGCAGTGCAAAATTCTATTTTTAATAAGGATGTAAATTACATTAATTGGGAGATTTACTTTGTAATAGTTATAAGGCTATTGCAACAACAATCTGCTAGCTGAACTCTGTTTGAAACATTGTTGGGGTAGCCACTTTCAGCTTTAATACAGGAGTCACTGCTACCACTCTGAACAAATACTGTCAAAATAGACCAGTCATTGAAAAACTTCAAACTGTATTCTAGCAAGAACGCGTACACAAGATTTACTACACTACACATATGGTGAAAAAAATAATCATACATTTGTGAACGTGTGAAATCTTGGTTGACAACCAAGAAAAGGCAGTAATTGAGCTCCACTGGGCACTTACTGCAGACAGTGCATAGACATATACAGCAGCAAGGAATTATGCTGCCAGATCACTTATTTTGGTTACCCAGTGTCTGTTCCAATTGCTACAAGCAGGAGGTAGGACCCTCAAGCTGTGCAGTTTGCATATCTCTCTCAGGAACAGTAAATGGGATCTTGCAATCTCACCCTAACAGCTGCATGACCAGAAAGACTTCATCTCTGAAAGCATCTTCCAGTTCTTCTCCCATGTCATGCTTCCCTTCTTTCCTTCTCACTGCCCCAAGGGGAGGTGTAGGTGACTCTGTGCCCCAGGACAGCTAATGGGGTTCATAAAATGGAGAAGCTGAGAGGCAGGAGACACCCAAGAAAGTTGCCAGAAACCACTGTCTTTCCCCAGTCTTCAAATGTCCTGACTACAAGCCAGGAGAGAAAACCCTCTATGGATTTTAGTCTGCAGTCTGGAAAAGCATTTAAGTTCAAATCTCATGTTCTAAGCAGGTGCAATAATCATGATTTATTACTCAGAAAGGAGTAACAGCAAAACCTTCTTCCATTCCTGACAGAGGAATGAATGCTCTACACCAGCTGTCACCTCGAAGGTGATTGACTCCTTGCTGTTTTTCTTCATAGACAGGATTTCTAATAGATGGTTCAGGCATGTCAGTCCCAGAGAAGGATGCTACTGTTCTTTCTCATTCTCAAAGCACACTGAAGATGTGTCTTTTCTGGATTGTTCTTCAGAGGCACCTTTCTCTCTGCATTTATTCCAGTCGGATATATTAAATTTTTTTTTTTTTTCAAACTTTAGCATGATTTTCTGAAAATATTTTTTATTATTATTTTTATTATACTGGTTTTATGGTTACTTTTCCAGAATACCTTCTCTACCATGTTTTCTTTGTTTGAACACAATTTTCATTTGTTGAAGCATATCTTTTTGCCTCTACTCCCCTTTTTTTACTGAGATATCTAATCATCTTGACTGTTTATTTTTCCCTTTTGGTGACTTTTTCCTTTGATGACTTCTGTTTGCTAATATTACTGTTATTTTAAACAGTCTCCAGTGCTTATATGTTGGAAATTCAACTTACCCTTAAAGCTTTCTTTTCAGTAGTGTCCTCATTTTTGTGTCATTTTCATTTTCTACAGTTCAAAGGTATAGTAAAGGTTGTTCTTTCCTTTAAAGATTTTGAGTTTTAATACCCCGGCATTAGGACTAATACCATGATTAAATCTCTTTTGGTTCTCTGAAATAATCAGTGTGGAAATATACTGTATTGGAGAAATGTATGAAAATTGTTCAAAGCCATTTAAAATAAATGAGTTTAGCAACAAACCTTTTAATATTATTTTAGACTTTATTGCTCCATTCTTCCTGTTTAGGAACAGGCATTATCCTGTGCTGCCTTGAGTACAGCACGGCCTTCTCTGGAAGTCACAGTTTCGTCAGTGATCAATAGTTACCAAGTGCCAACTTCTAAGGAAATAATATTTCTAAGGAAATAAACATGTTAAGTTCTTTGAATACTCTTCTGAAGGTGGTAAGCCTGTTTTGCTAATTGTGTAAGGACACTAGAGAGAATATGTTCTTAATTTAGTCACTACAGTTGATTATGTAAGATTATGTAGCATGAATCCAGGCCTAAGAACACAGATTTTAGATAGATAAGAAACAAATACAGATAGTGACTCCATCTGTCCAAAGTATTTTATTAATTTGAGCCATTTAAAAGTATTATTTTGAACTTGTAACCTACTCAAAATACAGTTAAAAAAAAAAAAGCTAAAATTATGTGTAAATTAAATTTCTGTACTATTGATGTTAATACTTTTAGTCAGATGGTCAGTGTTTAGATGATTACAAGAAATTTATGTAATTACATTTATCATTACTATCCTTTGCTGCATGTAACAGATAGTCAGTTTAAAAAGTTTCAAAATAAGGCAAAAATAACATCTTCAGAATCAATTCTGTATACAGCTCAAATAGCTTTTTAAAACACTTTACTCAGAGAAAAACAGTTTTATATTAAAAAATATTGAACTAGTCAGGCATAAAATATTATAAAAATGTAGCAGTTGCAATGGAATGGCAGAATGAACAATGAAGAACCTTTGCACCTGAGGGAAGTTGCTGAAGGAAGTACAGATGGTTGCACAAGCAACAGAAGACTGCTATCTTTGCTAAAACCATCTTGAACTTTTGTAGGTTGTGTGTGGCTTGTCCTGATCAATCCAGATTGGGATAGCAGTGCACATACAGGGCCAGCACTGTATTGTTAACTTGTTGTTAACTTACTGTCAACTCAAAAATTGTTAACGCCTGGCAGGCCCATGGTGGAATAACACGCTGAGAAGCCACTGAGACAGCCCCAGGCACAGCCCCTGGGTCAGGCTCTCAGCAGTTTTCCCCAGTGCATGGGGAGTGAATGCTTAGTGCCAGCAAGAGACCTGAGCTTTCATGCTAGCAAACGTGCAATGTACAGCCATGGTCCTGGAACCACACAGGAGCACAGAAATTAAACACCAGTTCTGTCTTTTCAAAGTCAGATGGATCATTAGCAGAGATGTGTACAATGAATCAACTGCAAGACTTCTTGCTGCACTGTTGTGAAGTATAAATACTAATGTTCTTTTAATTTATTGTTAATTTTTCAAATAGAGATATATGCACAATTTAGCATTAAGGTATTTGTCTTAATATTTAATATTGGTTTCTCTGTCTTTTAACATTTTCATTTTCTTTCATTCTCAGAAAAAGTGGAGATCTCCAAAAAGAAAAAAAAAAAATTTACTTAGTTCTCAGTAGTTCACATTTCATTCTTCCAGAATAGCCACTTATAATAGAGTAATCACAGTGTAAATGTCAACAGAGAGACTGTTTAAACATTTCAAGAGGGAGGACAGGTACAAAGATGTAAAATTACACAAAGATTTACAAATGTTCAGCAAAAAAATCCAGCATGGATAAAAATAAATAGAGCAAAACATGCAACTGGTTTTACTGGTTAAAAAAAAACCCCAAAAACCCAAAAAAACCCCAACAACTTAAAAAACCCATTCCCATTCAAATGAGAAAAAAAAATATTTTTGTGCAAACTAGTGCAAATGAATTACTAAAGCATGTCAAAATTTCTTTGAGAAGCAATTAAAAGCAAAAGGCTACATGATAAACTTTTTTTTAAAAATGCACTTTTAAAATAAAATCATTAAGAGATAAAATGAGATCTTAAAGAAGTCTCTGTGTTCTATATTCTTGTCTGAAGTATTTGTGAATGTCCTTGCTTGTATACAGATAAATTGGACTAAGTGGACTTTTAGCCAGGCCCATAATGGTAGTTTTTGAATCTTAGAGCGGTATTATATCAATGTGGGGAAAAGTTCTTAATACAGCCTTGGAAACCTGCTCCAGAAGAAAAGCTGTCTCTATTCCTCATTTGAATCAAGTAAATGAAAGAAAGCAGATAGAAAGCTCAGTATAAAGCATCTCAGTGGTACTAAACTAAGTTAAAAAAAAATTTAAAATATGCTAATCAGAGCAAGAAATGACCAAATTGGAAGGCTGTGCATCCCAACACAAGTTTGAGAACCCAGCAAACAACAGCACCCTAAGGAAGAGCACTAGCTCTGGCCACGTAGCATCTTAACAACTTTACTGAGAGCACAAAGAATTGCATTTATAGCACAGCAGAGGCAACAGAAAGATTTCTGGAATTCCTGGCTGAGGAATATGCCTGTAGCATCATATTGTTTTTAGGTCAATCTCTAAGTCAAAAAGTGCATTTGTTTAAGAAATCTGTTTGCATGCATTGTCATAAAAGCAGTGTCTCTGCTCCTATAATATGCTCATTTTGACTCAGTAGCTGAATGGCTCAGAGGGTTTTGAAAACTTAATTGAATGAATATTTCATACAAATTCCCAATGGTACAATAATTTTCCCTGATTGCTACTGGATCACCGAAGCAAATGCTCTGTTTTTACGGATGTGCAAAGCAGGTAAAATGTGCTTTTGGCATGTTTTAAGAAATACTTAAATAAGGCTTCTTTCAGGACATCTCTTAATTGTTTTTACCCATATATTGCTTTTAAATAATCTAATTAAACATAATGTTTTGCATATTGATTTTTTTCCTTCTAGAATGTACTTTTTTTCCTAAGAGTTCTGTTAAAACTTTACACATATTGGAATGCTTTAGATATTCAATTCATTAAGCTCCCCACACATGCTATGGTTATCAATTTATGCTTTTATGGAAGAAGTGTGTATAGTAAAGTTTGTACACTATCTGCCTTAAATTGGTAAAGAATGCTGAAATGAGTTCCTTATAAAATAATGAAGAAAACATGATCTTCTATCCTTTTAGGTCCATTTTTTATTGCAACAGTTAACAGATTGTTCAACATTGCTCCTTCAATCAAAAGTATAGTTTTGAGTTTTATTTTAGGCCTTCCATGCTCAGGTACGTATGCATATGCACGCTTGCGTGTTCACTGAAGCTATTGGCTAGCTCTTTTTCTGCCAAAGAGAGGTGATGTAGAACATCTTGGTAAAACAGCATCATCTTGATATACCATAACACTCACTGTTAAATGCCACATTTCAGTTTTGTTCCTTAATTAGTCCTGGAAACCTTTAATGGCAGCACAATTCATTGTTGCAAATAATGTATTCACATTAACACTAACAAAGAAAAAAATTGTTGAGGTTTAATTATGTCACATGAAGAGATCAGTATCCTTTATATGTTCAGAAATGTTTTTCATGTTGTGTTTTCAAAAGTTTAGATGTTAGAAAGGTGTAGTGGAAGCTAAGTTCAGAAAATTAAATAAAAATTGTTTTATTTATGATAAAATAATTACCTAGTTATGTTTTTCATCTTTTTTTCAGTGACATAGATTGAGGTTGTACAACATTTGTAAGGACAGCTCTTGTGCTTGCTGACATAGGTACCAAAAGCTTTGATCACAGCCTATGTCTGTAGAACAGTTAGTGCAGCCAAAGGAAACTAAATTGATGTAGGGAATGCAGTTTTAGGGACCAAGAACAAGAACCTTCCTGCACCAGCCCTTTCACACCTTTGGTTTTTCTGTCTGAGGCAACTGAATGCTGTATGCCAGCTGCTTTGTTCATCAATATTTTTTTCATGAAGGTTTCTGTCCATCAAAGAAAAAATATCTCTGAGATTTAAACAAATCTGTGCTCTAACAATTCAGATATGCTGGCATACTTCTCTGCTTTTTAAAGACTAATGAATTCAAGCTCACACCCATGTAATAGAATGTGGATGCACAGAAATTTATATCTGTATGTTCACTGGGTTTTTCCAAGATATACAAGAAATCTTGGAAAAAATGGGAAGACAGATGGACTTAATATATGTATTTACAAATTGTATATATGTGCATTTGATTGTGTAAACAATTTGCTTATACAAATAAAAGTAACTTTTTTTCTACTTGACATACATTCATTTAAAGGGCATTCTATCTTTTAACCTTAAAATGTTCTTTCATGTTAATAAGACACTTGAATCATAAAAAGCAAATAGAAATTAAAGCAATTCTCATTTTCATGCATCAGATAGTTTTAATCTGCTGGTTTAAGTTTTAAAATATAAAGGAAATACAAAATAAAACTTCTGGTCATGTCAGAGTGTTTAACAGGGAGTAAAAGACACTCAGATAAAGATGTAAGTTGTAGCAAGATATAAAACAAATCCTTTCAATTAGGAAGTTGAAGAAATGGGAGTGTATGCAAAATAGCTAAACACCTGAAAAAGAAATCAGGATCTCCATTCTATCCAACATCTGATTTCATTATGCTGATAACATTATGTAGAGGCTGAAAATAGTGCAAATGCAACAGAGCTGTCCCTGAATTCTTGTCTCAAAAGAATTGTGTGATAAGGCTGGGGCAGGGAGATAAGTGCATAAAGCTAAATAAGACATGTTGATAAGACTGAAGAACAGTAAGGAGACCTTAATAGTTAAAGCCTGAGGGACAGTACAGTGCTTATTTGGAAGACTAATTATCTGAAAAGAAATACTGAGTGAGTATGCAGATGCCCCAAAGCAGGCAGTAACAAAGAGTAAAGCAAGAGAAGGTAGTGACACCTTGGCCAGCTTTGTAATTGAGGGTTCTCTGCAAAAGGAATTTTCAAGAGAATAAATCAGTTTAATGTGTATGAAATAATGCTGGACCCTGTTTTCTCCCTGTTCCTGCAACTGGGTTTGTAGAACCACTTTTAAGTGTCCAGCAAATATTTTTTTCATTGCATTCATTTTGCAGTGCTAAGCAGCAGTTGGTATCACCACAAAGCTCTCCGTGGCAGAAACAAGCAGCTGGGTGTTAATAGCTGCATATCAGCAGCTGATCTGTAATGAGAAGTTCCCTAGAGCACCCACTTCCCAGCACTGTAAATGTAGCAATTTGCATGTTGCTCAATTAATATGTCATCCCTTATTTATGTTTGCAGTCTTTACATATTTTACATCCATGATTGATGATGTATATACAACAGCACAATAAACACATTAGAAATACCAGATGGGTTGGTGGATGAGATGAGATTACTGTTGCTGTCATCCCCATCACAGATCAACCAGATATAGTCTGATCAAACAAGAAACCCACTTCCACTTAATTAGCATAACCTCACTGTACTATAGTTTATTGGGAGGTACTATCCCCAGCACAATATATTAAGATTAAATGCTATGATGAAACTGTAAGTGCAGGCTTCATCTACTCTTGGAATACTTCCTAGGAAATTCAGCCAGACAACACCAATAATTTTCACTGTCCACAGAGTCTGTGTCTGAATTAAAATCCATAAAACCCATGATCTGTTTCAGTGATTGCTTCCATCAGAATAAACCCCCTCCCAAAACAATCCAAAAAACCCACCATTCCAAACACTAAATAGGCAAACTCCAGCTTCATCTAGGACACTTGAAGATGGGAAAGCTATCCCTTGGCCCATTAGAAGGAAGATTTTAGAAATTAATTTGTATAGTGTCTTTCTGGGAAGGGTAATGACTCAAGCTTTGCACAGTTATGCTAGGCAGCATATTAAACTTTTTGAGGGGGTCCTACAAGGAAGCCTGCAATTGCAGTACCTGTGCTTCCTATTATGAAATAACTGTCTTCTGCTAGTTTTCTGCTGGATGATGAACCAGATCAAAGGAGAGCATAGTATTCACCTGCCAGGCTGTGTATAACAGACTTACTAAAATTATATCATGTTCTAGCACTAGGGTATGCCAAAATCGCTATTCTAATTCCTGGTAAGTGTTCTAAAAATTGGCTACAATAGACAATCATTTGTCAGGATATGTCATAATTTTTCCCTATGTATTATTTCCCTGTATTTTTTTAAACTCTCTGACTAGTGTTACAAGCTAGGCATAGAGATTTCTTTAATGGAGATTTATGTGGTTTCTTTAATGCTTTAATCTTTGCTTCCATTATTTCCTCTCTATTGAATCTTCCTGATAGAAAACTGTCAACCCTTCTCATTCATTTCATTCTCAAATTTCATGTGATGTACTATGATTCTATATATGTTTAATAAATTGGGTGCATGGGAGTGAGATATCTCCTCAGAAGAGATTGAAGTGAGCCTTTATATCAGGCAGATTATTTCTGTCTCTGTGGCAACAAATATTTTCTAATAATGCATCTAGGTAATGTATCTGCTTCATACTGAATGATGCAGCAAATTTTTCTCAAATGCTCTAGGTAACTTTCCAATTTTACCCCTTTCTCCTTTTAACATAAATATTGATGAATCAACTGGTGTGAACTACAGACCTACCTCAAGCTAAAACTGTCAAGCCAAATAAGGCCACTTAATTCTGTATTCCTGCATTAAAAGACATAATCAATTCTGGGTTTTGCTGATTCTTTGTGTACTAATAGAACATTTAACTCTGTGTGTATGTTTGTGTAAATATGTTATTTAGATGTATTTCAAAGCACTCTGCCTCTTCATCAGATATCTCTATGTGACCTATTTTTCTTTTGACAACTGCTGAGAAGGTGAGACTTTGATTCTTTGAATACTGAACATGTCCCAAGCTAGCAATTTAATGCTGGTTGCAGTGGGATCTATCAGAGCATCAGCTGTATGCTATTCAACTGATTAAGCAGGAGTTGCACCCATCTCACTAAGAATTAATAGTGAGAAAAATGTGTGGAGAAAGGTATTACTATTATGTTCAGAGTGATGTGAAACCCAGTGAAATGTACAGGGAACCATCAACAGAAAACAAGAATCGTATCGTTAACATTCTGGGGAAAATATATCATTCTTGCTATAGTTCTAGAGTACTGAAGGTGCTGAGGCTCCAATAAAAAAGAAGAGGTTTTTGTTTCTCAGGGAAGATGTAGTGGTAATACATCTTCAATATTTATATCAGCAAAGACAGCAAGAGAGGTCTACTGTAAACTGCTCCTGGTGACTTTTCCCACTGTGTTGCACAACTGTCCCTAAGCTCCAAGAGATGGGTGTATAACTACTGTGTGCTAAACCTGCTACAAGTGAGCATTAAGAAATAAAAATCAGCTCCTACAAAGAAAGGTATATGCCTGCTGCAGTTATAAAACAAAGGGATACTTAGACTTACTGAGTAAAAGTACTTCTTCAGCAATTCAGAGTAATATGCCTTGGCTTTGCTGAGTACACAAACCTCCTAAAGCTGCTTAGTGAAGTGATATAACACTGCTTAATACTGCTGTAAGGGAACCCACAGGGGAATTAACAGTTCCACCTACACACTACATTGATGGTCCTTGCCTAATCCAGGGTACATGTTTATTCCCCTAACTGCATGACAAAATATCAAAAACTAGATTTAATGAGATCTGGTTTTTCTTCCTGTGAAATCCAAATACCTGAGGGTTTGAGAAAAATGTGGATGAGAGCTAGAAACTTGTCTTCTTTTCAAATTTCTACTCACAGCAAGTGGTAATTATTGTGATAGTCTGCATACTTAAGTTAATAGAAAAGCCTCAGGTATTTTGAAAATAAATATTGACTAGACCACCACATATGATGAGTTTTGAAGCCTTTCTAGAACCTCTTCATTACCAAAACCAAAAATTTAAATAATTATGGTTCATCTACCACTCAAGACAAATTACAGTTTTCTTGTGCCTCTGCCTTTCCGAGTTAATGGTTCTGCTTTCATAACAACTTTTGGTCAGTTGTGCAAATCTATCTTCTTCTTAGATTTTTCCATGGTACTTTTAATGATAAGGATGTAAGACTACCCTGGTGAAGTCCTTTTTCTCACTATATTTAAACAGATACATTAATTTTTTCTCTCTGAAATCAGATAATAAAGAGAGGAAAACTGATGCACAGTATTTGTTGTCTCTATTTTCTCATTCCAAAATTCAAAACATATGGAATAGCATTAGACTAGGAATTCTCTTCATTTTATGCTCTTTTTCAGTTACATATTTCCTTCAAATGAATCCTTTTCTCTCTGCCAACTCTATACGTGTATGAAATTTTTAACAGATTTGATAATAACCTTAATTTCAATAACATAAATAAAAATATTAGTGATAAGACAGCAGATATTACCCTACAACTTACTAACTCAACACACAAAAAATGTAATCATAGATAAGAAACCAAACTTTATCCTATTTGCAGCAGCAGACTACATAAGTACCCTCTAAATAAATAAATAACCCCTTTAACAAATATGAGTATAAACAAGATATGTGAACTCTAAAAATGCGTTTCTGAAGTTATTAGAAGGTAATATATGCTTACTAAAGATAATGTATTTATCTCACTCTCTCCCCAAACTCTTGCTTTTTGACTAAATCCCTCAGCTAGATAATAAAAGCTCGGCTTCCAACAGGAGATTCACGTTTGGTTGGGAATAAAATATACTGATTTTAAGCATAAGGTGATGAGAGCAATAAGTTAAATTTAATTTACTTTGAACATTATAAATTGGATGTTAGAATAGTACTGAAGTATAAATCCAGCAATCTATCATAAGCTTTAGAGAGAATGGTTGTGGGGCTCATACTGGAGTTTTTTATACATGGCGTTCTGAATTGTAGAGAATATTGAATACATTTCTTTAATTGCACTGCCAATAAGGTGAGCATCTAAAAGCTCCTGCCCTTATTTGTTGGTTGCACTCCAGAAAGATCAAAACCATTTTGAATTCTGATAATTTCTTTTGAGAGAAAATGCCTTTAAATCACCTTCAACATCACAACAGTGGAACAGTATAAGGAAATACATCAAAGGTCTTCTACTTTACCTCATACCCACTTCCTTGTGGTAGTGCAGAAGTCAAAAGGTGGAGAATGGGGCTGTTCAATGTGAATGATGGCACTGTACCCAGGCTGTGATTTTGCTGCCCTGACTGATGACTTAGGTTTCAGCTTTTATATTTTTCAAATCCTGTACTGCCTAGCATGTAGCTCTGATGTTTCTTGTGGCCTGTTAGCTGCTGTTCTCTCATGCTGGTTAGACATAACAAGCCTCTCTAAGTTTGCTCTCCAAAGACACCTAGATTGTCCTAGGCCCAAAATGTATAAACTGAAATCTTAAGAAGGGCGGGGTAAACTACATCATTAACTAAAGTTACAGTTGGAGAATTAACCCTGATATGTAAATGGACCAAACTTACAAAAGTGTGAAGAACTCGTGACCCAGGGTTCATCCTGGGTGCAGCCTTTTGACCTTTGGAGGCCCTTCAAATAAATACCTCCTTTTATTCTCTTATTCTTGTCTAGTCTCTGTGTTTTGGGTGGCCACCTCAGGCATCATGACCCCCAGCATAAGGAAGTGATCACAGAACTCAATTACAAGGAGCAGGATTAGGCTTTTAATACCTGTAAAGCTCTTTGAAGTTAAGTGTTCACTGATTGCAGCAGTCATATTAAGGTACAACCAGAGACTGAAAACCGTTTGAGTTTTGCTGCCCCTGGTCAAATACTGCCATTATGCTGAGAAGAGAAATGCCTTTAAAATATTAGCTTGGAAGTAATATCATTTCTGCTAACTTTATTCATTTTTACTTGTTAAGTGTGGGCTTTCCCCAACTCAGCATGGCAGATACTTCACGTCACGTTTAAAGTAAAGTTCTGTCTGCATCTTATCATGTAAAGAGTTGATTTTTAAATTAGAAGTCTCTCCAATACTCTGTAAGCATACTCCTCTTATCTTTTCACATTCAGAGCTGTTTCATCTACAAGTAGAAATCCATGATTACCAGTACCAGCAGCTGGACAGCAAGCTGGTTTGAGTTTGCAACTACCTAAACTGGATTTTATTCCTCTCTTTTCTCCTCTCTCTTCATCTCTTTGTTCCACTCCCCTGTTCCTATTTTATGAACCTGGTGCCTGTCAGTCTCCCCTAAAAACAAATCTATTGAGAAAGGGAAAAGGGAAGGGGAGAGATGAATGTCATTGAGGTTTGTAACACTTTTCAAAGTTGTTTCAGGAAGCTGAAACTAACAGCTGTTTCAGAACAGCATGAATGGGACTTATTGGGGTGCAGAAAGGTATGGCTTGTGAAAGGCAAAGATGCAAAATCTTCCCTCTTGGTGGCATAGTCTTTTTTTTTTGGCTTCTCACGAAAACATAGCTTTTGATTTCCATGACCTATTTCTGTGACCTGCCAAAATCCTCTTCCTGTGAATGGGGAAATTTCTAAATATCTCTTTAACAGTCATGTATTCAATCAGACATCGAATTATAGTAAAAGAATGCTTATTCCAGTTTTCTGAGTATGATACAAATAACATGATCTTTCATAGAAACATGTAGGCATCTAGTTATATGCTATTTTATGCCAATAGAAACACTTTGAGGATCCAGAGTCTGAGTCTTAGGAACAAAAGAAAGAAAAATTCTTCTTTTACCATTTACTTGGTTGTCTTTTGTAACCTAAAAGCCATTGAAGTCAATGAAAAGACTAATCAAACTCATCTCCTCCACTTAGGAGTCTAGACATCAGATGTGTCTTGAAAACTAGGTCATTTGTTGTCCCTGTGTATTAAATAGGAAGCAATGTCTTCAGAATATGTTTTTTCCCCCGTTTTTGGGGAAGAAATATTCTGTGAAAAAATGTATTGCTTCCCAATCAAAGCAGATTTCCAATGCTCAGGTACAAAGCCTAGTTTTTTACAAAACTGAGATTATTAAACATGGCTTTCCCTGCTTCCTCCTGTCTATCTCAAATTGTCTGTGTGGTACTCATTTGACTTCAGCATCTTTAGCATTTTCATTACATCAACTGGACTGCATAAAGAGAAAACAGACATTTCATCAAATTTCCATACCTTACTTTAATTGTCCAAACTTTTACACACTCACTAACCACTGTACACTTTGGATAAGGCACAAAAGATAAGACGTGGTTGGAGGAAACATAAGCTTGGATGTAATGATGAAATATAAAAATGTCTCCTATTTGTAAAAGACCTTTAAAGGTTTATACATGTGCCAATAACTTCAATAAATCTAATTTTATTTTATTTAATTTATTTTGCTTTCCTTTTGTTTTGTTTCAGAGACTAGGTAAAAATTGTCTTCAGTGTGTGTATCATTTATTTAATTTTAACAACTATATGGCATAACAACTGCCCACGTTAAGGACTCTTTAATAAACTCCAAACACTATTGCATATCAATTCATACTAAACATAGATGTTCTAAACTAGTCTAAATTATGTTGTTAAAGTTCTCAGCTGCAATATGGTCTACAGGACATATTTAAATAATAGAAGATGCTGGGCAATACAGTGGAAGCTTGAAAATTCACAGTGATTACAGATTGAAGCAAAGCTCTAGTGTACACTAGACATTATGCAGCAGTAAAAACAAATATAACTGAGAAGTGGTTTATGCTCTAAGAGGCATTTGAAAGTCATCTACACATGGTTTCTTAACTGTATTTCTGGAAAGTTAAGTAACTAATTAAAAACCCTGGTAATTAAGACCAATAACTGGCATTAGTATGTTTTGATTAGTAAGGTATGATTAAAAATCTAGAGTCTATGTCTCAGCTCCTGGCTAGCTCACTGACTTTGCATGAGATGCTGTTTGCTTTTGTTCAGTTTATTTAACCCTAAACCAGGGGAATAATGGTTAGTTCCCAGGGCATAGTACTTGAGAGTGTAGTTTGGGGAATTAACTAATTGACATGTGTGTGCTGTGTTACACTCTTCAAAAGTGCACAATATACTGTTAATGTGATATATTACTATTCCACTGAGGGATTACATTGACCAATGGCAGGATGTACAGCTCTTCAAGTCAGTGTCTTTCCAGAGCAATTAGGTGGCAGCAGTGGTCATAAATATCTTTTTTTTATCTCCACTTGGCAAAACAGTTATGCATTTTCCTTTCACATGTAGATCCCGTCATCATGATTGGGTTCTTTATAATTTTTTGAATGGCTGACTCCAATAGTCATTGGCTTAGTCTGACACATAGCAGCCAAAAGCACAGTATAAATGTAATTACCAGGCACTGGTGATTTTCAGATGCAGGACAGCAGAGACTGATTACAAGAAGGTTCAACTTTTCCCCTGAACTGTAATCAAGAATATTAATATCAAGTAAAAAAATTAGGATGCCGGAATAGGTGAAAAATTTGGAAGTTCCCCTGGTTTCTCTTTGCCTGCAACAGTGGTAGTTTACTAGTGCAGCATTTTATACAGCAAATTCTGCCTATTTGGTATTTTATACAAACAAGATTTTGAGAGACCTGTTTCAAAGCCACATACTGATCTTTTGGCCAATGAATGTTGTAATGCTCCAAATGAACAGGAACAATCTAAATAAGCATCTTAAAAAACCCCAGTATATTCAAAATATAAATAAACTGCACAGTGCAGAAGAGTGTTGTAATACCCCAGAGGTGCTCTGACATTGGTGTAAAATTTATTTATGGGCAGATTTATTTGTGAGACAGAGACTTTGAATTTAAACCCATACAAATAGCTCCTTGTTCCCCACAGAATGATGATACATGAGATAACCTTAATGAGGGCATTTTGGTGGTTTCATGAGACAGAAATATGTGTTTCTGTCAGGCTTTTGGATGATACCTAAATTTAAGGTCTTATGTCTTCTCAGTAAATCGGAATGTATGATCTAGTAGCCTGTACATAGATATTACAAGATCTACATATTGTAAGATGAAGTTGGTTGAATGTTCTCAACATGTCCCTTATAAAAATTTTAGGCATGTAGACAGTCTGCTGGTTTAAAGAAATGCACTTAATACTGTGCTATAATGTCTATAAACAGAATCCTAGTGTTACCATTCCATAGATGCTTATAGTTTTCTATATTATGATGTTATGCTAAATGTAGCTGTCCAAACTCTGATCAGGTAGATTGCCTCATTTTTCAACACGTGTCATTTTATTAACTGATATCACATTTCACTGACAGAGGAGTAATAAAATGGGGGCTAGAATCTCTGTTATTAATTTCCTATGTAATCACAGTGTTGCTCAGGCTAGTCTGAAGTCACACTGGCCAGAGCCAAAAGGAAGAATTTGGGATAAATACGGGACTCCTAAAAAACACAAAACACTACATTCATGCTATGAGCCTGCGAACTTCGCAGCTGCTGCGTGCATCCACATTCTGTTGTGTTACATCCTGAGGGGACACTCAGTTGTCATATTCACTTCCCAGCTACTGCTCCACCTTCCAAACTGGCTATTGTTTCCACCCTTCCAGGGCTGTGTTGTTCAAAAAAGTCCAAGACTACCAGAAAGTGATAGTATGTTTCAAAAGTAGCAGGTAATGGAGTCAGGTTTGCTACCCACCCACATTCTCTCTTTTTTGCCCCATGGCATACAGATTACTTGCATCACACCACCTGAAGCAGGAAGGAAAAAAGGAGCTTCCCATCTTGCCCAGAAGAGCCTGGAAGAAAAGGAAATTACGTTCAGTGCTGCTCAGCAGGTGACTGTCACACCAATGGGTGCACAATTAACCTAAGTATTCCAAGGAGAGTTATGGAGAGGGTTTATGCTCCAGCCCTCTGCAGTTCAGCAAGCATGCAGATGCTGAGAAAAGGACATTCAGTACTTTCAACAGGCAAGGATTGTGTTTGGTTTCATGCATTCATAATTGTTGTACCTCTAGGAGAAAGAGAGAGAAAAATATTCCAACATGAGCTTTCCCTTTACAATTTAAATTTGTCTCATTCAGGACACAAGTCAGTGTCCTATATGCTTGTTACTCTTTCTGTATAATTTTTGCAGTTACTTTACTTAACAGGACTTTACTGAAAAAGGAGTTAACATGAACAGGATATATCAGCAGACAGTGAGTTGAGGTCCACAGATTAATATTTTTTTTTTAAAGAAACCACTTCCCTGTAACAAGGCTTTTATAGATGCTTTATCCTATGGGCAGAGTGGAACAAAAAGTATTTGAAAATTAACAAAAAGCCCCAAAGCATTTATATGTAGGAAAAAAGTGTTGGCATTATGTTTTGTTACAAAATCTATGAAGTCGGCAGGGATTTTCTCACTGATTTCCCTGGTCATTGGTCCATGCCTTGGATGAAAAATAACAGAATTAAACAAATAGAGAGCAATCACTCTAAACAAAAAGAGACAGACTTACTGTTTTGACAGTGTAACATGGCTATTGTTTCTTGCAGTCATATTCTTATCTGTAATACTGGTGTGAAATATAATTAAAAGAATGCTTTGATCTGTAAAGAAAAACAGTAAAATTAGCTTACCATTTATTTATCTGCTTACTAAAAATATCAGAAAGAATGGGTTTTAGACAATTCATCACTAGAAAATTGGCTGTCAGGGAATATGACAATCTCTTTCTACAAGAACAATGTAGTTATTAAAAAGTGTAAATTGCTTCTACATCACACAATTTTATCTAACTTGGTTTGAAAATACTAGTTTTTCATGGGCACTTTTTTAACAACTACGAAATCAAGTTTACATAATATATTTCAGACTACAAATACTTTTAAGAGAAATAATTAAAAATTTGTTCTTAATTGAAAATACATATTGAAGTTATAGAAGACAACATTTTCCCCAAGATGTAGAACTCACAACACGCATTAATCCTTTCTGTCTCTGGTTCCTGTCTTCTGAATTGCAGATCTTTATTTAATTATTCATAAACTATACTAAAACAATTAACATGACCTGAATGAAATGGTAATTTCTTCTGGCGTAAATTGACTCCCAGGGGTTAAACAAGCTTCCTCTTCCAAAGACAGTAAGGTAACAAACAATAAGAATTCCCCCTGTCTCGGTTTGAAAGACAGGTGTCAGACAAGAAAGGCAGGAGCCTCCCCTGAAATGGAAAATGCAACCCCCTTCCCTCCGAATTATTATAAATCTGAAAATAAGGGGCTTTCAGGCAAAGATATAAGGGGTAGGAATAACAGTTCTTTACTAATAAATATATATGTATAACAACACAAACAAACAGCAATAGCTGTGGCAGTCACAGCAAACAGCAGCCCGAACCCAGCGCCGGCCTCGGGCGCTTTCCCCTGGGTGCAGTTCCTCCTCCCGCTGAGCAGGGCGGGTGCGATGGTTCCCCCGCGGCTGCAGGGGGCGCTCCGCAGCGAGCTCGGGAGCACCGGGAATGGCAGCGCGGGGTCCCGGGAAGGGATGTATGAGAAAAACCTCACAAAACTCTTGGGCGTCCGGCCGGATCCTCAGGAACAGCAGGCTGGAACGGCAGGGGCGAGCGCAGATCTCGGGTGGCAGTGAGAGGTATCAAACTGCGGAGCTGTGGCAGGGAAACCCGGCAGGTCTCTCAGTCGGCAGAGCGCAGGAGCTCCGTTTCCAGACGGGACAAGGAGGAGAGCAGGCTTAGGAACCCCGGGGGTTTGCCCGCAGAAAGCAAAACAGCCAAAGAAGCAGAAACCCGCAGT
Source organism: Monarcha castaneiventris obscurior (assembly GCA_026261815.1). Taxonomy (NCBI): domain Eukaryota; kingdom Metazoa; phylum Chordata; class Aves; order Passeriformes; family Monarchidae; genus Monarcha; species Monarcha castaneiventris. The sequence goes on from JAMPIT010000482.1 coordinate 734,697, forward strand.
GGTGACCGAGACGTCCACACCGACGGGAGCCAGCTTCCCGACTAAACCTTGAGCACCCAGGCAGCCCCCCGCCCCGGGTGTCCCAACCCCCAGGTGACAAAAGGGTGGCCAGTCCCACCCCGCCTCTGTGGCCAGGTCTTTTGTTTCTTTTAAGTATCCAGCGATTTGTCCCCTAGCAACTAGTATGGGTAAAATTCTTTAAGAGAAAAAACAGGCTAAAATCCTAAACCCCAACACCCCCTTTGTGTTTTCCCCCAGAAACATGCATGGAGAGACAGAAGCCAGCATTAGGAGTTGTTCTCCAACAGTAGCTGGAACTAGCAGGAGTAGTGGAGCAGCAGGAGTATTCAGGTCTCATGTGGTATCCTATACTCCCTCCACAGCTGCAACCAACAAATGACAGCAATAGTTTTCTCTTGGACATTGAATCAGAAAATTAATTTCCTTGCACTGCTTTCTTACCACTTTCTCCTTCACCTCCTCCATTAGTCTCTCCCAGCCTTAGTATAGCCTTTGTCTTGCCCTGTACTGCATGCATAACTAGTTGTGGTTCACAAAGAATTCATAAAATATTCTACTCTTACTCAAGACATTAAACCACTTCAGAACTAGAGGCAGAGTCTTGTCATATACTTCTTTATAAAAAAAAAAAAAAAAAAGGCATTTAATTGCAGTTGTAGTTAAGGCTTTTTAGTATAGTTTTTATGTGCTTAACAGCCAGCTCAAGTGAGGTTTCTAAGCACTACTAGAATAAAAATGAAAGTGGATTCTGCAATCCTCTCCAGAAACATTTTAGTTCTTTAAGATTCATGATCATTCAAGCCAGATGTCTAGTTCCCTTGGGCACATCTGGAAATCCTTGTCTTAAAGTCTTTCTGTATAGAAGGTCCTTGTCTGGCAAGCAGCTAATATATACCCTGAGCAGAGTATTGATAAGAAAGTGGTAATTAAATGGTACAGGTGTAAAAAAATCATTATGTAAAACATTTAGTGGTTCATCAGACATTCAAACTAATGTGTATAATTTGCATTAAGCCTCACACTTTTAGCTTTAAGTCCCAAGCTCATTTCACCTTAAAAGATTTGCTGGCAATATTCCTACTTTGGTTTTAAGTTAATGTGCTTCTACCAAAGGAATAAAAGAAAAAAGTAGGCAATTTGACAGAGCTTTACAGACAAGTTTTATGCAGGAACTTAGTAAAGGGCTGGATCATGTCTCCCCTTCCTTAGAATTGCTAAGTAACTTCCTTTGTTGGGTTTGTACAATACCGAGATAATGCAATAATTTTAATGGAAAAGATGCTCAAACTTCTCAGTTCTTGTACTAACTACTTCCCAGCAAGCTTCAGTCACACACCATCATAGTAATTTCTTGATTAGGCCTAAAGATCTTTGTGCCTTGAATCTTAAATTTTGCATCTAAATTACAGATGCATTTTAGATAGAAAATGTTCTATCACTTTTTGCTGAACTCAAGTATGTGATGAAGATGTTGAGCTTTTAAAGAAAGAAAAGGCTAGAACCTCTTATTTTTTTAAATTTATTGGTATACAAACACTGGTGAATAGTATGGTAACATTAAACGAATGAAAGAAATAAGGTCTTCAAAACAGAAAGGACTGAACTATGTCTGAAGTCTGTAATTAGAGAGCACAAAACAATGAATATTGTTGGTAGTCTTTTTCAGTCTTTCTCAAAGGGGTGGAAAGGCTGGAGTGTTTCAACAACAAAAAGCTTGTTTTTGTTTCAAAGCTTAGGAATGGTCAGCATCAAACTCCATAATAAAGTGCAAAATTGAAGGGTTTGCTTGTAGTAGTATTTTTTACAGGATTGAACTTAAGCTAGGTCCTGCTACTGCAAACACTATGACAGGGACTGGTATTCCAGAAGAATTTTTCCACAGAGGTTCCTTGATCTATGTGAAAGACATTGCAGAGTCCATATTGCCATTTTGCTTCTTTGAATGTCCAAATGATCTTAAAGAAGAGAGGAGGAGTGGACTGGATAGTTAGATTCCTAAAGATCAAATCTTGCAGTCAGTTGCCCCTTTTTTCCCTCTAGCACTACCAGAAGATTTGAAAAGGTAGTGGTTGGAAGGAGTCCCTCATCTCTCTCTTTTTGCATTCCTTTCTGATGTCTGTTCTGCAACCCAATAATTACACCGGTGCCATAGCTAAGGGTTATCAGCCTTCTCAATGAACTTTTGTAAAAATCTTCAGAAAGAGAAAGATAAAGCAGAAGAAACACAGTGTTATTAGGATGACCAAGGGGCCAAAAAGCCCACTGAGGGAAGGAAAGTCATGGATTTTTTTTAACTTAGTCAAATATGGAGATATATAAAGTATGTTCTACATATCAAAGAATGTGATCACCATGTAAATTAAAAAATACTGAAGAAAGCTGGAAACAGAATGACCATATGAAATTCAAAATAAAGGCTCTGAACCTCAGAGATAAGAGGTTTTCTTCTGAAACAACCTAATGGTAATAGGCACGAAAAAAACCCCAAACCTAAAACTAAAAACAGTAGTCGCATTTAAGGTGGAGATTATGACTAGGTCATTAAAAGGCCTCTGATACTAGAAGACTGCTTTTGCCGATCCTGATTTAATCCTCTGCCCCCAAAAGAAAATGTGTTCTGCAGAGAGTGGAAGAAGCTGCAATGCAAACAGCTGCACTCATTGTAGACAGAAAGCCTACTTGACACCATCACTGCTGTGGATAAAAAAGTACTGGTGGCACTGGGGAGCTGTTCAGGTCAGGCAGGACGAGCATGTAATCAGTAATAATGGACATGGCTAAATCACCTCTTCCCCTGCTCAGCCAGTAAATCTCTGCCTGACAGATTTTAGGCTTTCTGGCATTTTTAAGAAGCAGCAAGCAATTCCAGTTACTCAAAATTTCATCAAATCAAGACAAACATTTCCTTTTAAGAGATAAACTCTTAAAGTGCTGACTGTATATAATTGTCCATGTATCATAGGTAGCAACTTGTTAGCACAGGCAGTGGCAGACTAATAATTTTCTGATAGCAAGGAAAAGCAAAAATCCTTCAAAAATACTTTTCATGAGAAGACTTAACACAGCAATTAATAAAGACAGAGGAAAATATAGGAAATCAGACAATAACTTTTAAGTGGAAGCACGTGCAAACTGGAGTGTTTTTGCTTTTCTCTAAAATTCTCCCAGGAAAAGTATGTTTCTACTGGCTAGGCAGGATGAGCCTTAAGGGATAATCAGGCTTACATGAGACCCAAATTTTCAGTTAAGTAGGAGGGAGAGATTTCTGGTTGTTGCTAAGCAGAAGAGCACAAGGAGCTCATTTCTTAGAAATCATATATCTTACACTCTCTCCATAATTTTCCATTACTAGTCACTCTCAGCATTAGGTAATTAGACAAGAGGGAACCAGTACCACCCTATGTGGATCAATTACATGAATTATTAAATAAAAGGGTATAAAATCAATACATTTTATTAATGATAGAGAAGTTCTCAAGATTAATTTCCTGAAGCATCCCAGGTATTCAAAAGTATATTTTTTATGCTTTTTATGCTATTTTTTATGCCTCTGTCTTTTGTTTTTGAATACACGTTACAAATTTTCACTCCCAGGTGCAGGAAATTCTAGCTTCTAAATCAACACATGCCTAGATTTCCCAGTCATGACTCATTGCCCCTTTATTTTTCTCTGTTTTATACTGATAATTCTGTTTTGAAACTTATCTTTGCATGCATTACTGTGCCTGCACTGCAGGGAGTACTTATCATAATTATCATACAATTGGAATCAAAGATTATAAGGGTAAATGCCTGTAAGGGACTTGCTAGGATTTAAATGTTGACTGTCCTGTTGTTTCATGCCAAGCTTAGGAGCATTGTGTGCTGCCTTGCCTAGGTCCCTTAATGATCACTGTTCTAACAGTGTGAAACTGCCTTCTAAATAGGCATAAAATGTTCCCAGTTGGAGACCTCTCTTACAATCATTCAAATCGGTGCCAAAGTCTAATAGATTCAGTGGAATACAAACACATTCTTAAGGGTTTTTGGGGTTTTATTTGCAAAGATTGAGGCCGAAAATACAAAAATATGCATGAATTAAAACTGAAGAAAATATTTGCCGTTCCCAGAAGGATAGCAGAATCCTACACTGAATCTTGCATGAGGGGCTAGGAAGGACTGCACAGCTTTGGACTTTGCCCTATAGCTGGGAGATATAAAACATCTTTGATTCTGTCTGATGAATCTGGCTGAATTCATGCGGAATTATATTAAAAAAGGATTTTTCATCCTCCTCCTAATGTGTCCACTTACCCTAGTGTGTGCTTTTACTGAAATATGAAAACAATAATTTGTTTCAATAAATAATTTAACCTTTTGTAAATTATTTTCTTTTGAGTAGAAAAAAAGAGACAAACTAAATATGTATAATAACGTATTCAGACATGATATAATCAAAGAACACCACTTAGGGTAAGAGTGAGAATTGGGAATGGAGGGTGGCCCATGACATACTGTATAAAAAAATGAAACACAAAACTTTTTCACATTTCAGTTTGCCTCACAATGCAGCATAATTAAGTCCTTCAAGTCTTTGCAGGCTGTAGTTTACTGGGTTTTGCAGTCTGCCACTTACTGAAGTATTTCAATAGAAGTATTTCAAGAAATCTCTTTCGGTAAGTACTTAATTGAATTGTAACGTGAGGGCACTTGTACATATTTAAATCAGCAGAAATTTTTCAGTTTGTTAAAGAGTATAATGGGCTGCACACATAAAAAATTTATGCAATATCTTTAATTTTGGATTTTGCTGTTATGGACTCAAATGTTTCCCTTCTCCTTCACTCAAAATAATATGAAGTCTAGGTGTTGTCTGAGAGATGCAGCAGTAGTTGAAAGCTGATATTCATAAGTGAGACTACAAGATATATATTATGAACATTACTGATTTTCTTTTTTAAAGGACAAAAACCCAGCAAAATAAAATTGTAAAAAGGCATTACCAACCATATTATATAAGAATATAAATCTCTTGCCCCTGTCTCAGATATTTAAAAAAAAAGTTAATTAAGCTTGAAACTTTGTTCTAAAAGTGAAAAAAAAAAATCTATCTGAAGTTTACAGAAAGGACATCTAAAAGAACCCTTGCAGTAATTTTGCTGCAGAAAGAATCAGAGTCAATAAGTTCTTCTACAAGTGCAATAGGCTCTGTCTGATTTGTTGTCCTGCACTGCCAGTGCATGACCCTGCCCTGCTCAAGGAGGATGTTAGTCCATAACCTTGCACAGGGCAGGATCTCTATAGACTAAATAGATACTTGGCAGTATCAGGAAAACTTCAATTTAACCTTTCATATATTGTGTAAAGCATTTCCATTTCCTTTTGGGTCCCAAATGGAGACAATTCTTTGGGCACTCTTGTTCCAGCAATCATCAACTCCTTTATATTTCTGCTTGCACCTCCACTTTGCAGATCATCACGGTTAGCAGAAATGCAGCAGATTTCCGGGCACCTACAAAACACAGGCAAATGGCCAGGACCCACATTCTTGCCAGTGTTAGCAACTGTACCAAACCCCTTCCCGGATTTCCCAGCTCCCAAGCTGGGACTGAAAGCCCAAAGACTTTGCTCCTATGGGAAAGCCAATTCTTACTTTTAGGCATGAGACCACATCTTCTCTCAAAGACTTTCTCACTTTTTTAATGTTCCCTTCTCTCTTCCTAATGCCACATCCTGAGGTACATTGGAAATTCATAGTATGAACTAGAAGTGCTCCCACCTTCAATTTTCATTCTCCTTACAATCTGAACATAACTGATGAGGGAGCAGAAATGCTGATGCAGCCTAGGTTCACTTGGAAAGGGAGAAAGTAGTCAAGTGTCTTAGCCCATATAAACTGCTAAGAGGTACTGGAGTTACTCAGTAGCCAAAATTTTAGGGAACAGATAGTCATGATGGGACAAACAAGTTAACCAAAGAGAAACGCAGGTTGTGTGTATCCCGGCCCACCCAAAATGAACAAAAAGAAAAAAAATCCAGAAAATTGCTTTCCTAATGGCAAACTAGGGGCATTTCACACTCAATCCTCCAAGCCTACACATTTTCATAGCTATTAGGAATGCAACTGTTTGTTTCTTCTTCTTTCAAGGAAAGCGGCCCTCATTTGTTTGTTTTTATCTTTTCCCTTATATTTATTGTCTCTGTTAACCTTCAACTATGTCTTTGCAGTCTGTCCCATTCTTCTCTTCTATTCCTTCAGTTTATGTCCTGATAATCCCAGGTGTGCAAATATATGTGAATATTCTAATGCTCTGAGACCAGCCCTGAAGTTTTAGGATCTCAATGTTGCAATGGAGCATACAGGGTCCATATGCAACTTCTGTATCTGAGAACAAGGTTATGAAAGACCTGTATCTTGGATACAGGAGTCCAATTAACACATCACAATGGCAAGAACATTGGCATGGTTTAAATCCTGCCCATCTATAAATCTTAGGTAGTGAAAATAATTTTATTTCTCAAGTTTTTTCATTCCAAAGAATCTGGAAAGCAAAGCTCTGCTTCACATTGCCCTGTTTTGTTTTCAAAATGAGAGCAGATTTTGCTTTTGACATAAAAAGACAAAAAAATGTTTCTGATGCTTGATGCACTATTTTAAATAATTAGTCTGAGTTTACTGCAGTCTTACAGGAAAATGCAATTTCTGGGTTTTTTTAAGACTTAATGTATTTCAGTCTTCAGCATTTCCACATAAATACTTGTAAATGTGACTGGGGTTTCCTCAGTCACCACTGCTGAAGATGGTTACTTCTACTGGTGGAAGTGGAGGAAACATGAGATACCTAAAGTAGAACTTTTCTTATCCTTCCTCTTTGGTACAGATGCATTTTCCTTTCTTCCCTGGCTGTTTTTCTACAGTTTGTATTCTTATTCTTAGAATAAGAAACCAGATAATGACTCTGCTTTCCCCAGAAACTGACAAGAATGACTGCTGTATGAACCACTGGCTGTTCCATCCTCATTTTCAATGCTTTTGAAACATCGTTATTATCCATATATACACTGGTTTCCTCTCAAGAATTCACAAAAAAGTATTATTCAACATGGCATGAGCAATTAGGCTTTATCATACCATATGACACAAGTTTCTGTTCCAAACCTGGATCTCTTACAATGTGTATGAGAAACCATAATTTTCACACTTAGCCAACCTTCCATTAAAGAAAAAAAAAAGTACTCTAAACCATCCTATAGTAATAACTTATATTAAAAAAGAAAAGGCTATCTGAAGTGAAACTGGACAAAAATAAATCTATTAATATATAGTGTGTGCAGGGAGGCACAAGAAATAAATGTTATATTGCTTCATTTGTGATAGGCAAAACTGGAGTTAAATCAAACTGTCAAAAATTAAAATTAACCCTCCTAGAGTATGCTTGTATGCATCCTTTATACTGTCAGCATCTAAGCGGGATATCACCTCTTCTGTATAAGAAGAAAAAGAGAGGAACAAAACCAGCAAGCCACCAATTTAATGATTGCTTTTATGTAAATATACAAGCATGTGAACTCATGCAGAAGAGCATACACAGAGTGATAACAGCCTCTATACCTATCACATAGGCAGAGATGATGTCATTATTATCCATCTGCACTTAAAATGCATTTTCCATTAATACAGAGAAGCTTCTCCCAGACTGACAGTTACAGCACTGCCCTTGCAACAACAGTGTAATTGTTTCCAAACATAAATTACAAGCCAGGCCTTGCAGGGATTTCTGTTCACAACTTCTGATCTCTGAAATTTTTTGTTAAGCTTAAGGCTGACTTGTGAGCTTAAGAGAGGTAAAGATATGTTTGGTTGAAGTAGATTTGCACTCTTGTGTAAGTTTTATTTCTCAGTATCACTTTGTATAAATCTGATACAATTCCTTTTTTTTTAAATCTGCATTGGTATTAGGGGGTTTAATTAGGATTCAAGAAAGGGTTGCCTAAATTCCAAAAAGTTGTGACATCCTACTGCTTCATGATGTTTATTAATTTGCCTTTTAATATTTCAAACCAACCAATGTATCTAGCAAAGAAATATTAATTGTAAACAAAATAAGGAGGATTTTTGTAAACATAAATATAATACCATATTAAGTCAATTTGCATGGCAAAAAGGAATATGGGAATTATTACACAGTCAGGAGTAAGGTTCATGATGTATTGCAAGATGTTATCTCTGAATATTAATTGATTTTTAAAATTAATCCACATAGTTTCATATCCTTTTCAACCCTGTTTTCCATTAATATTCCAGCTATGAAGTTTGCTGCAGTTTAGAAGTTCTTTGTGGATCTATGTATGTTTTCTATTCAAGGTCTGAATAAATACATTATACTGGATGGAATATTCATGGGAAGACTTGTTATCACACTGTGTATGCTCTTCTGCAAGGATTCTATTATATAAAACAGACTTTGTAATTCTCTACAGTCAGAGAAGAAATCTAGAACTTATTATTTTATTATTAGGTCAATCACTCTATACCATTCTACCTATACGAATGTAGTGAACAGACTGTGCTAAATTGTTAAAGCAAAACACTCAAAAAATTCATTAATGATGCACCCACTTACAGACTTTTTTTTTTTTGTCTGACAAACTGCAACCATCACCCAGGCTCTGAGTGAATCCCTGCCAACAGCAACCAAAAACCTACCCACCTGGACAAAGGGGACCTCACTTCATGTCCCCAGCTGGAACTGGCTATCTAAATCCATTAGGAGCTAGATAACAAGGTAACACCTAAGTCAGAAAGAAATAAATAGCCCCCCCTCAGGAGGAACACAATGCTCAGCTCTGCAACACCATATGGAAGCTGCAGGCTGAGGAGAGGAATTGCCAGATGTAGGAGCTGAGCTGTCAGCAATGATCACGGTGAGCTTTCCATTCCCAGGGGTCATCTGAATTGGCTGGATGAGCAGGGCAGAGCTGTGATTTGTGTGAGGTCTGTGTTTGCAGGGCAGGCATCACTGACCACAGGCTATATTTGTCCTGCCAAGCAAATCAACTTTAGGTTGTGTGTCAGTGACTGCTGTGATCTGCTTGAACAGCCATCATGCCAATCTCTCCGGATATCCAGAAAAGTATGTCATGGCTGATGAGCAGGTAAAACACAGATGAGATCTGCATCTCTTGAGTCAGTGACTCAGTCCACAAAAGACTTAAAAAACCTTTCTTTTGACCCTTAGTGAACAGAGGCCCAGAGCCAAGATGAAGGAAAAAAATCCCAGCCTTTTGTTCATATGAGACTGAAACCAAGACTAAGGAGTCACAGGAGACCTAATCCAACATTGCGAGGGATTACATTTTGTTCAACTGACAGTGTCTCCCTTAATCATTGTAGAAAATATGCAGCCTCAAACTTGCCATTTAACAAAAAAACTGAGGAAATCGAGTCATAAAATATTTTCAGCTACATGCTGTGTGTGCTTTAGGCATTTCAGTTGGGGTAAATGCACAAAACAGTCCAGTTGTCCAAACTCTTTCTTTCCCTGCAGACCCATCAGTTGAAATTCTGATAAGCTGAGCAACCCATCCTAACTGGTGTGGACTTTGACAGGCTTCACCTTGGTATTCACAAAGTAGTTGTCCACTTCTGAGCTAGTCATTCTCAGGTCCCTTTACAATGACTAGCAAGAAACAGAGAGAAGACATCATCTTTTGGTCCAGTGAAACATATTTTGTAAGCTCCCATTTCCCTCCAGTGACTGCCACAGGAGGTTTAACTAGCTAGGGCCAGCTAAGTTGTGAACATTAAAATCTAATTTTAGTGTTTCTATTAGCCACTTTAAGTGGTTTTTCTGTTCAACATGCAAATGTCAAAGGCATTTATTCTTTAGTGCCAAGCTAACTGCAGATAGGCAACAAAGATGCTGAACATAGTGCCATGCTAGTTTGAAAACAAACCAGTGGGAGGCACTAAATCAATTTAACAATTTAACAGGGAAATCAAACAAAAGGTAAAGGTAGACAAACAGTGGGTTAAACTGACAGAGTCAGAATACAACCTGGTACCCTGTTAGTCAGGGTGGCTGCAGTCCTCCTGAAGTGATGGCTTCTGTCGAAGCAAGGGTCTATAGAAGGGTCTGCTCTTCCTCAGAAGGTCCAGTGGTGGCTATGTAACTCCTGTCCTCTGGGAATCCAGTGGAAAGGCTCCCAGTGGTGTTCAGAAACCCAGATTTATCTAGGATGGAATGCTTGGTTCCTCCCTCTGGGCGGAGCCTCTCACAATGGGATGATGAGTCATGAGGCCAGGTGCTGATGGGCTCATTAACAGAAGATGGTCCAGAAGGAGTTATCTCTGAGTCACGGATGGGCCATTAACAGAACAATAGTCTGGAGGGAGGAGGCAAGGAAACACAGTCCCACCTAGTTTCAACAGCTCATGAGGATGGTAATAGAATACACTGCAACCCAGGACAGTGCTGAGGATGAAAAACTAGCTCTGTATCATAAAGGCATGTGTTAAAACATTGCAGCTAAACTACTTAATCTGCCTCTTTGTTTCTATACTCCTCAGCTCCTCATGTCTAAAATAGTGATAATGCACTTGTCTACCTCTCGGAAAACTTTTGAGAATAACTTTGCAAAAAGAGAAAAATCAAATTTTACAAAAAGTACAAAAAAACAAGAAAAATTGCACTGCTAAGTAGAGGTAGTCATTCCTTATTGACAAGTCTATCTGTTTTTCCTAAATTAGAATTAAAACCCTTTTCAATCTTCCATAATTAGAATGGTCTTTAAGAGGATGAAAAAATAACTAATTTTATTTTTACTCTGTTTTTATTATATTCAATCTGAACAAGCATTCAAGACCAGCTCCTCAGAGGTACTGAGATGGATAATTCATTGTGAAATCAGCCACAGCTTCATTTGTAAATCCAGGTCCAAGGTATTTTTGGACAGAAAACCAAAAGAAAACCAACTTAATAATTGGTAATGCCTTACTTATCTAACTGAAATGCATTGAGAAATAGAAAACATTAGCCATTTTGCAGTGTACCATTTTTCCATTCCTGATTAGATTCACTGATATGTTTGCATTAAAGTATGCAAAGTATTCATATTTACCAAGTCCAAGTATAGCCATGCTTTCAGGGTTTCTGCAATATCAGTTATCTTCTTCTAATACCTTTTCCAGCACTTGCAATGGAGAGGAGAGATGGAGTGATATGCACAACATCACAGCACAGCTTTTCTGTGAATTCTTACACAACCAGATTTTTCAAAATGCAGAATGGTGTGGTTTTCTTGAAATACACACTATTATCCCTATTTTGGTATCAGGGTGTGAGAAGTCATGATCAGATGAACTAATTTTGCCTAACAAAAAAAAAAAAATAGTTAAAGGAAACAAGGGTGGAATGCTTGTGGAGCCCAGTAGCTGCATGGCACTGGAGACAAAGGACGAGAGAAAACTGGAACATGGAGGCCAGGCCAGTAGCTGCTGCTGAGGAGAGAAATGGGAAGAACTCAGGAGAAGGATGAGAACATACTCCCATGAGAGAAGACCCCATCTCAGGCAACAGCAAGATAAGACCTGTATCTGTGTATTAGATTAATCTTAACAGAAACAATATCAGGATACACTGGGATTTCTCCTCCATTCATTTCCTGCAATAAGAGCATCTTAGATCTACAGGTTTTTGAGTTGCTGTATTCCTACCTTCTCTCAATTGTTCTGTATGTTAATTTCAAGTTCTAGGGGTGATTTCATTGTCTGACATTTACGTTTCCTTTTCAGAAGAATTCTGGAATATTTCACTTCCTCTGGAGGTGCCAGTGCAGCAGATTTCAAGGGAAAAGGTGACTGTGCCTCTGACACTCTCCAGAATAAGATTGAATACAGCTTGTTTGAGGAAAAAAAAAAAAAAAGAGAAAACTTAAAGAGACAAGACAAAATAAACTCATAAAATGCTTTGCTTATTTTATAAAACCTCAAAAATTATACAGACATTTCTACAGTCACAAGAGGATCTAATTCATCTGGAGCATTTTGGCAAGTTCTCTTAAGTTCATGGATTTTAATTTTTCACCAGATATCTCCAGGATTCTGATAAATTTACTGCCCTTACAGATTTAAAAAACAAAAAGGACTTCCTGTTTTTTTGAGGCCCTTCTCTCTTCTGTATCTCAAAGAGAATCAGGATTACCAATATTTTTCAAGTTTTTCTCAGAGGTTTCCTTGAATTGACAGGGATAATAGATTGGCCTCACAGGTCAACTTCATTCTCACCCACAGTTTAGGAACCCTGTAGACTGAAGATAATAAGAAAAAGTAAAACAGCACTCTTTAATCCTGTGTTATCACACAGAAATCATGTTTCATGTTCAAACATAACTAGGTCATTTTCTTCCAAAAGAAAGATAGATTTGGCATATTGTACTTTCCAAAACAAGAAGGATGTTCTTATCCTTGTCCTGGAGTGCTTTAGTCACTAGTTACTGCCCTTTTTGTTTTACTACTGGCAGTTACAAAGGCCAAATGATTTTAAAAGTGATCAAGTGCTGATGTGTTAGAAGAAAACCTAGGATGGCCTCTTCATTTGGTCCAAATGCAAAAGGTCTGCTTTGAAATGGCATTGCTTTTACATGTTCTTCAACAAAGGAAATGGAAACCAGTTTGTAATGTACCCACTATTCTAACCAGCAATTCCTGTCTTAAATTACTTCCTTTCAATCTTGATGAAGTCAATTAAATTCTAACTCACAATATTAAGTCAGTTATAAAGCTAATCTGAGACTTTTCCTTTCAATAGTGTAATTGCTTCTACATAGCATTGGAAAACTCTCCAAAAACACCCAAACTCTGCAGTTGAGCCTACTGTAGCAAATAACTCCTGGCCCTTATACATATATAAAATATGTATGTTTCAAATTCCCCCTTCTTTGATAGGGAAATGTGTTGGAGGGAGATAGAGATCACAATAATATTTATTGGAATGTATTTTACTAGACCGTTGCTATTAAAGGAAGTAAGAGAGCATTATTAAGCATTATTAAAAGCAGACGGTTGCATGGTGCCTTTGCTTGTCTCCTGCCGCTGTTCCCACTCCCAGAGGTGCCCCCTGTCACACGGGCACTGCCACAGCCAGCACTGCCGGGCACCGTGTGGAGCCCATCCCTGCTGGTCACTGCCCAGGACAGCTGCCCTGGGGTGGCACAGGTCCCTACAGCTCCTGCGTTCCCCCAGCAGCCCAGGCTGCCCTGGTGTCTCTGAGGGTGCACCTCGGATGGGGACTGACCTGCACAGCCCCTCCTGCCACCGACACGGCCTGGGCGCCTCACACACGCTCCGCAGGCTCTGGGTCTCTCATTTCTTGAAGATACAACAGCATGACAAGTTTTCAATCTGTCAGCATTTGGGAGATTTTCACCTTTTGTCTCAGCATGTGCACTTCCTCTCTTCAAGCTGCTCTGTTCAGTGGGTGTTGAGAGGGCCTGCTCACATTGACTTTATGGAATGTGTATGCTGACTTCAATCTCTTCTCCTGCCTCTAGTTGTGTCTCTGGTGGTCCCCGTTAATTTATTAAAACAATTAACACACCTAGCAGAGGTTAAGTATACGTTAGAGACTTGGGGTGGGGGAACAGGACTGCCAGACTGCTTACTTTATTCTTATTCACATCTGAAAGAAGTGTCAGTAAATAAAACTTCAAAATCTTGGTGGCAAGTGTTGCTTTGTAATATACACGAAAATATCTCTTGCTATATACACAGCCAATTAAATTGTTTGTGATTAAGAAAAGCTGAGCCCGAGCCCCAGCTGGTGTTTGACACAGTTGCCAAAGTGGATTATCTGGCCCACTGATAAATAAATATTGCAGATAGGATCCCCAGACAGTAATCTGAAATTATCACCCTGAAAATTGTGGAGTTGATAATGTGAAATGAGCAAAAAAATCCTTGTCTGCAACCAAAGCATAATGTATTTTCTTGGGAGAGGTTGTGACATCTCCAGTCTTTAGCGGGACTGCACTGAGCCACACTGTGCTTTCAGTCAGTTCCTTCTCTTTCCCCTTCCAACCTATGTAACTTGTAGAGTTTCATATCCAGATATATGGATTGTAGCAGGAGAAAAGAGATGAGTAACGTAATTTGGTGCCCATCATCACAGAACAGACAGCATGATGTTGGCTCTTCCATTATGACAGCAAACAAAATTCAATTACTGTTTGGATAGGATCAATTACTGCCAAACTACCTGCCAAGTCTATTTGCTCTGTTGGCATGAAAAGAGCAACTCTACAGAAAGGATGTCAAGTATTTCTGTGGTAAAGAGTGAAGGCAGGAAGAGAAGAAGTAGAACCTTAAGAAAAGGCACTGAACAACAGTACGACCATTTTGGGCCATAGTTTTGCTGTGAAAAGTCCCTAAAGCATGACAAAGAAAATAGTATCTGAACAGATCCCAGATGGAGCTGAAAAGGCTATCAGTTGTGCTTTGCAGGCACTCTGCAGTGCCCGGAGAAAAAAAATGCCTTGCAGCTGGTCAGTGAAAAAATCACTGCCATGCTCAGCGTAAAAATGTCACTGTTATTCTATCACTACCATCACAGTTTACATGCATAACAAACTTTTTCTGAGCCTTTTCAATTACATTAGAGAAGAAAAGCCTGTGGAAAAAGGCATTCATGTGTGCTGATGCAATTTAGAATCTGACTTTCAGTAGCACAAGGCTATGAGCCTACTCTACTTTCCTATGGAAACACCTTCAATCTTTATTTGTTAATTGACATGAAGTAGCAAATATAGAGTAGAGGTATGCTTATATTTTAGTAATCTTTCAGGTGGTGGTTTCCATGTAGCTTTTGAACTCTGAAAGTTTGAAGTACTGATTTTGTTATGGGAATGATGAATCAAGAAAATAGTGGGGAAATGCAGATGCTTCTGTCTTTCTAAATTTGAGAACAGGGACGGGATTGGATTGTAGATTATTTTGAGGTAATATAACCTGGAATACATAGACAAATCTATACTTATTCACATCATTATGTGCAAGCACATGATACTAAAAGTCTCAATTTTGAGAACCTTTTCAAAAACTACTGAATATTATACTTTTCTGGGTGCATATGAAAATTGTGGATATATGAGCATACTATTTTATCTGACTTTAATTTATGAGATGTGAATTTTAGAAAGCAACCTGGGCTATAACTTAAAACCTGGAAAAAACTCACAACATTATTTACTGTAATGAATTTCTGTGGAAAGCAATGCTAGAAAAATGAACTGAAGGCACCATTAAGCAAGTGGTAAATAAAAAGGTAATTTAGCAAGGTCATTTATTTAGCAGGTGAAAGCAGACATTCTTGGCTCCACTTTCTACTTCCTGCTGGCTCCAAATAGGTTGAATACTTTACCAATTGCTTCTATTAGGCAATTATTGGAAAGATACTGATGCCACCAGGCTCAAATAAGCTCTGATGCAGTGATATCAGATCCCATGGTCCATCAAGTCCAGGTTTTAACCTCACAAGCCAGGGACACCATTCCCATTCTCCTGACTGCAGAAATAGGTTCAACATTCACATGTCCCTGACAGCAGCAAAAATTGTGTGATGTCAAAAATTTGTTCTCTGCTTTTCTGGGTTTTGACGCTCTTTTTCAGCACCTTTGTACTTCTCTTTTTCCACCCCCAGTCCCAAAGGAACAACCTGCTGATACATACTTTACCACCATTAGTCCCAGCTTCAGTATGCCTTTACCTAGGCACTCCCTGCCTTATGTGTTAGCACTGGTACCTTTGCACTAGACATTGCTGACCTTTGAGGATTTTAATCCTCAAAATACCACTGGATCCTGCTTATCTGGGAAGTTTGCCATCTTTCCCATAATTCTTCCTAAAACCCCTGTTGACACAGACAGCCTCATGACACTACCTGTATGTTTTTCAGCTTTTTGCTCTGCCACTGCCACATCCAGTGGTTTCTCACAGTGTCCAATGATTTTCTCCATCCCACTGTGTTTTCTCAGCCATTAGGCCCAATTGGTAGCCTAATCATTTATTTGCAGATATTGAAAAGAATTACCTGTAAACAATATATAATCTATGTTGTGTTGTACATATATACTGGATAATACATTTCTGTCCGCAGAGGATCTCAGACTCCTCCAGTGTGGAGCACTGAACTCCATAGAATCGTGTAATGGATAAAGTTGTAAAGGACCCCAGTGGGTCATCTGGTCCAGCCTCCCTGCTCAAACAGGGTCATCCCCAAGCAAATGGCACAGGATTGTGTCTGGATGGTTCTTGAATATCTCCAGTGAGGGAGACTCCACAGCCTCTCTGGGCAATCTGTTCCAGTGCTCAGTCACCTGCACAAAAAGGAAGTTCTTCCTCATTTTCAGATGGAACTTTCTGTGCATCAATTTCTGCCCATTGCCTCTTGTCCCATTGCCTGGCACCACCAAGCAGTGCCTGGCTCCATCCTTTTGACACCTCCCTTCAGATACTGATTGGCATTGATGAGGTCCCCCCTCAGCTGTCACATCTCGAGGCTGAACAGGCCCAGCTCCCTCAGCCTTTCCTTACAAGAGAGATGATCCAGCCCCTTACTCATCTCTGTTGCCCTCCACTGGAGCTGCTCCAGGAGGCCTGAAGTGGACACAGCACTCCAGATGTGGCTTCACTGGGGCTGAGTAGAGGGCAGGATCCCCACCCTTGTCCTGCTGCCAATATTCTTCCTAATGCTCCCCAGGCCACCACTGGCCTTCCTGGCCCCCAGGACACACTGCTGGCTCAGGGACAGCATTCTGTCCACAGGACTCCCAGGTCCTTCTCCACAGGGCTGCTTTCCAGCAGGTCAGCCCCCAGCCTGTGCTGGTGAAAGGGGTTATTCTTCCCCAGGTGCAGGACCCTGCATTTGCCTGTGTTGAATTTCAGATGGTTCTTCTCTGCTCATCTGTCCAACTTGTCCAGGTCCTTCTGAAGGGCTCACAGCACTCTGGGGTATTGGCCACTCCTCCCAGCTTTGTGTCATCAGTAAACTTGTTTGTATTCCTGGTTTATGTTTTATTGCCTTTAAAATTTACATCAGCTGAAAGAAAATTCAGGATAAATAGGGGCTTCTGAGAGTTTTTTCATTTGTACTGAAATAACACATTTGTCCACTGGTACTGCTGTTAGTATGGTACACAAGTTAATTGCATTAATATAATAATAAAGAAAAAAAGCTAATATCCTAACATAGCAATTACTTTTAAGGAAAGATGTTTCAGAGAAACATACTTCACTGTAAATCTAGTAAGAATCAAATAATTCTGCTGCCTTGCCCTCAAAAAGAAGATGACAGTATATGGCAATACAATGCACTTACCAAAAAAACAACAGCCGTGCTGGGACAGACTAAAAATCTGCTCAGCCCAGATTTTTAATAACAGACAAATGATGGCTGTTTTTGCAAAATAAGTATGAAAACATTATTTTCAACAATTTAAAGGTTTGGGACTTCCTGAGTCCAAGTTTGTATCTTTGTCGTTTATACGAAGAGACATTGATGGAATTTTTTTCTCCCATGAACTAGCTCCTTTGGGAATGGAATCAAATACTATCACTGTTCCAGCCTGTGCATAATATAATAATGTCATGTTTCCAAACTTACACAGAGAGTAAAGTGACCCTGAAATGAGGATACCAAGTAAAGAATCAGAGGAAAAATTATAAGAATTTTCTGCATATAGTAAGTAATTTAAAAAGAAAATACCTTAGAGAAATAACACCAGAAAAGGTTTGGGTTTTTAGATTGTAATTTTTTTATCTCCAAATATTTGTTGCTGAATTTATAATTGTACAACAGATTATACAGAATGTAATATATCATTTTATGCTACTTACTTAATACCACATAATTCCTCTCATTGTCTTTATTAATACAACTTACTGTGACAGGAGGAAAAAATTGATTTATTTTAAAGTTATTTTTGAAATTATTATAGTGGTATTAGCAATTTGCCCCCGCAACCCAAGAATGTACTGAGCATAAAAACTGAAAAAGGTATATCCATGAGATTTTAGATTTCAAAACAAGTATGCATATATATAACACAGAAGAAGAAAACAGATCCTTGGACAGTATGGCAAAGAGTCACAGAAACTAAGGAGGTGTTGAGCCCCATCTTGATGACAATAATACAATACCCATTGCCCCACCCTCCACCCACACAGTTACAGAGAGAAAGGTACCAAAATAAAGTTACTAAGATTACAAAGGCAAATACGCAGATTTACGTAAAGATATTTAGAATACTATGGTGAGTTACTTGCACATCTTGTTTTTCTGAAATAATAGAAAAATAAATCTTTGGAGATGAATCCTGTTTGTCACAGTCCAACCCCCCTGCCAAAGCAGGGTCACCAGGAGCAGGTGGCACAGGAATGTGTTGTCCCGGTTTGAACAAATTTGGAGGAAAATATCCTCTGAGAGAAAGCAGGGTACAATCACCCCACCCCCACAACAGGTTTGGGAAAAAACTTTTTCCTCAAAGAGTGAAAGAGATAAAACCTATTTATTAACAAACACACAGGAAAAGGATAATAATGCTAAATAGTAAGACCCCTTGCTATAGAGAGAAAACCTGTGAAGAATTTAGAGTCCTTCTCGGAGCTGGCGTGGGGGTGGGCCTCAGTGGAAAATTCTCCTGATGTGTTCTGATGTTGAAACAGTCCAGAAGAGAAGAAGGGAAAAACCAAAGTCCCAAGAAAACAAAGTTCAACTCTCCATTTCTCTCTCCCAAGAAAAAAACTGGCTGAGTGAAGCACCAAGGGTGTTTTTCCTCCCCACTTGCTGCCGCAGCCAGAACAGAGAAAATAAAAAAAAAAATCTGTCCTTGAAACAAAGTGCTTTGAAAGTTTGTGGGTTTTTTTTTCTCTCTTCCCTCTCAGGCTCAGTTTAAAGACACAGAAAAGGCACAAAATTATTTTATGGGCAATAGAGCAGTGATAGGGGATACACATAATAAGGCACCCCAAGACACTTTTCCAGGTGGGGATTGAATGCCTCCAAAGAGGGAGAATCCATGATCTCCCTGCACAGCCTGTTCCAGTGCTCTGCCACTGTAAAGTTCTTCCTTGTGTTGAGGGGAAACTTCTTATGTGTTGATGTATGGCCACTGCTCCTCGTCCTGTCACTGGGAACCACTGGAAAGAGCCTGGCACCATCCTCTTGGCACCCACCTCTGAGATATTTATATGCATTGATGAGATCACAAAGTTATAACTGTGCAAGGACCTGTAGCGTAGCAATAGGAAAGATCTCTCCATGGTTAGGGAAACTGAATAGTTCTTGCTGAACTTTTATCAGGTAGATAGTAATTACTGAGTCCCCTTTACAAGAGGTTTGACTTGAAAATCAGATTCAAAGTACTCAGCTCTAACAAATATGACAAAGTCACAGGTAACCCTGCTCTGTGAAGAGCTCTGATGAGTCACGTCAAATTTTTTATCTCAGATGACTTGCTCAGAGGAGATCTTCATGTTTCCCTGTGTGCAATCACAAAGCTAGTTAGTTGAGGTCCCTGACCTATCCACTTTCTGACTGTTTGAAACTTCCTCCATAACACATTTTACTACCTACTTAAGCTGATTCAACTCTGCATGTGCATTCATGCTGTGAGTCAGACTAATGAAATCATCAGTATTAAAAAATAATAACACTCTTTTGAGGATATTCAGCAGTTTCTGTTTGTTTCTCTCTTTCCCATCAGCCAGCTTACAGCACCACCATCACAAGCTGCTGAGGGTGCAGGGCTAGGATGACTGATTACATGGTGAAAAGAGGCAAACTGGTGCAATAGTTTAGCCACTTGAGAAACCTGCAGAGCATGGCGACACCTCAAGCCTGGCTCTGGCAGGGCTGGTATTGACACTGATGTCAATTAGCCCTAGTGGGCTCCAAGCAGTCAGATGTGGAGCCGGGTGCACCTTGAGGTTAAGTCCTCTCATCCTGTCATTAGTTGCCTGGTAAAAGAGGCCAACCCCTGCCTGGCCACAACCTCCGTTCAGGTAGTTGCAGAGCGTGATAAAGCCTCCCCTGAGCCTCCTTTTCTCCAGGCTAAACAACCCCAGCTCCCTCAGCCACTCCTCATATGACTCACTCTCTAGACCCTTCACCAACTTCATTTCCTTTTTTCTGGACACGCTCCAGCACCTCAATGTACTTCCTGAACTGAGGGGCCCAGAACTGGGCAGAGAACTCAAGGTGTGGCCTCATCAGTGCCGAGTACAGAGGAAAAAATCACTTCCCTGGTCCTGCTGATAACACTATTTCTGATACAATTGAGGATGCCATTAGTCTTTTTGGCCACCTGGGCTCATGCTCAGCCAGATGCTAACCAGCACCCCCAGGTCCTTTTCCTCTGGGCAGCTTTCTAGCCACTCCTCCCCCAGCCTGCACTGCTACATGGGGTTGTTGAAACCCAGCTCTTAGCCTTGTTGAACCTCATACCGCTGGTCTCAGTCCCATTGTCTTGGAATTATTTGTTTTACAACAGTTGCTGCTATACAATAGGCAGTTATCACTTCTCTTTCAAGTAATTATTTTCAGTACTGCATCTATAACTATGATTTCTATAGGCATAATAACAATTTAACCAGCTGTTTTGCCTGATTTTAAAAGTTGTGAAGTAGCATTCCAGGAGATCTGTTATTCTTTAAGTATCCTTTCAACCAACCAGTGTAAAACACGTAACCAGTGGCACCAAGGGATATTTTATCAGATAGAAATAAAATTTTGTTTACCATCATGTGTATTCATGGCCAACGCCATGTGACTCCATTGTTCAATTACCTGGGATATTTTTTATTTGATATCTCTTTTAAATCTGCTTTAGTTAATTTACCATTTTGCTTTGAAAAAAGACACAAGTTACTGAATGCGAAAATGGGATCAAATGGTACTGTAGCCTGAAATAATGAACTATTGTACTAAGTACTTTAGAGAGGCCCAATGATTTATTCTGGTCCCATGTACATTCACCCTACCATCACGGGCAGAAAAAGTCATTATTATATGATGAGTCATTATAGCTCTGTGATCACAGAGAACATTTTCTACAGATATTCAATATCCTTCCAAATTACATATTTCACAGAAGTAGGTCAAATTGAGCAGTGATTGAAGACTAACATTTCTGCAAGTACCCAACTATCCAGATTTTATCAAGATAATACAGTAAAGAAGTGCTCTGCATATTAAGAATGGCTTGTCTTTTTGTAATAGAGATCTAAAACTGCTGTGGGTAATTCAAAGGTCTTTTCTTTCATGACCTCTTTTAAAGATGCTGCTCTTGTTCTCTTCAGGTGTTATTAACTCATGTTGTAGGAGATCAAGGTAAGTTCTGAGTCACTGACAATATTCACCAGTTCTACATTAGAGTGAGAGGAAAACAGCAGGGGAACTGAACATGGAAATTCCTGATCACATGGAATCTTCTGCACATCACAGAAATGCACTGGCACTATGGAGCTGGGGAGTATCAAAGGGTCTACTAGTGTGTGTCTTTGGACATTAGATTGGCATCTATTCTTTATTGCTTAGTTCTCATAAGGTACTTTTAATTTGCAGACTTTTGTTCCTGGTGAACAAGATAAGAGGAACATATATTGTAGATTTGTATTCCCTTTTACATCATTTGTTGGTCATTTCATTCACCATCTGCGTGTCCTTTTAGAGATAAACCAGGCAATAGTTACCACCTGGACCACAATGCTTATGCAAGTGGAAGCCTGCAGAGTACATCTAACAGTAGATTGTGGCTGGGTGCCCCTGTCTTGGGAAGATGATTCTCCTGGCTTCAAACAGAGGTTGCTGACCAGCAGTGACATCTTGTGCCAAAACGGGAATTTGGTGTCTGAAGAAGATACAGCTCTTGTCACCGTTAATTGATTCAGACAGAGTAGCTGCAGATGAAGGCTCCAGTGTGGAAGGCTATATTAAAAAAAAAAAAAAAAAATTCATGTGAGCTTTCTGTAATAATGGTAATAATGCAATACAAGGAGAAAGACAGGGTTTAAAATAGTATAGGAGAACGATCACAAGTTACAAATTTGGCATGGCAGCTCAGCAAAATAAGTAGAAATTACAGGACATTACCAACTGAACCATTACCTGACTTTTTGGTGGACATATTAGAGGTGGTCAAAAAGAGAATTACCATTCTGTAGGAAAATCTGACATTTTGGAATCTGTTCTTATTATGATTCAAATGAAAAATCCAAATGTCAACATTTTCTATGATACAGTTCTAGGGAAGTATTTCTTTGGAAATGTCAGAATTTCAGCCCAAGTTTCTTGTTAACAATGTGAAATCATTAAAGTAAAAATTATATATATATATGTGGATATATCTGCTATTATGTACAACACATGAAGAAGTAAGACATTATTCAGAGCAAAGTGAAATTATTCATAGCAGAAATGAAAGATGGTGAAATAATAAAGAAATAGTCTTATCATGGTGAAGTGACAAGTTTTCTTGTGACAATACTTCAATTAGTTTCAGTAATTATATAGAAATAACATTATGTTTAATGATATTGTCATATCATTTTGATCATTAAAATTTGTAAGCCTATTTTGTACAATCAAGGCCACAAGCACAGTGATTGCCTGATGTTATTTATTAACTGTTAGCTCTGAGTCATTCAGACAGTTTCATAGTCAGTGTTTCATAAAGCACCCAGATATTTTTTGCCTTCAAAAAGCCTCTTTTGTCTATTGGAAGGTGACCTCTGGGAAAGAAAAATAAGTTTTGATTCTAGTAAAATGAACCTAGAAATTAAATTAAATTACTGTTAAATTAATTACAATCTCATTTTAAAAGCAATTAAATGCTTGTTTGTGTATGTTCTTGCATTTATATTTTCACGAAAGTGCTTATGGAAATTTAGCTATACAGCTCCAACAACTGCTGAAAATTTATTCCTTAATGTGTTATTTTGTAGACTTCAGTAAATAACAGCCTTGAGGTTTATGGCCAAAGTATACTATTTTTTTCATCAGCTATGTATCCAGGTCTTTTTGACAGCTGGGAATTAATTTACAAAAGTAACACTTCATAGATGATCCTTCTTATGCCCTGTAGCATGCTTAGATGTTGGAAGTGTAGTTTAATGTGAATTTCATTGCTTCAGAGGGTTTTAAAAAGCATTTATTAAATTTAGTGTTTTGTTGACATAAAATCACAGGATGCAAGGGACAGAAATCTTGCTTTCTTAAAAGCTTAAGCAGTACAGTTTGTTAAGGTGTCCTCACCAGGGCTTATCCCTGTTCTGATAAAGTGTTGAGGATCCATCAAACTCCCAGAGGAATCAGTTTAGAGCAGTGTGTGTGTGCGTACAAGGGTGGGATATCAATTACTCTTATGCTGGGTGCTGGGTACTGCCCTCGCCAGGTCTGTGCGTGGCCAACATCCCAGAAGCAAGTCTTCATCCATTCTGTGAGACCTGGATGTGAGGTCTCAGGCGCAGTCCTTGGCTATTATGGCCTCATGTGGACAGTCTGCATCTTGTTTCAAAACGAAAATAAAATCATACTCAAGTTCTCAGTTAAATTACATCTGGAAATGCATATAACTGTCAACACATCAGGCTCCAAAGTACTTGATTTTTAATAAAACACATTTTATTTAATTCCTCTCCCTTTAACTATGGCACAGTACTGAATGCTGTGTGTTAGTTCACACTTGTGATCTCACCAATTTAGTTTCCTGTGTAAGGCACCAAATGAGATGCTCATCCCATCAGAGCCATTTTTACCAACCTCTCTTAAGATGCATGCACACATACACACATACCATGAGCATTTCCCAAGTTATGTTCCAATGGCAATTTCAGATCTCTTTCTGAACCATAAAGGCCACTTGTAAATAATTTTTAAAAAGGTTTCTGAACGCTGATCTTTTTATGAGCATTCAAGATTTCTGCAAGTGTCTGTTGTAACAGCTCTGCTTCCTTTGTACCTCTCTCGCCTGCTTTTGTTTTGCAGTATCTCAGTATTGCTAAAGAGGTGGTGTTGTAAATCGGTCACAGAACCCCCCTCCACCTCTGCATGCCAAATGATGGGGAGAAGCAGTCAGGCCATGCCTGCCTCTGCTTGTAGCCTTCTCTCTTTCCCATCTCTGCTCTGACCTCTTGGCCAGCTCCCTGAACTTCAGTGCTGTCAGCCTCATCTATATGCGTGTTTCACAGCAGCTTGGTACAACCCCCGTGTTTCCCCTGGTTCCAGGGCTCTAACATGTACTTCCTTCAAGAGCACAGCACACACATTTACATCCAGAATATTGCTCCGTGTAGTTCCTTGTGTTGCATAAATACATGTGTACCTTGGTACTGTCATATTCCGCATGATGCAGTAAATTTTCTTCATAGCTCTCTTGAAAACATATCTCCATCAATTAACTTTGGTCAGTTATCTGTCACATTTTTACAGATTTTCCCAATCAAGGCTTACCTTTGTAAATCCTGTCCCTGTCCTACTACAAGCCCTGGCTGCTTTATGATAGTTTAACAACATAGGGCCAAGTTAATCTTTTAGGTCAGTATCTCCACTTTCCTTAAGTCCTTAAGTCCAGTGCAGCTTGGAAAATAAAATCAGTTTATGCTATTACACAGTTTTAAACTGCAGCATTTAGCAAACCCAAATATCAATTTGACTATTATAATACCAGACATCAACATCCTAAGTAATTAACCTGAATTTTAAAAGAATTTTTTCAGACAGCATAATTATTTGCAGGTTATTACACAGCACAGATGATTTGTCTTTGTCAAATACATTTTTTATTGGTAGTTTTAACCAGTCTCAATAGATCTGATTGCTACCATGCAGAGAAGTAGAACAAAGTAGATAAGTGAATGAATTTCCATTTTATCCTAAGCTCAAAAATTCTTCAAGCATATCTACTCAAAGTACAGATAAATTAAAATGTAATTTGCTCTTTTCTTCCACTTCAATAGTTTGTTCCACTTCAGCCTCTATTATTCATATAATGGCAAGCTCTAGGTCACTGTATACAACCTGATATTTAGCAACTGATGTTAGTGGAGCTTAATTGATTGTCTTGTGAAAATTTTATGTTTCCTAAACAAAGAACAAAATACATTCCTACTAGCAGATCCTTTTTTTCCTGAAAATTATCTATGAGTGAGCACTTCAACAAAAAATACAATGAACACAAGTATTGTTTCTCAATTAATTTTTCTTCAGACATAAGTGAATTTTTATTATCAATCAGTATTTATGAAAGTGGCTTTTATGGATGTGGCACAATGGACTTCAGGGATAAGTGCATAAAATCTTGTTTCTTTATTCAGATTTTATTTGTCAGGATTCTTGGTGCAGAGTTTTGGTATTCTTTTGTAATGCGATCACTTGAAGATTCCAGTCTAAATCTGGTATGACAATACAAACCTGGTTTGGGGTTTGGGATGATACAAAATTTTTATATGAAAACATAGTGGGGGTTTAGTTGCAAAAAGTCAGCATAAAAATCTTTAAACATTCATCTATCCTGACATCATGTCCTGGAAAGTGTCTGGATAGTGGCTCCATAAGGTAGCATTTTGGGGTGTGCATTATTAAGGGTATTAGTAATTTTTCCACTGTTGCTTTTTCATCCAATCCAAAATATTAGTGATTTCTCCAACTTTATTTTAGGAATGTCTAATTATACCTGAAGTGACTTATTTCATTTCTATTGACAAATGTTTCTTGCTAGCTCTTTTATCGAGAAGTGCAGGTCAGCATCTTCACCCTGTATTTCATCTTTGACTAAAAGCATTCTCTCTCACCATATAAAGGATTTTCTTAAGACCTGTAGCCTGAGTGACAGATCTAAGAGACAGTCTGTCCTGTCCATTCACATAGCTAAAACTCTCACTACCTTGCATCCCAATATCTGAAAGGATTTTTTTATTTCAGATTAGAGAGGACATTTCTCCTAAGTAATAACCACAGAGATGCTGCTACAAAGATTTTGTTTCTACTCCATCAAATTTTAGCTGTTATCCATCTCATCCTCTCTTCTCCCTCTGCCTGCCCTTTCTGTACTGTGTTAAATATTGTTCTCTTCTCTATGTCCGGTTTGTATCCAGTATTGCCAGTAAGTATTCCTTGTCAGGACCACAATTATATTCTCTGTCACCTTGGAAAGACTCTCTTTCCATCTGGAAAAAAAATTCTTTTCACTTGGAAAAAGTTTCAACCAAATACCTGTGTGCTTAACACTCCTCTTTGCCACTTGGGAGGAGCTACTTATACACAATTGTCTAAATTAGTGCATCAGGCAAAATTCTGCTATGCAAACTGTGGGAACTTAAGATAAAACTTATCTGGACAAAAAAATAGTGTGGTGGCAAAACTGTGGGAAAGGATACACATGCCAGTCCAAGCTGTGGAAACAGCATCTATGCCCCATAGATACCCATGACCTGGACTTTATAAAAGTGGCACCTTCAGAAGAATGACTCTGGGACCCCCACCACTGAAAACCAGGGTGAAGAAGGACCAGTGGGATGCCCCAGGGGCCCAGGTGGTGGAAATATCTTCTGCTTAATAGAGACTAATATCTTCTGCTCCCTCTCACTGTTGTCCCTCCCTCCATCCCCCACCCTCCTGCTCCTTCCTGTTTTCTTTCTAGCTCTCTACCTCCCATTTGCTGTTAAATAAAATCCGTACCAGCATATGGTCTTGTTTGTACCTTACTTTGGGCAAAGGCATCTCTTATAATCAGATCTTAACACCACCTGAAACTTCTCTTGAATATAGGCAAAATTCAAATTTTTAAAATACTATATTTAACCAGGAACACCACCTTCATGGAGGTACTCTTATTTCATGTTGAACCTATTTTGAAGAATATGAGCAATTTGATAAACAGACTCTTTAAGGACTAGGTTTTACATTCAGTGAGATTTGTAATATATATTTTTCTCCATTTCCAGCAGAATATATTTCAATTCCCTCTCTCAGTATAATGAGGATAATGAAGCTTAAATCAGAACATGGGTAGGCTCCAAATCCCATTTCCTTACAGTGTCCTATGTCTCCATTTCTTAGTCTGCAATTTCTTTGGAGCAATTACAATAGAATTCCCATATAGTCCTCTATAAGGTTCCCTATATTAAGCCAAGCTATATTTAAAAAAATCCAGTATCTACAGTCTCTTTCAAGTAGAATTTAGTAATCTACATCCACAAGAACGATCTGTAAGAATACTATTTAATTTAAGAACTTGAATGTTCAGTAGCCCGTATGGAATTAATGACCTAGATACATAGATATCTACAGAGTCCACGAGAATTTCCTCTCATATGTCTTTGATCTACGGTGTCAGCATTTATGTCTCAGCTGGCCATTCAAAGCTCATTATAATGAATGACCAGAAATGCATAAGGAACATTTCAGTTCTATTTTAGACATTAATATTAGGATGAGATTATACCATAGAAGCACCCTCTCACTGACCATGAGAAGTCTACTTTGTATGCATAAATATTTATGCCGTCTTAATATTAATGGGTCTACATTTTTATTTGAAAACATAATGTGTTGCCTATTGTGTGTGCCCAGGTTCACCTTCATGGAGTGGTTCAGCAGCTTTTGAGTCCCTCACTTGTATTATTTCTGATTCAGCACTAGACCTAAATCTTCTGATAATCTACTTGGCACAGTCTGAAAACAGCTATGCTTGTGTGACGATAAAGACCACATTTCCGAGGACAGAAATCTGTGTGGGATCATTTAAATTCCAAGACACAAATGAGGTACATGGGAAGTAAAAACTGCTAGATCAATGATTGCTTTTTCAGCATGAGGATGGATGCAAACACACTTTGGACTACTGCATTTGTTCTGGATAATCACATATTTCATGCTGACTTGTGACCTCGATACCCAGAGCCTGGCATGAAGACACGGTAATACACGATACCTGTTGTGAAATTTATTGCTTAAGTCTCAGTGCTTAATGTTTAGTGAAGGGAGGATTCACCTACTGCAAACAACCACTCATGTTCAGGAATACAGAACAGATTAAATTCTTTGAGAGAGGAAAGAGACCCTCATATGCTGCTAGCATAAGGCAGTAATCTTTTTAGACCTATTAAAAAAAGAAAATCTGTGATGCCATGTGCCCATATGCCTATAAATGTATGTTGCATCTGTATAGAGTTATCTTTATTTTGAAAGTATTTATCAGACTGAATGGTTCTTATTCCAGTGGGCCCACCTTTTCCCTATGGAGTTCTGAAGTTGTAGTACTTGTCTGGCATAGTATTTTGAAACTACAGAAGCTCTAATAACAAAAATATACTTCTGAGACACCAGAAAGTGGATACAAAGCCAAACATGAAGGGATACATTTCCTTTATGAAATTGAAATTGCCTTATGTGAAAATTACAATAATTTTAATGCGTTTTAAATTATTGTTTTCATATCCCAACAGTCAAGAGATAATGGGACAGACACTACAACTATACAGGAACATATATGTAGTATTTGCTTTCACCCTTTCTGAGGCAGATTTTGCCTGAGGGAGGTTCTCAACTATTCTAGTTATGCCAGCTCCAAGTTAAGCTAAGGCTAAGATATAGAGGTAGCATGGGAAATGAGTACCACATCTTTCTGTGCCCAGCAATGGTAGTATTGTTGAATCTAAAACTTGCTTGACACTGTGAAATGACCATAGAGTAGAAAGAGGAATTTCCCTTTATCACCGTATTTCATCTGCACAAGGCATTATCAAAAGTTCATTCTGTCTAGGAAATTACTCCATCATATCCACTTACTTGCTTGAATTTATTTTTGTGTTTAGAGAAATGGAACATAACCTGTCTGTGCTTACTTTTCAAAAAACTGGGCCAAACATTTGGAGATGTATAGAGTGTGCTGTTCACTGAAATAAGAGGCTATGACTCACCTGTTCTCTTAGGATCTGATAATTCCCTAGTGAATTAATGTTATTTTACAGGCAGAAATCTCAAATACATTTAGTACTTCTCTGGGAAACTACTATTCTAAGAGTGATACTTTCTCCTGTGCAATTGAAATAAAAATTCCAGTGGGAAAGGAAAATCACAAATGAAGCCTTTTCATTACTCATCCAAAATATCAGATTCCTGTTAACATATGGGAGAAAAGAACCCTGAAAAATTAAAACTCTTGAATCAAAAGCAGTGAGTGGAGAATAGGAAAAGGCTGACAAAACCATTAGACTGTTTGGACTGTTGGGTGCTTCACTGTGTTACTTCTCCAGTAGATGTTGGAGTAATTAAAGTCCCACACAAGAACCAGCACCTGTGACTTTGAGGCTGCTTTCAGCTGTCTCTAGTAGGTGTCATCCATTTTCTCCTTCTGATCAGGTAGCCTGTGGCAAACACCCACAGCAGTGTCACCCTTACTAGTCTGCCCTTTTATCCTAACCCATAAACTACCTATCAGTTAATCTCATTAATCACTAAAGAAGTACTCTTCAGCAAGGTGATTTTCTAAGTCATTCATTTAAGTGAAAGTACTGAAAACTTTAAGTAGAAAGACTGTCAAAACACAATCATGGTTTTACTGTGAATCTCACTAAAAAGTAGTCTACCAAAAGTATTTGCCTTCTGAGATGAAATTAATTGGATTTGTGCCTTCTTCATTTTTGTTCTAATATTGCATAGAATGTTTATTAATTTTGTCACTTCTGAACAGTCTGCATTAAAGAATTTGGTCTTTGGTTTTGTCAGAGGAAACGCTGGTACTCATTCTCTGATACTTTGTTTTCACAGTCAGGACAGCAATTTTCTGACTGGACTTCTTCCTGTTCTGTTTAAATTACTTAGCACTTGTATATATATGGTCTCTGACATGGAGAAGAGCTGGGTGGTCCCGGTCATTTGTTTTTATCTGAAAGAAACAAATGAACTAGAGCAATGAATTCTGTAATAGGCTCCCTGACAACAACAATCTCATTTCAGCAGCTCATAGACTGCATTTAACTCACAAGGTCCAATTTGAATTTGCTAGTGAACATTCATACATTCAAGTATAATTTGTTGTCCAAGGCATATAATTTCTTTAAGCTCCTACAGCGATCAGTTTTATTCCAGTAGAACTCAGAGTGTATGACCTCTGTATAAGAAGCTTGCCTAAAGAATGACATTGTGCTTATGACCACAGGAAACATATTTTGCAAGTTGTTCTCTGAACTAAATAGCTATGTTACAGTTCTTTTTGGCTGCAAATTCTTGATCACTGATATTTAAAAAAACCTTTCCATTCTCTATGCAACTGTTCACTATATGTAAAGGTTTAGCCATAGAGTCATCCTGTCCTTCAACATTTTTGAAAGTCCTTGGCAGCAACATTAACAGGCAGGAAACATTCAAAAAACTTTATTCTATAAAAAGACTGAGTTTATTTCAGACTAGGAGAAGCTGGGTGTTGCACAGTTTCAAATGTTTAACATCCTAAATCCTACAACAAATGTTGCACTTTAAAGGTACATGTAGTATATACAAATATGAACCTCTTGGATCATTCAGTCCAGTAATTTACTGCTGCAGGCAATTATGTCATGCCATACACTATAGTTATCTATATGCAACATGACATTTCTGCATCCATTAGGGATGCAATATCCAGGGGTTATTTTAGATTTGCCCATTAGGGAGTCATCCTGGGATGGCAAATTGCAGCTCCACTATCCTCTGCTCAGAGGTCACTCAAAGCTGATCCACTGATGTCCTGCAGTAAATAAGAGGCAGCTAACCCCTCTTCCACTGAATTAAAAGCTGCCTCACTTTCTCTTGATTATGCCAGAGAGTGAGTCTACATGCAGGCAGACACCATGAGTGATTGAGTGACTGACCTCTTTTGTATGTGGGGTGAGAAAAGCCTGGTTACCTTTTGTGGAAGAAGAGCAAGTTAGTTTACCTTCACTACTGGAGGGAAGCTTCTTATCACAGTGAGAGTATCCATGCTTTGATACCTCATAATCTCAGAACAATTCAAAGTATCTTATTCTGAACTTATTTAAAATACTTTACTAACCAGACCTTGTGAATTTTAGATTTGGGTCCTTTTCAGTTGCATTAAACAGGATGATCTGACATCTACTTTAAAATAATGATTTATGTTCCTTTATAGGGAAGACTTTTCAGAAACAAACTCTGCTAGACAATTGTTTTTGAATTTTTACTTAAATTTATTCATGACGGGTTACCCTTGTTTGTCCTTTCCTTTCAGTTTGCATAACATTTACACCCCAGTGCAGTTACAGGTAGCAGTCTTGACCCTTCTCAGCTGTACAAGAAGAAATTCATTTATCTCACCCTGTGTGTTAGATTCCCTTCTCTGATACAGCTAATAGACATTCTTCACATCTGCATTCCAAACTCATCTGCCTTGAACACATATGCAATGTGTGCATTATTACCAGGGAAGTTTCAATAGGGTCTTTTAAAGGAATTATTACGATCCTCACAGGTCTTAGAATATGATTACTAAAGCAACTTCTGATAAATTAACTTTTTCAGTTTTGGAAGTGTATTTGGTTGTTCATAAGTATCTTGGACTATCTAATGTACTTAATGATTTTCTCTGCATTTCTTCTGCTTAGTGATCTAACAGCTAGGTGCAAAAAGTCAGGGATTTCAATTTTTCTTGATGAATTTTTGCCCAGTTTTATTAGCTCAATAACATGTAACTTTTCTCACTCAATATCTCACTCCTTGACAATGTCTTTGAACTTGTGTCTTTGTCAAACATCAGTAATACAAACCAGTTTTCCTGCTACCAACATGAGCTGAAAAATGCAGTACTGATATCTGCCTGATTTACATTCTCTTTTCGTCACAACCAACTACCTTCTTGTCTTTAATAAGTTTCACATTCGTTCAGCAATTTTTGTAAATAACTACCAACTCTAATTTAACAATATTTCCACAACATTGCACAGATATATTTATTAACTTGTTTTAATCCTACAAGATCAGGTGTTTTATAAAGAAAGATAGAAGACTAATTTGGCACTTCTAAGCTTGGAATCCAATTGCTTTTAACCCAGTTTCCATCATGCAGTGCTTTAATAAATTCCCCTTTCAATACCTGTTTTGTTGTCTGCTGCACTATGACACCAAACTAATGAAGAACCATTGTTCTTCATGGACATATCTGGTGACACTGAAATCGTTTTTTGTTTGGATTTTTTGTTTGATTATTTTTTTCCTGAAGACATTATTTCAGCCTTTTTTTCCTATTTATAAATTATAAGGAAGTAGAGTATTGTCTTTGGCTTTGCAAGAATATCATATTAAACCTCTCAAAAATGTTCGCGATCGTTCTTTAGCTGAAGGTGCTCCATTGTTGATGTTTTGACAAAGATTTTGTCAGGCAAAGGCATAGAATACTAGAACCTAAATAGGTGTTAGCTAAAATCCAAATATTTTAGTCATTATGACTTTTTCTTTCTCAGTCATGAAGTACCCTTCTGTCTTGTGATTTAAATTATTACTCCAAAACTTATAAGATCTGAATATACAACAAAAAAAGCCAATAAAATTGTCTACATTTGTGCTAAAATTCCATTTGTAGTGCACCAAAAAAAGATTGATTGTTTCTTTTTTGTATCAATTGTAGTAATAAATATGATCAATACATAATAAGATAATATTAGGTATCAACTAAAAGAGTCACTCATAAATGTGACCAGGCAAAACTGTGACAGCATTCCATCCAAATATTCTGAGATTCCCTATATCTTTTAAACTTTGGGCATGCGCTTGGATTATCAGGTAATATATGTTTGGGTTAACATATTTTAAATTAATAAACTGCATTCTTTAAAGGGCGGAAAATAATTGCAAAGGGCTTGGATGCCCTGACTTCTTATTTAATAGAAACCAGATATTTTTAGGGGTCTAACTCCATTAAGTTATATTTGATTTCCACGCTCACGTGTGCAATCTAAATCACACTCATGCAAGGCCACTCCATCAGTGCTGAATAGCCCAGCTGGTTTTAAGGATAAAAGGAAATCACAAGAGGTCAAGCAATCACTCAGCAAAAAGGAAAATTTAGAAGAGCCTGGAAAAAAGGCTTTCTAAGATGGCATCTTTAGGATGAGGATCTATGTTTTATCTTTTTACTGACTGGACATATTAAGCATGATCTTAGTGTCTATGATGAAAGCTATGGTAATATAACATGGATACAGAAGAGGAAATTTTAGAGTGAAAGGATTTTTGAAAGAACAGGCTGAGTTTACAGTGTGCTACAATCTGAAGAAATTTAGTCACTTTTCAAGTAACATAAAAAATCATCTAATGGGGTTACTGCAACAAAACCATCATTACTTTCTTCATATCAACCCCACCGAGTGTCACAGAGGTCGCATTGGTCCCAATCACCCTCTTCATTTCACTTGGTTTACATCAGGTTAGTACAGGAAAGCATTCTAGTGTTCACCTGCCTGGCACAATCTCTTCAGCCACAAGTAGAGGCTGTTTTTCGTCTGTACACAGCTACTTTAGTATTGCTGACATAGAGAATAAAACAGGAAGGAAGATGTGCCAGGAAAGCTTCTGTATGCTTCAGTTGTCCCCAGAAAATGGGGCAATGTTTCAGTATTCATCTGATATGCCCTAAAATGTGTAGAGCAGCTATGATCTACCTCAATCTACATTATCAGGATGATGTAGAGTCTTTGCTCTGTCTTCCCATGTGGCATGTCCTTGTTTTACTCTGTGCCCCTTGGTGATAAGATGTCAGAGAAAATCTTTGGGGCAGATTCACATATCAAGCAAAAGGATATTTATGAACTTCTGTTAGGTCACTTCCCTTTATAAATAAATGTCCACAATCTTTTGTAGGCCAACTAGCATATTTTATACAGTTGTCAACAGCATCCCAGAAAAAGCTTTTGTCAGCTAAATGAAACTATTGTCAGAGTACCCAGTACAGATGAATATATACTTCAATGTCTTGAAAGCTGTGTATCTGAAAATGTTTTCCAGAAGAAAGAAAACATCATTCTTAAGGCAGATAGACAAGAAATAAGTTAATTTCCTTTCCATCAAAAAATAAGAGAATAAAAATGCATTAAAGTATTTATGTCTGGAAAGGCATTTCAATATAAAATCTTACCCATTTTGGAAAATCTATAGGCGTGGAATATATGAAACAGGAAAGAATTACACTGTCTTGAACATTGAATTTAACTTTCCATTAACTTATTATTAAATTATGCTGATCTGAGGGTTATTGTGCCCTTGAGCCAAAGTTTAACAGTCCACTTACAGTCTAGTAATAGAGATTTTAAGAAATGATGATTCTGTCATACTGTTGGAGTTATAATAGATATATTTGGATGACTGTTCACATACAAATGTATTCAAATGAAAAGAGCATCATATCAATCATGATCTGCAACCCATCATGGATTTTTTCTGGCACTTTATCTATTTAAATTACATCTAAATTATAAATACTGTGAATATCAGCAGTTAAAGTAATATTAGCCTAACAACAAAGGAGATGGATAGCAGAAACATTTTGTTATTTCACTGTAACCTGCAACTTCATTGCATTTTATGATACTATTGCAAGAACTTGCCTCGCCATTTTAACTTTGTAGAGATTTCTGCATTATTCTTAAAACTCGTTACACCACAAAAGCACACTCCTTTGTTGAGAGGCACATATTGTGAGCCTTAAATTGTATACTTACTGACTGCATGGCCTATAAGGCCCTGAAATAAACTGCCCAAAGTTAATAGCAATAGGTAACACTTTTTAATTTTATTTTTTTAACATCTTATATGTGGAGTATTTAATGTACTTCACTTGCTTTGACACCTTCCCAGCTTTTATCCTACCCTAGTGATGTTTTCCTAAACAAATATTTTTCAGGCAAAGTGGCAACATCTATGCTTCAAACTGTATCCAGTAACAGGTACACGCCTTGAAATGAAATCTTGTCTTTCCTAAGGACATTTTCTGCCTTCTCCCTATTTCCAAAATTACGGAGTGGGGCCAGGGGGCAGGGGAGGAAGCCAGTGAAATCACAAAAACTTAAATTAAAAAAGCTGTAGATAAGTAAAAATTTTTCATTATCTGAAGTTCTGGAAAATTTCTCAGACTAAATATAAGCACTTCAGTACAAGAAAAATCACAAAGTTTTTAGAGCAAGCCAAGATTTCCTTTTATTGAGTGTAACATGATCCATGCAACTCATCAGAGAGAAAAGGCCCAATTGCATATTCTAGCTGTGCTTAATGGCTGTCAGAGACTAAAATGGTTCATGCTTAAAATGTTGTTATGAAGGAGTTTTGCATATTATAGCAAAAACCATATAAAGAAGCTACAGCCACAGAAGCCCACATCTCCTTGAAGGTGTCTGACTGGAACTTTGGACTGTGAGTTAAGCCTCCTAGAAAAGATAAAGGGAACACTATTGTTCAATCATCTCAGTTCTAGGGAGAAGCAAACAAGGCTGAGGGAAAGGAATGCATCCACAAGAAAGCCAGACCTAGCAGAAAATCATCCCTGGCTGGGTTTGTGGTAGGGGAGGCCACAGCCCACAGAGGCCAGGTTTACAGACTCCCTGCCAACTGAGGGAGGGGGGAAGGAGGTTTCAGGTGTGTGGCATAACCTTGGGTCAGAGGCACTGAACACCTTACACAAACTGGCCCAGCTGTGGAACCCCCAACCCCAAAGGCCACATCCATGAAAGGCAGCAGAGGGGTTGTCAGAATCCATCAAAGACCCCCCAAAGCGCTCCCCAGATGCCTTGCGCCACAGAAAGTTGCACCATTGCATGTGATGCAACAGTTCCAGAGTCTGCTGCAAGAGACTGTGTCAAACTGCACTGCTCCCTCCCAGGGGAGGTACCCAGACATTCCTACGCGGCCTGAACATACATTAATTCTCTGGATTCTATGTTTTTTGGGACCACGCTCACCACCAAGAAGACCTGATGGAGAGGATCATCAGGACGCCAGTGGGATCCACGGAGTGGTGACATTTTCTTTAATCTGTCTCTGTCACTCTCTTTCTGTTCCCACACCTCTTTTCTATGTCTTTCTTTCTTTTTTTCTCTCTCATTTACATGAAATAAAATCCATTCTATTGACTTTGGCATATGGTCTTGTTTGCACCTTAATTCAGGCAGAGGCATTTCTAATAATTTTAATCACCAGATCGTAATGATGGCAAAGGATACAGATAGAAAAACAGCATATGCGGCTCTCACTTGCACACTTACTTGATTTGAGAATAAATAAATGTATGGAAGAGCAGTTGTGTCTCCCAAAGTTCTGTGATTAGTTAAAACAACCATAGGAGCACAAGAACGAAACAGTCTGTCTCAATGTTCTCCCTCTGACAGTGACTAAAAACGTATTCTTGGGGAAGAGTACTAGAAGCATGGCCTATACAGAGTGATCGTTTCTAGAAAAGTGTAACTTAGTACCTCTAACCAGAGGTGGTAGTTGAACCATAATGTTAAATGTTCTCTGGTGGAGCTCAGCTTTATGAATTTCTTTTTGATCCCGCTTATACTTTGACCTTCATGAGACTTGTGGCAATGAGATACAGAGTTTAATAATGGAGACACAATGAAAACTGTTCCCAGTTTACCTTCTCCACACAATATATGCTTTTATGAACTTCCATTGTCTTTCCCTTCATCTCTTTTTCCATTCTGAAGAGTCATACACTGCTTTGTCTGTCTTTACACTTCTGCTTTTACAGCACCCTCTGGCAATGAATTCCAGAGTTAAATAAATGAGGAAAAAAAGTCACACATTGTTTACAGTGGTACAAACTATTATTCTATCTTCCTTTAGTCTTTCTATTTGGAAGTCTGGTCCATTTTACAAGTAATCTTCACTTTTTATAGGAGGTTGCTTCAAACTTTTAATAACCTTTGCTATACTTCCTTGTGCCTGAGTTCTTTGTTTCTTTTTGTTAAAGGAAGACCAGAATTTGTAGAAGTTTTTAAGTTAAAGGCACATCATGGATTCTTGGTGGTATAATAATTGCTCCATTTGTTTCTCATTCCTTTTGAAATGATCCTAAACAGTATATTTGTTTTTCTGACCATTGTGGAGCACGGGATAAGCTTTTCAGAAAACTATCTAAACTGGTTTTTTCTGAGTGATTTTAAGTAATTTAAAGTCTATCATTATGGATATATTTTTCTCCATGTGCATTGCTTCTCACTTGCCTACACTGAATTTCATTTGTCTTTTTTTCACCTAATCATTTAGTATTGTGAAACTGTCCTGTCTGTCCAGGCAATCACTTGCAGTTGCTACTATGAGTATATTATTTCCAAGTCTGCTAACAGACCTGCTGTCATGTGAGAGAAAATAGTTATTGTCTTTTCTGGCTTGTATTTAAGAACCAATGAGAAGGTACATATATTTATCTATTTTATATTTTTATATGCATCTTTATATGCAGACTGATATAGAATTAAGATTTATGTAAAATAAAAATTTTAATTCTAATTATACTTTATAATAAAATGTACACCGTGAGTTAAGAGAGCTGGGGTGAGGAGGGATGATTTATTCCTTGATAAGTCAAAAGTTGTTTATTAGCTAGCAAAGCAGACAAAATGACATTTGATTTAACAAAGACACATTAACAATCCCAAGGATGTGCGTTAATCCACTTCTTTGGCTTAAGAGACATGACAAACTGTCTGTCTCATGTAGAAGAAAGACATAAAAAGTTTTGAGGAAAAAGATTATATGTCTAGAACCTTGGAGGATTTCAAAGGAGAGATCGGCTATAAAAGCTAACATGCATCACCAAGGCAGGGTGCTCTCTAGTAATGCAACATAAGCAGCATGATAAGCAAAAATAGAAAATCCCTGACAATCACCTTGTCTGGACAACTTATCACAAACCACATAAATATGAGATAAAGGAAGAAAAAATAGCTCTTTCTCATCCTAAGCAGGTTAAGCAGAGTTTTACTTGCATCACTCACCCCCTTTAAACTTCTGTACCTGTTTTGCCTCTTTTGCATGTTCTAAGAGAAATAATTTATTCTGCATTTTACTTACCATGGAGTTAGATATATGACACATGAAACACAACTGATAAGATTTAACAATAAGACATTCTTCGCACGAAAGTAGGATACATTTCTTAAGCAAGTTTCCTAAGACACCCATGACAGAACTGAGATTCCCAGGGTAATCTTCTGAGTATAGAAAGCATACAAGAGTGTGACCATTTTCATCTACTTAAAGCAACTAGAGGAGTGGCACCTGGAGTGGAGTGGGTTGGGATTGGATGGGATGTGGGGAAGGGAGAGTGAGCAGGAGCGTGATTAGTATTTCCTGTAACTATTGGCAATTGGGTTGGTTTTCTGTACTGGGATTCTGACTGGACCCTGCAAATGCCGTGTAAGTTTCTTTCAGCTACTTTTATGAATTGGATATGAGAATTTTCACTTCATTATTCTTCATCTTTGTGGTTTAATGTGGGACGGGACAGCAGAAAACTAAGCATAAAATAATGGGTGTAGCTTTTCTACCATTAGGAAATCTGTTTACCAATCCCTACCTTATGGTTTGTATTCTTCAATCATTTCCTAAATATTACAAGAAGATCCCTCTTCCCTCTTATACTTTCTTGGGTTTTTTTAAACCCAAGTATCTCACATGAATCAATTTCTCACTGATTCCTCCCATACACCTGTG
The DNA here is from genome assembly GCA_026261815.1 of Monarcha castaneiventris obscurior. Taxonomy (NCBI): domain Eukaryota; kingdom Metazoa; phylum Chordata; class Aves; order Passeriformes; family Monarchidae; genus Monarcha; species Monarcha castaneiventris. The sequence continues at coordinate 773,450 of JAMPIT010000482.1, forward strand.
CAATGTATCATCCTTCCAAATCACCTGTTCCATAGTGTGAAATATTTCCCCCATGTGTTTATTTATCCTGTTCCTTATTACAATTCTTAATAAGCTGCCTGATATTGAAATCTGGTCTCCAAACACTTTTTAAATTTTAAATCTTATTTTCCTCCATCTTCTCCTTGAACCAGCTTTGCTATAAGCAGTAAATTATGCCCCAGTTAGAAATTGGAAGGAACTTATCATCCTTATAAGCAAAAGGGATTTTAGGTATGCTCATGTGTCATTTTACAGCACAAGCCACTCAGAGCCATCACAATACTCAATCCCATATGAATTTTTCCTCTAAGACCTCATACAATTTTCTGGAAATCCAAAATTATGAGAATAAATTATTTCTAGCTGACCTGCCTCTCATCTGAAAATTCAAGGTTCAATTACATGCAAGTGGTATTATTTTTCCTATGTGAAATAGCTAAAACAGAAAAAATAAAAATTAATATAGAAATGAGGTAGGACTTATTGCTCTGATGTCAGTATGTAAAGATACAACTGGATCCCAGCTAGGAATATATTGTTAAGGAAAAAAACAGGAATTATCAGAGAACAATTCTCTTGGCTATGGTGGGTATCTGACAAAGAGCAGTTCAAACTCAGTTTGTGGTATCCATTTCTCTGCAACAATTATACTGGTAGCCTAAGGAAATTACCTGCCTCTAGCTTTTAGATATCTGAATTTAGGTGAAATGAAGCATGTCTTTATTGACTGCTACACAAAGACACTGTAGTTAAATGAAGGGAAAAGATGAAAGTGGGTCAATGGGGACAGAGAAGAAAACAAGGGCTTCTAATTCTTTCTAAGGTAACTTTAAAAATAAAAGCAAACAAAACAAAAATCCTTCCAATGACTACAATCTTGTCATAGAGACCATGTTACCCTCTACACATTTTGCTCTCCCTGAATACCTGATCTGCTTTGCTTTTACTGGTGTTGCACTGCTACAAGTGTGTGCCTCCCTTCCCCTTTTTGCCTCAGCAGGTGAACAGCAACTCTGTTCATGCAGAGATTATGTACTGCATGTATTGTACTGGGTATGTGTTGTTAGTAGGGGCCCACTGACTCTGCTTCCAGGTCACAGGCAGGGGAAGTAACACTGTTTGCCTAAAGCAAAACATCTTCACTGGTTTGCTTCTTGGGGTAGAAAGCTATTTATCATTGCATTCTCAGAACAAATTTCTGTAACAAGGGGAGTGTTTTACAAAGCAATTTCTTTACAAAATAACCTTTCTTTCTCTCTCATGTAATTGCATACTTCCCCCCTCTAAAGAAAAAAATTGTGAATAAATAGATTCTACTGGTTAACCACTTTATTTTCCCCAACATCATGCAAATCCCATTCTTCCAGCTGCAAAAATGCCCTTTTCTTTTAATCCTTACGCTTTGCCTTTGGTCAGTTTTCCCCAGAACCTTGCCCCATTTGTCCTTCCAGGCTCCCTCAATCTCTTACCATTACAGCTACAAAGAGAGGAAGACTGCAGCTGGGGAGGGGATGGAAACACAGATTTATATGCAATGTTCAGCTGGTATTTGGACAAGGAATTTGCCTGCAGCCAGTTGGAGAATGAGGTAGATTAAATTAGTTTGATGTCGTAAAGAAGTGAGTGACACTTTTATATTTTAATTAAGTGAGACTAGCAACTAGGAAAGAATAGGAATGCAGAAGCAAGGAGAAGAAAAAAAAAAAGAAAGGAAATGAAACAGCAGTTTGCAGAAAAAGATGAATAAATAAGATTACTTTTTAGATTCTGTATTGTAAAGCAGGGGATTATAACAAGATGAATATGAAAATACGAAGGTAACAGGAAACATAAGCAGGAATTTATAATATATTTCAAATGACCTTTTTATCTTGAAGTCTGCAACAGAGAATAATCTGTCACTCAAGAAAGCTAATTTTAGAAGAGCATTCTGGGTATTACTGTCATCTAATGCACCTTGTTTAATATCCTGTTTTTTCATCAGAAGTGATATATCTCAGTTCAGATTCCATTTCACTGCACATGCTGAGTAGCCATTCCTTACTCATTGAGTAATCACACTGATTTCAAGGAGAAAACCTAACAAGTAAAATACCACTCAGTAAAGCTCAGACCTGACCGAATGTTTTTGTCTGTCCATCCAGTCAAGGTCCTAAATATAATACAGAAAAGTACTTATGAGTTATGTCCCCAGATTAGCCAGAACCTTTTTATACAAAGAGATATTGGTATACTTTGGTGTAAAATCATGGAGATAATGGACCAAGTTATTTCTATTCAAATTTAGGCATGTACAGGATATCACTGAGCAAAAAAAAAAACCTCTATACAACAAGAGCATCTACATTACTCATGGAGATATAAAGGTTTTCAAAGGGATTGATACAGATCCAGTGTAATTAGACTTCCCATTTATTTCAGTGGGATAGTACAAATTCCCAGCTATGACAAAAAGTGTCTGTTAAATGACCGCAAAGGTACGTTCTTTCTTTTAGTACATTATGGTTCTGTTTTCTTTAAAATAAAATTCTCTCAGATGTCTTTGCATTTTTTAAATCACAATTTAAATTTTATCCATTTTTTGCATAATATTAATGCCAAAATATTCTAGTTGCCCAACTAGTTTTTTGTAAGATGATCCCCTAGATTTAATTGCTGTTATCAGCATATAATTGTCCCAAAAATTATGAAAGAAAAATTTGCCTTTTACAGGTGCCTATCGCACTCACTACCTGAAGAGTAAGCTTAGATGACTAATTTAAATTAAGCACCTAACCTGGTGAAGTTTATGTGTGTGTTGAGTCTAGCATAATGGGAGTTTTGAAGCATCCAACTTTGACAGACATACAGAAGAAGAAACATATATAGCATTTAATAATGCCTGACAGATTTCTTAATGCACTTTGCTTTGACACAAATGTATCTCGTGTAGTGTGGAATATGCTTTTTGCAAGAGTAGCCAACTTCTACTCGTCATATCATCTCTTTTTTCACTGTCAATGCACAGAGAAATTCATTGGTCATCATTTCGACCAAAGAGGTACTAGAATTGACAACCCTGCTTTTGGATCTGACTTTTGTCATTCCTTTCTCTTTACAAAAATGTATTATCATTCTGTAATTCTTGTTGCAAGTCATATCTCCGTATGTTTTCTTGTGGTTGGAATCATGAATTCAGAACATTCTTCTTTAGTCAGAATATGTGTTAACTTCTACTCAAGTTAAAGTTAAATTATCCTCGTGTTTTCAATGTAAGTGTCACAAGCAGACTAAACATCAGTTTTTCTTTTACCTTCATTGTATATGTTAGGTACAGAGACTAATATTTAATTTAAAGTACTCAATTATCTCAGGCTGATGGTGGCAATGTTTTTAAGCTAACATTGCTTATTCCCCCAGCTGATGTATTTTTATCCTTGTAATCTCCTCATACATGCATTGTGCCTGTGTGCTTGGCTTGTCCCCACGAGAAGATTTCTGTAGAAATCAGAGTTGTGTGAAGTGCTAATGGCTTTCCAATTGACTAGACTTGAAACTAACTTTTGAAGTATTATTGGAATCCAAAGCTCTTCTACCTCTGTAAAGTAGCATTAGTGGTTTTGCTGGGTTATAAGCACGTGATTATTTGAATATTTCTGAGTGAGTTTATAAAACTTTTGTGCAGTACTGTCCTTTGTGCATACCCACACAAAGAAGATCATAACGCCCATTTGTTTTGGAGGGCTTTCTTTTCCCCCCTGTTTTCTAATTACAAAGTGACGGCAATTGGTTTTGACTAGTAAATGTATTAGTTAGAATAGCAGCAATAACAAAGGTGTTAAAAGTATTCTTCTGTATGTTCAAATGGGGGAAAGGCATAATGTTTTACTACTCCATAGGGAGTTGTAACACCTGTTTTAAATGTAAAGCTGCAGTGAGCATTTTAGCAGCTATCTGAACTCTGGAGAACAATAACATGCTTGTAAACTCACTTGAATAAGTTCACAACCTAAAGGGAAATAGTGAAAGTGAGAAAAAAAATTTGAAACATCACTCCAATTACTACCATTTCTAAATGCTCACAGATGTTACTTGTGTTTAGGAAGTCAGTTCACCTTACCCATGCCACTTAATTACTTTCTAAGCCTTTCCCTTTTAGAATCAAATGAAAGCAGACAAATATCTGTAAGCATTTGGACAATTTGAAGTGTAATTTTATGCATCATGTTACAATCCTTTGGGATTGTAATAGAAATATCCTTCTACAGTGCATAATCTTACTGGCTTTTTCCTTTTGATCAACATGTTTCCATTGGTTTTCACATATAGGATGGGAAATTGTGTTGCACAGACACACCAGTATGTTAAAAGCTGAAAACCTAATTGTTGTGGGCTGATTCCAGTAGGCAACTAAACACCACAGTCTGCCTTCCAACAGACTAGCTGGGGAGATATGAATCACTCAAGGAATTAACAACTTTAAACCACTGATACACTGCTAGATTGATTTTCAGACTTAAAACTTAAATTCCACTGGGCTTGTCACACCTGAGTCATCCAAACTGAACATACAAGATAAATACAGCTTTCGTAGAACCATAGACTCATGAAGGTTAGAAGTGATTTGTGAGGACAGGCCGGTCCAATCTCCTATTCAGAGCAGTTCCAGCTAGAGAAAGATGTTTAAGGACTTTTGTGGTGTATTGACCCTGGCTGGATGTCAGATACCCACCAAAACCATTCTATCTTTCCCCTCATTGGCTGGACAGGGGAGAGAAAATAAAAAGTCTCATGGGTTGGGACGAGGATGGGGAGAGATCACATCTTTTACCATCACAGGCAAAAGAGACTTGACTTGGGGAAATTAGCTTAATTTAATGCCCATCAAATAAAGCCAAATCTTAAAAAGCATCTTTCCCCCACCTCTTCCTTCTTCCTGGGCTCAACTTTAATTCTGAATTCTCTCCCTCCTCCCTCCCAGCAGCACAGGGGTACAGGAATGGCGTCTGCAGTCAGGTTATCACACATTGTCGCTGCTGCTCCTTCCTCCTCATGGGGAGGAGTCCTCACACTTTTCCCTGTTCCAGCATGGGGTCACTCCCACAGGAGAGAGACTTCTTCTCCAACATGAGTCCTTCCCATGGGCTGCAGTTCTTCGCAAACTACTTGAGCATGGGTCTCTTCCATGAGGTGCAGTCCTTCAGGAACAAACTGCTCCAGTGTGGGACCCCTGCAGGGTCACAAATCCTTTCAGAAATCCTGATCTGTCGTGAGCTCCTCTCCATGTGGCCACAGGTCCTGTGGCTATTCTCTTGTCCATAGAGTCCAGTATGCAGCTGGCCTCCTTTACCTTAGGGGCACCCTTGATGCCATAATGATTTTTTGCCTTTTCTTTCACACCCTTTTATACCTTTTTACAACCCCCGTATTCTTAGTGCTCTTTGCCTACATTCTTGGGCTTGTTTGATAAGCTAGGACACTAAACATTTTAGAAGCTTTGTAGGTAGGGGTTAGTGTGCCCCAGACTCCAAGGTCCTCTCCAGAACACATTTTGTAAACTAAGACAGAACCATCCAGGGGAAGGTTCCTTGGGGAGGGGAGCTCATTCAAGCCTCTCACTGAGGAATTTATGATAGATATGCTAACTAGTAACACCTATAATGTTATATCAGATCTTTGGTGGGTGTGCATTGCGGTGTACATCGAGGTGCATTTGATCTGGACATGGTGCACCTAAGGATCCTTAAAATAAATACCAAGGTAAAATCCCATTTCCCTTCTAACCATGTTTAACTCTTGATTTTAAGACCAAGAAAAGGCATCACCCTGCTGACGAAGGTTATACGCTGTCTGCACTCCACAAGCACTTCCTGGAGCTGCTTTCTGTTCCATTAACCCCCAACTGAAAACAGGGTGCAGGACTTGGCCTTTGGTGAAGTTTCTGAGATACCTGCCAGGCTATTTCTCCAGCCTATACAGCTCTTTCAATACATAGAAGACCTGTTCTCCAGTGGTATAACCTAAAAACTCTTAACACCCCATCCCACGGTCCAGGCCTCCAACAAACATCTTATATATCATCAGATATTAGATATTATATGAGTCCCTGAAGGATGACACTCATACTCAGATATCAAGCAAGGTTTTGGATCCCCTATCTCACTATTTTCATCCCAGAAGTCCAACCAGTTTTCCACCTAATTATCCAGTCAATATTTAATGTATATGGTTCTAAGCATACTGTGAGAGAACAGGCTGAATGTCTTACTAAAAGCAAGGTAAACAGCATTTACTTTTTTGCCTATTCCACAAAGTCCATTACCCCATCACAGAAAGCTGTCCACTTCATCAGGCTTGATTTGTTTGAAAAATCACAAATCCACAAAGTCTCAAAGAAGTCTCCTCTTTATATCTTAAAAATCACTTTTTTGGTTCTCTCTAAAATATCGGCAAAATTTGATAAAAAAGAAAACACTAATTTCCTTCAGTTCAAATAATTTTAATTAAGGTATTTGTCTTTTCTATGTGTAGGCTCCTACTATGATATTGGCAATTATGTAGTCCAAAATAATTTTAAGTAAATTATAATACATGAACTATTTATTTAAAGCTTCTGATTGAAAAATATAATCATTATTTTTACTAAATATAAAACATGCAATTAATCCTGTAGAACGTTTTAGAAATTTTCCAAGAAAGAATAATGAGTTTCAACATCTTGCAGTATTGAAACAGATGTGACGTTTGCTATATTCAGAACATTTTATTTAAATTCTTGCTACCATCCTGAAAATAATTCACAGCAAACATTATTGTGTTCTAATTAATAAAAACACTTTGGTTTTTTCTCTCTGTGTGTGTGCAGTAGAATATTTTTATCTTTTTCTTAAGTTTTTAATCAATAGTAAAAATCTAGTTTTGGAAGTCTGAACTATTATTCACCCAACAGGTTTAGAATTCTAAAGCTTGCACTGTATCTCCATTCAGAGAATAATCTTTCTGTTAATAGTCACCTTGCTAAAATTTTGTTATCTTGAACAGCCCAATGTTGTACAATTTTCGTTGTCTAGTGTAAGAAAAAATATGTAGCTGTGTCTTGAAAACAGAGTCAACCAGATACCCAGTGAATAATCATGGTTGAGATGAATTCCTAGACTTTTATAACTTGGCTTTTGTTAATTATTCAAAGCATCTGTAACCCAAAAGGTGTAAGTTTGAAGTGGAAACAGAGGCTTTTTGATAGATATGAATAACTGGCAGAAAACTGTTTGGGCTAGGATAGAGAAGGCTCTTTTTAAATTGTGGTAAAGCAGAGCTCTTCAGTTCAACCAGTGTGCTGTCAAAGGTGAAGACTAAGAAAATCTGAGTGAGGAGGCCATACTGATGCTTTGGGTTATAATGAAAAACATTAACTACTATTACTATGAAGAGAATATAATGAAAGACCCCTTTATTCAAACTACTTTTTTATATGGACATTTTAGTACTCAACATTTCATGTGGAAATTTCCATGTACCCAGATAGAAACTGACATAGAATTCATATCCTTAGTAACTACTTTGTATTTAAACATTTAATTGCTTAGTTTGCTTTGAAATAAAGAGCACCTTTCCTGTTATCCAGTCAACGTCTAAATGGCAGAATATTTTAACACATGGCCAATGGCCTTCTTTGTTGATTTACCATCATTTTTTTTAATATCTGTAGCACTGTAATCCGATAATTTCAGTAGTGTAACAGGCTACTATAACAGTTTTCCTAAGTTTTGTTTTATATAGCATACATTTAAAAATTCTAAGTATCAATTATTTAAAACTCTTGAGGGCACATTCAAGTGTTGGCATATTGTATTTCTTTACAGGTGTTGATGATAATGATGTTTATTATTATTATTATTATTATTATTCATTATAGCTTTCCATTTCAACAAAAAAAGTTAGTATTGGAGGGTTCCCAATTATCTGCACCTATCCAAAAGCAGCTGTATTCCTTAGGGAAAAAAAAAAAAAGGGGGAAAAAATTACTTTTTCTGAGCAAATAAATTCAAGTCTACATTAAATGTTCATCATATACCTTATTTTCCAGATGACATATCCAGTTTCTGCTCTCTTTTTAGTTGCAGAGCTCCATAAACTATGGCCTTAATTACACTTTTTTTTACAATCTTCTAGGAAATTAGATAGCTTAAAAACATTAGCATGCCAGTGTGGAGAACAGGAAGAGGGTGTATTCATAATAGGAGATCTAAATTTAAATATCCATGTTAGATGTCCTAGAGAGACAGGAGAGATAACAGAGGTTTAAGAAGCCATCATAATCAGTGATGATCTAGTCAATACATTTAGTAGAGCCTAGAGGTAGATTCAGGTCCTGCTAAGCTGTCTATATGTGTAGAAAAGGCTTTTTGTGCTGCCTGAGGTGTGCTAACAGAACTGACGCACCCACGTGACTCTGCCAGTCATGGCGGAGGCTCTACAGGACACCTACATCCTTCTGGTACAGCAGCTGTTGAGCAGCCAGGATGCCCTGAGCCATCATGTCAGAAGCTAAAGACCTAGAAGCATGCATGACAGAAGCATTTATTCCCTTGAACCCAACCTCCCTGGCTTATAGGATCTATCCATTTTTCAGGGATAGGTGTTTAGTGGCCACTGTATTCTGTGGTCCAAACATTTGGAAAAGAACTACTGCCCCTCCCTGAGCTTTCTGCACCCAGGCTATACAATTCCAGCCCTCTCAGAATCTCATTGTACGAAAGTTGTTCCAATCACTTTATAATCCTCTTAGCTTCAATACTTTGCAATAAGGAACAAGTCATAAGTCCTTACTTTCCCCCTGAGAAAACAATGATGAATGCATATCTGATGTCACACACTTCTGTACAGTAACTTGAAATTTTCTCATGAAAGATAGTAAAAATGAAAAAAAGAACACACACAGATTAACAAGTATCTCAGATAACACTAAGCTCTTTTGCCTAAGCAACAACAATTTCAGAGCACTGCTCACTAACACTGAAAGGGAGACAGCTGAGGTAGGATTTACTTCTCTAAACACACAGCCAAGTTGATTTCCTTTGGTGATCATTCTTGGCAAACAGTTATGCCTCTAGAAGCACCATGTGTTACACATGAATCCATTAGTGTATCTGATAATCCATAGCAGTTCTTTCAGTTAACATAGGATCTCAAAAATGTATCTGCTTAGCCAAATTAATTTTTTCTCCCAGTTTGTGTGCATCCCTTATTTCTTCATCTCCCTCTGCGTTTAGTTTAGAAACCAGATGTAGACATCTAAACCCAGAATATTCTTATGAGACATGGACTTTACAGGAGACCTGTCCCACTATGGCGAATAACAGGTAAAATTTCTAGTGTACCAAAAATGGCACAAAATTCTTATCTGTGAACAAATGAATTTTGTCCATGGAAATTATACCTCAGAAGATTATTCATATCACCTACATTAATCAGTTGCTCGGAATATTCCCCTGGCAAGACATGGTGCTTCAATGACTATACATATCTTGCATTGACCACTGGGAGACCTAAAGTTGGGGTTTTTTCTGTGGCTTTAACTAGATGATGCAACAGTTTGAATCCATCCTCAATAAATTGAATGAGTATTTTAGCCCAGCAGCTGTCATGCTAGGGCTCCACTGTATCACACTGGAGTTCAGAATAATTCTCTAGTGGCAAATGCAGAGTTGCTCCTAGTTCTGAGTATGGAAAACAAGGTCAAGGCATTGATATGGTGGGCTGATATCTAAGTAACCATTGCCAAACATGTAGGAGAAACACCCTGGAGGCCCTTACCTATCATCATTTGTCTCCTTCAATAATCAACAGCATCAAATAAGCTCAAAATTCTATAATGACATATCTTTTATATTAACTAGCCAATGTTTTAGATCAGTCATATGATTTCTCACTATTGCTACAACTGAGATAAGAGTTGGGGTCTACTTTATATTGAGTAATATATTATTTGATATCTAGAGTCATATAATAACCAATAGGCATATATCAGCCATGGTTACTGAAAGATTTTATCATCTGGATTTTTATTTCTGTACTTTATTTCTTCTTGCTGTTCCATCATTTGTTCTATAATAATATGTGGTTTGTAGAGCTGATAGTGTTACTGATGCTTTGCCGCAGACCACAATAATCAATAAAAGTATATAAGGAGAAAACTGACACTTAGCCTAAGTCAGAAAGTTTTGAGAGCAGAATAATTATTATATAGGAGGGATAAATTATGCCCATACTGGAGTTTTGTGCATGGAAGATAATACTGCAAAGAAAAGTTAAATTATGCTAGCAATATAGCTTTAAGGTAAGCCAGGAGTTAATCGGGGGGGGAAAAAAAAAAAAAAAAGAAAGAGGCCATGAACATATTGAATGATTTTCTAGCCATAATTTGATATGGATCCTCTTCAGTCTGCTTTATATTCAGTTAGGCAACTATGGAAAGATGGGAAGATACACGAAGAAATGCAATACCATTAAAATGGAACAAGAGCAGGGTTAGAACTCTGATCAGGGACTTAAGTTATCATCTTTTGGGTTAATTGAGTCACTAATTGCAGTACCAGTCAGTATTGGATGGCCTTCTAGAAGTACTGAAAAATCCCTCATGTAGGCTGCTAAAAAGATTTGGAAGCCTAGCAGTCATGCCTGTCAGTGCAAATTAAAAAGAAATTGTTGAACAAAAGGAAAGGTATCATTTTGAAAGGGTGAAACAGAATGTACTACTCGTTAAAATATACTCTCAGGCATGTTTATGTGTTTTGTGGGCTCCTGAGATGTAGACTAAAAAATGCATCTAAGGAATGTATTAAGCATGTGGAAAAAATATAAAAGGACCATTACTTGACTTCTACTCAAGGTATATGTGGAGGTATGCAGAGATATTCAATTGTCTCAAAGACTTCTTTGGGCCCAGACCTTTCATTAAGCTATAAACAGTTTTTTTGTTATCAAAGTTATGTTAGAAATTAGAAAATTCAATGAAAAAAATTGTTTCTTATATTAGAGTAATATTCCCAGAGGATCTGAGTTAAATTGTGTGCACTTCTGTCTCTATAATACACTCTCCACAAAAACATTACATGCAATACCTGCTTTGATATCATTTGTAGGGTATTTCTGTGTAATATTATATATTGTTTTCAAATAATGCCTTAAAATTTGAAAAGAGTATTTTTTGACTTTCTAAATGTGACTGAAGGACTATTTGGGTATATAGTCACTCCTTTTCATCCCATTAAGCAATTATTGAAGAAAAGAAAACACATTGATGGTCTAATGAAATGAGAATGCTGTGTGATCTACATGAGAAAGCAGTATTGAAAATACATTCTGAATTATCCTATGTAGCACTCATACAGTTTCATAGTCCATCATCAGACTTTATCTGGGAAAGACAGAAGCAGAAGATATTAAAATTTAAAAGGCACATTTGCAGAGAATATGTAATGAGTTCAAGAAAGATGATTGCAGTCAACTATTGAACAGAACATGTGTAATGAAAAAATCAGAACATATTTCAGGAAGAGATAGAAAGAGTAAAATCTTTATTAATACTCATAAAGTCTAAGTGTCAGAAGGCAGCACAGAAATCAATGAGATTAAGCAAAAGTCAAAAGGCAGATGGCAGCGATTTCAAATGCAGATATGGTAGCATAAAAAGAAGAATGTACAGATCTTTAAAGCAAGCAGAGCAAGTAAAGCCATTGTATAATGCGAGTAGTTGGCAGTTGTAAGTTCACAAGGATAGGGAAAACAAAATGAAATAATATTCTTTCCACAAATAAACAAAATAAGAATTTCTTAAATGGATTAAATTTTGGATAAAGTGTAGGGAGAGCATGGAGCTAATTAATTTAAAAAAAGATTTAAATAAAAAGAAGAATAAATAAATTTCTAAAATGAGGAATAAATTTCTATTGTAGACTGAATGTATTACACTAGATTTTTAGTAGGTCAGTGGAGTTCCATTGCCTACACTGGACTCAGGCCCTAACATGGAAATAATATGGCTGCATTAAAAAAGCAGCATTTCCACCACAAAGTGATATACAACACCTGCCATCCTGAGAGTACAGGTAGAGATTGACAGCTGCCTTTGCCTCTTGTAAGTTTTTATCCATAAAATATAGTGCTTGTTTTTAAGAATTTATTAAAAAATATTGATGTATCTTGAAATAATGTGGAAGCATTAAAAGGAAGAATATTACCTTTGCATATGCAGAAAGAATATTAAAGAAAGAATCAATATGAAATTATCAGCATGGTAATGTCAGGAAACCCAAAATCTTCCTTGTCCAGGATTGACAAGAATACTCTAAACAACATAATTTTTAAGTTTCTGTACCTAATGGAATTAATCAAGCAACTCAGAATTTCCCCGCCACATAGCACAGTTTTGACAAATGGAAGAATTTTAGAGGGCCTATGTCAATATGTGTAAATATAAACTTAATATGAAGAATAATATATTTAAAAAGAAAACAGCAAATTCACCATAAATAAAATGTTACAAACCAATATCAGCAAATAATACAGGTTTTGACCAGGAAAATATCCCAAGGGCACTGCCTAGTCATAAATACTTCAGCTATTTTCATTTTTGCATGATACTTGATAAGGCAGATTGAGTGCATTGACTGCATATTTTTCAACAGTAGCCACATAGGCAAACCAAAATATTCATCTGGAAGACCTGGCAGAGAACATATGCAAGGGAAGATGTTAAATATGGACAGAAAAGCTGGGCCTTTAATTTCCTATGGCTATTTTTGCAAGTGATAGATTGGGTCAGATCGTGTTCCTAATGAAATCAAAGGATAAAAGTCCCTACTGTTTAATAAACAGGAGAGGTTTTGTGATCAGAAGAGCCACAAAGATCAACATAAGAGTCCCTTCTACAGAAACTATTACTAGATAGGTGCTGTTCCCTGCACTGCTGGAAATATTACAAAAAATTCTTCAGTTCATAGTTTCACCACCAAAGACTGTCTATGTCTAAATCCCATTAGCAGTATAAAGCCAAGAAATGAAGGACATGATTTCTTTTATTGGAAACATATTTTGAAAAGTATTCAGATAAAGGGGTAAAGATGGCCCTCATCTTTGCTTAGAAAGGATGCTGGAAGGTGAAGATCAGTTTGAATTTAATCCAGTATCATATTGGTAGCATTATAAGAAATGTTACTTATTATATAGGCACAAATGATATCTACTGCAAGAATGTGTAAGCAGTAAATTCACACTTGTAAATCACTACAGGATCTAAAATTGTAAGACCAAGTTGTAAAGCAAAATGTCAAGTTTCACTGAGTTCTGAGATGAAGAAGAGGGAGGTTAAACAAGTTGTACTCTGACCAAAATGGTGTTTTGGTGATTGTAGGATATTCTGAATTTCTTATTTCACTGGGAGGTTAACTCCCCAATATAAGAAACTGAGATCTTTGGGAAAACTTGAACATACCACTTTACTTGGTTTGAATGAAATATGATTCATATAGCCATTTTTAGAGAATTAAAGGGTCCAAAATCTTGGTCCATGGAGAAAATTGTTAGTAGGATGGAATTCTATGAAGTCTGCTATGTCTTCTTGCTTTAGCAACAACCTGTCATCAGCTTTCTCTCAGACATTAAAATCAACGGCAAAAGCTCAGGCTTCAGTATATGGTCCATAGGGCTAAAGTTAGCAGGCTTTGTCCACCTTTTTTTTTTTAAGTCTAATTTGTAACTGGAAGATAAATTCACTGGCATGTTTTGGTTCTTTCATGTTTCTGCAGTGACATAAAGTTACTCTGAAACCATCTGCACTGACAGACAAAAACTTAGTTTAAGTGTCAAGTTGTGGCAGGTTTGCAGCTGCTTTTGTACTGCTGAGGGACAGTGATAAGCCTGACCCTGTGTTTCTAGTCAGTGTGTCAGCCCTAGGGATTGTCTAACAAAGACAGAAGAATATATATTCAACTATACAGCAACATATGAGGTTGTGGTAAATGTCAAAAATAATGGAAACAAAAGAAATATAATAATCATTTCATCAAGTGTTTCCGTAAGGCACAAAGAAATACTCTGACCTGTTACTGTGAGATATGCACAGGGTTTTCTCCTTTCTCCTCCAGTTTTATGAGTACAGCTACTTGATGAGTTTCTGTTTCTTCTGAAGAGTGTAAGCTAAGTAGTACAAAAATACGTTACATGAAACTGGCAGCAGAGCTGATCTTTTTCTCAAGTCTTTTTCTCCTGTCCTTGACAGGAAAACTCATTGAGAACGTTAGAAAATGTTTCTGTGAAACAAAGCTACTTCATCAATAAATGGAAAAGGTGCTGCTCAATAGCAATTTGTAAAATACCTTTTACATTATCATTCCTTAAACTAAGATAACATTTATAAGCATCACATTAATAATGATTCCTAGAAGAAGGCTTCTGAATAAATTATACCTATTATAACATTGCAGAGAAAATTATTCTGAAATACTCAATAAATTATTTAGTGGCAACATTACACATTGTGGTTCAAGTGATGACTTTTAAATGGCTTTCAATCAGGAAAATTTCCTTTGCAAGGGGATGTGCCATCTTGCAATTCACACTACTGTGTGACAAGTTTTTGCAATCGCAAATGTTGTCAAGTCAAACTAATATGTCTGTTACATGGAGCAAAAATACACTTTTGTTAGACAGAAACTATATCAGGTATGCTACTACATATCTCTACTGCATTTTTTTAAATTTAAAAGCATATCCATTAATGAGTTTATTATTTAAAATCAGTTAAATACTCAGGGCATTTAAGAATTTTGGCAACTGTGTCAGTCTTTATTTTGTCCCAAATGATCATAGAAATGGAATAAACCTTATGTTTAGTTCTTCTGTCATTAACACTCATTGAAATTTTGTTCATAAACACTGTCTGAGGAAATTAGGTTTTAATTTAGTGTCTCGCTAATGGTTATGATTACATAAACTACAGACAGGTCAAGGGAACAGTATATGTAGCTCATCAGTGTGACTACTGTGACAACCAAGGTAGTACCTAGTCACCCTTAACCTCTTTAAAACTAATTTGCATGAAGCAATTCAATTTGCTTCAGTGAATGACTGCTATTAATGTGCCATGAATTCTGATTTATAGGCTTTTCATTCAACTCTTGCTGCTTTTTAAAGGTTCTGTGGAAAATTGTTTTTGGGGGTCTTGGGCATGAATAGCACTTCACAGCACTGCTGCCTTGTCAATACTGGTTAAATGACTCACCATTAGGGAAGGAAAAACAGGCCAATACACCTATCTGCAGAGACATGAGAATTGTGTTTGTCCTCCCTTTAGACTACCGACTACCCCAAAACCCAGGGGAAATAATATGCAGACAGTAAAAATGAAAGTCAGATTAATCCCACTTGGCACTACAAAAAATAACAGAAACTGGTGTGGTTTTTTGTTAGTACTAAAGCATTAGTAAAGTGTGTGCTTCCAGATTATAATGTGCTTGATTTCCTCTAAAGGTAGTTGGCTTTGGCATAATCATAACAATTCCAAATTAAATTAACCATGAACACTTCCATTCTAAACCAATATATTGGGTTTGTGTGGCCAGGTTTTGGTAGTGAAGGCGCTACAGGGGTGGCTTTTGTGAGAAGCTGCCAGAAGCTTTCTCCATGTCCTGCAGAGCCAATGTCAGGTGGCTCCAAGATGGATGTGCCACTGGCCAAGGCTGGGTCAATTAGAAATTCCAATAATGCCTCTGTGATAACATACTTAAGAAGAATAAGAAAAAAAAGTTATTGTGCAGGTGTAATTGTGGCCAGAGAAGAGCAGGGTGAGAACACATGAGAGGAACACCTTTGCAGAAACCAAGCTCAACAGCGAAGGAGGGGGAGGAGATGCTCCAGGCACCAGAGCTGAGGTTCTTCTGCAACCTGTGGTGAACACAATGGTGAGTCAGGCTGCCCCCCTGCAGCCCATGTAGATCCACAGGGTTGCAGAGATCCACCAGCATCCCCTGAAGAAGACCCACACCAGAGCAGGTGGATGCCAGAAAGGAGGCTGTGAATCTATGGGAGGCCCATGCTGGAGCAGGGTCCTGGCAGGGACCTGCAGACCCGTGGAGACAGGAGCCCATTCTGGAGCAGGTTTCCTGGTAGGATTTGTGACCCCACGGGGAACCCACACTGGAGCAACCCATCCCTGAAGGACTGCACCCCATGGAAGAGTGACCCACATTGCAGCAGTTTCAGGAGGACTGCTGCCTGTGGGATGGGCTCATGTTGGAGTTCACGGAAAACTGTCTCCCATGGGAGGGACCTCACACTGGAGCAGGGGAAGGACTCCTTTACCTGAGCAGAGGCAGGAAAAAATGTGTGATGACTGTAACCCCATTCCCTGTCTTCCTGTGATGCTGGGAGGAAGAGGTGGAGCTGGGAAGGAGGAAAGGTTGGGGGGAATATGTTTTTAGGGTCCTATTTTACTTCTCATTATCCTGCTCTGATTGTGTTAGTAATAAATTAAATCGATTTCTCACATTCTAGCCTGCTTTGCCCATCACAGTATTTGGTGAGTGATCTCTCCCAGTCCTTATTTCAAATCATGAACCCTTTGTTATATTTTCTCTCCCCTTTTTGGTTGCAGAGGGGAGTGATATAGCAGCTTTGGTGGGTGCCTGGAACCCAACTAGGGTCACGCCACTATAATCAAATTTTCATAAGGTTTTCTTCCTGAATGACATAGAGTAACACAGCATACTAGATTCATCATGTCCCATTATTTCAATTATTTTGGATTTTTTCACTTAATATTTATTTTAGAAATAGACTTAGTGTGCATTATATATAGCCATTTATAGTATGCATATATTAATTCATATACAGAAGTAGTTTAAGATTGTCATTCTATTCAGTATACGTATTTTCATTGAGGGAATTTTTAAATTTAATTATATTTTGAAAACTTAGAATTAATGGAATAGCTGTCTTGAAGACTGAGATGAAAGGAGGATTAGCTAAGTTGTTAGAGCATAGTGCCAGTAACCATAAGGTCATGGGTTTGGTCCCTTCACAGGCCATTCTTTTCAGAGTTGGACACGTTGAGCCTTGTGGATCCCTTCCAAGTAAGAATATTTTGTGAAAGGCTGATGATTATATAGTTGTTACTGCTTGATAGTCCAGATGGTACTATTAATTATTATTAATCATCTATATAGTACTATGAACATAAGTGCCATTGTATGAAAGATAAATTCAATGTGCTGTGGAGTTCATAATAACACACCATGCAAAAGAAACAAAGACAAAGCATGGGATGCATGGGAAACTGCAGGGAGAGAATAGTGGTAAGTAATTCAGGGAAGATTGCCTAGAATAAACGAGTTCTCCGAAAGGGTTTGAAGGAAGAGATAAAGGCATATGGTCTGTTCACAGGGCTGCCAGAGACCTCTTGGGTCAGCTCCCTGCAGATGAGTCAAATTGAAATCACTTTCATAAACCCTCCAAGTTCTATCTTTAAAGCATTTGGGGGTGAATTGCCCTCAGTACTTGTGCCTGCAAGACTGGCCCAGAACTGTGCTCTGAGAGTTAGAACCTGTCTTCTCATTCCAACTTCAACTTACTCATAGCCAGTTGATAGTCACCTGTTCCCATGCCAGTCTGATCTTTTATCTTAAAAAGCAGATCTCTCTCACATGCTTGCCACCATGGCATACTCATATACAGTAATATCTTCTCTCATGTTTCATTTCTGCTGGATTAATCTCTTACCCTGAGATTAACGTTCTTCATTTTCCTGAAAAACCTTAAATCTTCAGATATGATTTCAGTTCATTTTTCCTTAGTATGTTGACCAAAATGGAACATGATATTAGATTTGAAATCTCACCAGGACCTTTAAAATGGCATAGAGGCTTCATTCTGTCAATTCATCTCCTGGGAAAACCTCTCCAGATACACTAGAATCACCACTGAATTTTCCTAATCATTTCTCTATGATAGGAGGTAGCCATTCTGTAATCCTGTCATTAGCTAGTACCACTAGTCATTTCACAGAGGAAGTATCTCGTAGAAAAAATTCTTTTTGTTATCCAAAGCATTTGGCCAATTGAGCAAGTGGACAAAATCAGCCTACAAGAATGCTGTCAGATGCCAGTGACATATAGACCCAAAAAAACCCCTGAGATATGGATGATTCCTTTATATAATACACAAAACTTCAAGCAGCTGGATGATTGTTACCTCATCCAAAAGCATCATCATCTAAAGGTGGTAGGAACCCAGAGCTAAACAGAAGAATCTTTATATGCCATTTTCGTTTAGTATGATAATATATCGACCTGTTTTTTCTGACTTTTTGGTGTTGAGATTTTATCATTTGCTAGAGTCCAGACACTGCTTCCACCAACATGAATACTCCCTTTCCGTCACAGAACTCTCTTCCTGTCTTCATTCTGAAGGAAATTTTTTTCCTCCATAGGTTCTTTATCCCTTCTTTACAAAGTTGTTGCTCCTATTCCTTAAAGAAACAGGCTCTCACACCCTCTATTCAGTTCACTTCAGTAACCAGTTTACCTCAATGCATCTAATCATCTCTGGCTAACATTGAATCTTAGTTACTGGCATTCTCCTCTGAGACTTTCATTTGTTTTGCACTCAAATCCTAATCTCATTGTAAATGCTTTTAGAAGTCACAGCTTTGCCACAGTAAAACTCCTATTAGATTTTTACAGCAGTTTTTGCACTGTTGGTTTCTTAGACTTTAAGCCTGTTACCTCAATCATCTCCACTGCCTCATATGAGGGTAGCAATTAACTGCTTTCTGCACTCCGTCATACACTGAACTGTTCTGTGCTACTCACAGCACAGGATCCCTAGCATTCTCTTGTAAGCTGTGAGCTACAGCCACACTACCCTCACTAAACACAGCTGAGTCCTTGGGTCTCACCCTTACAATGGTCAACACAGAGATTGGACACAGAGAGCAATGGAGCACAGAAAACTTATCACAGTTCCATGTCCATTCATCAAGCTGTCATTGACATTGTCACATATAAGAAATAAAGAAATGAAACACGATAGACAGGGAGGAGAAATTCTGTGTGGCTATAGAAGAGATATCTAAGGGAACACCTAGAGATATTAAATTTAAAACAATTTGATGATCCCACATAGAATTTCGTTATTTCACATTAAAGTAAAATTCAAATTGTCATAAGAAATTAAATGATACAGGGTATGTCTGTTCATGACTATCAGTGATCTCTAGTTTACCACCTTTTTGGGATGTCACTACCTGTATACTTAAGAGCTTCTTACATGTGCAAATATGGAATTCCTCCATAAATAAATTTTTAACCCTCTAATGAGATCTTGATTTGGACAGAGCATTGCAGGAGTTTGTTCCAACCAACTCACAGTTGATAGCCTTCTTTATACACCTGCATCTCTGGTGTGTCAGATCATTTCTCAAACATTAATGAACTAACTGTTTTAAGGCCAAGTGACTTAACTGCAAAGCTTTCCATAAATCATGTGGGATTATGAAAAGCTCTCTCAAGTCTTTGATCACAATTCAAACTAAATGGGTCATTTAAAAAGTATTTAAACATCAGTTAATTTAAAGGTTTGATTTTTGCCTTCTTGTTTCGGTTAAGGTCAAACACACAAGCATTGAGTTACTGAAAGAATTGTGATTTATTCACCATTTGATGAAATAAGTTCCTGACATGTCACTACATGTCTACTGACATGACAGGTATTGCACTGTTCAGTGTTTCCTATTAGAAACAAGTTAATCATTGCACATATTGTTACTAATTTTAAGGGTTAACCGATGCCATTAGATTTATCTGTGACTTCGACTGTGCCAGCCAAGGGTTACAGATATATCTTTCAGAGATTTCTAACATCACTCTTTGAGATTTATGTAGTAGAATGAGCTGAATTTCAGCTTTGCAGAGAGAACAGTACTAAATATTTACTAAAAACACCTGTCTTTCTTCTAAAAGATTGAAATGTATATGGAAGAGTATAACTTTTCCTTAGCAAGCATAAATGTGCATGCATATATACATATATACACGTGTGTGTAGAGTACACACCAACATTCATGTCTAGATCATGCTGCCACCTCTCTAGACAAGGGAGAAATTCAATAAGGTTTCCCTTCATAAAGGATTGTTCTAGGGAACCTGCTTACTAAAGAATGCCTTAGTCTATCTCAGTTCTTGATTATTATTAAGAAAGGAGATTTATTCTTCCAGGGAATTTGAGAAGAAGACGAGATGATGCTTCAGGCTGCTGTATACAGAAATTTTGTTGCCTGTTTTTAATTTATTTTTTTTTTGTTTTACCTTGTCATGAGAACTTTAGTAAGTATCTTGTGTTTGATCCCTTCTAAGACAAGCAGTGTCCCAGATACTTGCCAACTTCTAAACTTTTTGTGTGTTTTAGCATTTGTGAAAATGTTAGTGACATTTTCCTGGGCGGTTTGCCATGGAAGAGAAAAATCATAGACAATACAGTTAAAACACCACCAATAATGACCTATGAGCTTGGTCCTTTTATCTGAGAGCTTTCCTATCTAGAAGCTAGTGACCTATGTTTTCCATAGAAAACAGAGGAAGTACTGCTCTTGTGAATACCATGTCTGTGACTGAAGTTCAGTAAAATCTTTTTCACATCAGCTTGTATTTTCTTTCTCTTTGTTTTGAAGTACATAATTACATTTGGGTATGTATATACAGCCATGCAGTTTTAAAACATTATAAGAAATGTTTCCTCTCTCAATAAAGGAAAAAAATTGTGACATTACTTAAATTTCTTGTTGCTATGTGACAAAAACAGGACTGACTATTTTTATCATGATGTTAAAATATGGTGTTGTGGCATTAAAACAGCTTGTGTATAGTTATCAGGTAGTAATTACCATGTGTGAAAAAGCAATTTTATTTTGTAGAAAAAATAGTCAGTGTATTGTATCACACTCTGTCACCATTTCTCAAGTACGTTGTTGAAACTAGCTTCCAAGATGAAGCTCAGCAGGAATTTTGTGTACCTCAAGAAAGTGATGACCTTGCAGAGTTCAACACCAACTTATCAGGATGCAGCTATCCAAATGAACTGGAGGTTTCAGTTTGGAGACATGTTCAGGAGTTGTCATACCAAATATATTGCTATTACAAAAAACTGACATCAGTATGGCTTTGTAACTCAAAAACACATCCACAGTCCATGAACTTCGCACCAGGCAAGGTGCTAAATGATCATAATAAAAAAGTAATTACTCCTAGAAATGCTGTGCTGCTATAAATTTTTATAGTAGTATTTTAAGGAAAAAAATTTCTCTTTTATGCAGTGTAAAACTTACTCTCAAAATTTATAGTTATGTTTTATCATCAATACCTAAACATGAAACAAATGAATATTTTTTATCTCTGTAGAAATAGAAAACTGTGTTTTTCTCCATTTACTCTTTCCTCACCATCATTTTTTATGTAAGAGCTGCCACTTTTGAATCAAACTCTGTAATATAAAGGCTTTACGTTTGACATAAAATTACTTTTCCTCTATTTTGCACTCTTTTTGTTTTGTTTTGTTTTGAGAAAAGGACAAAGCAGGTAAGAGCTCAGCTGTCATGAAACAATTTGTCATTGTAACTTCTAAGAAAACCTCTTTGGATGTTATGAAAATAGTACAGGTAAAGTTTTGCATTACAGCACAGTGTTCTTAATACATTCACAGAGATAATAATTCAGCAAGGTCCTAGGGGTAGAAGGACTTGATCTTGGAGCCAGCTGGTATTGTCTCTGTCAGACATAGGGGAAGCTTCTAGTGGCTTCTCGCAGAAGCCACCCCTCTAGCCCCTAGTAGAGGAAACACCATATTATTCAGGGTATTTAGCAACTGTAGCACTACCTGGGAATCTTGGAAATCCAGATTATCAAATTTGACCCATAAGTAGAAAGAATCATACTTGGTACTATAAAATGTCATGCTGAAATTCAGGCCCTTACATTTAACTTAAAATACTTCACTTTCTCAAATTTCCTCCACCCCAAATGTATTTTTTAAATTTTTATGTAGGAACTTGCCGAAGGAGGGAAGTGTCAGAGTTGGAACAGTGAGAAAAATTAGCAGGTTCTATAATTCACTGACCTAAAGACACTTTTTTTTTATTTTTGATCATATACTTGCACTTTGATGAGGTTCTTTGACATTATGCCCTAAAAATGGGAATTCAGCTTTTATAGGTTAAATTTCTGACTTCTTTTGTAGGATTTTTGCGCAGATACTAAATATTGAACATATCAATATAGGAATCTAAAATAAAACTAATATTTTATGCTTCTTGCTACTTACTATTAGCTGTGACTGTTATTTTTCAGTAAAGTGTTGATTCAAAATTCCCATCTTTCGCTAAATAATTATTCTTCTAAAGTAGATGCCTATTTTGAATCACATCCTCCTATTATCCCTCACTTGCACATTGCTGTAAAACTAATATATTAACAATTTGTTTAGTAATAAATAATATTAAGTCAGCAGAACAAAGAAACCTTTGCACCACAGCCCTTCCAAGGAGCACTGGAGAGAGATCCAAGAATTTTTGACAAGATTTTGTTACAGGCTGCTTGATCCCTCAAGTCAAGCAAAAAAAAAAAAAAAAGAGCTACTTCAAAGGCAAATTTTTTCACCTCCATTTGGAACAACACCTATTGATATGCAGGGGTGCAGACTGGTTCATGATAACACAGTAAAATGCCCTTGAAACTGTTCTGTGGAGAGGTCCATGTTTGATGGCCATGAGCCAGCACAGGCTCTCTGTAGTGCCGCTACATGAGATAAGACATAGGCAATAAGCTCTTCTCGGAACAGCGTGTTCCTCATTCACTAAGAGGTCTTCTGAAGAAGAACAGGTCTTTCTCAATCCTTCCAATAGCCATATGTGTTTGAATTTAGTTTTGGAGGTGGTTTTTTTTGGTGGTTTGTTGTTTGTTTTCTTTTTTACTTTTGAAAGTCCATCTCGCAATAATGTCATTACTGATGCAATTTCCAAGTAGGAAAGAAGAGAAAATATTCCTTCTCTAAGAATTAATTATTACTCAGATGATGTAAATAGTATCACTTCATTGATTCAAAGAAACTGCATCAGTTTACAACAGTAATTCTCTATCTGGTATGGTCAGCCACTTCCATCCATTTAATTTCTACTTTGTTTGCATGCTTTTAATTGCAACTAATAAATGTGGCTTCATTATTTCTCCAGGCAGTTCAAAATTTAAATTTCACTGGTCCCAGAGCCTTTCTTTTGACTACAACTAGGCTATATTCCTTTTTATTTTAAACCTATGCTTTTCAATGCAATCATAATAATTCTAAAACTTAAATTTATGCTTTTTATATCTCAGTGTTTTGTGTTGTTTTTTGGTTCAGTCTGAACTAAAGACACCAAACATAGTTTTCAGCCAATGAAAAAATATTTTTGTCAGCATGCCTTGGGTTGAATTATTTAATAAAAATGAAATTTTTAATATAATCTTGTGACAATTATTTTTCTCTTGTGTTCCTGTGAGAGCTTGCAAAAACCAGACCCTGTATAGTTTGTAACATTATTTGGAGTGGACAATGGCTAACATCTGCATTTTTACCTCATTGCCACTGAGAAATATCTTCAATCCCTCAGAAACAAATTGTAGATCATTAATCATAAAACTGACTCTTCAGCAAAGCCATGCACTTTCAAAGTCAAGCTGCTAAAATGTTTCCTCAGAATGCTAAAATGTTTTCTTTTCCTGGCTAACTTGTCTGACTAATAATGCTAATTTCATTGCTGCATCTCCTCCAAAAGTCTTCAAAGTCTCATTCCATGAGCCCCATGGAATCAGTCTGGACCTCTTTCTAATAGGTACCAAAGAACAAAGCCCTACTGCCTAATTTCTTGTGGGACACAACCAGAACATTTTAATTCATTAGTTTTCTATCTATAAATTTATTATAAAGGGACCTTATCAAATCAAGGGGCACCATGCTATCTAGAATCCAATTAATTTTAATGTGGTCTGAACTTTCCCCCAATATACCCTAATCCTCCTAAAGACCAATGTTGGGTACAGCCTACTTCCATAAACTATGTAAGACTTCCATCTCCACTATCTCTTGAAAACTAAAGCAGCTGGCAATACAATTAGAAAGATGAAACTCATTCTATGAGATGGCAAAGCTGGACAGATTTATCAAATCAACACTATTTCAACTTATTTTCAGTACAACAGTCCTACATCTGTTCATTGCTTCTGCAAAGAAAAAAAATGACTATGTTTCTTGAATGCTTTTCTCTAAAGAGATCCATACTGCTCAGACCACACTTTTGTTTGGAGTAGTTTTCCATCAAATCAATTCCATCTTCATCGTTAGTGATTTTCTTGTTGCATCTTCAGATCTAATTAAGCCAATCATGCCTTTTCAATTAACTACAATTACTTTAATTAGATGAATAACAACAAGAAAAAAAGGAAAACAACTTCTAAAGTTAATCAAATTAGTGTATCCTTATTTACAGACTGCAATTAAATCTGTAGATTTCAGTCCAGTTTCCAACTTCAGCACAAACCAACCTCAAGGAATGGTGGCAATACACAGTCAGCTCAGTTTAGAGAGGGAAATCATATTGTTTTAATGTAACTTAGAGGTGAAACAGTATTCCCTGGCAGCTAGATGTAAAGGAAGCAACTTTCCCTATACCACCAGTGGTAAGAGCCCAAACTCAAAGTGGTTTGCTGTTAGCTACTTATATGTCAATTTGGAGGGAAAGGAAGCAGAGTTTATGACTTTTTTTAAAGGCCATCAATTTCTATGCTATATTTTGAATACAACTGGAGTTATTAAAACCTGAGTCTTTATCACTGTTTTGGAGCCCTAGTGGTTCTTGTGAATAAACTCTGCAATCACTCCCTGTGAGCAGATTCACTTTGAAGGGCAGTTCTGGAGTGCATGGCCTGGATTCCTTTTCAATGGACTAAACTGGAATTCTGACATAATCTAAATACTTTAAAACTTTGAAACATAAGTATTCAAAATAAAAAATTATGGCCTTTGGTGGCTTTGATAGAGAGGCAATGTGTGCTGATTTTGTTTGAGATGGACTGAATTTACTTCACAGTAGCTGATATGGAGCTGTGTTTCGGATTTGTGCTGGAAACAGTGCTGATAACACAGGGATGTTTCAGCTGTTGCTGAGCAGAACTTACCCAGAGTCAAGGCCTTTTCTGCTTCTCACCCCACCCCAGCAGTGAGGAGGCTGGAAGTGGAAGTGGTGAATTAATTCCTTTTATTGCTTTGCTTGTACGCGCAGCTTTTGCTTTGCCTGTTAAACTGTCTTTATCTCAACCTGCAAGTTTTTTCATTTTTACCTTTCCAATTCTCTCCTCCATCCCACCAAGATGGGAGGAAAGAGGCTGGGGGGAGTGACTGAGTAGCAGTGTGGAGCTGAGCTGCTGATTGGGCTTAAACCATGACACAAGGTGACAAAAAATGAGGCATACATGCAGTGAGGATGTCAGTTCATGAGGCCAATCCAAATCTAAGTGGAGCACAACACGCAAATCAAATATGAAGCAAATGTAAGAGGTGGCTTTCAACATCAACAAATTCATCATATATATCCAGTGAACTGCACTGGATCACTAGATAGTGGAGACATACTCCAAATTTTGCAGTATTTGGATTGATTAATTGGTCGTGGGATTGTCTCTTTCTTGCAATAAGCTGAATAAAGAATGGGAAGTAACATGAAATGTAATCCAAATGAATAGACTAAACCTATAATGATATATTGCTATGACAATGTTGATGCATACTGACATTTGTGCCATCTTCTTTTAGACTAAGCGTTTTGTCATGCATAGACTTTGTTTCCTTTCTTCCCTGGAGAACAGAAGCAATTTCCTTTGCCAGCAAAGAAGCTGTCTGAAGTCAAATATAGGCAATGTTCCCCCACATCTTTTCATCTAGGATCATATCCTTACAGCATGTGTTATTAGCCAGTATTAGGCAGTTTTTATATCACAGCTGATAGGAAAGCAAAGCTGCAGAATTTTCAAGAGATTAATTTGTTGCGGCTGAGATTAAAAAAAATTAGTGTCATTCTACCACTGATTCAACTAGTATGCTACAAATGTGTAATTTCCCTCCATCAAACATAATTCTTAACAAAACAGTTGGTGCAAGATTGAAAATCTGTGGATGCTTTTATGAACACTAATAAATGGTGAGAAATCACATGAAAAATGCGTTCTGTATTCCTCAAATACTTCCTTCTTTCATGTGTGTAGAGAAGCTTTGCCTGACTTTCAATTTAGACATTTATAGCTTACTACCAATTCAGAGCAATTTATAGACTAATACCAAGTACCAATTTTTTTAATAACTCAAATTAAATAAATTTATGTTCAGAAATTTCTTCCATATTAGTGTATGCTTTACTTGTAGTAGTTTCTTGCAGCATGGGAGGAGGAGGAGGAGAAAAGCAGTCCCTAGCCAGATCTGAAGCAATTTGAACAATTTAAAAAATCCTTTTTGTAACATTCCTAGACATAGCTTATTGGAACTACTTTTATGCACTTATAATTCACTGAAGAAAAAAAACTACTTTTCTATGTAGATGTGACTCCTTTCAAGAGAGGCTAGGAACCAAGTTAGCAACTAGCATTCCTACATGATAAATACAGGTGAAAACAAGGTTTGTGGAGAAAAAAAAAAAAAAAAAAGAAAAATTAATTTAGATACTTGCATTCTAGTTAAGGGAATGAAAAAGTTTTTTAGATACTTTCTGAACTACAAGATTCTAGAAAACAATGTATTTTTCAAATATTATTTTTATTAGTTTTCCTCAACTCATGTTATTCTGTTAAACATGAATAATTAATAGCACTAGCTAAAATCACTGTAAAATTTATGCCCAAATCTCTGCCATCAGCATTCAACACTGAATTATTCTTCATGATTATTTCAGTTCTTGGCTTCATCTGAGCAAGGATGAGTAAATTGTGCCAAATTTTATGTTTATATCAGATTAAAGGCAGATGTTCTTGAGAAAATAAGTTGAGACTTCAAGATTTATTTCAATGGAGAATTAATATCATTCTTATTGTTTCCCCAAAGCAATGGTTGACTGCAACAGTCCAATCTGTGTTTCCCTTTCAATTTTAAAAAATATGACTCTTCACAGTGATACTTTAATATAGGAGTGCAAAGTTTGTCTCAGTGATGACTCATGCCGTCAAAAACTGAGTAAAGAAATTTGGACTAAGATAAGTATCTAGCATGTATGCATGTTTTTCTGACAGTTTATTACAGAGCTGTAGAAGTGAATTTGCTTTTCCAAGTTTCGTTATAGCCTCTGCAAAAGGAATGTACTACATTTGTTTGGTTGTTTAGTTTTATCCAAATATATTGCTTGTGTTATTCCACGGCTTTTGCTGCATTTTTGGAAATTGTTTTAAATCTACTGGAGGAGTTCAGAATCAAACTTTCTTTTTTGTTAGCAAAAATATAAAATCCCCTGATTCCCTACTTCCATAGCATCTACTTAAATTCACAGTATATCAGGCACCATAAAACAAATGCTCGCTCCCCAAGTGCCCAATCAGTCAAAGCTGATTCCAAAAGGAGAGGTCAAAAACCTTAATTTTTTTTTTAGCCCGCCAATGTAGAGGAACTGACATGGTGAGGCAAGGATTTGAGCAAAACAACCAGAGAAAAATAGTTAAAGAAGACCACGGCCATGCAAAAGTGCTATCATCATCATCATCATCATCATCATCATCATTATTATTATTATATTAGCTGTTATGTAACTGTATTAGCTATCCTATAACTATTATTATACTACACTTCATGTAGTGTTAGATTTCCACATTCATTTAAGGTGCCAGGAACAGACAGATCAAAAAAGAGGGAGGCACTATGGTTTCAGATTAGCACATACATAAATGCAAACACACAAAGCTAATTTGCAGTGTGACTTCTCAACAATACCACAGAATGCAGAGGAGCATCTCCCTAGTGTGAATTGCTTTAAAAGGCAACAAAGCCTCTCAGGTGCACAAAAGAATCTAAACAGAAAGCATCAGTAACTCAGAGATTTGGCAGAATTAACTTTTTGAATTGTAAAGCATTGAGTTATTGATCACTCAAAATTAATATCCTCCTTTCCACCCCTTCTTAGTTACATCTGAAACAAAGAAGTCCAGTAAGGAACTCAGTGAAATAAAAAGGGCCAAGGAGATCACTAATTCTATTTTTTTGCTCAGTCAGACATGCTCTCTAAAAAATGTGCCTGCCTCTAGGTAGGTTTAATTGCTATAAGATCTACATGTGTCTTTTTATCTTATTTCCCTGTGTAGATGAAATGCATAGACTGTTTTCCTTCAAGGACATCCATATCATAGTTTCCGTGGCACTCTTTGTTTAAAGTATAAAATGCATTTGGCCACACTTCAAACAGCATGGCATGTGTATCATCTTTCAGCCATTCTGAAAAATGAAGCGCATGAGGTCTGGTAATGGTGAGGATGTTTTTGTGTATCATTTATTCAAGTGAAAATTGAAAAGGTGAAATCAAGTGTATAGTGATTAGAAAATGCTGCACTGAGTAGCTGTAATCAGGCTGATAAAATGTCACACCTCAGAACTGGTTCTGGGTAATTTAGAGATCACAGAATGGCCCAGTGCAAGGCAGGCAGATAATAAACTAAAGCACTTGGACTAGTTTTGAGTGGTTTGCAATAGCTAAAGATTATAAATAAATTTTTCATTGTATTCTCTTTTCTTTTGATTCCAACATTTTTTTTCTCAGCATCTTCCATTTAATGCAGGCTGTGTGCCAAAACGATCTTAGAAAGTCTGCTATACCAGATGTCACCCTTTTGCCCTTTTGCTCTGTCTGCAGATTTTCCTTTAACAGCATTTGAAACGAAGTTAGTGAGCATACATTTTCCAGTAAAAAGAGTCATTATGAATAACACTTTTTGTATCTCTGAGTAACACCCACAAAGCGCAGTACACATTATACATCAACTACATCAACTATATATTTTAAAAAAAGGTTATTCTTAACTCTTTGCTATGTGGAGGGTACCTCAATGGTGTCATTCTTTCAAATACATATAACAGCTATGATGGAGGCTAATATTAGGGGTTAATAAAACCCCACAGAGATGAGTTTTACAACATTAATTTGACCTGTGCTGGGTAAAGATTAGTTATGTTATTCTACATACTTCTTGCAAGTTTTTTTATCTTCTGGTATGCAAGACGTTTATTCTGTTATTTCCAAAGGAGAAAACTG
This sequence comes from Monarcha castaneiventris obscurior, assembly GCA_026261815.1. Taxonomy (NCBI): domain Eukaryota; kingdom Metazoa; phylum Chordata; class Aves; order Passeriformes; family Monarchidae; genus Monarcha; species Monarcha castaneiventris. The sequence goes on from JAMPIT010000482.1 coordinate 802,809, forward strand.
TTTGAATTCTTTATGTAGCAATAGGATTAATTTTCTAATCTTTCCTTCCTTAAACTGTGAATTTCTAGAAAACAGAAATGCCTATTACTTCTCAAGTTACAGGCATGACTAAAAACATTTTATTTTCATTAAAACAAAATGAGACATATATAAACTCTAATTTTCAAAGGCCTCCCCCATTCTTCAAGTACCAGGCACTAATCAAATAGTTAAATACTGCGTTTTTTTCTTTGTAGAAGAGATAATTTTTTAAAAACTTGAATTTAACAAAACCTCTAAATATTACTCTGTGTCTGGTTACAGTGTAGGGTCAGACTTCCTTGGTCTGACTACTGCAGATGACGGTTATGTGTTCTTACGAGAAAATGTGTTGGGTGTTTTTGTTGTTTCAGCTTTTTTATTCAATAAAGCTTGAGCAGAGGTTGACTGCTGTGGGTCACTCCTTCTTTAGGATCAACCATGCAACAAACCAAAATGAAACCAAAAAAGCACTCCAAATTCAGCCCCAGTGAAAATATCCAGTCTGGTTCAGTAAGATGAAGTAACTGTATTTAAATCAAACATTCTGTTTATACATACAAATTGAGGAATGAGAAGCTGGAGGAGAGCTCCATGGAAAGATATCTGGGGATTCTGGTTGAACAAGAGCCAGCAGCATGCCCTGGCACCCAGAAGGGCATCAGACATAGTATCACTGGATGGTGGAGAGATGTGGTTGTCCCACTCAAATCTATGCAGGTGCAACCTTACCTCAAATACTGTGTGCAGTTTTGGACACTTCAATATAAGAAGGACATAAAACTGTAAGTGTATCCAGAGGAGGACTATCAAGACTGTGAAAGGCCTTGAGGGCAAGAATTATAAGGATCTTCTGAGGTCACTTGATTTATTCAGTCTGGAGAAGAGTCTGAGGGAAGACCTCATCACTCTCTACAACTTCCTCAAGGTGGACAGCAGAGGTGCAGGCACAGCTCTGTTCTCTCTGGTGACCAGTGACAGGACTCAAGGAAACGAATGAAGCTGCATCAGGTGAGTTTCAGGCTGGACATTAGGAAAAGTTTCTTAACTAAGAGGGTGTTTGGGCATAGGACAGGCTCCCCAGGGAAGTGGTCATGGCAGCAAGCCTGCCAGAGTTAAAGGAGCACCTGGATGATGCTTTTATTTATATAGTTCAGCTTTAGGTCATCCTGGAAGGAGGAGGGAATTGGATTCAACTCCTCATGGGACTCAAGATCTCTATGGTTTATGAAAGTACTGTAATACTCAGATAAAGTCCCCAAACTGAAACTACGATATTCTCACCAGGTCATGCAAACAGTGCTCTGAGTTAGCTGCCAATATATTTATGTAAAGTAAAAAGATATGTTATTAATGAAATTATCTGTGAAACAACCTCATTTCTACATCCACCCATGATACAAGTAATCAAATGTGAAGAACTGTTCACTTAAGTAAAATTCTATGTATTTATATATCAGCTTTCTCTTTTCACAGCCACATGTACTCTGCCTCATCTTGAAATTGTTCAAAAATGATTGTGACAAGATTTTGAAAATTTTCAGTGAACTCTGATTTAAAAATAGATGTGATAATTAGCTCTTGGAATCCATGTTTTGAATTATGCAAAGCAGTTTAACAGAGCAACAAGTTGCTGAAAATATTTTTTGAAAGGTCAAATCACTTCTGTTCCTGCCTCGTCTTTCTTTTTGTAAGTATACTCTAAAAAATGAAAGACATTAGAACGCTATTTACCTTTCTAAGAATAAATGTCAAAGTCATATCTAATGGAAGAACACTAAAATTTTTACTGAAGGCCAGCTGCCAAAATGGAAATTAACACCTACAAAGAAATATTAGACAATTCCCCATAATAGTAACAAGAGAAATGTGAACTTAAAGATTGATGTCACATAGAATGTTCATTAATATAAGCTGATATAAGTTAATGTTAAGGCTCAGAATTTTGGTTGTGATCTTCATGAATGGAAAAATTGTCCCTTAGACTTCTAGTGTTTTTAATTTATTTTAATACTTTGCTAGGCTTTAACACCAATACTTTGTTTTCTGTAAACCTGTCATATACTAGTCATCTAATACTGGCCAGCTGCCAGAATGCAAATTAACACCTACAAAGATATATTGGACAATTTCTCCTTCCCTTGTAATTTTGCATTATCACTATTGAACATAGTGAATATTCATCTGTTCATTAAAATTCAGTCTATTAGAATTCATTATTCTAAAAAAAAAATTGGTTTCGACATAGTTTTTCCCACACCACCTTCTCCCTCACAATTTTTCTCTGCATCAGCTCTAAGTGCAAACATATTCTTATGTCAGTTTAAGAATTAATACTTTCACACGTATAAAAATCTTATCCTCTTACAAATTCAGTAACAGATTAACGAACACTATGCTTTAGCTATAATTAGAAAGAAATAAATCTGAACCCAATAATCTTTATTGAAAAATGCAGCCATTTCCAAAGTGGAGACTTTTTCTAGCAAGATAATTAAAAAAAAAAAAAACCTCTGGTTTACAGCCATAGAAGTTTATTTTGTGGTGTTTTAATAACAGGTAGTGAAGGAGGCAAACTTTGAAATGCTATCAAATATCATGGTTCCAGTGTGTTATTGTGTGACATGGTCTACTGCAGAGTAGAAGATGGTTCCCATTGATAACAAAAACTCTTAATTCAGTACACTACTGTATTACCAGAAAACTATCAAAGAGAAAAAAAAGTGAAGACTGACACTCAACTGCAATTTAGCAGAGATATAACTATGTGAGGTCATGCAGTTAATAGTTCCACGTATTACTGATACGCGTCTGAAAACAAATTCAGTGATTTCATAGGATAATTCAAATAGTTTTAAATTAATTTTTTTTTAGGTTTCTAAAATTTAACTTCAGGCATTGAATTACCTAAATTGTTTTTTCTACAACACAAATCCCTAGATTTGTTTGTTTTCTTGGTTGTTTGTTTGGTATTGGAGGTTTTTGTGGTTTGTTTTTTTTTTTTTTCTTTTTTGTTGTTTTAATGCACTTGTGATACTAAATTCTTGGTAATAGGGAAGATTACACTAAACTTCCAAATACAGAGCCGTACCTTCATAAAGCCTAATTTCTATGATTTTAAATTTACTCTCGGTCTCAGTCAATAATCAAGAATTTGTTGGTCAATTAGAAGATTCTTCTACCCAGTTAATACAAGAGAAAATCTGAATATTTCCACCCTTTTTTTTCATTTTTTTAAGGGTGGTGGGAATGGTGCAATGATACTATATATTTTCTGTTCATTATTTTCATTACTAAGAAGCTTAATTCTCAATAATTATTTTAGACCCCTAAAGTCCAGATGCATTTCAAAGAAGCAGGTGTCAAAAGTTGGCTCACCCAAGACTCGCTTTTGGGAACACACTCTTATTTTACCTGCCAAAATAAAGGTGCATTATTACACCATTCTTTATTTCTCATTATGCTATCATCTTTGTTTATAGCAGTAAAAATATTGTTCCAATTTTGGCAAACCATAGCTGCAGTTTAATTAAGCTTTTGCCTACCCTGTCTTAAGATATAAATAGAAATAACAGCTAAAATTAAGGAAGCTTCATTATACTGTGTTCGGTATTTTTAACCAAGGCTACAGATGCAGCATTTAGGCTGAACATTGCCAGAGATCCACCTTCAGTATATGAGTTTTTTAAACTTAATCTGTATGAGTTATGTTACAGTGCCACAAAAGCAATCTAAATTAAAACATAAGCCATCACTGCATTGACTGATTGGCAGTCTACAAGTATGATTATCTCCCTACATAAGAAGAAGTTCTAAACTTTCAAGAATTTTAGGAAAACATTAGCACTGTGAAACAGCATTCAAAGCCAATTGCAATTCTTCTGCATTCAGAGACGCAATTTGTTCTGTATATCCTTTTGTTTTTCCTTATGGCTTTCTTTTACTATTTTTTTCTTTTTTTTCATTTTCTTTATAGCGAGAACTAGTAAAATGTCAGGCATCTGATTGGACAGTAAATACAAATACTAAAATATCTTTTGTAGAGTATATATTGAAGCTAGGTTTAATCACATTTCATAACATTCTTTCAGATGCAATGACTAGCAGGTTCCTAAAAATGGAAGTTTTCCGTTCGTTAAGTTCAAAAAATCTACCAATGTCTTATTTTTTAACTGATACTCTCAAAATACATGTTTATTTGCATAAAACTGTGCAACAAAACAAAAGGTGGCTCAGACAACAACCTTGCATTTGTTATTTATGTCAATAATGATGAAATCATGCTATGGAAAGTTACAATCACATCAGCTATTTTTGGCATCAGTGATATTCTCAAACTCCCTGCCCAATTTTGTAGATACTTACTCTTCCATTTGAAAATTCCCACAGAACTTTTAGGCTCAGAGGTGAACTTTACATCATTATCTCTACAGCACTTACCTGTTAACACTTGTCTTCTGTCTAACCTTATGCAGTATTCAAAAGTGCTTCATTTATTCACATTACCTCCTGGCAGAAGTCACTAGAAAATATAGCTGGAAAGGTGGAGTTGGCAGTGGTGCTTATGATGTTCCAGCCTCATTTAATCCATGAATGAATTTAAGGGTTATAACATCCATCATGCATGTGTCCAAATCACCCCTGTCAAAAGGAGTTTGAACTCCCACTCCAAGAAATGGCCTCATCAGCAGCTGGGTGACCTGCACTAGTGGGACCCTGTCGGTCATTCCTGCTGTGGATGATTCACCTTACAAGGAGGATACATCAAAGCTCAAGAAGACCTCATGAAAAGGTTATTTCATATCCTGGTGGTAATAGTCTTGCTGTGAAGAGAAAACGTAAGTCAAAGTCATTGCTTTGTTGAATATGGTGTACGTAACTCCAAAATGCCAGCTGGCTGCATATCCCTATGTGCTAAAAGTCATAATTGTCCTTGTCACTTCCAACCTGTTAACTCCTCTCAACATGACAGTTGTTGAGGATTTTCTGCTCTCACTATATACCTAAAGACCTAATTTTTCTATCCTTACTGTAAAGGAAACCAAATTCTTAATACCCACATTTTGGAAGGAGGCCTAGCAACCATATTTAGCATGAATGTCAACACTGAGGACTTAACCTCCACTTAGTGAATCAGTCCTGAAGAGATTAGTGAGACAAAAATCAGGGCCAAGATACATCACAGCAGACCCAGAGGACACTGTCTCTTTACATCTTTGATAACAACCCAGGAGATAATAGCGGTACAAAACAGCACACAATTTGGGGAGGGTAATGTTAGAAATCTCAAAGGGCAAAAGAGCCCAAACTGTAGTGAATAAAATCATCAAATTTATGTCTCTGTTAAGCTGAGAGGCAGTGGTGACTGTTGTTCTCCTACCCCAAGTACCCATTCCATCCAAGGAAACACCTATTTCATCTCCCTATTGCTTTTTTTCTCCATGCCAGTTTTACAATCAACCTGGTGTGATTCTAGAATCTGATTTATTATCCTTTCCCATCAGTTGTCATGGACAAGCCACCAGCACATGAGCAGTGCTCCTGTCCTTTTTTTTCTTTTACAGGTTTTATTTGGCCTTATGAAATTATTTAAGGTTAAATGTTCCATAGGTCTAGAAACACTAAAAGGTTTGCAATATGATTTTTCAGTCTGTCTCTTTAGAGTACATTGAAAACTAAAAAATGTTATATACAATACTTCAAAGTTCATAGTACAACATAATGAACTTTTCGAAAATTTTCACTGACAGTCTTTCTAAATCTTCAGGAATCAAATAAAAGCAGGAATTAAAGACTTATCCTATTTAAATTGTGCACTGCCAATTTTTTTTTTCAAAGGCAATTTTTTATGTAGAACAAATTTTCTCTTCCAAAATTAATTTCCATTTTTGAAAAAAAAAATTAGTCAATATCCAAAATATTGCAGTTTAACAAATCTCCTCTTTGGTTTGGCACTTATAACATTATAATTTTTAAATGTAACATTTTAATAAAGAATTTTCAAAATATAACTTGAATGAGAAAAAAAAATGGTGAAACGAATTCCAAAAAATTTTATTCATAAATTTTTATGTTGATTCAATACACCATGCTAAATGCAATTACTTTTACCTAGCAAAGTTTCTTAATAAAATGCTGAAATATTCCCTTTATATTACGATAGACATTTCTGATACATTTAGATTTTTAAAAATATTTCATCTTCATCTAACATCACTACTAAGATAGAGTTTTAATTGCTTATTGCAAGCTTTCATATATTCCTGTAGCAAATATCAACCATAGTTATGGGATATAGTTACAGATATTTAAAGATACTACAATATTTATTCTATGCATACTAGTCAATAACTGACTGTCCCACTTGGATCTCTGGCAAGGCTACCCTGCCATATATCCATCCTGCCATAGCAATGCCAAGGACACTGAGCTTTGAACTAGAGGTGACAGGTGCCTGGATACTCCTTGGGTGCAGGAGCAGTGCAGACTACGAGTATTAGTTTCTGTTTAACTCCAGAGAAATCAAAGTTTCCGTTTTATAGACTAGCCACAGTTTTTTTGATAAATTTTTGAAAAAATTTGATTTAGCCATAGAAAAATATTTCTGACTATAGCATGAAGAGGCAAGAGCAAAGCCACCAATAGTGTATGAATGACACCTCAGTGAAGGTACACTACAAAACTTTGGCTATCACTTCATAATAAACATGGATCTATACAGTCACAACCTTCTTGTCACCAATCTGAACTCACACTAAGTTCAGGATGCCTGAAAGTGACATATAGAAGCTAATGTCAGGGCATTTTTTTTTTTTTTATGAAGGAGCCAATAAAGTTTGGAATCTTGAAAAAGTTACAGCTGTTTTTTCTGCCTGACTTTGACTTGGCCCCATGGTTAACTGAAGTTCACAGAATCAGCTAAACCAGGCTCAAAGTGGCTGATGCAATCTTCAAGTGCAGATTACATGTCATGCCAGAAATTGTGTCTTCTGTCATCTGGCATTACCAGTGAACTCATCTCCAGACCAACACTCAAGTTTTGCCAACATGGTGTGCAGCTGTATTAGTTTATCACTGAATATGGTCTGAAAGCAATTCTGGTGCTATGTTGTGATGAAAGATTTAAAAGCAGCAACATCTATCAACACTGGAGATGCAGAGAAGTGAATGTCAGGAGTGAGTTAAGAAAATTCAAGATTTCCTATGAGATACATTGCAGAAGACTGCAAGCTACTCAACTATAACTGTAATACAAGATCAAAGATGAATTGGAGTCTAGCTACGATGCATTTTCACTATGCACTAAAAACAGTCAAGAAAATAAGAGCACATTTATTCAGAGCAAAGGCATTAATGATTTCTATTTCCAAGATCTTGTTAAATGGTAGACTCAGGTAAATTTTTGGCCAAAACTGGGGCTGTGATAACCAGTCAGCAAGGATCTCCCAGGAATAAAATTTCTGACGGCAGTTTTTGTTGTCATAGAAATAGAGGTCAAGGACAAAGCAATCCAGAACCACAGCAACAACTTGAAATGACAAGTATGCATGTTTCAGTAATGGCTGCATGCCAGCAAACTGAAACTGAAGACACTTGAACTATTCTGTTTTGGTTACACTGGCACCTAGGGAAACGGAAAGGCTGAAAGCTGAGACACAGCATAATACATAAGATTTAACAATTTATGGAAATAGTAAACTACTTTCCATAGTCTACACATCCATCATATAAAAAAGCATCAAGAAAAAAACACTACTGAATTCTCTAGCTCAGTCTACAGTGATACAAAGAGAAGGTAAGCCAGAGAAAAATGCTTTGAGCAGACAGCACATTGCAGACCAAAATCCAGGTGCTTTCCAGACAGCAGTGCTATAGCACAGGAGACAAGCTTTATCCATGTGATAGAGTAGCTGCACATCTCTCCAGAAGGCCCCAAACAACCCAAAAACACTTTGTTGTGAGCTGCTTCATCCATTAAAACAATGCATACTCTAGAATTGAGGATCCAATGCTAATGGCAGTTATTAGCTACTACCAGCTTATTCGTGGATGAGCTGGGAATGCAAGATAGACCTAATCAGTGTTGTAGGGGCTGACACTTAGCTGAGCAAACATTCCATACTTAATGTAAACCATTATGCACAGAGCAAGCCAAAAGTTGTAACTATAGGCCATGAATTCGTTGAACATGTATTTTGAACAGCATGAAATGCACAAATGTTCAGACATCATAAAACTCTCCAACATCATTAAATCACAACTTGGTGCTGAAACAACTAAGGCAGACATAATTTTTCAGGCAGGACTATGTTTCCAATCTACATTTAGTGAACACTCATTCCTGAAATAATCTTCATGGATTTTAAGTTGAGAACCAACTGGGAAAATTCAGGCATATTTTACAAGTATTTGGTTTAGACGTCAACAACAGAAGAAAATGGAAATTTGTAGGCACTGTTTGTGCTTCAAGACAGATACACAACCACTCACACAAAGCAAATGATGGAAAATTAATCCTGGGTGTATAATATAAGTAGAAATCAGGGCAGTAGAAATGAAATCAAGTATACCTGTAGAGCAAAGGCAAATCAAAAGCCGGAGTGAAACCAGGGCTTATAACTCAAACAGTAAGTGTTAAGAATTAACAGTACGTTGTTCAGTAAATATAAAGATCTGGTGGACAAGACTAAATGAGCTCTTAATAAAGACCGTATTCATATGACACCATTTTTACTAATCATTTCTTGCCCCATCAAGTCAGGCAACAGTCACAGAAAATTCAAGATAACTACAGACATTGCTCAAATAAGAAGTAGTTAACTGAATGTAACTTGGAAGAAGGAATTTAGAATGAAAGGCAGCCAAGAAATCAGCTTTGTATTCACATAGCCTAAGTGTTAGCTGCAGTTTTCACCTCTCCATAGAAAGTTCTTTTGCAAAGAGAATATACAATTCTAAAAATAGTGTAGAAACATGAGGAAGGACACAGGTTAGTACCGGATGTCTGTTAAAAAGTAAATAAATAAAAATAAATCCCAAACCTTAAAGGGATTCTGAATGTATTGCTATGAATGATATGAACATAAACATGACATGAAGCTAGCTTAACTCAGTTTAGAAATAAGCTATTGTTGCGGCATAATAATGGTTGTTATTTATTATTATACCACAAAGATACTTACTTGTTCCTGTGGCTGTCAGAGAAAGGAACAGCATCATTCCCAGAATGTTGAAATTCACCTGGTCTAACAGCAAAGTATTTTAACATGCAATGTAAGCAATTCAGTAACTTTTAAATTTCTGTTAGGAACTGCCAGAGAGGAGAATTACATCATCCGTGACCAAAACTGTTAATGTAATCAGTGAGCATTTGGATATTCCCTGGCAACTGCACTGTGCAAGTCTCAAGACACCCCCCATTTGTTTAAGATAATCTGTATGAAATTACAATGAGGAGATAGTCATGCCTAAATTTTCCTTTTTAAGCCAGATTCATTAGGATTGGGTACAAGAATGTAAAATTTTAAACTTGTGAGTGTTAGTTGAAAATAATTTGCAGTCTCTTGGCAGCAGCTTGGAAATAACTATTTCTGCAATAGCAAGTCATGTCAAATAATCTACCATCCATAAAAGACACAGCACTGAATGCAAACTAATGAGGATAGCTGAATCTGGGAACAATTAAACCTGTCAACTAAACCCCACACTGCAGACATGAAAGGTACAGTGCACTCCAAAAGAGAGCAAATCCTCTGTAGCATTTAATGTACTTCTTCCAGATGGATTTGGTCAATTAAGTAGAAGAAATGGTCAAAGGCTTTCACAAATTTGGTTGGTTCCTGGACTGCGACCTCCCCAGTGAAAAGTTCAAATGGTCACTGCTTCCTTTTCATCACAAGACTGAGCTCTATAAAAAAGGGCCTCTGTCAATAAAACATGCTTAAAGCTGGGGATGGGAAATTGAAGTGAAGGAAAAGCCATTTCAGAGTGACCATTTCTAGAAGCCATGCCTCAAGATGTGGCGAGGATGACCACCAAAAGCATAGGTAGGTTCACAAGGATTTAGCAAGCCTTGGTTAAAACCTTGTGTCTTGTGTAAGGTCCTGATTAATTTCCTATGGATTTGCACAGTAAATTTGCACAGTAAAAAAATCTGTTCATCTTAAAGAAGGTGGGTTTTTTTCTATAATACCTGGCAAAATAGACCACTTATCAGTTTTAATCCGTTTTTTTGACAAGAAAAATATTTACAAAGTTGTAAAGTACAAAGTTTTTATTGTAAAGAATGCTTATAAAATGGTGTACCTGTAGCTTATGAAAATAATGTTACCTGCTAGTTTATAATTGAAAGAGTCTAGAAATGACAACCCAGAGGAAACATCCCAAGCCTAAATGTCAGATTTTGTGTTTTGCCTGACCCTACACAATGTTTTCCATGGTTAACAAAGGTGATTTGAAGACATGGAAGCAGTCTGAGAGCTGAGAAAGAAGTTATTCTTTCTGGTTTTGTCTCTTTACAAGAAGAATGAATTCCTAAAGAAGAACTGTATGAGAGAGCATCAAATCATGTCCTGCATTTTCAGAAGACATAGCATAGTTTTAAATTAAAAGTATAAAGTGCAAAATAACAGGCAGCCTAACTTACCTTGGGGCTGTTTCCTTAAAAAAATCTTACATGCATGAAAATGGGAGATTTTTGGAAAATTGACATCTGCTCCTCCTTTGCCTTGGCAAGAATAAGGAAAGATGAATAATCAAAGCCTGCCCTTGTCTAAGCCAATGAGTGTCATTGTAAATTGGTACAACTTGAGCCTTTCTAACTACATTAGGCAGAAGAGCAACCTGAGGCAAGCAGGTCTGGCTCTCCCAGCTTGTGCTGAGGAGAAGCTGTGACACTGCAGAAGCCAGATATACCAGCAGAAAAATATGACCTCATTGGAATGGAGGTTAGTTGATTGTCCCTGTTAGGCTTGTTCAAAGCCATTTCCAATTACAGTTTTAATCACTTTGAGTAATGAAGGACATAGCAAACATTTCTGCCTAGTCCCTGGATTGCATCAAGCCATTCTTCAGTGAGTCATAAAGATCAACAGAAGAACTTCATCTCATACACAAGAATGTTACTAAAATTGCTTTCACGTAGACTTTTCATTTCTGGGAGCGAAGAATAGGATGGGAAAACATTACAAGAAAGGCTGTGTGTAAGGCCTGTCTTTCTGATCTTGCCAGAGGGATGATGTATTCAAAAAAGGCAAAAACAGACCTCTGTTGTATTTGTCTAGTTTTGCATATCACCCTTGAACTGAAATTGTCACATCCTGTGATGCAAAAGATACAGAATTCAATTAAATAAGCACAAAAGGGATTCAATAGTTTGAATGTCACATGCATATACTGTGATGATTTCTGCCTACTGAGCTTCCAAGCTGAGAACCAGTCATCTCTCTGAAGCCCTCAAGCAGGCTTGTCAATTGTGGATCTTACATTAAGCTATGTTGTGTAGATGAAAGTGGCAGAAAAGTCTGTGTGCTTAGCTGCTACCCAGACTGGCCTGAAATGCTTGCAGTACAAATGAAATCATTAAACCTTTGTTGTTCCTTAAGGGGACGACCTGTAAAATGCTTATTCACTATTTATAATTTTGAGTGAATTAGAAAAATTAATTTTCTTCCATTGGCAATATTGATATTTGCAGTTTCACACTATTCTGTTAACAAGAAAGATAGTGCTTGACTGAGGTGATCTTTGAAATATTCTTTACATTTAAATAAGAGCATCTAAGTGATCTGAGTTGATATGGGAGAGTATTAATACCAGGAAATAGCAACATAAAGCCTTGGAAGGCAAAACTGCTGTCTATCTACCAACTCAACACCTTGATCAACCCGAAATGATGCTTTGAAGTTAACACATCAGACATGTTAAGATTTAGTCAGATTTATGAAATCCAAGTTTTCTTTGTTCCACAAGAATAAATTCCTTTTTCTCAATATTTTAGATACTGAATTATTTTTTAAGCTCCAAAACTCCATTTCTGTCTAGGGGAAGCATGAAAGCATTAACCATGCCATGAAAACATCATTTATGATTGACTAAAATGTATTAGATTTCAGATGTGTAGTGACAATGAAACAACATCATAAAGCTTGGCAAGACGAAGACAGTCATAACACCTCTTTGACACCAGCATCCAGGTAGCAGAGAAAATAAATCTGCTTCTGATGCCTTACTAAATACTTATAATAAATAGATAAATAAAATATGCAAGAGTAAATTTTTTCTGGTGACAATCTCTCTTCACATTCAAAGGGGACACTGCATAGGACACTGCAGTAAAGAAAGAGAAAGAGAGCAGGTGAGGAAACAAGCCCTGAGAACCTTGTGTGTTCAGCACTTACAGATAGGATAAAAATTTCTAAAAGACAGCTTTACTTACTCACTTACCTGTGTATCTTTCCATGCTGCACATAATAATTCCATCAAAAAGAAGCATCAGTAAAAGTCAGGGAAAGATCCTAAGAGTTCTCATAGATAACATTCCATAGCCAGTTTTAGCTATTTTAGCTCCATGCAGAACGAGTTTTCAGCACTTTAGGATGACTGCAAACACTATATTGGGTAAAGGAAAAAGACAACATACAAGGGACCTATTTCAGCTGGATCACAATTACTACAGCAGTAGTAGTATCAGGAACAGCTTTTCTTTAAAGTATTCTCTTATTTGTGTCTATATGATGAAGTGCTGTTGATATTGTCCTAACTCTTTCCATTTCACACATTTACTTTCTTCAAATTATCCATGACTATCATGGGAAAAGGGGAATCATGTAAAGTGATCTTATTGCCACTCCTACACCCCTTCAGTTTCAACTCAGACCTATGTCAAGGCTGTGCTCATGTCCAACAGCCCTCACTCTAATTGTTGGGCTTCAATCTAAATTTCCTATTTATTAACCATTTCTAATCCACAAGTATAAGTTTCAATTTCTATGTGTAATAGAAGATTGAAGGGCTGGACAACCTGCTGCGTGAAGAAAGACTGAAAAAGTAAGGTCTCTTTTGGCAGGAGAAGAGATGGTGTGGGGAACCTCGCCACAGTATTCCAGTCCTTAAAGGACAGTTGGAAAGAGGACAGAGGCTCTCCCTTCACAAGACCTACATGCAGAAGACAAGGGGAGATGGAGTACCAGGAGAACTTTCATCTCAATATAAGAAAGACATTTTTTTACAGTAAGAACCACCATTCCCTGGAACAGCCTTCCCTGGCACATGTAGAATCCCCATCACTGGGGGTTTTCAGGGTGTGATTGAACAGGGTGGTAGATAAGATTATCTAGACTCCTTTTCTTAACAAAATGTTGGACCAGATGGCCTCTTGACATCTCTTCCAATCCAGGCTTGTCTATAATCCTATTATTCTATGACCTTCAATAGAGGTTTAAAATGGAGTGAGTTTTTGAAAACACAGTAAAAGTGATAAACATTATACATAAGCAAAGCAAATATTGTTGCTCTTAGGTTAAAAAATCCCCACAATGTGTTTTGATTGTGGTATGGGAGGCCTTTTCTTTTCACTAGTGTTTCAAATAATAGTATTAAGTGTGCCATTATGTAACATTGAATCACTTTAGGAAAAATCTGAAAAGTATGGTAATTCCAAAATGTAATGGAAGCAACAGCATTTTTAAAGCAATTTTATAATGATCAGAATTGGATCCATCATCTGCTTAGATAACAACACGTGGCAAATAATGCTATCATTTTTACCAACCAGCTTTAAATATATGCTCAGACAATTCTATTGCAAGTTTAGAAAAAATATCTTCACAATTCATCCAAGAATTTACAACTGCTCTTCAAGAAAATGAATGTAATTTTCTTATTTTTTGTGACTTGTAAAATCTGTGTGATGACCTTCCAGAACTTTCTATCCTTTACTGATGGGAAGGGTTTTCTATACGTATCTGAAGAAGTATACATTATTCCATTATTCAGCAGATGATTTAATGCATAAATATATTAAATGTAAAGAGGAAAATGTTCCACAAAAAACCAATCAAACAACAACAACCAAAAAAAAGAAAAATTTGTTGTACACCTGATATAAATTTCTGTAAGTCTACTACAGAATAAACTGTAGAGGACATCAGCTTCACTCAAGATAGGTGCACTGCTTTAAGATTGATAAATGACAATGATGAAACAATATTTTTCTGCAAAGCATCTGAAAAAGCACCTTATAAAGATAAAAAGATTTTCTGACTTTTGCAATTTGAGTTGTATATTTTATAATTCTTATGAGTCGTGTCAATGCATTTGTATGACACACTCCATTGGAGTAAATGAACTAGGAAGGGCATTTTCAAAAGAATTTTGGGACAGAACACAAGAAGTTTCTGAGGATATTAACATTGAAATTGACAGCTTCATTCAACAATATGGAAATTGCTAAAAAATCTTTTGAAAGTTTGGGTTTTTTTCATGGGAAGCCATGTGAAAATCAACAAAGAGCAAGAAGAGAATAAAGTCTAATTTTAGACAATAGATCTCAAAGAAAGCTCAAAGAAATCAGCAAGAATTAGATTACTGTTAAAAATATTAATGTCACCATGACTTTCAAAAAGAACATGACAAAAAATTTTGGGCTAGATTATTATACTCACAATGTGTTTTGTTTATATCCTTGTCTTTCTAAAGCTTCTGTAATACTATGTACCTTAGCAAGGGGGAAAACACAACCAAAATCTAAGTCCATTTGATTCTAGGGAGAGAGCAGGCTGTGTGTATGTTATTTCTATAAAACTGTATCCCACTGAATCAGGAAAATACTTCAGGATGTCTAATTTAGATGACAACTGTTTTCACATCAGCAAACAAGATATCAAGTAATAACAAAAAGTTCACTCTATTGCTAACATAATTCATATGTAAAATTTCTAGGAGTAGAATAATGAACATTCTTAGCATTTTATAAAAAGGAAACAGTGAACAATCATTTATCAGAATTTTTTCCACTCACCTAAACAGTAACAACAGCCTCAGACAATGTGTTTTAACAGACAGATTTAATACTCAGGAACTGTTACCAATTTCAAAGTTTGGCCAGAAAGATGTGATGATAAAAAGAGGAAAGTAATCTAAGACACATCAAATTTTGAAGATAAATAATAAATAAATAATAGTGAATGAGGTTCTCTTTATTTTTTGCTTATTAGATGTCAATTGATTCCCAGGTCACACTGTGTAAATGTGTACAGAATTATAAGAATAGAGCTAGGAGTGTCGCCCTGGTTTTCACAGTGCTCCATGTTTTTACTTTTGTAGTAGAAGTTCTCATGCACTTTCTATAAACATAGCTCTTGTTTTTCTAACCGGCTAAGAATGTTTACTGAACTTTTACATTGTTGACCATTCCTTTCTCCAAGGCGGAGAAAGGTGATAGACTGTGTTCCTACCCTGTAAAATGCTAGAGGTGTTAACCTCATCCACCAATGTATGATTGTCTTAGAAGAGGTATAAAAGTGTGATAATAAAGGCAGGCACCCCCCTTTTGGCCCTACCGGGTGGCTGACCTGCTGCCTAGCCTGCTGTTGAGTCCGCGTGTTCGTGTCCAGACACTGCGACATAGGAGCTCTCTTCAAATGAGGTAGCTTTTGCAAGAAATGGAAAATGCGTATTATATCGTATTTAGTAACACTTTTGAATTCAGAAAGGACTCCCAAAACTGTATTTTTGTAAGAATCAGGTTCCATGGACTTGTGCATGTCCAGTTTCTTGAAACATTCCACAGCCTGAGCCTTCCCATACCATGGGTAAGGCTTCCTTTCTCCTGGCCTTCCACCTAGTCTTAGAGGTCTGTGGTTCCTGAAAACAAATCATTCTAGTATGAGTAGAAGAAAGCACAGAGTACCTCAGCCTTTTCCAGGTCCTTTGTCCCCCAGTCCTATCAGCACTGTGGTCTTGTTTCCCATAGTCTTCATTTTCTTCTTATATGCCGGGAGAAGCCCTTCTTATTTCTCTTCACGACCCTCACTATATTCAACTCTAGATGAGCTTTGGCTTTCTTAACTCCTTCCCTTTTCACTTGCACAATATGTCTACATACCTGAGTTATCTCACCCTACTTCCACTTCTTGTACGCTGCTACATGATAGCAGGAGATGCCAAGAAGGAAATTAGGTCTAGGATTTCTAACTCCAAGGCAAAGACTAAAATATCCCCTCTAGTAAAGCTTCACAGCTGTGAGAGAGGAATCAAATAGGGTGTTTATGAGGTAAAATATGGTGTAAACACCCTTGAGCTAGTTCAAGTTAGGCTGGCATGAATATATGCTGGAGAGCAATGCTATGCAGAGATAAAACTTGAGGCTCCAGAGCTTCATAAACAATTAAAGCAGCAGCCAATGAAAGCTTGAAAACCCTGCTTTTAAGTACAGTTAAGTAGCTCAGGTGCCACATTGACTTCATAAGCATATATTGTTTCAACTTCAGCAGCTACTTCCATTGGCACTAGCTTTGCACATTTACTACCTTTTGGTATAAAAATAGCCCAAGCCAGTTACTCTTATTCCTTTCTTCCTTGAACAAAACAAAAGCAGAAGAAAGACAAATTTTCATACATAACCATTTACCCAATGCTTGGAGAACTCATTTGGGGAAAAACTCAAGCTCAAAACTTCTGACTTAAGAGATTTGGAATTAGAATTTGATGCCACAACCTTTTATCAAGTCCTAAATGCTAGGTTAAAATGGACAAGAGGGTTGGAGTCTTTCCTCAGTTTTCAGCTCAGGAAAAGAAAAGCATTAGCTTCAGTCTGGTTTTAAGGTCTTCTAATAGCCCATCAGGTCACTTTAACCAGCTTGAAATCTGGCTGTTGAAAGACTGTCCCACCCTAAAAATACATGCTAAACTCTTTTTCCTGATGCATCTGTTCTCCTGCCACTTGTCGTCACACCACTTCGTGGGTGTATGAGCAATGTAAAAATATAATATTGCTTTTAGGGACAGCCAATTTGTTCATTAAACTCAATGTCTACACATAGTCACTGTAATCTGGCATAAATCCATCCTTCTACCAAGTATAGACATACTCACAATGGTGTAATGTGGCTGTTGCAGCCAAGACAAGGAGAAACTAACCAATGCTGTCTAGGTGATAAGTGCTGGTATATTGAACATCTCCCAGGGAATCACCACACTGAGTATATTTCTTCATCTTCCATAGGATAGTCAGACTTTCAAGTGACTATCAGGAGTATCCAGTAGGTGGATTACAGACTAGAATGTACCCTGCCTTGCAGTGACTGGAGAAAAACCCACATTTTCACCCATGACATTGGAATGGGAACTGAGGGAAACCAACATGGACATCTGCTCCCCAACTCACAAGCAAGTTGGATTTACACAGAAAACTCACAAGCCTAAACACTTGTTCTGTCTAAGACCAATATTCAAGGCCTTGGCAAAATATCTTTTGCATACAATGACTTGATGGTTGCCTACATTCCTTTGTTGACTCTATGTCATTTCTGCTGTTGCCTGTTCACCTATTTATCATTTACTGGGTAGATACGTAGATTACTTGAAACACCCTGCCATGGGTCTATATTTTCTAATTTCTTCCTCTTTTAAGTCTGTTGGGCCTAATCTGGTAACTCTACAAAACACAGTATGGGGCGAAGGAAACTCATTCATATACAAAGCAAATACCATTAGGGGATTCACCTGAAAGAGAAAGGCTTCACACCTTCTCCAACAGGTATTTAATATTCACGTGTGAAGCAGAACTGCAACAGACAAGATGCATACAAATATGTTTCATCTACTCACTATTTAGGTGGAAAATTTGAGTCTAATCATTGCTAAAAATCAAACAAAGCAGGGAGTTGCACTGGATCTTCTGGCTTTCATAACACTCAAACTACAAGGAAAAAAATATGCTCTAAAAGTATATACAGCTGCTAGTACTGTGTGTGAAAGATAAAACATAGATTTTTAAAGTAGTTTTGTAAGCACTTCTAATGGAAACACTCTCAAAGTTCTTACAGCTTTGCTCTCTTTGAACATGTGTTGGAGCACACATTTGTCTCCCTAAATGATTGCAATAAAAATGGTGGTGAACAACACCTCCAGCAAAGCAAATTACCGGCTTGCATGTGGAAGAAATCACTCTGCTGTTGCATTTTCCAGCCCTCTTCCACTTTGGCTTTTACAGACATGAGTGTTCTCTCTCTTCAAAAAAAAAAAAATATTACAGACTCTATACCATAGTGCAGGAGGACTGATTGACTAGAACTACTGGAGGGCAGAACTTATCAACAGGCAGCTGTGATTGTGTCATTTACCTGTCTGCTTTGAAGTCTGCTAATCTTTTTATGTAACATGAAAAAAATGTAAGCAAAGAACTGCTAGTGTATACGCAAAATTTCCTTCTCTTTCTTGGTCTCAATCAGTCAAATACACATGCAAATGCACATGCACACACACAGAGCATTTCTTTCTTTGTTCAACTTTGATTATTACAGTTATCAGCTAAATTCTCTGCAGTTTTGGTTTTTCTTTTTTTTTTTTTTTCCCCCAGATAAAAGCTTTTCAGGAGAATTTCATTTGTACACACTGAAAACTGGCAGAAACCTTTGTCAGTTGACAACCACAGAACTTCCTGATCTTACATTATTCATTTTTAAACCATTATTGTGAAACCAGTTAAAGAATTTTGAAATGGAAAATCCCAGACTTTACAGCTCTTCATTGCTTTTTATCTAGTCATTGCTCTCATTGGCATTTTCTACTTAGAAATAAATGCTTTCATTAAGAAGAAATAGATTTTTTTAGCTGACTAGAATCTTTCATACAGTAATTTTAATGTACACCTTTATTCTAAGAAGTGAGTTTCTTAAATAACATCTATTTGCTCTCTGAAAGCATGCTAACAGTCTTATACAACACACTCCATTAGCATGGAAATGGATTTTTTGTGTGTAATTTATTTTTCTGCTGCTGTATTACATTATAGCTGCAGTTATCAAAAAGAGACTGGGAAATTCTTGTACTTTGAAGTGTGTAAGACTCTAGCTATTTCATTTTTTATTGTACTTCTAATATGTGTTCTAATGAACAACATATTTTGTAATAAGTGTAAGTGTATATCACTATGAAAATGTATTTAAATTTTTCCAATTTTTGAAGCATTTCAAGCAATAAAAATGTTGCAAGAAGCATGTGACTATAGTAGAAAATCCCAGATTTATTAGTATTTCTTGTAAACATTAAGAATTAATATTTCAGGAATGATGAGAAAAGAAAAAAAGAGTAGGTATGAATGAGAATATTATTGTGTTCACCTGAAGCTATTTTTTGCTAATATGAGTCATTCAAAATATACATCATGGAAAACAATTGACAGCAAGAATGTAGCTACATGACCAAAGGAGGTTATTTCTTCAGTGAGATTGCTGAAAAATAATTCCTAATGCAAATTTGACTTTATATGACACAATACTTGGTTCTAGCCTTAGCAGAGAATCACACTGAACTAAGAAAAAACATAAATGTGTTGCGAAAAAGAAGTACGAGCAACTGAGCTTTTCTAGCATTGATCCTTAATACTAGGATAAAAACCTGAATGCTGACGTTGAATCAGAGACAGTTTTGGACGCTTTAAAACTTTCAGTACACAGCAGTAGGCCAACTCAGTCCTTTTTATGGCTATTTTTCTGTGTCACAGGCAACAGATAAGTCTTGTCATGGTTTAGCATAGCAGCTGGGAATTGTAGTTGAAGAAGGCTGCATCTGCCAGGAAGTGATTCTTTGCAGCGAGGTGCTTACAGCTTCCTCTAGACCCAACAGAACCAATCAACTGGCCAGATTGAATACTGGCAACTTTCTAAACCACTTAGAGAGCTGGACATGCCTCTGTGAGCCACATTTTAAGAAGGAGCAAAGCCCGGGAAGCCTCTCTTGCTTCCGGTGGCCAAACAGGTAACTGGTGGTGGGTGGCCGGGCCAGGCCGGGCTCTGCTGGCCGGGGTCAGCCGGGGGTGGCTTGGCTGAGATCGCAGCCGCTCCTGCTGCTGGACACCCCCCAGAGGCCAGGCCGGCCCTCACCTCACCCCCAGAGTGGCTGAAATTCCCCTGAGACTGCCGTCCGGCAGGATCACGTGGCCAAGAGATAAGTGAATTCCAGCTGCAAGGCCTGGGTGTTAACTCTTTAGTGCTGTAAGATTCTTCCAGACCAGATGAAGCCTGCGGACACCAATCCTTTCCCTGGTCAGATGGACAGAGAAAGGAGAAGGTGTGTGAAGAAAACACTATAAAGAGGCCCAAGTCAGTGGGGAAGAAAAACCTGAGACCTTGAGGGAGGAGAAAGAGGAGATGCTTCAATCCTAGAAGCTGAAATTCTGTTGGAAAAAAACCCCATGGTGATGGACTATGATATATTAGACTACCCATTGTAACTTCTTGAAAGCGTGGCGGGGGTTCAGCGTTCAAACTGCATCTGTGAGCAAAAGTGCTTGTACTAGAACAAGCAAATGATGAAGTAGCTGCGATTTGATGAGAAACTTGAGCAGAAATCCCACAAGAGAAAAGGACCTCTGTTCCTAGAGATGAGGATACTCCCAGAGATAGTGTCCTTACGCCTCTCAGGCACTTTGATAAGTGAAGAAAACTTTTGTTTCTGAACAGCTCATCCTTAAAAATAGTACCCCCTTAGCTAAAGAAACCTCGAAGCAGCTGTGGAGAAAGCTGGAAGTCGGGGGAAGGGACTCTCACATGCAAGCAGAGAACCATTCCGGGCAGCTGATTTGCTGTGACATTGGTTTTTTTCCATGGTTTTGACCAAGAGAGATTCCTCTCCCTAAGTGAACTGAAAACCAGAAATTATTATATAGGTGGTGAACTGACTAGAATCCTCAAGGGTTGTGTTGTTTCTTTTACGTTGGTGGTAGGAGGGAGGAGTGGTGGGGGGAGAGAGAGAGAGGTGTTCTGAAGGTTTAGTCTGACTTTTTTTTTCCCCCTCCTTTACCTCTGTTAATAAACTTGTTTATATTCTTTAAGTTTTTGTGCCTGCTTTGCTTTTTCCTCCTAATGCTTATCTCACAGAAAGGACATCAGTTAACCCTTAAACCACTACACAAATTGGTGTTTCTGCCCGGTTACCGAACTGAACCTGCTACAGTCTACCATGGTTTGATAAAAAAAGAATTTCTACTTACCAAGTTATTCCAGTTAAAGACTAATATAATGATTTTTGCTGGGCTCTGTTGAGGCCTAGAAGCCATGGATATAAACTGGGCATAGGGAGGAAGCCAGACAAGTAATGAATTTTTATGCAGAGCATTCACCATAACTCTAAACAAAACAATTTCTACTACTGAAAAAAAATTATTAAAAGGATGACTTTTTCTCCCCAGAATGCTGGTTGTCAGCTCAGTACTCTGTCTGTATGAGTTAGGCTAATTGCACCAGGCCCTCAACAGGCAAAATGTGTGACTATACCAAGATGCATTAGGAGAGAGCACCTGGGTGTTCAGCTGTCCCATGATGGCAGCATATCCAGGTGGTGGAAGTTGTAAATGATGTTCAGTCACTTGCTCCCCGGTCTATACCACCACATGGTGCAGGCTTTCTGCTCCAGGTGCTGAGTTCTGCATTCCTCCGTGCTGTCTTTCCTGCTGTCAGCTGTCCTCAGGCTTGTGGAGGCAACTTCAAACTGGAGCTATTCTCTATGCCAATAAATCTCTCTCTAGTTTAGAACCAACTACAAATTCGCTGATATTGCACTCCTTCGCATCAACCTGGACATCATGGAAGATGTATAAGGTACAGTATGAGGTCCAGTACTGACCTCAAAGTACAATGCTCATTAACAGCAATCAGATGGTTGATTGGCTTTTCCTTCTGAGCCTCTGTGTAAGCCTCTAGTTTAATACATAGCTTTCAGTTTAGCCACTACAGGCCAGTTTCCATGACATCCTTTTATTGCTCTGTTAGATTTAGGCATTTAAATGGCACAGATACATACGTAATCATTATTTTGGATTTTACTACCAGAGTCAACTTGCTGCTTAGTACTCTCAAATTCCTATGCCACTTATGTCTGTCTTATAGGCATCTACAATCCTTAACTTGTGACAAAAACCTGAGATTTTGGCATTTGCCATGTGAAGTCCTGTTGAAATACCTGTAGGAAAAAAAAAAGATTTCTTCTTTCTGACAAAAGATTGCTGTCTCTGAAGAGTTATTGGTTTATAAAGAGTTCACTACTTAAATCTGACTTGTACTGAGGGGGGCACACCCACCTACCTCACTTCATGCAGCAATTACAATAAATTAGATTGCTTCAGAGTTTTCCAGTAAATAAAGCTTTAGTTGAGGATTAGCATCTCTGAGATATAGATACTTTCTAAAGATGTGTGAAATAAAGACATACCATAACACAAAAGAGACCTCCAAATACCTGGTCTAACTGTAAACAAATATTTCAGTGTTGAGGTTTCTTACAGTAAACAAGAATTTCCCCACTCTTCCTCTTTAAGGAGAACAATCTAGTGCATGATGTCTGCTGAGAGCTTTGCATAGGATTTAATAAAAGCAAAGCCAGACTCCATCTGTATGAAATGCTCAGCAGCTGGTAGAAGGAAAGTGTTCCAGAATGGTCTGTGTTTGCAGACCTTCCTGAGTTTTCTATTTCTGATACATATAAAGTTGCTGTGTATATATCATGTTCATGCCACCAGCACTCTTAGGAGATGGAGCCAGAACTCTCTCAAGCTTTATATTCCAAGATGAGAAAAATAAACTCAATTCCCAACACCTTGTACACACTTGCAAGGTCAGGAAGATCACAAGTTTTATGCTGCTGTGACAGTTGGTTATGTCAAAAGTACTTTTTATGGCAATATATATTCTTCATTTTCTCTTCACAAAGAATATATTCATATAAAGAGAAGGTGAAAAAATATAAATTTAGCACTCCTATTGATCAATATTTTTCTTTGCTCATTCTGCACCTTTAAAACTTAATACCCTTGAGTTTGTTCATTTTAAACCATATGCAAATTGATAAGAGATAGAGGCAAATGTAAAAATTGTTTGTTGTTCTCTAACCAGCGCAGAGGACTGTACAAGCCATGGCAAACAGCTTTTCAGTTCAATTCTCTATGCAGCTGCACCCTCTTCAGCACAATGTGTTTTGAGACTTACAAGCAAAATAAATATTAGTTTCAGTAGAGCATCCCCTTCAGCAAATTCAGAGCATGGGAACCATGTTACAAAGGAGAATGTGAGTTTTCTTTGGACACAAACACAGAGCAGGAACATCATCAGAGCAAAATCAGGACTGAGGGCTTTGGTGGGATGGAGTCACCCCTATCAATGAGGTCCAAAATAAAGAAGACAAAGACTGTCTCAAATGTCTCTGGATCCAGTTTTCTCTCCTTCCAGGTCCAAGATGGCTAGTTCTTCACCCATGGCTTTACCACTGCCAACACAGCCTAGAAGGGGTCAGCCGCTAGGGTTCAGCTTTACAAGTGTGCTGCTTTCTCTCACCACATAACCCTCTGGGAGTCTCTGTTCTAGGCAGCAGCAGTTCACCCCCAGAGACACCTACTTCTGCCACACCAGCACACTCGCAGTCAGGATCTGTGCCTGTGCCTTCACAAAAGAGTGAGAACATGAGCGAGAAGCTCAGCCAAAACCCTGGGAAGAGCCATCCCTTCTCCATCCTTTTCCTCTAGAGCTTGGACTCTGGAGTGAAGAGCACCTGTAAAAGAAAGTAAAGTGATCCTTTGGTTGCAAAATCAAAAGGCAGAAACTCTTTAGCCTTTTGGCATATTCTGCTTCCACTCTGTGTTCCAAAGATGGAGCTGTGCAGACTGGTAAGAAAATGTCTGCAAACAGCTAACATCTTAAAGATGAGGCACTTCACAAAACAACCCAAAGATACTGAGACTTTTTTGAATACAACCTTGCAGGCTAACTATCAGTGCCTTAGGAGGTTTGTGGTGATTAACACATCTTTACTGTTTCGGTGCAGGGCTTTGTAGCAGTTTGCAAATTCTAATAAGGCTTCAAAGACTTTTTTGCCATGTACTCCCTTGACTGTGAATCCTCTGCTACACCTGACAAAGGTAGAACGCTTCACCAGGCAGTTCATGCCAGATCTGGTTTTGTGTTTACAACACAGTCATGCTCAGGAACTGAGGAACCAGTCAGTGCTGTCAGCACTCTCTGGCAATGGTGGAAAGTGTCCACAGGAAGCAATGGAAGAAATCTCCAGCCTGGAAGTTGGCAGCCTTAGCAATGCTGTAGTGGTGACAGTCAGAGAGGGTGGAGATGCTCACATTTTGAAACTGTTACTGCAGAAAGACAAAGATGGAAAAGCAAATTTTGAATAGAAGAACTTCATAAATAAATGAAGACAATAGCAACAAAAAGAGAGCATTTATTTTTGAGAGGTATGAGGACCAGGTCTTTGCTTCTTAGAATAAGCATGTCTCAATAGATTTCCATGAAACTATATCAGTTTACCTCTTTTGGGTGCCTAGTTATTTCTATAGTAGAAGAAATACATGGATTGTATTCTCACCCTCTATAAATTGTTAAAGTTCCATTGATATTAGTGGAACAGACAAAGGTCAGGCTCAACTATACCAAAGAACATTCACTGAGTGCTTACTGAGCTTTCGTGTCTCAGCTTCCCTACGTATGCACTCTCATTCTGTTAATTACTTTCAGGAGCTGGGCTCCCTAAATGCAAAGGGCCTAAGTTTGTCTACAAAAGACATTTTAGGATTTTTATGGAAATTTGCTGCAGAAGAGATGTTGTTATTTACCTATGCAAATGTAAATGGTAATGGTGTCCATCTGTAGCCCATCTAGAACACCCTGATGATTGAAGAAGGTGTTATTTGCATTTAAATCATTGTGTCTGATGTAGAATTAAAGAAAGCAAAAAAGATAACAGCCCATTTGTCAAAATGAAGTCTGGTTATGGCTGTCAAAGTTTGTAAGCAAAAGGCTATTTGCAGAGGTGCCTGGGCTGAAATTTTCTCCCCTTCTGGCTTTATGCAAGCCTGAACTGTATTAATTTCTCCATATCACCTCACCTCACAGATACATCTTCAAGAGTTAGGATCATTTCTATAAACTTATGAAAACTGTGTTCTGCCTAGAAATATTACTTCAGGAAGTCACTCATATATTGATTTCTGATGTTGCTGGGTTTAGCAAGATAAGACTTCTAATCCATCTGCTGAATGTTACTCTGCTGAAGATTAAACAGCTGTCATGCCTGCTCCCCCAAATTAAAAAAGAGAAAAAAAAAAAAGAAAAGATTAGTGTGTTGGTGGATTAAAGAAGGTCTATTTTCAGATATAAGCAAAAGACAACAAGGTGTGCTATCTTCTATGTCAGTGTCAACTTCTGAAGCTTTAAAGACCACTTCTATCTACAAAGAGCAGAATGGTAAAAAAACAACTGTGCGATTATTCCTACCTATAAAATCAGAAACACATCACTCAAGGCAAATGAAGGGCTTTCTTGCACCCTGCTCAGAGGTGCAGACTGTTAGTCTACTTAACCACATCCTCCTCTATTCTGAAAACAAGAATGTGTATTGGGTTTTCTTGGTAAGGCTTTGGTAGCAGGGGGCCTACAAAGGTGGTATCTGTGAGAAGCTATCAGAAGATTCCCGTGTGTCTGATGGAGTCAATGCCATCCAGATCCAAGAAAGACCTGTCACCATCCAAAGCTGAGCCCATTAGCAACAGTGGTAGTGCCTCTGGGATGACAGATTTACAAAGGTAGAAAAACCACTAGGCAGCAGCACCTGGAAGAGAGGGGTGAAAACGTGCAAGAGGAGCAGCCCTGCAGACACCAGGGTCAGTGAAACAGGACGGAGAGGAGGAGCTAGAGCTGGGGCTCTCCTGGTGAAGACCCTGGTGAGGAAGGGTGTCCCTCTGTAGCCCATCCAAATCCGCGGGGGAGCAGAGATCCACCTGCAGCCTGAGAAAGACTTTGTGCCAGAGCAGGTGGATGCCAATCCCATGGGAACTCCACACTGGAGCAGGCTCCCGGCAGGACTTGTGGCCCCATAGAGAGAGGAGCCCGGGCTGGAGCAGATTTGCTGACAGGACTTGTGACCTCACAGAGGACCCACACTGGAACAGTCTGTTCCTGAAGGACAGCACTACATGGAAAGGACCCCTGCTGGAGTGGGGGAAGAGTGTGAGGAGTCTTCCCCCTGAGGAGGAAGGAGTGACAGAAACAGCATGTGATGAACTGACCACAGCCCTTATTCCCTGTCCCCCTGAACTGCTGAGGGATGGAGGGAGAGCATTAAGAGAGCAGCCCAAAATACAGCACCTGCAGCCTCCAGGATGAGACACAAGAGAAAAGAGATCCATTTATTATATTTATGCATTATTTCAAAGATATATGTTCCATTTTCTACAAATTCTGCTGCATATAACAGACGTAGCAGTTAAAGGGATATGAAAGCAAATGTAACAATGTGATCATGCATTTATGCTTTAGGAAGACTGTATGTGAAGTCATAGCATTAATAGTATCACTTAACCTGAACATGTTTCATTCTCTTAATTTCATGTTCAGATGGGTAGATTTAATATATCCAGCTTTTTCAACTATCTCTAAGGTCCTACAATAGGCTTCTTGTGGACAGAGAGGAAACTCTTATGACCGCTTTAAGTCACAAGATACTTTTCTTTGCACCAGATTATGCTGAACAAATTGTTCTCTGTTTTAACATGAATAAGTTTAATAATTTCAATGGTACTGCACCGAAATTAGAATGTAGTTTTTTATAATTTAAACTGCAATTATAATTTCTTTAATATAAGATGAGATAAAAATCCAAGGAAAGGTGAAATCTTTATGTCTTTTGATTTTTTTTTCCCTCATTGGTTCAAGCCTAAAGGAACACTTCATATTGTAATTATATTGTAGGGCACTTGAACATTTCTATTGCTTGAAAAGACAGCAACTCATCTTTCCTAATTATAGAAAGTTTGCATTAAAGTGTGCTGTAGATATGCATTTTCTAATTAGTCTTATGGTTTACAGAGTTTAAATTTCTGGTTTTGTTCTGCCTCCAAATACAAAAAACTCCCAAAAAACCCAATACTCCTGTAAAATTTCTTTAGATACTAACACCCTCTTGTTAAAGTTTACAAATGTGTATACTGGTTCAGGAGTAAGTCTGGCCTTTCCCATTTTCATACTCAAAGCAAGAAGGCAATAGAGAAATAGCAGACAATAAGCCCTCTAGAGCAGTTAAGAGTCATCCAAGAGGGACTTGTGAACATCCCATTTCTAACTATTGCAGGGGAAACAAATTTTCCCTTGTCATCAACACATGAAACTGCACCTGCCTTCCAAAGTTCACTCATGAATTTTAAGATGAGAGTGAGACCAGTTGGAAGGCACAGTTGATGTGTCACAGGCAAAACCTGAGACAACCTGAAGGCATCTCTGAACTGTGGGGTTCCCCATCTTATTTTTTAAATTGTGTTATTATTTTCTTCTGCTGCTCCACACTGAAGATTTTTTAGCTCCGTGTATGAGCAACAATATGTCCCTCAAGGTCATTAGAATTACTTGATGCCATCAAAGGTTGTCTTTAGATATGTTTACTTCACATACTTTAAGATTATCCTTGAGATAATTTTCCCAATGTTTCGGCCACCCAGCTCTGCATCTTTGTCTTTCTATCAAAACAATGGGATGCTCCCCTCAGGCACTTGAACTCCATGACATTGCTTTCTTCTCTGAGATATGATGAGAGTGTCAATGTCAAAACTTTTACAAATCTGCACAGCTTCAGTTCTACTTCTTTTGCCACTTGACACCAGGCATTTGCTGAAAACAGCATACATGAAAATGAATGAGTCATTTACATGGCAATCTGTCCAAATCTTGAAGCCATAAAACTATGACAACAGCAGCATAATATTCCCATTCAAAAACTAATTTTGAACTCAGTCAGTGGCTGGAACCATAATTTACCAAAATGTTGCTAGCCGGGTTGATACACTTTGTGATATCATCAGCAGTCATCACATTTCATTACCAAGATAACAAAACTTGGTGGCAGCCTGTATCACACATTATCAGTGGACACTACAGGGGACATTTACAAAGCTAGTCTGTTCTGTGGGATGCACAGTTTCTGGGTTTTGGACTTTTTTTGGTGGACTGTGAGGTCACTGTGCTTTGTAGAAAAGTGATCAGTGGTCAATAGGATATCTGCAGGATATGAGACAATTTTTTGCTTTTACAGGTTTCACGAATATGGAATAATACTTGCTGATGACTGACCTTAGATTTATCCATCAACGTGGCATCACTCACAGTGCTATGGCCATTAGGATGTTATTTGAAAAAGCACAAAATATTTCAGCAAACATCTTTGCATAACAAGACAAAACCTTCTTTCTGATATAATAGAACTAGGTAGTGCTGATCTACTAATCAGGGCAGACAAAAGGACTGTCCACAAATCAGACCAATTCATAGAATCAAAGACTTCAGAAGAATTACGAACATCAGGTCAAAATTTTGGTTTTCCTCAAGATCCAAGTAGCAAAAACAGACAGTCATGGCACAGTCAGAATGGAATCCATGTTAACTTCTACATGTTTTTCACCTCTGCAGTTTCACTAAGAAAACAATTTATTAGAGTTGGCATGTACCATTCCAACAGCTGCTGAACTGTATCATTTCATCTGAAACTGATAATCTCCCTCTTTCATAAGCTAACCAGCTAGATAGACTGTTTTTTGGAAAAGGACGGGGAAGGGACAGAGTGGATATTTGCTTATTCATTCCAAACTAGTCCAGTTTCATTTCTTTCAAAACAGTGACATTATTTTGCTACCAGTGTTTCAAAATTTGTAATGAGCTGGTGTGCATACAGGGTCTAGATCCTCTGTTCAGAGTCACACTGCCCTTAGCCTTGAGTCATCTATCCTGTAGTGTGCAGTGCCATTAATCCACCATATTTGCATAGGGGAAAAACCTTATCAGATATAGATTAAAAACTACAAGATCAGTATTCAGATTTCCTCTGAAGTAAAGGGATATTTGCAAAAGATATTGTTTGCATTCTATCTCAGATGGTTATATGTTTCTGATTCAGCTTTATCCTATAGAATTCAAGCACTGTAACTAAAGGAATGATTTCCTGTTCTGCTGAGATGGACGAAAAAATGTTCAGAGTGAAATCACCTTAATGCCTTAATCCCATTCTCAACATAAAGTTTTTTCTTTCTGTGCATGAATATCAATGAAAGTGTGGACTTACACTTTTGTATTCTAAATAAAACTTCATTGTATAATGGAGTGCTTTCAGAGAGCTACTTAAAAACCACATTTCACTTTAAAATAAATATGTCATTAATGACCTTTTTTTCCATTTAAATCTCACAATACAGCAAATAGTTCAACATAATTGATGCAAAAATATGAAATTATACAAGATTATAGTTCTGTTTCTAAAACCAGCACCATAGGGCAGGGTCTTGTCAGTACAAGGACAGGTAAAGTGGCACACTACTGGAGGAAACAGGAGCTCTGGCACACATACTTGGCAAGAAGAATTTATATATATATTCATCCTTTCACTTTTATCTGACCAGTAATAATCAAAGTGCTATAAAGCAGGAGAGGTGCAGGAAAATAAAAGCAGTAATACACAAGCAATTTGCTTATTTTTCTTATCTTCCCTATATTTTATATTTAATTGCACTTCTTGTCTATTCTTATATGAACTCACCATCCAACTCTAAATCCCAGATAAACAGTAGTAACAGATGTTCAACATCTTGCAGGTCAAATTCCCAATACAGGAAAAAGTATTGAGAGGGTTTCAGTGTTTTTTCATGTGTAAGCCTTTTATACAAGTCCTGGAACAGAGATGGAAAGAAACAGCACTCAAGTAATCCTCTTTCAGAAATCAAAGCAAAACACTTCCATCTGACTTAGCCTCAGTGGGTAAATTATGACTTGGGAACGGAGTTTAGCTAGCAATCAAATTATGGTGCAAAGTCTTTTACTGATCATACAGTTTCTTCTATTCAGAAATTTGTGTAATGCTACTTACAAGAACACAATTTTTCTTTTAAAGAGAGAACAGTGGTTACACACCTGCCAATAGGAATTCAGACACCGACTTCTGGTGTCTCCCAGAACACATATATATTCAAAGGTCTCCAAAGAATGAATTGGATAAAGTGCAATTTCTTTGGAGAGTTAATACCAGTACACATTTGGAATATATCTGTTACTCCTGTTCAAGTTTTAACACAAGTATCCTGTCAAAATTTGAATATGGATATTTAGCTTGTAGTAGCAAAATGAGCTCCAGAAGAAATAGATTCACAGATATTTTCAAGCAGTTTGATTGTTTTCTCTAATTGCTGAGTATTTGAGCTATCATACTTCGTACAGTCTGAACAGAAGAAATGTCCTGAAGCACTGCAAAGGCAAACAAAAACAATGCATGTTTTATGTACTAGTATTCTTCCAGATAAGCCTAAGTATTATCAGTCCCTTAATTTGTAATGACAAAAGAATGATTTAAGTAAATAATGTTTAGTAGATTCTGACTGTGAATGAGAAACTATGTATTGACAAAAATTGATAAATATCTTTATAATATAAAAATTATTTCCACATGCAGTTAACCCAGAGATCCATCCTTTTTTTTTTTTTTTTTTTTTTTCCAATGCAGATATATTGTTTTTTCATTAATCTCCAGTTCCACTTCTCTGGGTTACCATATAAGAAATCACTCTCAACATTGTGTTTGTCAGAAAGCCCCACAGAAAATGGCCTCTTGAACATAACTCTTCTTATGAGTTGTTTACCTACAAATAGTTGCATATCACTAATTCAGCAATGCTTTTTTTTTCCTGAAATCTTATTTCATGTACGTGATCACAAGGAATAATTTTTTAAAAATTTTTCAATTATTATTTTTCATTAGAATTCTTAACCCATAAAATATTTATTCCATATATTAATATTGCCATTATTATTTCTTTAACTACATTAATTCATACAGGGATGTCATTGTTCAATATAGCAGCTATAATTTCTCCATAGAGAGATTTTTAAACTAAATACATACATTTTCATTTATTCATTTTGACAACCCAGTGACATTTCAGTGACAAAGGAAGTTAACATCATGAATATTTTTTACATGCCCTGCAATATTGTCCGCCATCCATAATAGAGCATTGAGCATTGATTTTGAGCACTTGTAGCCCAGGGATACATATTTTTCAAAGAAACTACTTGGTCATGTTGAATAATTTCCATTCTACCTACAGTATCTGATTTGCTTTAGAGGCACTTACAGCTCTGTCAGTAAAACTGAGATTGATTAGGAACACAGCATAGGAATACATAAGGTATGAAACCCTGTAATATACTGAGTCTTAAATCTTTTTACCGTTCAGGTTGGGGTTTTTAACTTAATTTATTTTCATCTAGAAAAAATCAAACCAATCCATACAAGGCCTCTCTTAACCCCAGTCTCAGTTTGCTCTCCAATTAGCTCCTTCTTCAAAAATGCACCCAGCTGACTCTTCAGTTAATTTAAACTTCTTGTTAGAGGTCAAATCCTTGACATGTTCTATATTTCAACAATATGTTTATAGACTGACTCACAGGTCAATGTCTTATGTAACCCCATTCAGAGAATTTTTTGGTTTTGACCTAGTCATTGTTTCAAGCTCTGCGTTTCTGACCAGCCTGTTCTCTTTCTCTCAGAATTTAAATGGCTTTATGAAATTCCTATTGGTCTCTATTTCATTCCAATCACAAAAGGCTAAATCTGCCAAACAAGATATTCTGCCTTTGCAGATTATCCAAACCTGTTGCACTTTTCTTGAATCATTTTGTATAGGTAAGGGCAAGAAATGGTGACATATAAAAAAATAAAACAAAGAATCTTAAACTGAAATAATAGTTACACTTGAAGACACAGACCACCTTGCTTAAGCAAGGTATTCATCAATGAGTTTTTTATCACCCATCATGTTCCAACTGTGCTCTTAATCTCAGCTTGATTTGGCTTGATTTGCTGCATGCACCATATGGATCTCAACCTTGAAGCATTTTCTTTTATGATACATCGATACTGAGATAAAGAATGTCAAGTTAGGTCTATCATGTAAATAGATAATTATGTTTTCTTACATGGATACACAAGAATGAAATTTCAAAATGCAGTATTCAAAGATATTGTGAGAAGAAAAACCTGAAACGATGGTTTATATTTTTATTTTGTTAAGGATTATTATTTATATTATTTTATATTATATTTTTATATTATATTAGATATAAGGATAATTATTATTTCTACAAATTTGAATTGTTCCTGGAAATCTCAAAAGAAATGTTTTGAAGACTATGAAGAAAATGAGCAAACATGAAATAGGAAATACTCTAGGTGAGTAGCTAAGCAACAGAGTGAAAACTAGGAACAGTGAGAATAAAATTTTTAAAAACAAGAGAGGATTTTTCACCATTGCCAGGG
This sequence comes from Monarcha castaneiventris obscurior, assembly GCA_026261815.1. NCBI lineage: Eukaryota > Metazoa > Chordata > Aves > Passeriformes > Monarchidae > Monarcha > Monarcha castaneiventris. Next base: position 835,395 of record JAMPIT010000482.1, read on the forward strand.
AAAGGGAAAGTTTATTAAGATCAAACTGATTGGTAGTGTGAAAATAAGAATTATGGACTGTGACTAGAAAAAGGAGAAAACTAAGAGAAAGATTAATAAAGTAAAACAAGTAGAAGCTAAATATGAGTGTAAGAAGTTCAAAAGCTTTAAGTTATTGAAAAGCATTTGCTGATCAAATTGTCATACTGTTTTCTTTCCAAAAAGGTGATTGAATTATTTGACCTATGTATTCCAAATAAACTTAGATGAACCACTCATAACAGTAGCCACCCTCATGCCACTTATGCTTCTTGGCACACTTCTACAAACTCTTCCCCTTCTAGTTTTCATGATACGAATTTGTGTCATCTGAAGAAAAATGAAGTGTGGTCACCTGAACTGAGAACTACTTCCAACCCTTCAGTGCTTTTTGAAAACGTGCTCATTTTCCTGAGACTCTTCCCAGGCACGTTTAATTAACTAGGACCCATGCAATCTTAGACACTAACTAACTGTTGGACAATTTGGACATTGCCCCGTTCAGTGCACTTTGGAAATCTCATTCTTCCATAGCTAATACTTCTTATGCCACAGAGGGACACTGGGTATTTATATCGAAGATGCTGATTAATTAAAGTATTGTAGCACTTGAAACTTTTCATGAATGTAGCTTTTCATTCCTTAAACAGCTACAGGATTAAGTATCGTGCCTGTGTGTGTTACGTGTGTGTGTGTGTGTGTGTGTGTGTGTCTGAAAGAGCGACAGAGAGACAAACAAATCGACAACAGAGATTAGACTCACTGTGCCTACATGATAGGCTAAAAGAACTTGTGTTGACTGTTAGATGACTAAATCATTCTGTGAATTTATCACTAAATTATTTATAATAAAAAGTTCCATTGCCTTTCAACCAAGGCAATGTATCTACTTATGCAATAAAGTATTTAAAGTATTTTTAGCAAATCCCATTAGAGGTTTTCTGTCTTTTAAAATTTTTGTTCTGTTGCTGAGAAGGGTCTGTTTCAAATACAGGTTATTAATAGAGAAAAGGTGGAGGAAATAATTTTCTTCTTTTTATTCAGTTATCAAAAGAGCAAATCTATTCAAACTTACTATCATAACCTTGCACTGATTTTCAATAGTGACTAGTGATTTTGCAAGTCAGGCACTTCATTTCAAATGACTTAAAACAAAAACCCTCTGGTTTTCAAAATGCTTTAAAAAGTAAACTGCTGAAGAACAGGCACTTTCACTTTTGGCACCTGGTTATTGCAGACTCAATGTAAGATTTGGAATTGTGCCAGATAGGGACCCAAATAAGTTTAACCAACTGTAGAGAGATAACAGAAACCTCTATTTTTGTTGAACTTGCTGGGTACTACTGTGTTTAGCATGTATTATAAAAAGACTTCACTTACTTATATAATTGATTTTTTTAATTTAGTTGCTATCATTGTAATATGGTTACAATGCCAATAACAATAATTGCTCCCAATTTAACATAGGGTATAGCACAAGTAAACAGATGTTAAAGCTAAAACTTTCAGACTGTACTCAACTGTTTTCTGTTTACAAACAGAATTTTCAGATGTTGCTGTTAAAGAAAGCACTAAACATTTATATAGATAGTGGAACATTCAGTTACATTAGAAAGGATATAAGATAAGTAAGAAATTTAAACTTTCATGCCTCAGGGCATAACACTGACTGCCTGGGGCTGAAAAGTAATTTCCCTTTTGGCAGGTTATTCCAAGCTCTTCATTATAGGAAGTATAACTTACTAACCTCTGTCAGGAACAGGTTACTGGACAAATGGACTACTTATCTAAACCCTTAAGATATTTCATGTCAGATTTAGAAAGCATCCATTCATAATGAGGGAAGAAAGGAGGAGAATAAAGGAAATGCATTTCTTTAATTACAGGCTCATCAAAAGCAGGTTAGAAAGTTAAGTACTATAGCCTGATCTTAGATCCTGAGGCAATCAAGTGCTACAGAAAACAGGACCATTTGTGTGATTAATACTTGTAATCAAATGGATGAAACTGTAGGGATTGCTAAAAAAAAATGCTGTTCTATGTTTCATTTATTAATTGAAATGCGTATAAGAAAAAAAAAAAAGAGGATGGTATGTTTAGCTCCCAAAGGATGTAAAATTCAATTTTGACATTTAATAGAAGGATATAAGAAAAGGTTAGATGTTAAATAAAATGCTGAGACATTTGTGAGTGGGATGGAAGAGGAAGATAGTACATGATATGGTGGGTTAATATAGTTCCACAAGTTATCACAAATTAAATATTTTTTTAAATTAAAGCTTTCCTCACTGTGTGTTCAGGGTAACCTTCTATTCAGATACAGCTGCTGCATTTTTAAAATATTCTACACCTTTGGGGTGTTAACTACTAAATCTTCCAAAGGTGAGCCCCTTGTCCAATAACACCATTAATGAATTTCAATCAAGAAAATACTTGGATGATGACATAGTTTAAGTATAGGCAATATTTCTGTGTAATGTTCTGCTTAAAACTCTCTTGAGGTGCAGTTGCATAAATCAGCTTCTGGTTTATATTTTATTTCACAAACTGAAAACCAAACAAATAATCCCACAGCTTCCAGGGTCATAAGGTGTACTGCTAAAACTTCAACAATATGTTACACAACAGTTTTTTAATTAAAAACCACTGGAAAACACTAGGTGACATTAAGTTTGTAGTTGTGGTACCAGATTTAATAGTCTGGGAATTTAATTCACACAAAGGACTTACTGAAAAGGAGTACAGATGTGGTGATGAGAACTCTGCTACCTCTGTGATTCCCAGTCTATCCCCTAAGCCACTGCCACGTGGTTGTCTTGCAGCCTCTGTCCTCTAGTTTTCTCCAAGAACTTCAATTTATGTCTGCACAAAAGTGTAGCTTCTATAGGATGGTGAGAAGGGCTGCTGCATGCTATTTACACAAATCCAGCCGTTTTGGGTGAAATTGGGTATTTTTGGAAGGACATATCCTAAGATATTTGCCACTATTATGGCCACATTACATATTATATAAGCCTATAATGCCACAGGAAACTTTAGCTATAAAGACTCAGCTGTTCCTCTCACCACAAAATTGTGGAAGGTTAAGCTGTCTACTCAGAATTTTGGTTTTCATGATCTTTTTCATTCATTTAGATTTGTATTTTATATCACAAATTGTACATTTTTTCATTAACTGCACAAGGTAATGATTGACAGTGAATGACAGACAATAAGAAGGTAGACTGTGATCTAGGAAATTCTGGGGTTTTTTTCCCAATCTATTCTTATGACCTTGGATAAGATGCTAAATAGACTATGGTAAAAATAGACCATGTTGGCATGGAAAGGAAGAAAGTAGTAACTTTCTTGATCATAATAGCAGTGATAGTAAAATATTCCAAAGTGAGAGAATTATTCCACACTATAGTAAAATACCAAATGATCACCAAAGTTGCACAAGGGCATGCAGGTTCATCAGCTGCTAGACACCTGAGCAACACAACTACAGAAAGATACTTCTTACAGCTGACCTACTTGTAATATGCTGGAAGTCTTCAGACCTCTGTCTGATTCGGGTGGTAAACAAATCTAAAGGAATGAAAAAGATATGTGAAAATTAAATTATGCATAGGAAGAGCTGATATCTGCCATCACTTGACTATACTTTGAGTTCATATGTCCTAGTTGTGATTGTAATGTCTGGTGTATTATTTCGTCAGTGTTAATACTTGAGGATCCAGGCAGTGTAAACTGTTGACTAAAGCACTTTTTCTTGGCTTTACCTTTTTCTCCTTGGATAGGTCTGCACTAAATTACCTATTTTGCAATTGCTTCAGACCTGAACAGCTAGTGCTTTGTGCATGCAATGACAGATTGCTACTATTCATGTTGCATCATCTAGGTATGTTATCTTAAAGGATGAATAGATGGAAGAAATGGAGCTCAGCACATCTTCTGCTATGATGTTTCTTTGTCACAGGAAATCCTGACAACCTGATTGAAGATCTTTAGATTCATTAGATGCTCATTCTTTACTTACAGCAGCTTTTCACTTTCTCAGTTGGTGTTTTGGTTTTCTGTATGAGGCTATGCTGCTGAGATACATAGTTTTGCACTCTCACTTTTTCAGACGTAGTTGTGCATGTCTGCTAAGAGTACTAGCTCCTCATTTGTTTGCAACATCTCTCCTTGCTCTACAAGTGCAGTCTGGCAATCTAGTCTCTCTCTCGAGCCATAGGAAAGGTGTTTATGTGACTCCTAATACATAAAAAAAAAAAAAAAACCAAACAAATCAAGCTTTAAAATATCCTGTCATCATATAATTTCATCCTGTCATTTCTTAGTGTCCTACTCCTTACTTGTGCTCATTCTTATTTAACTCCCATAAAATCATACCTTATTGCATTACAGATATAAGTCAGCACCAAAAACCAGAAGGCCTGTGATTTGAAGAGGAAGATTCTGACTTAGAAAGCTAATCATGATGGCCATGAAAATTTTGCTACTGATTTCATTACTTCCTGAACAGGCTTCTCATTATGTGTTTCACATTTGAAGCTTGAAATCCAAATATGTAAATTAAATAACAACACCTTTAAATATGTGCTCATGTGTGCCATTCTTGCTTCTTTCTGGTATGAAAGGAAAGGTTTGCTCTTCATACTCTGGATAATGAATTAACTATTATGCTTATGATTTCATTGAGCTATTCCTATTCACCAACCTACAGGATAATGTAAAATGTCATGCACATTAATATGATGACAGGATGTAGCAAAATAGCTTCTTTTACAGGAAACTGGTTCCTTAGACGCTCATTACAGGAAAGTGGTACATAAGGGTGCTGTAATACTGTTAGGCTTGCTTCTAAAGAGTCATAATTATCATTCTAAAGGAATTAGATATTGATGCAACTGCCTGCCCAGCATCAAAGGCACCACCAAGTTTACCAAGAACAGAAGACCAAATCAGAGACTATATAAAATAGCTGATGCGGACATCAGGTTTTGTTCATCCATCCTCCTGTTTCCAACAGGCCTGATAAAAAATTAAAACCTTGCAATGAAAAATAATCAATTCAAGTGTTTCATTATTTTTTATAATTAAAATATTTCTATGTCTAACATAAAAGTCCAATCATTGCATTGTAAGTCTATTAGTTCTCCTCCCACACATGATGAACTTGGAGAACCAATGACTGTCTTACACTTCACAGTAATCTTTCATGATTTTGAAGACTGTGCCTTAGACTCTGAAGAATGATAAAGCCAAGGCCCTCCAACATTTCTCATAGGTCACATTTTTTGGTTTCCCTCTATTTTTGTTTTTTCTTTCTAAATATTCCAGTTGTCCTCATTTTTTGTTGTATCTGGTGCCTAAAATCATACCATATATGAATGCAGAAGGAATATTGTTTGCTGTGTTTACAGCCCATACTGCTCTTCACAAGGTGTGTTTTCCTTATTCAGCATATTGTTGCCTCATGCTCAACTACAATCCACTGTAATATCCAAATTTTCTTTTAACATAATCCAGCATGTATATGGGTAGTTACTGCACCAGATTCTCTGCTCATCATTGCCAAATTCAGATCACTGCACTCTAATACCATTCCCCAAAATTATGTCAAGCTTTACAACCATCTTCAGACTTAATAGGCATATTCTCTGTTCCATCACTTCACCATGTATATCCTACATATAGCTACACAGAAATGCATAAATATTTATAAATATATGCATGCAAATATACGTGAATAAATATTCCTCGAGGCATGTCACAGCTGAATACTTGGGACATTTAAACTTTCATAGCCTGTATTAAGTTATGTGATAATAAGCTGGTCTTCACACAGACAACAGAGCCCAAAGGAGCAATGGAAGCTGTGGGAAGCCAAATAATACCATGATTTAACTCCTTTGTGACTATTACAGGAGTCACCAAACTGTGAAAGTCCCACCCTCACAGCCACGAAGGAGCACTGAGGCCCCTGGATCTGCCCCACTGGGTACAACCAACACCAGGAGTCAAAAGGGAGGCTGGCCGGGTCACCCCACAGACTGGTGACGCTGCCCAGGAGTATGGGTTTTGCTGTGGAGTGCAGGGAAGAGCATTTCAGTACTGCACAAGACTTCTGAGATGTTTAGGGGATCAAAGTCAGTGAAACGGGGATGGTTTGGGGAGGATCAAGTGTGGAAAAATACAGAAAGAAGAGTTTTTAACCCAATGAAGAGCGCACCTGTCCAAGCTGTGGGCTGCCAGCTTCTCCATGAGACCGCTGTGGGAGACAGTGTCAAAGATTTTACTTAAGTCCAGGTAAATATCCACAACTTTTCCATCATCCACTAGGAGGGTCACCTGGTCATAAAATGAGATCAGGTTGCTAAACAGGACCTGCTATTCCTAAACCCATGCTGGCTAAACCCATTCCAACCCTGGCTGGCTATGTGATCGTTTTCAAGATAATCAGTTCCATAAGGTTCCCCAGCACTGACGGCAGGCTTACAGGCATGTAGTTCCCTGGATTCTCCTTCTGCCCCTGAGTAATTCTGAATTTACTGCAATAGTACTCAAACAAACTGCATCAGCTTAACTAAGAGAGTTCAGAGACCTAAAGAACGCCTTCTTGGAACAGAGAAAGAGCCTGACACACATAGACAATAAAGTATTCAGATAGTCTACAGAGTTGGAGCATTTAAGAAGAAAGTTAGGTAGAAATAGATAGCTCTCAGAGTGATTGAAGCTATCATCTAACTCGTAAGGCAGATGTGTATGTTCAAAGAGCTGTAGACTTACTTTAATCTTGCCTGAAATTTGATAATTGCATGTTTTTAGCTGAAAATATTGAAAGATCTTTTGTGTGATTTGTTGAATTTTTTAAGTACTAGCCATCTGAAGTAAAACTCAATAAATATGAACATAAGCTGGCTCATATTGATTTTCATTGAAAATGTATCATTTTCCAAGTTCTTTTCACTTATAATGTAAGCAGAAAATTTACTACCTATTCACAGAGTATATTTATAATATTAACTAGATACTAGAATATTAGTTGCATATTTCTTATCTAATTACATAGTTTCAAAGAAATGTGGCAATCAGTACTAATGAAGATTTACTCTACTTGAAACATGAATTAAACATTACCTTCAGATACTGTAATACCATTTGTACATTTTGACTGAATATCTAATTCAACAAGATATACAGGGAGTATTTATATAAAACAAATTATTTTTATTCTGAAAAAGAAAATAGAAATAAGTAATATGTACTCAGTTTAATAATAAAAATAACTTGCATTAAAAACCTTTCACCTACAAAAGTAGATGCTTCATTACTAGAAATTATAGGAAAATCCAAAGTATATGATATTTAGAGGTGGTTTTATTTTGGTTTTTAATATGCAATCAATGATATTAATAAAGGTTCCATGTAGCTACAAAAGAAACAAGGTGAATGTAAAAGACCAAAATAGTTTATTGAAGGTTTTAATAGTTTCTTGTCCAGAGAAGCACAGGTACAGACATAAGCCAAGCACTTTACTGCTTCCAGAAAAAAAAAGGAACATTCAGTCCTTCTACAACCAATTATTTCAAACTTAATTAACATACAATTCCCTAATGTTCGAGATTTTTAAAACCCACCAAACATTAGAACAAACAAACAAAAGAAACATCAAGAATTTCTGGTGGCATTGTAACATTAAGATGTCACAGGTATTTGCTGATATGACACCTGATGTCAAAGCACTTGGCAAAGCTCTTACAGGTGATGGTAAAACCGCTGCAGCTCTTTCTGGTTACACTTCATGTCAGTGTTTTCCTGTCTGGACGTTCAGATCACTCTTGCTCTCTGTGCAGTGGTTTGCGCTCTGGAGGTAGCACTGGTTGTAACTTCTGCCAGCGTTGTGGGGGCCACAGAATATGAGTGGCTCGGGCATGTAGAAGTCCAAGAGAAACCTGCAACCAAAATATGTTATTAGGTAATGCAAAAAAATCAGTATGTGAAAAATACAAAGCATGTGATGATTTGTTAGAGCAGTGGGAGAATACAAAGCAGAAGAGTGAGTACTCTCTCATGCATGTAATGAGGGGAAAAGAAAATGTCTTTAGTAACAATTTTTTTTTCTTTTTTTTTAGATAAAACATCTTCTGGAACTCCAAACCGCTTGCTGAAATGCACTATGTAACAAAGAACTAGGAATGTTTTTTTTTTTTCATTTTCAAGAATAAAAGCTACTTAAAACAGGTGAGGCATTCTATAATCCACATAAAGCTTTTTGGTTATTAGTTATTCTGGGTCCAGAGAACAAATTTCAAGTCTCTCTTTTGAATAAGTTAAACAGAATCTGTGTCTCAGATTTGAGCCACTTGTACTAACCATACCAGGATAGTGGCTTTTCTAAAAAAGCTGTGCTTAATATTTATCACTCTCATTCAAAACTCCGTTTTGTCTTCAACCAAAAATGAAAATTACTGTGAATTGTGAAGATTTCCCTGAGAATGAAAATGTATTTCTCTACAAATCAAAAACTTTTGAAGTGCTAGGACTACTTACACTTAATTAATATGTTTTTCAAACATGTTTTACCATTTTATTATTCTTTACTTCAATAATTTTACTTCACTAATATTTTACTTCAATAAATCAAAATAAAATTCAGTTCTGATATTTTGTATAAATGAATCAGAGATGACAGTTTAGAAAACTGAATTGCTTAGAAAATCTTAAGTAATTGATAAGACATTTTTCATATATGGTATGAAAACGGCTAGACTAAGTAAGAATAGCAGTCACAATTTCAGACTGAGATAAGACAGTCCATACTTAACACTGAAATTAAGTCATTTTGTATGGAGTTAATCTCAGTTAATTTGAAAAGCCTGCAGGATAAACTTCTGCATCTTAAATTAGTTGTTTAGACTTCTAGAGAAAATAGCATGTAATAAGCATCCAGCACCAATAGAAAAGTTATAATCAGGACAAAAACATGGTTAGAAATACTGGAATGTCTGTGTCTGTGAAAAGATGTAATAATTCTGACTGCTAAATAGACAACAGTGTTACAAGTCTACAGAATTAGTGTGGATGGACTAGGCATGGATTAAAAAATGCATAGGCTTTATTTGCCTTTTATGTCATTATTTCTCATAAGAACAAGGAAATATCGATGATATTAGGCTAAAGAATTTTTAGCCAACAAAAAGGAAATGCTTTTCAGTATGTGCAGGATTACATCATACTTGCATACATTATACAGGATACTGAAGAGACCAGAAAAAAATGGCAAACTGGTTCAAAAAATAATGATGGAAGCAAAGTCCAACACAGGTAATTGAACATAAACAAACAGTGTAGCCTCTATACTCCATATTAGGAACCACCAAGGGAAAAAATGTATATTTGTTTTATTCTTATATTTCAATGATCAGGTATTGGCTGTTCTAAGAGACAGGAATTAAATGGATTTCTGGTTTGAACTTGTACTTTGCTGCTTAAATTCCTATGTAAACTCAGTTCCACTCCATTTCTCATTAAAAAAAAAAAAAAAAGTGATTTTAGGAAGCAGGTAATTCAGCATTTTATGCAAATAGACACCAAATAGGCCCCTAGGAATATCTTCAGCTAATTTTCTTGATTTAATTTCATAGGATTAATGTATATTCACCAGTCTCTCTCTACTACATAATCAAATCAGTGAAGCTGAAGTGGTGTATATCCAATTCCACATTCTGTAGCTTGATGAAGCAGGTGCTGAATTACTTAAATATAATTTGGTTACTAAATAACCTATGATATCTAAAAGAATCTGAAGTGGATCACTGAATTGCAATCTAGTATCATATTTCACTGGCTTGATCCCTTGCAGGGAGCACTTTTATCCCAGATCCATTGCGTCTTTTCCTCCTACATTTAAGTAAAGGACAGACTGCCAAGCGACAACTCTTTTTCAATACCATTGAGAAACATTTTTTAATGTCTTGACACACTTCTGTGTAGTTTAAGTTTAAGTTTAGTTGATATTTATGGAATTCACAACATCCTTTATCTTAATTAGCCCATATATTACCCAATGTAATATTACTAAGTTGGGTCTTTTTCCCTGAGCATACAGCATGATAGCACAAACATTACAGGCTGGTGCCAAAATATAAAACCACAGAAAATCCCACAGCTGCATATAAAATGTGACAGCATTAATACAAAGAAAAATGTTAAAATACTCTTTTCAAACACAAATAACATCTCATTTTCAAAGCTCTGCGTTTTTCTCAGTACATTGCTTGTTACTGATGCCAGCAGGAGGTCTGCAAACTGACTGAGAATATAATAAATGAATCACAACATGTTTTAAGCCGAAGCTGGGAATAATTTTGCCCAGAGGATTACTTCTACTGACCATCATCTGCCTTGAAACTAATAAAGAAATCTCCTTCCTATAAACATGATTTACAACATGACTAGAGTTAAAAAGGAAAAACAGATATTGTTGGGTGATGGAAGCCTGTGCTAAATAACAAATTACATAGTCCTGATGCTATAGGACTTCTTTTATAATAACTGAAAGGTTCACTTTAAAAGCACCTTGATGTTTGACTTCTGCAAACAACCATAATAACTTTTTTTTCATTGCCTATTATTATTCTGTACTTACCATAGCAGCCATGAATTTCACTGAGGAAGAACGGAATTGTTCGCAGAGAACAACCTGCCCTTGTTAACAGATTTACCCTCATCAAGGTTAGATATGAATGAACCCAGAAGGGTGAACTGAAAAGCTACACTTTCTGTTGTAACAGTGAAATACTCAAATAATCTATTAATTAATCACTTCACTTATAGACATTATTTTCTCTCTTTACTTAAGAAAATAAGTTTATCCCCTTGAAACACTGTCTTAATTATAAGAAAAATCAGTACTTTCCAGACAAAAATTCTTTGAAGAACGTATTTCCTTTCTGCCACAGGGATGCCAGCAATTAAATAGTTGGGAGTTATTTCTACATTATGACCTATTTCTTATTCGTGCTATGGCAACAACAGACACTATATTGAATTGAATCCACATTATTGTGCCTAAGCTGAACTGTTTAAGCTTTTTTTTAATCTTTGAATATTAAGTTGAACAACTAAGAAGTCACTTTGTTAACACAGCAATTTTATCTGCAAAGTAAGTTTTGAATTAATAATACTGTTTTGACACTGTTACTGTGCTAAAAGCATATTTTCTCAGTGTTTGCTTGTTGTTAGTATGTTAGCTGTATGGAGACTGATTAGTTTTGGCACTGCATTAGGAAAAGATAAGCCTGAGACTGATAGTGCTATCTGCAGTGGTACTTACAACAATCTTGCTCATTTTGTCCTAACAGGCTGGGATAAACCACCTTTATTAGTATGAAGTCTTACAATAATATCACTTCCTCTGGTTTTAAAATACATCAGCACAACAAGAAAAGCAGTATTCAGACTGTACAAGAGTCCAACAAACAACCGTATACATGTACACAGCATACAGTGGAGCACATCAAAATTTCTATGGAAATAACAGGTATTCAGTTTGGATCTCAAGAAAAGGAAAGTCCAGACAAGGGTGTGATCCTGTGTACTGGTTTTGGCTGGGGTAGACTTAATTCTCTTCACCATGGCTGGCATTAGACTGTGTTTTGGACTTGTGCTGAACACAGGGTTGATAAAATAGAGATGTTCTTGTTGCTGCTGAGCAGGGCTTACACAGAGCCAAGGCCTTTTCTGCTCTTCGTACTGCCACTGCTACTGGCAAGGAGGCTGGGGGTGCTTGAGATGTTGGAAGGAGACATAGCCAGGACAGGTCACCCCAACTGACCAAAGTTTTATTCCAGACAGTATGAAGAAGAAAGATGATCTTGTTTCCTCATATTTCAGCCTAGAAAAAATTCCATACTCCTGTCTTCTGGTCTCAATAATAAATGTTTAAATTGTACAAATCCCCTAAAATACCACTGAAAGAGAACAACAGCAGTTACCCAACAAACTAGAAATAGAACTAAACTACAAGTACCACAGATTATAACCTGTGTACTTGAGAAATTTCATCAACAGTGAGAAAATTACAATTTCAAAGGCCAGTCTCTGTTTTTGTAGTCACTTTTGCTTTAGTCTTTTGTATTATAGCAATATTGCACAGGCCTCTCAAAAGTCATGGCCAATGGTAAACATGCAAACACAAAAAACTAACATTTTCTTAAACCAAAAGAAGATGAAGCAATAAAAACAATCAGAGTGTTTCAAATTATATTTTCTATTCTCTGAAGTAATATATTCTCATTACATTTTTTTTCTTCACATGCAGGTTAGCTAAGAAGCTTTACATATGGCCTTTCACATAGCACTATGGAACATCAGGTATATACAAAATTTCCTTCTCAAATTTTCTGTTTCATAACACAAACTCATTGGGAGTGGTCAGGAGTAATTCTGGAGCTGCAGAGGTCTATTCAGACTATATTTTACTGGCTGGATACTTGCCAGCTCTGAGAGAGGCTCCAAAAGGTGCCAATACACATAAGATGAAAAATCCTCTAATATTGTGAAACCCTGAGTGATTTAGAGATGGCACCATTGGAGCAGGCATAGAGTTTCAATAAATTTTCCCAGATCTAGTAGTTCATAGCCCCACTAGCTATATTCCACCTGCCAATCAGCTGCAGTTTGACGATACAGGTTTTCTTAAAGACTGGGTATGGCAAATTTGCACATATGTTGAAAACTGAGTAAAGGGACCAGGCTAATGAGAAAAGTGAGGAAAAATTCAAGAATATTTCAGCCCTCAAAATCAAAAGAAATCCTTAAGATAGAAACATGTATGCAATTACGCAGTATTTCAGCTATAACCCTAACAAAAATATAATGCCTGGAACAGACACTTGTGCCAAATTAGATTGCATGTCTTTAAGAAATGTGGCACTGGGTTTTGATATTAGATGGTAGCTGTAAAATGGTCTCGCAGAGAATTGTCCCAGTAAATTAATCTCTCAAAAAAATCCATACTTTAATAGAAAGTAAACATCATTGCTATTACATTCCATCTTTTGTACATGGTTGAACCTTGAAACAAGTACTATCAAGTGCAGTAGTAGGAAAAGGGCTCAATAAAAATAAAATCCTGTGGATTACAGTAAAATCCCAGAGAAACCACTTCCTCTAGTAGAAATATCTTGGACAATGAACAGCAACAGAAGAAACAAATATCCTTCACCTCCTCCTTTTATGAATCCAAGAATAACACAAATATTAGAATCAATAAATCATTTTGTAAATAAACCCCAATAGATGTTCTTTAACTTATATCAGCTCACTGAAGGTTGATGTAACGAGATGCCAACTAGCTCATGAATACAAAAAGTGATAAATTCCTTTCTAATACGTAGCAAAGTGCCAGCATATTCATCGTTCTTTCTTCTCGTAACTGAAGAAATCAGACCTAATGGAGCCACACAGATCTAGTGACAAAGAAAAGAATGCAGCCCATTAATTTTGTTACTAAGTGTTCCATTACAGTTCCATTAGTTTGATAGCTGAAACAGCAGCTCCAGATACAGATAAAACATCCCATACATGTTTTCTTTCACAGAGCTAGTATATAATCAGTAAAGGCCTGTATTAGTTATCAAATTTAGAAGTGTTCATTTAGATAGAAAATATACTTTTAAAATCTGAAAATATATAAATGACAGTTATTTTATTTTAAGAAAGTCTTAAACAGTGAAAATATACACTTAAAAATGATGCACATATCACATATAAGCACAGAAAAAAACATAAAAAATCATGTACAAGAGAGAAATATATTTAAAATGCAATGGTTGATTCCCGGAATTAATAAAATTTGCATGTTATACTAATGTATAGAATTAGCACAGAATAGCTGAGTGACATTAGTATAAGAATTGTGATTGTTCCAATCCAACACAGTTTTGCAATTTAAGCTATTCGTATAAGAAGAGGTGAGCACGCTCGCTGCATTGTAATGAAAACTCAGGTTATTGATTGAATTGAAAAAAATGTACTAAATATCAAAATAATTGGATTGTGCTCTCATTTTTCTATCATGTCTACATGCTTATATAAACCTAAAGTTACCAATGAGGAAAAGGAAGGAAAAGGTCACTGAAAATAGAATATATTTCACATATGAGATTTCTTTACAGTTAAATGTGCAGGAAAAGACCAGCTAACATTGAATCATAATTGAAATTCAAAGAAGCAGCACAGATTTAAAGGAATTCAGTATAAAGTGGTGCATCTCTTTTCGTCTCTTGAAGGAATCAGCTGTCAATGCCATTGCCTAAATTAAACACAGTAATAGGCTTAGTACAAGAATTCCACAAACTGCATTCTGTTTCAACGCCTCTTCTTGGAATTGTCATGGATAAATTATTGAAAAGACCACTATAGCTAATTAACTTCACTCCTTCACAGATTTTGCTGTGTTTTCTGTTCTCTAAAGACATATTTTTAAAATAGAGGTTAGCATATAACACCTCATTACTATTCTTTTTTCTTTGGTAAGTATAGCAGTCTTAGCAAATATTCTTTCTTGTTTATGATTAACAGAGCCATTATGCTAAATAGGCCTACAAGAGGATTTATAAACCAATCTATTATTTATTTTAGATTTCTAGTAATAAAAATGGTGGAGGAATTTGCTTAGTGCATAGTATGATGTGCTTTGCATGCTGCATATACATAAAAACCATTTAATAGTTAAAAGCTTTTTAATGTTTCACTGGATGATGCACAAAGTTCCTGACTAAACAGGATTGTCACTAAGTCATGTAACTCAACAGAAGAACAAAATGTACTAGCAGCTCTCATGAAAGAGACACACATAAAAAAGTCATAATATATTTGCAATTCAGTATTTTAAGAATTGATAAATCAAGTGGCAGGAAGAAAAGAATTATTAAAACACATTTATTATCTTCACCTAGAAAGTATTAGCTAATTCCAAAAATCTATGCATATTAATTTTTTTAGGAATACATAAAAGCCTTCAATGTGAATTCCTGTTCAGCAATGTATTGTATCAGTGCCAACAGTCAGAACAATGTCAGGCTTAGTGACATTTTTCAGCTTACAACACTGATATTGATTATGTGCACTGTCTTTTTTGACTGAACAATTAGGACACTAAACAGAACTGCTGTACATGACAAATTAAGTTGATTTCCAGTTTGGTGCCATTGCATGTCACTAATTTAGTTACAGCTGGAAGCTTTGGCAAACACAGTGGTACAGAGCAAGGCATTCAGGAGCAACCGAGTGGCCCCAAGAGCTCACACACTACCCAGGGACTCAACTCCTCCTCACTACTCTTCTCCTCCGCAGACGCGGCTCATCCCCACAGGCTGGTCCTCAAGCAGAGGCAGCCATGCCCTCTGTTTTGTTGCCCCTCCTCTGCAGTCCTCTGTGCTTCCAGGAGAACCAAACTTCTGCATCCGGGCACTGCTTTGGCCAGGGAGATTTACCATGATGCTCTGTGCAATATGGGACAGAGCCCTGGTGTGTTCCTGCTCTGCTTCCATTGCATGCTCACGGATAAAGCAGGCCCTAATGATGAGTGGCTAGTATTCAAAGCTGAGCAACCTATGATGACAGGTGAAATTCCCCCAAATTTCTGTGGAAATCCACAACTGTGCCGGGGACCACGTGTGCAAACTGGGAGAGATGACATTTCAGACTCATTCAGGAGAATTAAAAAGAAGGGAAGGAGTCCTACTGGAGAAGGAAGCAGTAGGCTTTAATTTCTAGATACACTCAAATTCTTCTTCAAGACAAGTGATGTAAAAAGCCCCCACATGCTAGTTGCAGCTAATTTCTATTCTTCGCATCTTTTCTAAAAGCTCAGAAAAGTACCTGATCTCATGGGTCACAAATCACGGCTATTTATGAACTTAGAGAAGTACCAAAACTAAAGAATGTCATGGAGATCATCTCATCCCACTAATGCCTTTTCTGTCTGTAGGAGTAGGTCCAGCCTGAACAGTTCCATCAGTGAATGCTGTGATGGGACAACATTGGGAGAATTTGGGAAAGTTCATTATCTTAAATTTTCCTTGGCAGATGTGTTACGGTAATTATCAAATGCTGAGGTAAGAAAGAAAAAAAAGAAAGGCCAGCAGTAGCCAGAAAAGTTAATTTAAGGGAATCAGTGAAAAATTACCTCTTAATTAAAACAAAATGGTACAAGACCTTACGATATTAAAACTGTTACTAGACAAAGCAAGCCTTTTCTAAGCTAAAATGCTCATAAGATTTTCAATGACAATAGCTTGTATATACAGCATACATATCTGTCATTCGGCTCAGAGCTTCTGGGGTTTTTATCACGTTTTAGATTTAGTCTGATACAAATGAAGTTGTTGCAGTACTCTTAATAAAATAATTTTTCTCTTACCTTAAAAAGACAACTGTTCCATAGACTATCCCACTTAACTAAATATTTCAAAATACCCTTCTGTGAGGCTTCCCTATATTTTCTTTTAAAATGGCGACAGAAACAGTTTGACTTACAGAAAACATGCTGTTGGCAATATGAGCTATGAAAAGCAATGGGGAGTAAATATTCAATGAGCAGTTAGGATATCAAAATGTCATTAAATAGCTGCATGATATGTTATTAAAATTATAAAAGACTTTTTAATAGAGCACTTTGTGTGAGGATGGCTAGAGCTCATCTAAATTGGTACATTTCATAAAGATAATTCTGTATACGTAATCTCCCCAAGTTGATTTACTGGAAAAAACCCTACAGAAATGCTTCAAATATATACAAATATTTTTCTCTTCCTTATAGCTATAATAATAGCTATGAATTTAAGACTACTAAATACGTTCTCTCTTTTCTTTATCTGATTCATTCTGTATTTTTGTTAAAACTGTGGAGAAGAAGATTAAATTTAATAAACCTAGCATTTACTT
The DNA here is from genome assembly GCA_026261815.1 of Monarcha castaneiventris obscurior. Taxonomy (NCBI): domain Eukaryota; kingdom Metazoa; phylum Chordata; class Aves; order Passeriformes; family Monarchidae; genus Monarcha; species Monarcha castaneiventris. The sequence goes on from JAMPIT010000482.1 coordinate 852,357, forward strand.
TATTTGGAAAAAAATCTCAAGAACATTAATGTTCTTCTTATTTAATCTTACTATTATTTAGCATTGTGTTTATATAATACTGTGACATAGAAGGCTTCTTTGTATAATTCAAATCATACAGCTATCCTTTGACTTCATAACAGAATTTATGAGAATAATTGACACTATATACTTATGAATATATTTTCTCCATCCTATGTAACCAATCCTCTTCAACTTTTCTTTCTTTAGTTCACTCCTGGTTAGCTTAGGATAATGGCATAGAGGTCTTGCAGAGAAAAAACCGTTTCACAAAATATATCAGAAATATAACAAGATACACATCCTTATCAAGATATAACCTTTATCAAATACTGTTGCAGTTCTTCCATACAATCCTGAGTCTACAAGGATTGCACATCTTACATGTGAGATGACTGTTTAATTCTCCACAGAAAACTCCCTCAGCGAGGGAGTGCTTATGGAGAAGCCAGCTTTATAGAGCAGTGACATGAGAGATCAAGTCCCCAGGCCTGGCTTCTGTACCAGCAGCCCCAGAAGACTGATCTAGAGGAGAGGCAGGGGACCAGCAGTCAGCTCCCTTTAGTTAAGGGGACATCAGAAAAACAACGAAGAATGGGAGAAGCCCACATACGAGTTCCCTGGCCATTAATAATAACCATATTAGAGGTTCAGTTAATTGGCCTAAAGAGAGGTACTGCCTTCTGCCACTTGAAATGTACCAGGAAACCTCTACTGGCCATTGTGCCTCCTCATTCAGAAGGGCAGAGGCTTCTTCAAAGTCCTGTGCTGTACCTTCACAAGGCACGTAAAATTTGTCTAAGATTCACTAGGACATAGGAAAAACAGCTTTGTGGACAGCTAGAGTTCTCTCATGGGTCTCTTCAAGACCTTCGGTATTCATCTTGGCACACACTCACCAATTACTTTTTTCTGTTTTACCCTTGATGTCCAGCCTTCTTTGCTGTGTCCTTGCAGAACAAGACAGGATAATAAACCAAGTAACTGAGTCACAGGCTGCTCCTTTCAAAATGAAAAAAGGTACCTTTGTCTTTAGCTAAATGCAGTAACCAGTGGTGGCTGGAGGCCAGGTGCCACCAAAGTCGTTCTATCACTCCATTCCTCAGCTGGGCAGAGGACAGAAAATGTAACAAGAGGCTCATGGTTCAGAATAAGGACAAGGAGATACCACTCACCAGTTACCGTCATGAGCAAAACAGACTTGACTTGAGGAAATTAATTTAATTTATTTCCAATCAAGTCAGGGAAAGGTATTGAGAAATAAAAACAAAATTTAAAAGCACCTTTCCCCCACCCTTCCCTTTTTCCCCAGTTCAACTTCATTCCCAAATTCTCTCTCTCCTCCCACTGCAGCAGTGCAGGAGGACCAGGAATGGGGGCTGTCATTGTCTCTGCTGCTCCTTCCTCCTCAAGGGGAAAACTCACACTCTTACCCTGCTCCAGGGTGGGGACTCTCCCATGGAAGACAATCCTCCATGAACTTCTCCAATATGAGGCAAGTCCATTTTGGAGCTGACTGACATTGACTCTGATGGACGTAGGGGAAGCTTCTTGCACGCACAGCTTCTCACAGAAGCCACACCTATAGTGTCCTGTCCCTGCCCCCTAGTCATGTTAAAACCTGGCCACACAAACCCCATAGACCAGGTTTAATCCACAACTTTACCATCAAGATTTATATTTATCTCAAGGAGAAATTAAAACTTGCTCCTAAGCTCTACATGATAAGCAAGAAAGTAGTGAAGACTAATGAATTCAGTTCCCTGCATATGTAATAAAATATTCTCTCATAGTCATAATCAAGCCATAGTTCAGCAAAGCATGTGCTGAACTTTAAATATTCAAATAATACACTTGAGCACATTATTAAAATTAAGTGAAATAAAATAAAATGAATAAATTTCCAGGGAGCTGATGATCTAGATTTATTAACTCTTTAAATGACTCAATTTTTCAGATTATATGTAGCTATTAAGTTATTTTAGCAAGGTATAACCACACAGGACTGCCAAGTCATCAGTACAGGAAAAGGATTAGCACATTTAGGATTTAAAAGATATAAATGTTAAAACTTAACACCACTAACACTAATTTTTTACATGGAGCTCTTTCACTTCCAGTAAAAAAATCAATGTGATTAAAATTCCCTTTAAGTGCTTACCTTTATAAAAAAATGACATAAAAAAAATGCTACAAATCCAATGCTTATTTTGTATCTCAGTGTTTTGGGGGACAAAAATCACATTTTTGTCAGCATCAGACTGTGTAGCCATCACCATTGCTACAACGCCTGAAGATCCAAGCACTGTCTCTCAAATTAGCTGAGGAGACAGCAGCAGTGAAATTGCAGACAGCACAATCTGATACATTTTCATCAGTCTGCTGTGGAGAAAATATATTCCTGTATGTTTACCGAGCTGGTTTTTCTGCTTCAGGATCTTAGCATTCAAAGCAGATAAAAAAATACTCCATATTTTAATGAGATCATTATTAATAGTTCATCTTCTCGCTTGCTAGAGTACTAAATCTCCATCAGCTGTAGGCAAAGGCGATGTAAAGATGGCTATTGCAATTGCTTTCCAATGGATTCTGGCAACCTCCCCACAGCATCTTTGTTCTCCCATGACTGCACAGCTTAAGCAACCCAGTCTCTGCTTGGTAAGGATTCTACATTCTTCTTTCCAAAACATTTTGTGTATTTTCTTGTTCAATGAATATAATGCATGTTTTTCTTGAACAGGCAAACCACCAAATCTACAAAAAGAACAAAGAGAAAGGCTCCCATGTTTGCTTTATTCCAACTTTCTCACAGTGACCTAAGTTTTCATGCTGTCTGGAGCCACACAAAGGCAGAAGTGAATCAGAATCTGCCTTGACCTCAGAAGTCTGGTGGTATGCACCATTAGCCCATTTGAAGAGAGAAGCAGTCTTGAACTGGAGTCAGCCACACTGTGTGCTTGTAGACTTGAGGATGTGATTCTAAGCATGAGCGAAATACTTTGGTCAAAATCATGATTCTCTAAATGCAGAAAATAAGAAGATGAAAATTAGTAACTAATGATAAGGTAAAGTGTAGCTCTTATCAAATGTGAACAAGTGCAGATTCTCAAGAGAGCTGGACTAAGAAAAAACAAAAAAAAAGGAAGAAAATAGCATCTAGAGCCTTTTAATAGGAGTTTAGAGATGCTTAAACAACACACATCCTGAAATTAGAACACTTCCTCCCCAAACATCAGAAATTATATAAAACCAGTGAGCATTAGTTACAGCTGCAAAACATTCCCAGTTAATACTAACACATTAAATAAGAAACCAAGAGCTTCAAACCTATACTGAGCAAGATTAACCTTGAGCATCCATGGCAACAGCAGAGTCCAGTGCAGCACCTGCTGTGTTCTGCAGCAAGGCAGCCCTCTCTTCAATCTCAAAATACTACCTTATATCATCTTTCTTCATAGTCTCTGCAAGGACTCAGCTGAAATTAATTCCCAGATAGTCCAAAGCCCTTTAGTACACATTTATGTAAGGTACTTTTCGTATACAGATTGTATCTAGATAGAATCCTGATACTTTCCTCCCTTATAAGTCCAGGTACAATTCCTGAGTGCCCCCTCCTATGGTGTCATTCTGGCAGGCTTGTTATCATTCCCATGTGTGTGCCAGCTGGCCTTATCTGCAAGGCTTCCTAGTTGCTGGCTGGTAGCAGTCCCCAGGCATGAGAAACCAGCAACTTTCATCCACTGCTGCACAGAGCAGGACCCTGCTGCAGTTCCCATACTCTCTGCTGCCTAGCTCCATTATACGTGGGAAGGGAATCCACCATAAATCCCCAAATGCTGTTTTATGAGGAGGGCTGGAGAGCAAGGCATAATCACAAGTAGAATGTGGATGACAAGGAATACAGAAACAATTTCCAAGACAAATTAATTTCCAAGTTCAGCCAAAAGGTAAATTCTCCAACAAGAAAGCTAAATCCCATAGCATCTGAACAAATACCTAATTCTCTGACCACAGAACATCACCTTAGATTAGGCCTGAACTGAGATTAATGGGGCATGTCCTATCTCTCTTGTTAGTTTTTTAAACCTCATCTAGAATCAGAGAAGCCATCTCACCTGTCTGATTGCGACAAAAGCAAATTGTTATGGTCATCTTTTAAATCATAAAGAGTATGGCTTTTTAAAGAGAACTTGAGATTCTCCTCTAAAGAGAGGTAAAATGAACATGAAATTTCAACAACACATTTTATATGCTACAGCAGCAATTCAGAATACATAACCAAAAATAGAAAATAATAAAAGCAGTTTATTTTCAGCAACAAAATTTCAGCTGGCCTCAGTTTTTTGCTTTAGTGATTAAAAAAGTTTCTATGGTTTTTTGGTTATCAAATGCTGAGGTTATAAGACATTCAAGTTCGGTTAAGTAAAACCTATTCCCTGCAACTCTATGTTTATTTAAAGTTTTTGCTAGCATGTACTATGGCATTCCTATCAACACTTTTTAATCACTAATATTCATTTCTGAAAATGCTAAACCAAGCCCTCAAGCAAGGTTGTTCTTCAAAATATACATACACAGAAATTGAGATATTCTTCTTTAAATCAACATCGTTCTCAAAGGTGTGACAATCAAAAAGTTCAGTCTCCACTTACCATTCTTTAGTACTTTATACACACTCATTTACATAATGAAAAAACACACACAAAATGTTCTTTTTCTTGAGCATCATAGACATGAAGCTACTAAGAAAGAGATGTCAGAATCTTTATTAATTCAAATTGCATCTTACTTTAGCCACATTTATTGCTCCTACACAAACAAGGTTGAGCCAATTTGATGATTATCATTTTAGATTTCTTACTTAGAACTATGTCAAAATTAATCCTTATTTAATGAAGTTTTTGAAAAGGGGTTAAAATAGCAAAATTCTGAAACATGCCCATTAGAACTATTTGTAAGTAATTAAAAATGATAGCTTTTAAATAACTTGTGATTGGATCCTAAAGCCATGTCAGAAATAGTGCTCAGATGACAGCCTGTCACATAAATTTATGCTTGATATATGAGCCCTGTGGATCACTAAATAGTGACAATCTTTATATTCTGTTGAAAAAAACCTAAGTTATAATTTTTGTTTTCACAATTATTTTTTTCTTCCTTTTCCCTCCTACTTCATGACACCTAGTTCATTGACGTTATCTTGCTGAACACTAGAAAATCTTTAATTACTTAGTCTGTGTCCTCCAACTTTTCCACTATCAAATGCCACTGTTACAATGCAAGAGAGCCATAAATTGAACAGAAAAGGTAACCAACTGCTCATGAAGATGTAATTTTTCTCAGTTTGACAGAGACACTAACATGATGAGCTATGGCATTTCTGTGTAAAATCCTTTTTGGATTTGGAGTGTGTCACATTCTATCACTCAGGAGTCAACATTTTGCTCATGACATTGCACCCATAGGGAAAGCATGGGTGTGAGTTTTTGTTTTGTTTTGCTATTTTAAGAGTATGGCAAGGATTAAAGTAAAGGTTCTGAAAACTTCTCAGCCTTCAAAGTGTGGTATAAAATCTGTCTTTAAAAAAGATATTCATAAATATGAAGTGCTCTTTATTTTTCATAAAGAAGACACTTGAAGTGCAGAGTTTTTGAAAATGTCCTGGCTAATAAAAACATCAAAATCATTTTCGTTAACATTTGTTTGCTATTCTACAGAAAGTCAGTTAGACGACAATAAAATAAATTAAAAGTCAAATTTAAAATAATAGTATCTTTATTAAATAAACCAGAGTCAGTGGTAGAAGTTAAACATGGAAATTTTTTTGTAATTTCTTGATTATAATAATAATAATGTCTAAGGCTTTTTAAGAAACTAGTTCTTACCACTGGTGTTTCCCAAAGAAAACAAAGCTACCCAGGGCTAATTATATGTGTGTGTGTGTGTGTGTGTGTGTGTGTGTATGTGTGTATACATATATATTTCTTTGCTTTTTAAAAATGATACATATTGTATATAAAAAGCCACAGTCAACTGTGAATTTCTTAATGTCTTATTTTCAGGTGTAATTCGAACATTGACTGGAGTCTGGAACCTGTCCCCAAACTGATTAGTAACTTACTTGAAAGCTTGTTGCTGTAATTTGAGAGGACTATTCCTGTAAACCAGGGCTATTGCTCATGTATAAGGACACCTTAGTCTGACCCTAAGATTTATTTAATTTCCTCTGCAAAAAGAGAGATTTAAAAAAAAAGAAAGAAAGAAAGCAACAACAGATTTATAGAAGGTTGTAAAACGTGTATGTCAAACTTCACCTCTGGAATCTTACAGGTTTCAAACATTAATTTATAGAACAGTGTCAGCAGCAAGGCTCAAAAGTACTATTATTCTGATATAAGTAGATGACAGTCTAGTATTGCACTACGTTTTGCTTTTGATGAGGACTATTATTTCCAACAGGCATAATATGTAACAATGCCACAGCTTGTCATGCCTTATCTGAAAAACATGAAAGCTTGCAACAAATACATAGATTTATGAATGTCACTATTACACAGGCACTGTTTTTCATGGTACTTACTGAAGTGCTTATGTAAACATGCTGCTATTCATGGGGGGGAGGGGAAAAGGAGAAAAATATTTAGATAAATTCTAGGTTTTACAAGGCAAAAAAACCCAAGCCAAACCTCAAATATTTTGTTTTCTATTACAGAATTGTGAATGCTACTAAAAAAAGTTCTTTTCAGCATTAAGAAGTGTTACTGACCTGAGGGACTTGTTTAGAGAACTTGTTTATCTAACAGAACAAAGCCTTATGCAAACAAGGAGGAACACTTGCTCCCTCCAAAATTTCTGAATCTCTTGTCCATTTATGTAAGATAAGATATGAACAGTGAGCAACCAATTGCCTCACAGTCATTAGACTCAGCTACTAGAATATAGTGCAGACTATGGTAAAATTTACAAGACTGACACAGTGCTTATTAGATTTAAGGGATATAATTGCATTTGATTCAACAGACATTGGATTTAACCTCATTGGTATGTTTCAATATCTATTGAAGCATATGGACAAATACCCACAAAAGGAATCATATGCAGGCCCTTATTCGGAGCTCTTTGGGTGAATGAAGTAATAGATTCAAAGATTTTTAGCATCCTTGGCTTATACTGTTGCTTTTTTTCTTAATTCAAGGATACTTGTCTTTACATAGGAGAAGTTCCCTAGCCATCAGCAGAGAATGAGTTCAACTAATTTCTCTGTATTTGGAATACATGTTGCAATCTTGCCTTCTTTAGAGAGACTTCATACACAAACATCTCTCTGGCCCAAAAAAGAGGTTTGTGCATGCAGGAGGGATAATAAATGAAATACCTTTTCATTTTTGATAGGGGTTTTGATAGGCTAAATTAACATAATACATCTCGTGGAGTGAGACATCAAAAAAAGATTGATTTAACCTGGCAATTAGTACTTTGTGCTGAAGTGTTCTGATGTCCAAAACAGAGAGAGACAATCATGAGAGAGCAGTGGTTACTGTTAAGGTATTAACCTTATCTGGAGAAGTTTAAAATGCATATTAAATTTAGTAAATTAAGGTTATAAAATTGAGTTTGAGAAGACATTTAGGTCTAAGACCTGAGGTTAAATGCAGACTGATTGAATTGTTTGTTTACTAGACCTCTCAACATTCTCCTGAAATCCCATAAGAAATTCAGCAAACTTGGGTTCTCTCACCTAAATCAATAGCCAAAAATTTAAATCATGCTAAGCTCTGTAGACAACCAGTGGAAAGAGTGGACTTTGACATTCTGAGGTAGACCAGCAGTAAGTTGTATTAGTTTTCCCCATTTCTCTCCCTTGATTTTAGAGGGAAGCTAGGCAACTGTGCTATTAATTTGGGTGTCTGTTCAGGGCTTATGATTAGATTAAAAGAATCTGGGCTTCTATATTGACTTAAAAATCATGTAATGTTCTCCATTAAAATCTATCTGTTCAAAAGATATCCTTGAAATAAATGCAAGACATCATCTGACATTAAATTAGTTTTCTAAATTACTTGGTACTAAATTTAGAGAGGACAACAGCAAAGGTCCCTTCACTGGCCCAGAGTACACTAACTGATGTTGCATTTCCCAGTTTAATGAATAATTTGGTTGGCGGGGGGGGGGGGCATTCTTCCTCAGAAAATTCTCAGAAGTCCTTCTTTTTATACTGCAATGCTAAAGGAGAGCAGTAATAACTGCAGGTCGATTACTGAGCATAGGTTACAGGGTTTGAAATCTTAGTGACCTTGAGGGGAATCAGGTTCCAAATGCAATTTGTTAAATACCATTATATTACATGACAACTGTGTGAGTCAGGGAATAAGAGAATAGTAAAGCCAAAGTCTCTTGGGGCAGTCTGATAAAATGTAGCAAAACCTGTCTAAATAACACACTTGTTATATCTAGTTTTGTTGCTTTAAAATGGTTTGCTCAGGAAGCTGCTAAGCTCAGAGGAAGAAATCACCTCATCTCAGCCATCACAAAGGCATTGTTGTGTACTGCTTCTGTTCTAACCATGGCAACACACTGCCACCAAAATATAAAATTTAAAAAAAAATTAAAAACAGTGATGCAACATTAGATTAAAAATATTCATTTCAGATTTAAAGCATAATGCATTAAACCCAAAGATTTCTTGGCTAGCATTTAATCACACAATTTTCTCTTTTTAAATACTCTCAGTTTAACCTCAGTTCCCAGGTTTTCTTTTTTAGATTCCACTTCCACTGCAGTAGATATGCCATGCTTTCTCTATGGGTCCACATCTGAAATGAGTCAGTCACTCTACACTACTTGCAGTCAAAAGGACTTCATCTAAAAGTACTTTAAGATTGAATCTTTTGTGTGAAGCCTGAGCAATCTGCAGCCAGTGAAGAATAAAAAATATATTGAGGACTCACTGCCAGAGATGCAATCGTGAGATGCAGAAATAATTGCTGGAAAATATCACAGGCTGGTGTACTAGTAAAAGTTTGAGTTTTCTCTGCTTTTAGAAGATTCTGTGTATCCAGCCTACATACTTATTTTACTGTCCAGAGTGCATGGATAGTAAAAAAAGTATCATATACAAAATTCATGAGTTTTAATGAAAAAAATACTAATGATCTATTTTTATTTCATTTTTACATACATGATAAAGTCACTGTCGGGTTTCTAGTTTTACCCCCAGTTAATAATAGTCCATGCTTATAGTCATTTATGCTCATAAATATTATATAAATTTTTATTGAGGTAATAGGGTTTATAAATTAAATTTTTCACAATATTTGTCAGGTTTAAATAAACTTGAGGTTTATATTTTTAGTCTGAAATAGAAAAAAAACCCCAAAAAATAAAAAGGAAAAAAAGAAGTTATACTGGAGGATTTATGCTGGAGCTGTGTTTCTGCAGGTAGTTAATGAATATTTTCTCTGAAAAGCTGTATCTCTGAGATAATTTTCTTGCATTTTATACTGTTCTATGAATTATAGAAGAATCCACACTGGCTGCCTATGTTATTTTGCAAGAGTCACTACTCTTTTTAGAAGCAGACTGAAGTAAGGAAAACAGAATCATCTAAGCAGTCACTTAGTACCATCACAGACTTGCCCAAGGTAAAAATGAAAGTGAACTTGAAAATTATTTTGAGAGATAAGGCAGGTTAAAAAGAATGAGGTCACTGTTCCTATGAAAATAATAACAATGATCAAGCAGATCAACAACTGAGACTTTTACAGATAATTGGAACAAATGTTTGTTCCTAGAATATTGTAGCCTTTCCAACTGAAGATCAAAGAATGGCACGTGTTTACTATTTTTGTACTAAGTCAATAACACACCTTAAAATTCACCCCTCTTCCCAAAAATAAAATTTAAAAAAAATCCATCTAATAAATCACCAACCTTAATATCTACAGAAATTGTACCATTTTTTAAAAAGTAGTGAGCACTAAGACATTAAAGCCTGTAGGCAGGCTGGCACTGCTGGCACTGTTCAGAGGATCCAGTGCAGGTTCTCAGAGTTCCTCAGCCGGGGAAGCTGCAACTTTTTGCATAGATTAGACTTAGATTAAACTGCACAGCAAGGCAGCACTCACTGCTCATGCACCAGGGAGTTCTCTGTTTAACAGTCCTATTCATCTCTTCAAGGAGACACTAATTTTAGGATAATTTGGAAATGCTGTTCCATCTGCGAATTAAATTGCACTTCATATCTCACAAACACCAAGAACTAAGTAGAAGTCACCTTCACTTTTTTTTTTTTATTTAATGTTAATTTTGCTGCAAGAGGCATGTAATCCACAGCTTTCTTGTTGTGCTTGGCCATTTTAATTTTTGATCCTTATTAATACACTGTAATAATCAGTCTACAAAGTCCAATTACTCAGGGTAAAAATGACTGGCATCTCTAGACTCAACAAACCCCAGCTGAACAAATTGTACAACTGTGAACTCTATAATTTTCTATGTAAATCCATATCACCCATTTTCATATTGTACCAGCTTGCATCTTCATTGGGAACACAGCTTTGCTCTCACAGGGAAGAAAATTTAACAATAAATTCCAGAGCTCATGAATGCATAAATCATTGCCTGCATGTTAAAACAAAAGTGGAAGTAACCTGCTGTTAAGGGAAAAATGTGGTTAAACACCTTTATGTATCACTTCACCAAGAGAAACCCTGGAAAATTTTGTGTGACTGGATTAAACAAACCTTCAGTTTCATGGAAATTCTGAATGTCCCTGGAGACTCTAGTTAAAATCATCATTTCTAGTAAACAAGGACAAGGCATTAGTGATATCATTCCTCAAGACAGTAACTAAAGCTTGGGTAAGAAACAACTACAATTGGATTCTCCATTTATCTAATATTTTGCTTTTGTCTGAGTCATTGCACCATGTACCTTTCCAAATCAATTTTAAGTTTTATAATCAGTAGATTTGGTAAATTCAAATTCAACACCTTTATGATAAGATGATAAGGATGTTCTATTTGTAAAAAGATGTTCCACTAGAAATGTGTACTTACAAATACCTAGAATATTACATCTCTCAAGGCTGTACCTAGAGGCAGGAAAAAATAGCTTTTACACTGGGTAAGTCATAAAGTATTATGAAATGCACTATATTAAGAACTATAGCAAACATTGATATTTTCTTTTTTTATTTCAAACTATTATGTAAAGTTAAAAACTCCTTTTTTCCTAAATTGCAGGAGAGAATCCTTTCTCTGCTTAAAGCAAAGCTCTTTTAAATAGTAATGCAGTATTGAAATCCTAATTCTGGTGTTGCTAGTGGCCATCTAATAGGAAGCCAGTTGCAATATGCTAATAAGGACCAATCAAAACCTTCTAAAGTTTCCTGAATTATTTTTATATTTTATTTTATATAAACCACAGGAGAAAAAAAAGTATTTCAGAAAAACTTGTAGAATAATGTATTTACATGTTTTCTACACTAATAACCTGTTTAAAAAAAAAAAAAAATCCCACAAAGCCATGCAGCAGACTCCCAGCATAAAAAGCTCATGGACCTGGCTAGAGTTCAAAGAGAGCCACTAAATTGATCACAGCACCTGGCTTATGAAAGGGAGGCTGAGAGAGTTGTGATTGTTCAGACTGGAGAAGAGAAGGATCCGAGGAGACCTCAGAGCAGTCTCCCAGCACCTAAAGAAGAAAGTTGGTGAGGGACTGTTTACAAGGGTATGTAGTGATAGGACAAAGAATAATGGCCTTAAACTAAAAGAAGGTTGATTTAAGTTAGATATCTTGAATAAATTCTTTAGTGTGAGGGTGCGGAGGCAATGGAGGAGGTTTCCAAGAGACGTTGTGGTTGCCAAGATCCCTGAAGGTGTTCAAGGCCTGGCTGGATGGCCAGCAACCTGGTCTAGTGGAAGGTGTCTCTGCCCATGGCAGGGGGTTGGAACTGGATGATCTTTAAGGACTCTTCCAACCCAGGCCATTCCATGGCTCTACAATTCTATGATAAATCAACAGCAGATAATACAAGTAAGCAAGACAATGAGAAATTTATATTGTCCCCATTTAGTGACCTCTAATTTGTGTTGAAATGTCTATGCTCTAACAAAGTAGAACGAAAACCTTTTTCTCTGCATGAAACACTGAAAATAACAAAGTGGATCAACCAAAAAAAGAGCATGAACTAAGGAGAATACCGTAACATATGAAAGAAGACAATTTCTCAAGTAACAGTATGCAATCTGGTACACTTGACAACTCAAATTATTTTGAACAATGAGTATTTTATGGCTGTGAATGGGCAAGCACAATTCTTCCTTCATTTATTTGTTTTATTCCCCATAGCATACAGCAAATAAATAATATTACTTCTAAAGAGACATTTTCTGCTGTTATCATTTGTGCCTTGAGGAAAAGGATCTTAATATCTTTGAGCTTATAAGCAAACCCACTTACTCTCATACATTCCTCCCTTTTCTCATTCTTCATAATCAATTCCACAAATTTTTGTTATGCCATGTGCTCTGAAGAAAAGCAGTATTAACAGGTTTAGTGTGACACAGGTTTAGGTTTTTAAGACTCTTTAAAGCTGGGACATCTGTATAACATGTCAATAATTATTTCTCCTAGTTGGGGAGATACTTTCTTGTCCTGTTCAATTTGGAAATAAGTCCTGTATATCCTAGAAAGCAGGATACATTCAAAATACTAAAAAAACTTGAAAGTTATTTAAAATGTAAATAAGTGGAAACTTGTATGGGATTAAAATTATACAAGGTTAATCATCAGAATCCAAATGTAGAGCCATTTCCACAATGACATACTGCATATTAATTAACAAGGTTGAATACTTGGAATTTCATATCAGCAGCATCACAACAAAGTGTAAACTGTGCAACCTGGAACAACAGTCTAATTCCAATCAAGGCATTCAGTAAAGTAGTTTCATAATTTGAAAAAAATACATGCAAGAAAGAATATGGGTTTTGTAGCTAAATCTAGGCACTACTTAGTCTTCACTCTCTTTACTCTTAATGGTGGCAGAGGTTAAGACCCTGCTGAAACACTTTCTACAGAATTCATTCATCTTTCTGGTTTTGCACCCTAAAGGGATCATCCTAATGTTTGCTTTTGGGAATACACACCAATGCCATTTTTAGCCAATTTCCCAAGCAGGTGACTACAGACAGAGGTTCTGGTGTTCGTATACTTGCCGTGCAAATGTAGAAAAGACAAAAATACATAATGTTGGAAGATCAAAAACTACCTAAAATATTCCTAAACAATGGCTGGGATCACAAGGAACTAGATAACCAGTAGTAAGTGAATCAAACCTGTTTGTAGTTAAAAGTGTGGGTTAGAATTAATAAACTTAGAAACGATCTTGGGACGCAGCAGTTTTAGCTGCTGCCTCTTCCAGCACTTCTCACAACTGCTGCAATTCATTGATTGTTTTACCATTTGTCTCAAAAGCTAAAATACTTGGTTTAAATATATAAAAGCCAGACAGGCAACTCCATTATTACATACAAAGGCATCCCTAGATCTGTAAACACAAGCTTAAACTTCCCACCACTTTTACAGGTCTACCTGCATTAACAGTTGTGAGACTGGAACAGAATAGTCACCAGAATGGCCTAATCTAGACTTTGTCATGGCAGTGCAAATTAATACAAAATACCTCCTGGATTGTATTAAGGTTGTATCAAATGAACTGCCTTACTTGTTGGTAAATTTCATTGAGACATCTCAAAGACTGAACCCTTGTCATTACATTCCTATTCCTGTATGCTGTAGACAAGATTCAGGCAATGCAGTATCTCTATTATCTAAAACATGATAGTCATGCTTTAAGTCAGGTAAGTATAATCAGAAAATAAATCAAAGCAACATGCTGAGCTGCAAGACCCCTAAGTGCTTCTTTTCTCTTACAACACTTTCTGTACAAATTTTCAGTGTAACACTGGGCATTAAAGCTTACATAAATTTTATACATCCTAGTACCTGATGATGGGAAGTAGTGATATAGTGTGAAAAAAGAAAAATGAATAATACTTTGTGGAAAATATCTATACCTTTTTAGTGATCTTGTTCTGGCAGCACAGAAATGTAATCTAAATTCCTACATGAAAACTTGACAAAAATACATTAAACTCAATTTTATAATAAAATGTTTCTGAAATAAGATTATCTGCCATATTTCAGTCCAGAAACATTTAATAACATCCAAATTCCACCTTTTGACAAACAGACATTCTGAGTAAGTCTGGCATCCATTTAATTGCAGAAGCACATGTACACCTCTAAAATAAAAGTGTTCAGTATTCAAACTTTGCAGGGACCACTTCATTTAGGACTCTGAGAGTGATATCAAATCTGAAATTACAGTTATGATTTTCAGGCATATTTCCCTCCATAGCACGTACATTCTTCACACTTTAAGAAAATGAAGACACAGTTACAGCTGCTGCCTACTGATCTGTGTGCACTGAGAAGCACATCAACATATTCAGCTTATCAGAACCGTTTGCAAGAGCATGTTTGTCAAGCAAAACTATCTCAGAGCATGAGGGAACTGATGTCTCAGTTGGATTACTTCACTAACTCTTCTATAAGAGCATAGAAGGGTTATTTTAACTGAGACTATGCAAAGAAAACCAAAAAATTCTCACAGACTGTTAAGCAACTCAGAAACCTCATCACTTTCAAATCTAAAATTGTTTCAGGTTTGAGGTTCAACATGCAAATAAAATCTAGACCTACTCTGAATACAACAGCAGGAAGAAAATTATAAGCTTTAATACTGGCCTCTTTCCAAAGTACAGGCCATGTCTCAAACAACGAATGGGCATTCTGATGCAGAATAAATTAAAAAAATACTGATAATTCCAACATTTTTATAGAGCTATTCCTCAGTGAGTCACAGCAAACTTCATAAGATGGTACCATTAGGCTCACATCAGAGGTGTGGAAATAGGAACAACAGGGCTCTCCTGAGCTTTAAGCAAATACAACTAATGATCAGAAAACACTGATTGTCATATAGAGACCATGTATTTTAATCTGTCACACTAGCTTCGCTTCAGACAAAATTGTCTCTTCATATACGACTTTCAGCTTGAGGGCAGCTGGAGAACAAATGCATTATAACAATGATATCCCTTTGTTGGTTAACCTTTTAGACCTTTGATGCCTGAACCTAAAATTCTGTGTGCTAAGGGCTGTACTTGCCTAAGGAAAAGACAGCTCTTCCTAAATTGCTTTGAAATGTCACATAAGCATGGACAAAAAAGATAGACTGGTAATTTCACTTTTTATTATTCATTGTTAAAAGAACTTATGGCATTCCCATAGTCTGTCTTCATAAGAACAGAAAAAATGGTATATCTATGTTTTTTTTGTTTTTTTTTTAACTATTTGGCCTGTCTAGTCCTTCCTGACTAAGCTCTCTAAAACACCAACTCCTTTCCTCTGCTTCCACAGTCAAACAAGATTAGGAGACCTCAAGGAAACAAGATGAGATACCCATAAAATTAAAAGTAGATTACTGGAAGTAGAGAATCTAATACTCTTGGCAATTATATGATTACAAAACTCATCTCTGTATACTTGATGTTACTAGAATATTCCTAACATATTACAATGCTTTATAAATGTATTTGTATACAATGTGTTATATTTGTATTTTTATACATAAATATATACAAGGAATATATATTCAGATCTTTATCATAAAGAAAAACACTTAGAGGAAGCTTCTCTGAATGCTTTATTAAAAGCACAAAAGTGTCAATCCTTTTTCCAGTGGTATCTATGGAAAACCTGAGCAATTTCAGTAAGGCCAGGGATTTGTTAAGGTTCAAAGGAGGCAATCATTTTGACTGGACTGTGACAATGTAAAGAGTCTTGTTAACTTGTATGGCATCAGCCAGTTTTAGAAGGGGTAAAGCAATTGACACTACCCATTTAAGGAACATGAAATGTGAGGACAAGGACCCATAAGAGTTCACCTTTTTCCATGATTGCCAAGTTATTCTGATCAAAAAGTATCTCAGCAAAAGCTTCTGTGCTTTCTTAAGTATTTGCAGCCCCTCAGCTGTGGCTCTGACTGGCCTTTACTTAGCACAAATTACTTTAACTGTTGTACTGCCATATAGAAAAGATTGGCTCCAAATTAGTCTCTTCTAATATGAGATACTAGCAAAACTGATTGCTCAGTGCCTTCTCACTCACCTCCCACTCCCCTGAATATTAAAATTCCAGAACAGCCATGAACACCTGAAGGGTTTTTACATACATATGGAATGCATTTGACTACCTTACTGCATACATATATAATTCCCAGTAGAATTGAAGGATTGCATAGTGAATGTTATTAAGAAAATAATCTCATTAATATTTCAAAGGGTCAGATTCGCTTCTCAGAATAGGCAGCAAATAAAGATAGCCTACAGAAAATACTAAGCCCAGGAGACCCCGTACCCCATGTTAATTAGAGACCTTCATATATGGGGAAAACTTCTCACAATTGATGTCATAATGATATCTGGAAAGAGATGAAAAGAGCCAAGCAGACATGCCTTGGATGTGTTGAGAATACTAGCCTGGGAAGATGTCTTCATACAGTTAGAGGAGATTCAAGCTGTATCAAGCATTTCTCAAGGCATGCCTTCTCCAAAGGGCTACTACTGCACTGTGATAACCCACTGAAAGTGAATATCACTAGAAAGATACAGAATTCCCATGGCCATGAGAAGGCAGCCTCATGAACCTCTGAAGGAGAGACAGTAAACCAAAGACTGGCTACACAAAGTAGAAATAACAGAGAAAGCAGGGAGCAGCAGCCAGGATTACGCAGCACATGTGTGGGAACTCTGAGTTAGCAGGTTATGTGCAGGCACAGCGATGCGTACATCCACATTGATGCCTTTCCTGGTCTTAAAAATCAAGAGGCGAACACGGTTAGAAGGGGAAAAAGGGTTTTACTTTGGTATTTATTGTAAGGATCCTTAGGTGCACCACGAACAGGTCGAATACACTTCTGTGCACTCCACCATCACCACCGCCAAAGTCCTTTCTCCTAGCTCTGGTCTTACATTCTAAGTCTTACTAATTAGCATATCTATCAAATATTCCCCAATGAGAGGCTCAAATGAGCCCCCCCTCTCAAGGAACCTTCCCCTGGATGGTTTTATCTTAGTTTACAAAATGTGTTCTGGAGAGGACCTTGGGGTCTGGGCACCCTGGCACCCTAACTACAAAGCCTCTAAAATGTTTAGTCTCTTAGCTTAACAAACAAGTCTAAGAATGTAGGCAAAACGCACTAAGAATATAGAAGTTGCAAAAAGGTATAACAGGGGTATAAAAGAAAAGACAAAAATCATCATAGCATCACACATGGCCCTGCACACAAGTTTTTGGAAGAAATACACCACAGCAATCTCTCTTGTGGAGTCTGACCCTGCAGAACATGCCTACCAGGTCATAATCTTTGTCTGTCTTCTGGATTCCAAGAACACAAGCTGGATGGAGGCACTGACCTTCCTAAAGCATAGTATTCGTAGAATCACATTTATGGCACACTACAGAAAACTAGAGAATTTTGGTGTCAAGTGGGAAGACACCTTGAAAGCTTAGGACTTTGAGAGTTAGGTTAGCACTAGTCAGTCGGGTTTATATTAAAATTTCAGGTTTAGATGCCTGAAGGTCATTGAATTTCCACCTTAGGGATCTTTTCTAGGATCACAATGAGTAAATATATTTTATGCTTGTTATGAATCTGATAAATACACAGTAATTTAATTTTCCCAATAAAATTATCATCAGGGGGAAAAATTATTTTATTAACTAAAACCAGGGAACAAAAGTGTGATTTGTGCAGATCCCCACCGGTTTCAGTAGGGCTTCCCATAGTGGCAGTTATCTTTCCACTCAGAGTAAATTACAGGGCCAAGATCTAACCGTCTAAACAGATTTGCTAATTATGCACACATTGCAAGCATAAGCACAAACAAAAAAAGAGTGGAAGAAAACAAGCTACCTATTTTTTTCCCTACTAATATTAAATACAGACTAAGACTACCATTTTAAGGGAGAGATTTAATTTCCAGACTATAGAGAGCTATTAATTAAGTTTGCATGATGATTTTAGACAACTCTTCTCCAATACACACCATATTATAATGTGGACAATAAATGTTTTTATTAACAAGCAGACGAGTTTTCCATTCCTATGCCAAATAAAGATTCTCTCATAATTAGAAATTGCACATTCCCTAGAAGGAAAATTCTTACTAAGTACACAGCTGCAGGGAAACCCTGCTGCAGCTGCACCCTGCTTCCCTCAGAAGAGGTCCCCATAGTGTGGAAATTACTTCCAGCAGTGTTAGAGGCATAAATGCAGATTAGATTTTAAATACATTTCTAGCTTTAGTTTTGAAACACGTTTTATACTGAGAGTGAAGTTACAAACAGATTCTACCCATCCCTTCCTCTTTGACCCAAAGTTTAGTAGCAGTATGTGCGACTGAAACTTAAAGGTAGAATTAATGGAAAAACCAAACCATAAACCAGTGAAAATACGTTTGAAGTGGATACAAAGCACTGTCAAGGATAAGGATGAGTTCGTAAAAAAAATCTCAGCATACAGCAATGATCTCAGGTAAAAGCAGACCTTCTTCCTTCCACAGGGTTTTCCTGAATCTTCTATTGCACGTAAGAAGAGCTGCAAGAGTTTTTTCCTTCCTCCCTCCCTTCCTTCCTTCCTTCCTTCCTTCCTTCCTTCCTTCCTTCCTTCCTTCCTTCCTTCCTTCCTTCCTTCCTTCCTTCCTTCCTTCCTTCCTTCCTTCCTTCCTTCCTTCTTCTCTATCTCGCTATCTCCCTCTCTCTCTTTCCTTCTTTCCTTCTTTCCTTCTTTCCTTCTTTCTGCTCCCAAGTTAGTATACAAAAGGGGCTTAATAGTCCACAACCATTCCAACAATTTTTGGGGAAAATGGTCAACCTAAACCCTTTTAATACCCTTCAGGCCAGACAAATCACCCTGGCTTTTAGCTAGATTTCTGCTTTTTGCACCCTGTAGTGTTTGTATCTTTCCAACACCCTTCAAACGCCCACTCAGCCAAGTGGCAACAAAATGCTCAATTTTGAGACAATCTGGAGATTTTCCCTTGCTCATCACAAAGTTTGTTACATTTTAAAGTGTAAATACTTCTTTTCAAACACTTGGGAAACTCATCTGATTTGCTGCCCACTAGGGTCTATTTCATTATATACTAATGTCTATTTCTGGAATCTAATGTGAGCACATTTGCAAGGTAACATGTGAATCACACAGAATCTACAGATAACTTTTCTATTCACAATGCTGTCAACTTGAGTTTTATATCAAGGAAACATGCTGTGAATATGATAAAGAAGGTCATCTGAGGTCTTTTCAGACATTTATTTTAAGGCTATCAGAATTTGGGGTAGTCTGTAAAGAAAAAGATAAAGATAGACAAACTAGTAGCTTAAAACCAGTAGTTTATTTACCTAAATATTTAGCTTCCAAGTGCCTTTTCCAGTTTGTTCAGCACGGATTCATAATCTCTGCTAGATAGTTTGATATTCTACATTACTTTCTCCAGAACGTGTCACTCTGAAGAGTAGAGTAATCACATTAGTATCAGTAGACAAGCACAGACAAACAAAAAATTCTAAACTGAAACATACCCAATAAAATTTCAAACATTTCCAGCTTTTTACGCTCAAACCTATTTTCCTGTAACAAGTAATGCTGGCCCAAACATCAAGGTTATCCTGTGCTTTCTGAATCTGCCATAGCAACAACCAGTTCTAGTTTCTCACACCAGCCTTCAGAAATGCTACTTTAAAGTTCAATTAGATAAAGGAAATAAATTCTTCTGAAAATTCTGAGACAACCCTCAATGTGTTTTACAGGCACAGATAGTGAATAGAAATATCTGGGTGAAATATTTCTATAATATCTAAAGTAGAAGTGTGGTTCTAAACACTAATAATTTCTATTCGTTAGCGAATATCACAATGACTGCCTACAATCAATTTGTACCTATAAAGGTAATTTATGAATGCTATTTTTATTGAGTAGGTTAAGATACCTAATTAAAAATTATCATTTTATTCAAATAGGCTATACAGACTTTTTCCCTAAAACTCTTTATAGTAACAAAGAAAATCAGTTAGCTTACAGCACCCTACATTTTTGCAGACTCCAGTGGGTACACTTCCATTTTCAGTACAGACAGTTACATATTTAGCAATAAGAATGAAAATTTTTAAAAATTACAGAAGATGTAAACCTCTCATTTTTCAGTAGTATTACAAAACAAACTACCCTCAAGGAGGGAAATTTGATTTACAGATAGAACACAATCAAATGCATGGCAGTTGTAGGATCTTACTCCATCCAACAAAAGGCTGAAAAGCTGTCCATAATGTAATTAATGGAGATTAGCAGCAAGTGAGAATTCTGGCCTCCCATTTGTGTTTATTGGTATTCTTGTCAGCATGTTAGTTAGATACACACAGTCGTGTTGTGATATGCTGACAGATTTGGGCTGTATATATTGCCACCAATGGATGTGGGCTCAGTTTGCACAACATATGCCTCCACAAACTGGGTTTCCTCTAAGGAGGAAATGAAGGGCATGACAATATATACTGTTGCCATTATTTGAGTCCTAGTACTCATAACACTTACTCAAACATTCTTACTGAAAACACCTAAAAAAAAATGGAGAATTCCTGGTAAAAGAGTTTCTCCTTTTTTTTCAGGACATATGAAGGATTCAAGCAATAAGTAATTTATCAACAACAGATTCAATTATAAGGACCCTATACATACACACATGATCATTCTAGCAACCTAATGTCTTTCTTCTGGTTTCTATCAAGGACAGCCACGTGTCCTTCTCTCACTGACAATTCTGCACTATCTAACCTCCTGACCTCATGGGAATGGATCATTTCTTGACTGCATTCTCTTGGAGGGCTCATAACATCTGACCCACAGTCCTGAGAAGTCTAGTACATACCAAGGTTAGATGAAAGGTGAAAAGAATTCTAAGAAACTACTGGAAATATTCAAAAGCATTAAATCTTAATTTATGTAGCAAGTTCAAATCAGTCCTTTCAAGACTCTCTGTTTATCTTGACTGCCTTTTATACTGAGAAACAGCCAAAGCAAGGAATATTTTATAACAATTAGGAAGATTTTGGAACCATTTTAATCAACTCGCTTATCCTACTTGATTGTATACAATGGAGCAACCCTCCTGTGTGTATCGTAATATCTCCATGGTAACAGATTATGAAACATAAGCACAGGATTGTGATCACTAGTTAGAAAAGAAGGTGACTGAAAATAAGGAAATTGCACTCTCAAATACTTCCATTTCCTTTGGATTTCACCAACGACATTTAAGGATTGGAATCATCCAAGTTGCAATCTCCAAGTTTCACTTAACAATATATTAATTAGACGGTTTATATATTTATACTAGAAAAAATGGATAGATAGATAGGTAGATAGATTTTTTTTATCATATTACTTTAGATAGATAGGTAGATGGATAGATTTTTTTTATCATATTACTTTTTTTTAAGGTAACCTTACTTATGACTCACCATGAGTACAGTCTTGCAAATAACTTAATATTCCCATTGAAGTCAATGAAGTCAATTTGTCTGTGGGAGCATTTATGCTCTTAAGGGGCAGCACTTATTTTACAGGATGTATGCCTTTAAAGTGTACTGCATATTATACTTTTCATCTAAAGTATAGTCATACAAAAGAAAGCAGCAGAGGTACCTCAATCCACTTAGCTTTGTGAGAATGCATGAGCAAGGAAAAGGATCTGATCAGACATTTCCTTAGTTGCAGTTATGGACTATTAATCGGAAGAGACCGAGCACAATATGATTTCAGCAAACTTTTAGGAAAATTGCCTTTATGGATAAGTAACATACTTATGTTTGAAGCATATTTAAGTAGGATGAAAGAAAGGTGTCAAAGCTTTCTCTTCAATTTGTTGCATCTCATCTTCTCCTGTGTAGAAAGAACATATCTTCTCCTAACTATAAATCTGCTGGTTTGAGCAGTGATATCTAGTACCCTTGCTTTTGCAGAACACAGATTACAAGAATTACAAAAATAATTATTTAGTTGTGTTTGCAGCAACATGAATTTGGAGAGAGAACATAGGCATTTTGCCATTTCAGTTGACTTTTAGGAAAAAAACCATTTAAATATATTATTATTACATTATTGTATTTTATATAGGTTGAGTGGGAAGTTGAACCTAAATACCTAACCATTTATACCATTCCAGGATGTGTCCAAGGCAGGGAGGATGATTTACCTTCAGGAGTGACTATTTCTCTGCACTGGTGGCAGAGGGAGCCAACACAACCAGCTAATTTTACAAAGCTTCAAGTTACGTGTCATATATTCCAACCCCAGCTGCAGTTCAGTGTTTTATTTATTTACAAATAAAAGGGACTGGCTGGCAGAAGATGTACTTCTCTTTTGGCACTTTGTCGCTGAATGGGTTTGTGTCTAAATATCAGCTATTTTGTTCCTGCTCTACCTATTTCCACACAGACCCAGAAGGATATAATCATTGACCAAAGTGTAGACAGCTCACCTGTCATTTTTCTTGCTGTAGCCTGCTTGGAATAGAAGCAGTTTGAAAGATGCACTGTTGCAAGCAGTAGTTTATTTGCATTACTCGTGAAAGTCCTTCAGCTAAATTTCCACACAGCATGCTCATTATGTCCGTGCAAGTGTGTCTGTGGAGCTTTTAAGCTTATTGAGACAAATAGTGAAAGTAACAAACAGCGAGAGCTTCCTGTACTGTGTATAACTAGATTTCCATCTTAGCTTATTTTGAGCTCCCTCAGTGAATGATCCTTTTAGCCATTTTCATATCATCCTAAACATGCGTCAAAGGTTGAGAAGCAGCACTGCATTGATTTAAAATCTCTAATTACCAAAAAAAGCAATTTGTTAATTATATTTATTCTAAAATTATAGGTATATTCTCAGTGGTAATCTTAGAGGAATGTGTTGGGCTCAGCAAACTGTAAAAACATTACTGTGGACTGTACTGTGCATATGTCACATTTTCCATATACTGAAATAATTTTTCTTCTCCCTAAAAAGCATTTCTGAGCTAGGAAATAACCTGTCTGGAAGCAAAAGATTCTTGGGCAAAATTCTATGGACTTCATTATTCTAGAGATCAGACTAAATCATCCTAAGATCCCTTCTAACCTCCATGAAACTTACAGAAACTACAGGACCTTAATGAGTGAAAGTGTGGCTTTAACAGAGCCACATATTTTAAAGATCATTATGTGAATTTGCTATGAACTTCTAGAGTAAGAACTTATCGAAACTTTAACTTAATGAAGTATAGAAAAATTTCTTACTAAGAGACAATATTGATTTTAAGACTGCAAGTGATAAGAATCCAGTACTCTCAGGCAAACTTCCCTGGAGGTTACTGCCCTTCATCATTATTAATTTTTTTTTTATTTTAATTCTCTCAAATTCAGATTCCAATCACTTTAGCCCATTAGGCCATGTTTCTTAAACCCTTCTTTTTGTCAAAAATCTGAAAATAAAATCTATTGTAAATAAACACCTCCCACACCCACACTGTCCAATGAGATCATATACTAATATTTTGTTATTAGTAGTTCCTCAAACTCCCCCTAAAAAGGAAAGACAAGTCATACCTGGTGTTTTACTGAAAAATTACAAGCTAACATATTTTTCTTGAAAACAAAGTCATGATTTCAAGTCACTATTCACCAGCTAGTTCTCTGATGATACCATTTGGAATAGTTCATTCATTTACATAGCTGGTTTTTCTTTTACTTTGTTTAATACACTATGAACCTGCATACAGATGTGTATGTGCTTTATACATATGTATATTTGCCTATATTCTGCTTGCAGGGTCTCTTTGCACCCATTTAAAGATGTGCAAATAAATAAATTCAGAAAACAGCCATACAACTTCATCCAGAAGTAATGAAACTGAACTGTAATATGTACTTAAACTTCTACAACAGCAAATGGTCTGTGGGATCACACTAGAGTTAATTCCAAGATAAAAACCACTGTAGTGTGTATCATGTGATTGACAGGTCATTAGGGCTTTCTTTATCACAGTTCAGATCCACTTCTGTTGGTACACACTACTTTCTAAAGTCCACTAATTCCACTGTAATTGACATTTTACATAAACCACTAAAAAATCTACCCAAAACCCTTTAGTTTCCAGATTGATATACAGATGTGGAAGGAGACTTATTATGTTTGGCAGTGATGTTATGTTGCCTGTCTTAACTCTTAGGTCTCTTAAAAAGAAAAATAACCTTTGAAATCATACTGATCCTCTATAGATCTAACCTATTTTTATTTTTGAAAAATTCATTAAAATATATTTCGTTAATATTCACATTGGCCAATTAGCCCATATTACAACTTAATCCAGTCTTTTGACTCACCACAAGGACTACACTTTCACAGATGGAGTGACAGGAAGACAGAGCAGAAAGACTTCAGCAGCTCAGCATGGTTCTTGTACTATGCAAGATTTTGAAGCTGTAACACGAAGTTCTTTCAGGTTTTGTACAGCTGAGTACATAAAAGCATATATTTCCTGGAGACTGGTTACTTTAAATACCTCAAAGGCATTGACTTTTATATTTTATTATTCACAACAGAAAGCCATCCCACTTGTTTGACATGTTATGTCGATTACCACCAAAAGGCTCAAATTTGGGAATGAGCAGAACAAATATGGAGAGGTCACCACATCCCTGATCAGGAAAAAGCCAAAACTGTTGTTTCTCTACCAGGTTTCTGAGTCTGAAGAGACAGCAGTTTAAATGAAGGCTTACTTGTAAGGAAGCTTTATTTTAGCTTTCATCTTATTTTTCATTCACTTTATTCCCACCTTTACATTATATCAAAGCTGCCCACACTGAAGGAAACTTACTACCTCTCTTGAAATTCACACACCCATCTGGACTGAACAATGCAGTATGAAAAGAACCTGACATTGCTTCCTTACTTTTGCTTTTGCTCTGTTTTTAAGTAAAAAGCTTAATAGAATTGAAGTTTTCAAAGCTGAGTGATAATAATTTTTAATTAAAAACCTTTATGCAGAGGTTCACATCACTATGAAGCCTCACTGTACTATCACCATCTGCAGCCATACAAAGAATAGATGATGCATCCAGTTTGGAAAAAACAAAACAAAAACAAAAACAAAAACAAAAAAACCGAAAACAAAAAGAGTCCAACAATGAAGAGAAAGGAAGAGTTGACATTGCCATAGTATTTTTCCAGCATGTCTGAGCACAGCAGTTAGCATGAGTTGTGCCCGTTAGCATAGCTGTCAGCATAACCACATGACTTAAAGCCAGCTTTTAGTGCCAATAAAAGTAGAAAAGTCTAGGAAATGTTTTGTATAAATAGAAACAGACAAAATGTGATCAATCACCTGTCCTAAATAATAGCCTGCATCTTAAATAGGTTTTGTGCGCTCAAGGTAGCAGAGAGACAAACTATGCCAACAAGTTGCTGACCAACAAGAAGTACAAAAGCATGAAATGTCCAGACTGTGAGCACCACCAGAAATGCCAGCAAATAAGAAAAAAAATCACATTTTGAACAGACTAACCATCAACAAGTTATTCTCTACCCAATCCTACAACTGAGGACACTCATTTGGGGAACGTTGCAGTTTGTCTAGAGTTTCTGTAAAGGCTTCGAGGAGGGAAACTTCATGACCCTGCAGAAGCGTCCAAAATCACCAGGGAACTGGCAAGAACCCACAGGACCCCCTAGCCACGCCTCAAGGACTGTGCAGAGCCTGACTGACATTTCTCACCCACCCAGATTCTCTGTAGGACTGCAGAATCTCTCCTGACAAGACGGCAGGTCAAAATATTTTCCATCTAAACCCCCAAAACTCTGGTTTATTTTTCAGAATTCTAGTCATTATTAACAGGCGTGTATTGCCTAGACTTTCAAAGCCATGTGTACCCCTATACTACACAAATGTAAAGATACTGTTATCATACACATGCACACATATACACATACACACAATGATGAAAACCAGTGTTTTCTGATATGCCAAATGTTTCATGGGAGGGCACCTGAATTTATGCAAATTCATGACTGCACAAACACATTCCTCCCCTCAAAGTAGTGTCACTTATGAATGTTAATACCATTGAAGATAATTAGGTTGTTTGGGTTTTTCTTGTAACTGAAAACAACGGGGATAAAATATTTAACAAGCGAGTTAATATTTTTTTCAAAAACAGTATTTTATTATCATAATACTTCTTAATGCTTCTTACACAATAGAGATAATCAAAATTCCAAGTGACATACTGCTTTAAAAAAGGGAGAGAAAATTTATTGTTCATTCTTGTCTAAAAAATGGCACTACCTATTATGTTATGCTAGATAGTCATATTCAAATCGCATAATCTTTTGAAAAATCCAGCTGTATCCAACTTGATCAACCATTCAGATCAATAAAAAAAATCAGTAAAATCTAATTTTCCCAAGTGAAATCACTGCTACCTTGAAAAAACACCAATTTTTTAAGTAAGAAAATGTAGGCTATGTCTATTTCTAAACCCAAAGAGGCATCATGGTTTCATTTCAGATGAAAGATGTGCACTTGATTGTCTCCTGATTCCTTTGTAAGATAAGACCTAACAAACCATCAATCGTTTCTCAGACCTGGAAGACCTTGCCATGGTAATCTTGCTAGAGCAGAAAATAGTTCTGAAAGTTTCTGATTGTGTATATGCATCATTTTAGATTATACTCAGCTCCAATTTTAACATCTTCTTAACTAAAATGTTCCAATGGTTTGGTTTTCTCTTTTTCCTGAAAAATTATTTTCAGCACAATGGGTTGAGATTTCTTCATTGATTAATGGGAACGGAAAAGACCCAGGACTCATGCTGCTGGAAGGCAGCATAACAGTGATTCAGAAAACCTCCCTGTCCTCAGCCTTGAAAAAGTTGCTTGGGAGCACAGAATGACAGAGAGCATTCTGGATATGGGGTGATAACCTACAGCACTGCAACACTTCATTAAAATAAATGCTTGAGGGCTTTGTATGTCCCAAATGAAAAGTTTAGTTTCCTATCAAATTAAATGTTTCATGTTGTTCTAAAGTACATTTCAGTATTTTGGTATAATAAAACAAATATTAAAAAATTAAATTAGATTCCCTTTTCCTACACGCATTTTAGTTCATCAGCTGAACTAAACATCAGTTATTCTTACAGTTGTACTTGCAAGTTCTTCAGAAATATTTGATTTTGTAAAATCTATTATATTTTGTATAATTCTTAGCTGATTTACATTGGTTCAGGCAGACTAGGTTACATTTTTATTTACCAAGCTATTCTATTATTTTTCGTGGGATCAAAGTTAGGCTGATGGGACTAGGTTTAATGGAAGTAGCAAGGTACACTGAGTAGTGCTGCACTTGCCTTTTCTTTAATTGGGTTTTTTATTTTATTTATTTCATTTGATGCCACAATAAATAAAGTAGATATAGCATTTTTCAGTGAAACCAAGAATAAAATCACAGACAATACAGATGTATTGGGAAGAAAAAGGACAGAATTTCTATGCAAGATTTGTTAGCCTACCACTGGGAATTTGGTAAAACTGTTAGCAAATCTGAGGACATCGTCCAACTGAGTAGGAAGCTTAGAGTTATGTTTAATGCTTCTATACATCCAACCTATGTTTAGTTACCTAAAGTTGGACTTAAAGAATAGAGACACATAATCCTGGCTTCCATTCTAGCTACTTAGTCCAACCAAAAGTTACTTTATCCTGAGCTGTGTCATTTTATTAGTTATGAATTTTCATCTGGGATGCTTCTCTTCCTCATTGTTTGAACAGACAGCCTTGAGTCGCAACTCAGACATACATGCCCAATTTTTAGATAAGGTGCACCTAACATGACAGTTTACTTTTTCTTTTTTTTTCCTTTTTTTTTTCTGGTGGTTTTTTGGTGGGGTTTTTTTTTTTTTTTCCCTAAACTAATTTACAACTTTAGTTACTTAGGTCTGAAGAAAAAGGAGTACATTCTGAAAATCATTCCTACAATAGCCATGCATGATGATGGTGTCCAAAATTTTATCAGCTCACCTATAATACTAGTTGTGCTATAATATTTTCAAAACCACAAATTCCAAATACTTTATTTTAGTTATTGTTTGCAGTTTTGCATGTCTTTACAGAAAACTGCATATGTTGTATAATCTGTAACATTAATAAGAACAAACCATAAAAGTAGGATTTTTTTCCTCATTAATGTGTTTGATTTTATATTCCTAATGCATCCACATAATATATTTACTAACTTGAGAGTTGTAGAAAAAATTTAAGGACACCATTCTCTAAGAGCACAGAACTTAGACATTCATTTGGAGTATCAAAGCGGGTCAAAAATCTCTGCATTTTCTTATATATATTTCTTCAATGTTTAAGTATTCTTAAATTGTAGATGTAAAAGGCGTTCCTTACCAGGTCTTTCAGAGAATATAAAAGCTTACTCTCTACACCACACTACAAATTGTGAACATATTAATATTGATTTATACTTTTGAGACAGGTTTGAAAATAAGAAATGCAAAACTAATTCAGTGAGGCCATGCACATTCAAGGTCGTTTATATTTAATACAGCTCTTTCAAAAGGAACTTCTTGCAAGCATCTTACTTATACATATTTATTTAAGGATAACTCTGGATTTTAATGGAAAAGTGAAAAATGTAGTTGGTACAGCATATTTATTTGCTATATTGGAAATCAGCGTTCAAAACTGATTTGCTTGAATATAAAAGTTTTTTTTCTCAATAATGTATGCTTAAAATAAAAAGGAGAAGACTTTCCACAGAGGTTTTTCAAGAGCTGTACTGTTTTATGTATTGCACAATAAAATCACGATAATGGGAGGGAGTAACAACACTGCTTACACCACTCAGAAAGTTCATTGAACCCTTTATATGGGCAGAGAGGTATGTGCAATCAGCATCCTCGGAGGCTCATTTTCACATTAATGACAAATAATAACAGGAAGTTCATAGGTGTGTAATTGCAATCTCACAACAATGAACTGTGGAGGCAATGATGAATGCAGACAGTAAACACACCTCTTCTCTGGAGCAAATAAAAGCTGGTCAATATGCACTTATAATCCAGTTTTCATAAGAATGATTCTTTTACATTTCATTCAAATGCTGCTTTCAGTTTTCCCAGCTTTTTTCTTTCTTTGGTTCTTCCTCCTTTCTTTTTCTCCTCATGGTATTTTTTTCCTAAAACTGTTCTGTTTCTGTATGACACCTTCCTTTCACCTGACCCCGTCTTCTTTTTATCTCAAACACACAGAACAGAAGACCAAAGGAACCAACAAAATTCGTGAACCTGAGAAGAATGATTTATAAGAAAGTGGTTCAGTTTACACTAACAGGTTCAGTTCATACAACTCGCAGGTTGAGATTGCTGAGCATTAACACTGTATGAGTTTTTACACATGAAGCAGTAAGGAATTAAGGAGTAAGACCAAGCAAGCAAATGGATATGTGAAGCATGGATACAGCTAGCACAGAGCTTAGAGAGACAATCTTTCAGGAGAACGGAATAAAGGGGAATTGGAAATTCAAAGCCTGTTGCGTGGGAAGCATGCTGGATCCAGACTGGTGACTTTGAAGCAAGCCATGTGCAGGTGTTTTAGGCATTGATACATGTTCTCTGTAGAAGAGACTATCTCTCAATCCCACAGTTTGATTAGAACAAAAGTAAATGGTACAACTCTATGGCAATATTTGTAAATTTACTATTTAAAGTCATGACACAAAATAGTTGACCAAGTACCTTTTATTTTATACACCACTTTTACTATTTTTCTTTAAAACTTTTTATCATGCTCTTTATTCTAGGCTAGCTGTTCCCCCCCTTCCACTCACAGTTTCAGTTCTAAATTGCACTTACTTCATGCTTTCATTCAGGCCACACTGTAGGAGCCACTGTTCCATCTTTCTGTCAGTTTACTACCTGTCAACAGCAGGTATCTCTCTGCCATCCCATCCATCTAAAGCTGACATTTTCTCACACAGATTAAGAGTAAGAAATAGGTAGCTCTGAGCAAAATTCTGGAAAGCTTTGGCATTACTGTCTTTTTTAAATGTAGTGCTAAAAGAATGGCATGTATAAAGGAAAAAATGGGGCATGATAATGGAAAAATCTTTATGACAGTGAAAGGGCTGGATTTGAAAAGGTTTCAGAAAGGAATCATAGATGACTTTCAGTCAAATTATTTCACAGTTTTATTACTTGAAAAGAAATGTCGCAAATAATTTTCAAAGTATATATCTTGAGTATCAAAGAAAAGAACCTACATTGATAAGCATTACAATGATTTTAGGTGCTTCAGTTCTGAACTGCTGAACAATATACCAATATAACTATATGTGGGGAACTGCATTCAAGTAAACACAAAACATCCAGCCTTTGAGCTACAATTCCTTTATATTGTTCAGTTGGGTTATCAAAACCAGAGATATCAAAACTCAGTTACTTCCTGGAATGCAGTCTAAAGTTTATGTAAAAATATAAGAATACACATATATATCTATATCTATATATATCTATATCTATACCTATATATATATCTCTCCTATATATATATAAGCTTTTCTTCAAAAAAAATTACATCACTGCTCTTATGTGCCAATATATCTCTTCCAAAAACTACTATTAAATAAATAAAACATTTAATCCATTTTTCTTAAGTTTGCTAGGCTGTTCAGTGTATTTAACTATAACACTGACGAGTTTTAATGAAACTGTAAGGCTGTTTTTAGTTCAACATTAATTGCCTGGTATGTATCTTGTAAATTAAATTAGATCTTAATATTGGCTGATAATGAAAAAATGGATCACAATAATAACAACAGGGAAGTCATTATGATAACATTAGTTATTATAATCATTGTGTCTGTCAGTATTAAAATCATGCAACGGTAATAAAATGCTACCAGATTGAGGTCAGCTTTATTCTCTTGTAGAAGTCTTTGTAACATGGAATTTAAAGCTGTGGAAAGTAATGGTGAAAGGGCAGGTCTAATGCACATGAAATGGTTTTCAACTTGCTAGTAGCAAGAGGTAGGTGGAGGTGAACGGTAACTGGTAGGTATTTCCTGAGCATTTTGATACTTAATTAGTTACTCTGAAAAAAAAATAGTAAGAGAGAAACTTTCCCAAGCTGCAGTTGTCATGTCCAGAGACTCTGAGCTGCTCAGCCTAATTTAAGTCTCATTATGCAATGTATTTGTTTAGGAAATAAGAGTACTAAGGTGTTCTTTAAGCTAATTGCTTTTACAGAACACAGAAATTTTCTCTGAGTAACATAATGAAGCTTTATGAGGTAAATCAAACTGAGACAGCAACAGAGGAAAAAAATCTGGTTACCAGAAATGTCAAAGAGAACTGGTTGAAGTGATAAGATTGGTCTAAACTACTCCAAATGGAAATATTGTAGCAGAAATATGTGTAGAACAGGATATACAGAAGAGAACAGATAACTTGACTCACTATGTCTTTTAAGACAAACTACCTTCTTCCTGTCCTTGGTATTATTTCTTTTCTTAAATAGCCTTTAACTCGTCAATTATATTTAAAGATTTTTTTTTTTTTAACACAGGCATGTCCAGTAACCATTAATACCTATAGTGCAATAGTGAAATCAATTTTCAGCATATAAATGTAACATAATTACCATTTTATCCAACACAATGAAAACCAGCTACATAGTATATTAGTAATGTATATGCATTTTCACATAGATTAACACTACAACACAAGCAAACTGGTTGTAAAATAATACTACAAATTAGGAAGCTTTAAAGATCTTTCCTTGAGACCTAATTTTAAAGAAACAGTAAATAGTGCTTTCTCATTTCAGTGTAAAAAAGACACAGTATTTCTATAACATCTTTTTTTCTGAAATTATGTGGTCCTTTACTGCCTGTAGTTAAACTCCATGCTATGTGCAATTTAAATAGATGGTGCTTCATTGTACTTGCATCATAGTATGCAAATATAAATAAAATTGGAGAACAATTAATGATATTACTTTCAGGGATATTTCATCACCAAATGCTTCTTTCCTGCCAATGTAGACATGAAGTATTTAATTTTAAATGACACCACCTGCTCCTACCTATAAGTGAAATGAAAAAGCTGCCAAATAGCATGCTGGGTATTAACTTTCAACCTTTCCTCTAATCAGGCCTTCCTCCATAACATTACAAGCCAACAATCCCATAGGATGAAAAACACTATAGTATATGTCTGCAATTCAATTTCAAACCCTTGTTGTGATGCCTGACTTAATATGTTTTTTCTTTACTATTTTTCTTCAGCTGCAAGGTGGGTCGCCAATTACTACAAGCAGGCATACTAGATAAATGCCCACATCTCATTCTGACAAGGACAGTGAAGACAAACATTTATAAATGAAGGCTTCTCTGATTTTAGCTGGGTTTAAGTTCAAGGCCTCTACTCAAATTTTCACTTTCCATAATATGAGACTGTAAGGACATCAGTGAAAGAGGAAAGACATTTTAAGAGTTAAAAAAACATACAGTTTGAAAAGCAGATATGAACTTGTCCATACAAATGCAGAGCAAATGTAGCTTTGGACAACAGTGTATAAGGCTGGCTTTGGGAGATAGTTCTGTTTTCTTTGTGCTTGAAGGTTCTCTTTTCCCCTAATAAAGAGCTAATAAAAAGTTAAAATCCAGTACACTGTCATACATTTTCTTCTATGTCTTTAGTGTCACGTTTGATAGTTTGTCAAACTGTTTATCATCATATATAGAACTGCCTTAGCAAAAGAAAAAGTCATCCTACAAGCACTTTGCATGATAGAAAATAGCAGCATAACAACCCTTTCAGTTTATGATTACTGGCAAGAAAAGCCATAGTGATGTTTTGCAACAAGCCGTCAAAGCCTGTTTATATCTGGCTCTCCTTGCTGAAGTGGCTACAAATACTTTAACAGCTACAACAAAGTCATTTGCACTGCTAAAGTTCTCATCCAAACAAGCACTCCAGTTTAACAGGAATGCTGCTGTATGTTTCAACAGCACACAGCCCAGGTTTTATGTCCCTTACTTGTGCATGTATATAGTACTTATTTCTGATAAACCCACAGCCTTTTTTGTCATAACCACCACACTGTTCTGTAGGTGTAAAGTATCACCTGCTGAGGAATTTGAATGGGAACATAACCTTCCTCTTTTCCTGAATCACAACACAGTTTCCTCTGTGAGCGTTGGGTTCATTCCCTACACATACTATGTTTTCAAATTCCTGCATTAAAGGTGTTATTTGTTACCTCCACACAGTCTCCTGATAAAATACTTGCTAAAGTCAACAACTGTCTTCCCTAAGACAGTTAGTACTAGACAGTCAGAGAATCTTAATAAAAAAGGATCATT
This sequence comes from Monarcha castaneiventris obscurior, assembly GCA_026261815.1. Lineage (NCBI taxonomy): Eukaryota > Metazoa > Chordata > Aves > Passeriformes > Monarchidae > Monarcha > Monarcha castaneiventris. The sequence continues at coordinate 885,971 of JAMPIT010000482.1, forward strand.
TAGATTCCCTGGAAGATTACCCTATCTGAATATTTCCATAGTTAGACATAGTGCTCAGATAGGCATATAGCACCAATCATTTCTTTTGCTGCTATGCAACTAAAAAGTAATAAAAGCCTTATCTAGATTCTGGATATCTCAGAGCTTTTTCAGAAAATTGTATCTATAATAAAGCAAAAGCAAAAGTAAAAGTGGGTCAAACAATTTACTTAACAATCACACTCCAAAAGCATAGGAATTACTCTTTATGTTTATGTTGTCATTCATAGATGCAGCTTAAATGCATAGGGTTCTCCTAGCAGATTTCACAGTAGTCACTCAACTTTAGTTCCTCCTGAAGGTACAGAAGAGAGTTGGATTCCTAGACTGTAGCTCCCAAAGCTCAGTGTGTTGAGCACTGATAGGCTAAATCATATGCATGAAAAGGAAAAGAAGAAATGATGGAAGCTCTAAATGGTGGTAGGCATTCCATGTCACACATCTAAGACTCCATGCCTGAATTTCTGTGTTTAAAAGCTCAGCTTTAGCCCACTTCCTGTACTTTAATGCTAACTTCTACTTTTCTGTGCAGAGACCGAGATCTAACAGGAGGGACAGACCAGATTATCTTATAGCTCAGCAATTAAGATACTGATAAGATGTGGAAGTGAAGTATTCAAATATCTTCAGGCTGAAGAAAGCCTTGAAACCATTTTTAAGAGTTTATCCTAGACATGCTTGAACATTTCAAAAATCAGGAAAATAAGAAATACTTAAAGACCTAGACAAAAGGAACACATCTATATGTATCCAAGGAAGTTTTTGCATGAAAAAACAGGCAGCAGTAGTGTCTTAGGCATCCAAGCAGTTTAAATAGGCATCTCTTAAACCTTCCCCCTCCACTCTTCTGGCACATTTAATCTAAACACATTAAATATTGGTGGTGTCCATTAAATACCATCAGGAAAAGCCCAATCCTCAGCATTATAAATGATTCTAGCATTCAGTTTTTCAAGGGGACAGATGTTGCCAGTCATTAAAAAATAAGCACTGAAGTGCTTGTAGAACATTTGTGATTAGAAATAATTCAGGATCTTGTACCAGTAAAGACATTTTATCATTAAGCAGAACTTGCATGCTCTTTTGAGAGGATGTGTATGAACCAACTATATTCTCCCTTAACAATCACTGACAAAGCATTATAGCCCTGGTGCATTGAACAGAGCTGATCTACAGTAGCAAGAGGCAAAAAAAGCTTAGGGAAGTCAAATACTGAAATCACAGAAAAATGGTATTAGGTTTGAAGAGGTGAGGGAGTTGAAAACTGATAGATCATAATTCAGGGTCAGGCACTTCTTATTTTTAACCTACGGGCTGAAATTCTACTTTATGTGATAGAAAAGATGAATAGTTCCTTCAGGGGGTACCTAAAAATTGTTTACTGTTCTCATCACTTTGCCACAGTAAATACTCACAGCACATAACATATTACCTAGCAGTTTAGAATTATTGCTTTGCAGCAATTTCATAGTGCTTGCTTCAAAAGAAAACATGATACATGCTACATAAAGGATAAACCATGACAACAACAAATAAAATATATATTAGCGGTATTTCAAATTACAAAAAGTTCCAGTCTATTCTGCTTTGTCCTGCACTTGTCAATAATATATGAAGGCCTTTTCAGTAATTGCTATTGCTAATAATAGAAAGTATTTAAATGAACCTTTCACTAGACTTTAAAGCATTTCAATCTTTTAAACATACTTGTAGAGAAGACATAGGAAAAACGGACACATATACTCATTAAGTTACCTTCCAAAGGTCAAATGGAAAATCTAAAACCGATCCGGATATTGAGTGCAGCTCTTCCAACTTGTATTTTGGAGTTTTCTTTCACCCGACCTTACTGTTTGTTACTTGTCGAATTTTCCCACCTCTTACCTTTCATCTTAGGATTTACCTTTCTTTGAAAGCAATTATAAAACGATGCAATTATATGAAATTATTGCAACCAGCTTCGTAACTTAGAAATTCAAGTATTGAAGCTGTTCCCCCCTTGAATTTCACATACTAAGAGGTACCTTCAACACTTTAGACTAAAAATCTGTTTAAAAAAACTGAAGTCTTTAAAGCCCCTAAGTTCTCTTTTTTCCTAAAGATCATAAAAACAGCAACCAAAATGGAATGTCTCATCTAATTTGAATCTTCATCAACATCATGTGGCATTTTTTGTGCAAAATAATATTTCATGGAAAGAACTGCATGTTGATATTAAGAAAAGGAAAGCAATTAATCATCCCTCGTATGAAATGTTCTGCAGTCACTGTCATATGCAATTTTATCAGCTGTACTGAAGCCAGAGTACATTCTGAATTTTTCTCTTCAGGGCAGGAAATGGAGAACCTCTACAGTTGTCTGAATTATGATGAGCTGCATTCTGATCCATTGTGTTCTAGCAAAGGTTTTAAAACTATTATCTTAATATAGTACAATCACTCCTGGTTATCAGTTTCATAGTTTATTGCAGTTTCAAACGTGGGCTGATAAAGCATTGGAATATCTGGGAGGGGGTTTTCTGCTGGCATGTACAGTCAGATTTCCTACCTTTCTTATACCTCAGGTTTATAGACTCAGTTTTCATTAGGAACAACATCTAGAAACTGCAAATAAGTAGGGTAGAATATTCTCAGACTTCACAGAAAAACTCATATAATTTCAGACAAATTACAAGCTGAGTTAACTAACATTTCAATACACCACTGTTTACATATTTTCTGTCTTATGTGTTCTACGTAAGATTAGGCCTAAGTACACTAATACACTAAAAGCATTTGAACTAGTAAAAACCACAGAGATAATTATAGCTAAAGTACACATTCAGATATCCTGTTAAGATTTATTTTCTCCTAAGTAGAAGAACACTTAATTTCATTAACTCTTATTTCCCTGTTCATAGATACAGATCTATGAACACAAATGGTCAGTTTCTTAAAATACCCATTGATCCATGAGCCTAAATGAAACATCAACATCTAAAGTAACTGTTGTGAATATACTAAGTTCATTAATTAATTAATAGTTAGTAGCCTCTAGTAGAAAGCTGTGCTTGAAAATGAGGGGTTTAGAATTTACAGAGAAATTATTGATTTTTAGGAACTAAAGGCTTAATTCAAAATATTCATGCATATAAGGAGTCAGCCCTTACCTTCATTTAAGTAATTTACACAAGCTTAAAGTACTATAGCACCTGTCCTAAAGGAGAAATCTATCTAGCCAAGAGAAGGTGGCAAAATACCCTTGAAACAGATCACAGGGCTGAGTGACAGGAGATATGTGTTTGACAGCACCAAAAGGAGATTTTTACTAGACCTGCAGTAAGACAAGAAGGTAGGAGGACACCATAACGGAGACAGATCTCCCAAGGACTGTAATTACATCAAGGACCTCAAAGTAACCTGGTACCAGGGAATTTTAAATGAATCACAACTTGTAATTACCTAAAGCCTTCTATTTTGTGTTGGGCCTTCTAGTTCTAAGTTACAAATTTCTTCCTTCCTGTTTCATGCAGGCAATTGCTTGAAATCTTTTTTTTAATTCAAGTATGCACAATCCATATGCAAGTATTTCACACACCCAACTTTAACTAAATATCTGATTATGAACTAAAATTCTTTTTGAAATATGCTGGGAAGAAACACATATCTAGACTGCATTCACAGTGGTTTTTCCCCAAATACTATTGAACCCTGTTGACAACTTTGCTGTTGCTTTCCTAGCAGTCACAGTGCAAGCACTGGTGCTTACAAAACACTAAAGACACTGCAGAACATGGGCACTATGGACACTTGGAAATCCCAGGTTTCACAGTGGCAGAGCAGATCAGGACTTTCAGAAGAACATGGGTTCTTTCTAGTCCAATTGCCACACTTTTTGTTAACAGAAGATGGGGCAGGAGGGATGAGGATGATGTATATGCAGGTCTCATCCAGACATCCTGCTTCGACGCAGCTGGGCATGCTCCCAACCCCAAGATCTGGAAATAGCTGGCATCCACACACATTAAGTAGCTGCCAGAATTCAGCCCTTCTGTTGTCCAAACCTGTCCAGATTACATCTCTTTCACATGGTGCTTCTGCCATTGGCATCAGGAGTGATGTCATGCTGGTGCTAATTCTAGTGAGCTGCTTCATAACTATGGGCAGTTTGAAACTGATAATGGTTGAAATGAGGGAAACTGATAGTGAGGGGAAAAACCCCAGAGGAATCTAATAAAGGCAGGTGAACAGGAAACATGACAACAGATAAAATTCAATTTTGAAACAGGCATAATATTGTCCATTAGAGGGAACAATGCAAACTACTTACATATAGTGCCTAGTTCTAGTAACACACAGAAAAGTAGTTATTACTCACAGAAAAGACAACACAATTGTAATGTAATAAACAGTAAAAATATTGACCTGTTGAACTCCTAAGTACTGAGAAGAAAATAGAAGCAAACAAACCTGTATGGTCTCAGAGAATAATTTCAGTCACTGTACTAAAAAATAAACTGTTTTTAATGTTCTGGGTGAATGTATTTGATTTTGAAATCACTGTATAGTACCAAGCATGGAAGACACAATTTTACAGGCCCATATCTACGCCACAAAATCTGTTCTTACCTCAAGTATTAGCAAATCAGTGTTAAAGCGTTTTCAATTTGCTGGTTTGTTTTTTTTTTTGGTATTGTTTTCTAATGGAGCAAAGAATATTGTAAACTCCAAATATCACCTGTGAAATCCAAGCTACTACACTGACAAATCCCCAGGGATAATACATGGCTTCTGTGGGTTGTACAGCAAGGCAGATCGTTCATCTAACACATGCAAGCTTGCCAAATATGCAGTTATAAAAGTTGAAGACTTGCAGACTTTCTGTGCTCTACAATGGACCAGCTTTAAATTTCATAATTTTTTCAAGCTTAATCACACTTCTGGACTGTTTATGCTTTTATCAAACATTGTTTTCCTTTTTATCTCTTTGACTGGGACAATACTGAATTATCTCATACCCTTCCATATAGCTGACTAGCTCTCTTTCAAGCAAAAATCTGTCCTTTATATATTTACCATAAACTATTATAGGAGCATAAGATGCCATACCTCTTTAATTGCTATTAAAACACGGAGCTTGTTTTTAGTTACCTATCAAGTAGAGTGCACTCTAGTAGAGAACAATGACAACAGCAATAATAAAGTTTATTAACTTAAACACAACTTATCATTCAATATTGCAGGAGCATCTGTGTGCAGTGTTTTCCTACAGCCATACAAATCTAAGCAAAGAATCCTCAGCTGGGCCTGGACAACCTAACTATGGCATAAAAAATCTATTCCACTTTGCTCAGCAGGGTGTAATATATGAAAGAATTTGAGATAAGCAATTTTCCAATTTTAGAGATTTGGAATAGTCTTGGATGTGCATGCAACTTCAATGCTTCCCTGAAACTTACCAATACATGAGCTACGGAACCTAATTCTGGAGCAGAAATCTCTCAGGGATACATAGCTTGGGAAAGCTGTATGAGTTGGCTTGTTGCAAAAAAACCTGAGAACAGCCTCTTATGCAGGACTCTTTAGAACTTTTGGTACTAGTCACAACTGAGTCTGTGAATCAGAAAATGTAAAAAAACTTACATGAATGTGGCCAAATATTTTTGGAATACAGAAAAGATTCCTTACAATTTTATATCTCATCTGGATGAAGTTTCATTTGGCTCCAGTTCTCACCATATTGGTATATAGCTACAGAACTAAAATAAATTTGAAATAAGTTCTGACAAACATCTTAAGATTAAGAAGTACTTCTTTCCTTCTTAAGTGAATCCGAACATGAATCAACCTCATTCATACCCAAGACTTACCAAAACACTTGTTCACAGAGAACATTTACCAAGTTGCATTTGTGGGTAGATAACAGAAGCAGCACACTCATAATTGAGACCTTACATTATCTCTACATAAGCACATTTAATTTATTTGCAAATGAAACCAAATTAATGAAAGCTTATCTTTCCTTTTCAATTTCTATTTAATACTTTACCATTCACTTCATAAGTTTATGTGTATTCCACACAGTAAAATGGTATCAGCAGATCCCTTCAATAAATCTTTCTAAATGCCCTGTAACTATGGACTGTTTCCAGTTTTAAATTCCAATGCATTTTCAGAATGTGCCTGTTCTTATATTCAAGCACAGGTCTCTCCAGCAAATGCTTCAAAGGCCAATTTTCATTCCCATAGAAACAAATTGAACTGCAACATTAAGATTAATTAATATGTATTATTTTAAGTGTGTAAGCCAACTGTTAAAAATCAGGATTCTTATACTATGTTTTTGAAAGTTATTATCTGTGATTCATGTTTCTTTAAGAAATTTCCCTTTATGACACTCATACATTTTTTCCATTTGTTGACACAATTCACTATGTTCTGTTAGACAATACTTTGAGCTTAGGTAACTATGAAAAATTTATGGGCATAAAATATCTGGAACATGAGAAGTTGTGTCACAGTGGGATTCATTGACTCAGCAATGAAGCCTGTAAAAGAATGGGATCACAGTATACTTAATAGCTGCTCTACCCTTCCAAACTTCAATCTCTCTAGATATTTACTCCAAAATTAAAAGTCAGAAACATGTGAATGGTCCATACGCTGATTCAGAGCTCATCTGAAAGATGAAATTCAGGATCATGACTAGACAGATACTAAATCTTGTCTCATAGGTATGGATGGTAGGAAAGCTGTAGATTTTACTCCCAAATCTGAAGAAATGTTTCCATTTATTATAAAAACTGAGTTAAAAGGAATGAAGTCATGTGTCCAGTAGATCCAAACCTGACATTTGGATGATTTTACAGTGCAACACTATCCCTCTATCTTAGCCTGCTAATGTTACCTACACAGTTTAACACACAAGTACATTGAGCAGCTCAGCTTGCAGACAAAAGAAATAAGGACAGCACAGAAGCAGATAGCATCCCAGAGGGTGGAAAACTGTATGCAGAAAATAACTCATTAAAGGATTTTAGAACCTATTTTTTTGTAGGAACAGGGAAATATAATAGAAAATTCTTTGGTCTGTGCTAGGGTGCTAGGGGTGGAGAAGATGGCAATTTCACAAATCACATGATCACAAAAATCAACAAGACCCTAAATAACACTGGTGGATTTAAAACATTAACTCAGAACCACTAGCGAATTTTTGTGTCAAGACAGGCTAAGTAGGCAAGAGAGCAAAGAAATATAAATTTTGCTTAAAAATATCCACTTTTTAAAAATGAGACTACCTTGGGCAATATTCATCTTGAGAAACTTATATTCCTAACCTGGGACAGACTTCTTCTGTACTCAGTCAGGCTAAAACAGTCATGAGCAGGTCAGGTGGGATGTAGAACAGCTTCATGAACTGATACGTTTAAAACAACCTGAATTTTTAATTTCCTAATCTGTTCCCAGAATAAGTAGAAACTTTCTGTTTTAAAATTCCTTTAATTTTTGGTAGACTAATACCAATGACAAAGTGAAAACAGAACAATCAGGATAACAAAAGCTTAAGAACCTGAAGGGTAAATAAGGGCTTTGTGCTGCCATCACCATCCTCTAGAAAGCCATAAGAGGGGAGGTGGCTAGGTTTCAAGGACCTGACAGGCCTGAAAGAATGCCTCAAGTAAAAAAGAGTGGACATTGATGCAGACCTCATCATGAGAAAGAATTACTGTTAGCCAAATTAATATACCATTCTGTCTTCAAGAAATGTGCCAGTGTCAATCCCTAGTGGATGATTAAGGATATATTAGATTAAAGAATATCCTTCTTGAGCAATAGGACTGAGAAAAAATATTCTTAAAATAAAAGATGGAAATTACTCCTGACCCTCTTTGGAATACAAAATTCAGGCCTTCAATATTTTCTTCTTCTCTGTGGTAAATGAGTTCTATCATTTACTGATATAGACAACATTGGGTCCATATGAAACTACTTTGCCAATAATAGATCACAGGTTGCTGCCAATATTTGAATAGAGAAGTTCTGGTGTGCTATGTACTCTTCAGTAATACTGAGTGAAAAGTATAACATTTCCTAGATATATTAGTTCCTAACTCTCTATTAGTTAATGAACCTACAAGGAGTAGGTGATTAATTGTGACCTTGGCAAGTCTATCTGATCCATTTGCAGGACCTACAATGAAGACTTCAGCAAAAGCACGAGAATTACAACACAGGTTAGACACCTGACACTTTCAAGATGTGCTTATACAGCTGCATGCCATCTTGAATTAGCCTATCCTTCTGGCATCTGCAGCTAATTTAGGTGTTCTTGGCTTGTTTCAGAAATATCACCACTGGCTGAGGAGATAGACTCTTTCAGTGTCCTAACTGAAGACATACTATAAGAAGACATACAGATTTCAAACACTTTTCTTTTTATCTTAGATAAAGCAAATAGTCCCAGATGCATTTACCTCACTCTGGTGGCATCTGATCTTAGGTCACTTGCGAAAAACTAGAGAGGACCTGATTTTTAGCTGGCAGGCTCTTGCCAGCAGGGTAGTGATCATACTTCTAGTTAAGTGTCTGCCATGCTGAGGGAACTATTTTATATAGTTCATATATATCCTTGCAATTGTCACGGAGATAATAGAAAAATGCAATGTAAAGCTATCTAAATCTTCTTTCAAGACCTAGATCTGATTCAGGCAGACATTGATTCCTTCATTCATCAAAAGTGGTGATAAAGCTGCCATATCACCATCTATTGGTATCCATCAGCTGGCTTCTTCTGTAAGTTGCCTGAAAAGCTTTAGGATAGAATGCTAGTCCTGCAACTCAGGAGATGTAAAACTCTTGAAAAGATTGTTGCCAGTTGCAGCATGGAAGAAAATTGACATCATTTTGTATCTGAAACAGATCTTTTTTAAGACTCCTTCAAGGTTCCCCTTTTTCTTAAGAATAAAGAAATTGCAGAGATTAAAAAACCATCTTCACTTGAAATCTAATAAAATCTCTTCTATCAAATCTAAAATAAAAACATTCACACTTTTAAAAGCCTTTCATGGAAATAAAGATGATGTTGTAAGATAAAAAGTGTATCTGGCTTACTACCATACATAACTTCAGCCATTCCATCTAAAGTGCTGATTGAAATGTACTTAGCTCTTTTGACCCCTATTCCATTTTCTCAGTAAAGCCTCTTAAACACTACTTTGCTCAGGAATGGGCATTATAAGCTTCAATTCAATGAAGGTCTGCAGGACTGGCCCATTGCTGGATAGGCAAAGCATAAAACATGCAGAACACAGCAGCAAGAGTCATAGTGAAAGTGGGCTTTCAACTAAAAGCATTAATTTCATGTTCAGTTGTGACTGACATAAAAAAAAAAGAAGTTGTGTTTTCGTTTTCAGTTTGATGCATTAAGGCTAAGCTTGAAGGAACATTCTCAGTGTGTGCAAGGTAATTAACACTACAATGCCAAATACACAAATTATGAGCATATCTTTGGATTACTGTATTGATAAATGATCCAATTTTAGAAGATCTTAACATCCGCTCTCAGACCAAGATAAAACTTCAGTTTTCTTGAAATCAAAATAATGTTAATGTGACTTGCTTTGAAGCTTTTACTTTTAAAGAAAAATTGCAGGAACTGATCCTAAAATTATACTGCAATAAATCCTGGAAGAAACACATGACAGATTTTTAAATACTCAAGCACAGCTATTTGGTATTTGACAATATTCCCACTGACTATTTTAAGAGAATCACATTTTCCATACATAAGATTTGTTTTCTAAAATGAAAAGAATCCTCCCAATGCTAACCATAGCTGTCTAAAAGTCTAATTTTCAATTTTTCTTTTGATAAGATGCAGTTGTACATTTTCACTTTAACAATTTACAAACATTTAGAGGTTAAGCCAAAGTCAGTATAAAAGATTCTGTCTTAGTTGAATACCAAGTAATGCTATGCTCATCAATTTAGTATGACATCCAGCAGAGTCTTCTTTTGTCTGTATCTTCAATATCCTTCATTGCAATAACAAGGATTAACACATCTTCATAAATTCAGGTGAAACTGGGCAAGTCACATAAAGAGGCTGATGGAAAGGAAATCCTGCTCTGTACTACTCAGTTGTGTCTGCCTTTAAAGGGCTAACTAGTTGCAATGTTGAATACACACAGCAACCTCTTTATTGGAATAGAAAGCAAATAATGTGTAACGATATCCTGAAATGTTTTGTGAAATAGAACCTGTTCAGACACATCAGGTGGGGTTCACTCCAGGAATGCTCTTAAGTCTTCAAGATACCATTCACTGCAGTACAATTGTTGATCCTCTTGAAACCAGTAAGTGTTTGTGGTTTTATATTAGTAAAGTTGTACTGTAGTAACTTATGTCTTTAAAAACTACTGGCTTTTACCTTAAAGGTTATGCTCACCTATTTGCTTGATATCTTTTACATCAATAGTTCCATGCAGTCAGCACAGGGTAGCTGAAGTCCCAATAAACAAGGGTGGTGACCTTTCATTACTTGTAAACATAAGGCAAACTTTATCAAATATTCAACAAATTCTCTTTCAGTAGCACCTGTGTTCTAAGCCCAAGAGGAAATTTGAGAGCAAGCAGATGGATGAGGTGCTCATATCAAAATACAGTCCCAAGAAAGAGATCAGTGCAGAAATGCCAACTGAGATTTTATTTACTGTTCAGTCAGTGAGGAGCACAGAGAATAGGAAATGGAAAATTCATATATGATGGGAATTATATATGAAAGCATCCACTAAAACTCAATTCTACTTCTGGGTATGCTTATAAGAAAGTGAGGTATCAGCAACCTCAGCTTTCTTAAGATACTCTTCCTATCAAGGATAGCTTGTACTTTGGCTTCATGATCAGACCTCCTCTTTGGAAATGTCTCCTTTATAACTACACAATATAGAATTGACATAGCTATATCTACAACAAATAGCATTTTCATTCTCTTTTGGCCTCCTACAATTCTAAACCATTCTAAATTAAGAGAAATAAGAAATTTCCTCTAAGGTTCCTTTCAAAGTTCCTGAATATCACTGGGAACCTTCTAAACTAAAATGGGTATGGTTGCTCTTTGGGGAGAATATTTTAATTTTTTTTAATCAAGACAAGAATTGAGAAAAAGAACATTTTAAAATGCATCATCCTGCTAGAAAACCTCGACTGCCTTTGCTCTTCAAGGCTTGCTTTAGATATACAACTGTTATAGGCTAGATATCTTATGATTATTTCAGATAGTTGCAGAACACTGTGAACCCACTAGCCACTGGTTCTAAGAACAGCTTCAAAAAAATTGATATCAAAGTTTGTGCATGAAAATACTAACATTCAGGTTTTTCCCTCAGATTTTAACTACATAAAAAAAAAGATGTACTTTGTGTTAAGGAAAAAACAAACAAAAACCCTAGTTGTATGCTAATTAATGTCTTCTAAGAACAAGACCAAACAGAAAAGGTTTTATAAGAAACCTCATTCAAGAAAGAACAAGTTTGCAAAAATAAATTTGAAAACATTAAATGGCAGCTGCAATGTGGTTTAGTTTTCTTATATTGATTAAAGTAAAATCTTCTTTTCTTCTGAAGCATTATGGGTAAACTAATTTTTAGAATTTTAAGGTCAAAAGACTACATTTGTTCCTGATCTAACTTCATTGATTATGATGAAACTTTTAACAGGAGCAATTTTTACATCTGTAATTTTTGGGTTTGCATTTCTCTATATACTCCTTAGAAAATATTTTGATGAACTAGGATGCTTCTCCAATCTAAACATAAATGAGAGATTGAAGCCTTGTGGTAAAGAGGTCATTATTATTTATATAGTACATATAAATAAATACTTCCTTAAAACAGGTTCAAAAGATCTTGCAATGTTCAGTCCATTTTGATCATTGAATGTGGTGAAGAGTCTCTCTAAATAGGCAATTCTTAATTAACAGATCATTACTAAAGGTATTTTCTACTTTAAGAATCCTCACTAAAGACAGTGAAAACAGCTGAGATAATTTCAGTACTTTTCCTGTAGATTAATACTTGTGAGGAAGGGAAAAAAAAAAAAAAAAAAAGAAAAGAAAGGAAAAGAAAAGAAAAAAAAATAATAACAACATTTTTGAAGAGTTTTCCTACAATTTAAACTTAGTTGAGATGCACTCAAGAAGGCAGAAGAGTGAGTACAGCACTTACATTCTTGAGCTGCTTCACTTAAATACGGTTAAAAGTTTATAATTTCTGCACTTTTTTATTATTTCTAAAGCCCTAAACCACTAAAAAACCCAGAAAAATATAAATACAGAGATACATGCAATTTCCTGAAGATCAAACATAAAGGTGGTATCTTCGCAGCTGCAGTACAGATGTTTTTTTCTACACTATTTCACTGAATACTAAACAGATATTCAAAATGTTTGAAAGCATAATAAACAAACAACTGAGTCTAAAAGCTCTCTGCATTTATCAAATAGACACATTCAAAATAACTGGATGCCTACCAGATTTTAAAAGATGAAGAAACAACAAAGCTATACTCAGGAAAACACTGAAAATAATTATTTTGAAATTATACATAATTACATATTTACATTCTTACTATGATTAATAAAAAAGGCAAGACTATGATGGAAACCTCTGCAGGATGGGGAATGTAAAGAACACACACACTTGTGTGTACTAGTAAAAGGATTTCCTAGGTTGTGCAGAACAAAATGAAACTCAATCAGTTACAGACATTTAACTTGGTATGATACTGTGACACAAAGGCAGCACATGGAGGCACTGGAGGGTGCAATGGGATGCCACATCTGACTTCTCATAACCCTTTAAAGCTTTTAAAGTACAATGATATCAAGTTATAAGCATTCACTTAAAATGAAAACCTGATCCAAAGTTCACTCATCTCACTGTGGCTGTCAGGAAGAATGGACTATGGAACCACAAATTACTCAAAATTTCTCATTCAAACCATACATATACGATGTGATAGAGTCACCAAACAAATGTAGTTCCATGCTTCTGGCATGTGAGCATCTATAACGTTACACATGGTAGCTCAGGCATGACCATTAGTTATCTTCCAATGCTTTTCAACATTTCAAATTTAACTCTTTCTTGACCTTCACATTTCAGTGTTCAGAAGAAATCAAATCATATAGCATTACACCAAATGTAAATTATTTCTCTTGAAGTAAAAAATTGCACTCTCTCTTAATAAATTAATGGGTTGGTAGTTAAATAGTTTTGGGTTTCCTTAAGACTGCCTCAGTATAATTTCCTTAAATAGTACTCATAATAACTATACTTTTGTACAGTCTTCTGATACATTCTTCCTTCTTTTGCCAGAGAAAGGATCCATGTTGTGCGCTTGAATTAGCTCAAAGTATTTAGCCTTTTAGCCACTGCCATAGGGAAGCTTTAATTTCTTTTGGGATTCTGTCTCTCGCAAGGAGTTACAAATCCAGAGCAAGCTGAATGGGGATAACTTCTTTCAGGGGAATTAATGATCATTCACTTCTTGAACAGTGCTAGCACTTTGCTGGTGCTTTGATAGAAAACAGATTGGGTTTTGCTGCTCCTTTTTCTTAAAGGCTTTGCACAAATAATAGTCTTTCACTTGCAGCCAGTGCTTGGGGCATAGGAAAATCTGAAGATTGTTATCACATCCTTATTCCATATTATGTAAACAAATACTAGAAAATTCACAGTGCATTTCCTGTCTTCTCAGAAATACAGCTTTGAGCCCATAGGGCAGGGTGGAAAAATTTTCCATATAAATTTACAGAAAAAGGAAAATGTAAAATTTGTCAGATAAACTTGTAAATAATTTTCCATTCTGAAAAATGTTTATTTTTTCAGAATATTTGTTTATATATTATGTATAAAAAAAATATATTATATATATTGTTATCATTATATATTATTTATATTTTCAGCCATATTGATAAAATACAAAGAATCTAAGAACAAGAGCCAGCTTAAGTAGAATTGAAAAAGCCTTGAATAAAAGGGAGCTGGCAGCCATCCTGTCTTGGAGCAGACCAGGAACCAAATGCTGACAAAGGGAAACTCTTTAATGCCTCTTACCCCCAGCATAAAGGCAGATGTAACCTACCTCAACCCTACAGTAAACAGTATTTATTTCCTTCTCTGGTCTACCATGGTTATACTTTCAGTTGCCCTGAACAAGGCCAGATTCACACATACTCTACGCATCTGCACAAGAAGATTACCTGACACCAGAGGGACTCCTGAAGTACACCAGACTATGAATGAATCATTCAGTAAAGCAAAGTTAAAAGGCCCTAACCAACACTGACTTTCCTGTACAGGCAGAAAATGGCCTTCAAACATATTCAGGGTCAGGGGTGATGTTGAAGAGTTCTTTCTGTCTAAAATATCTTCTCAAAGGCAGGGCTTTGGCAGATCTCAGGCGTGTTCAGGATATATATTTCATCTGATAATAGTGCTTGTAGCCCTTTTGATTCTATGACTTCACATTGTATAAATACTTTGGAAATGTGGTATAGGGAAAAAAAAAAGAGAAAGAACTTTGCATGTTTTTTTCTTCCAATCCCGAAATTATTTAAAATTATCAGGACCTTTATATTCTACCTACATATTTCCCTTTCACATTTCTATTCAAACAATCATTTTACTTTCCTTGAACATGGAACATCTTTATATCCTGTTAACAACTAGGAACAGGAAAAAATGAGCTTCACAGCATGACATAATAACTAAAATACTCCTTTCACAAATGTGAATTATGGTCTTTTTAAAATATAGAGGAATATACTAGAAATTCTTCCTGGACTTTCTGCAAGTGCAATAAGACTCTATAAACACCAACTGTCATTTTGGAAATATTTGCGTGCCTTTTTTGGCTAATAGAGAGTGTAATAGAAAATCCTGGAACTTGAATCTACAGGGTTAAACTGCAAAGTGTTATTTTTTGTGACAAATGTGGTAGAGGGTAATTTGTTAATAAATTAAAATACGAGGTAGCAAATTGCAAGAAACAGCTTTTTGTGATTTCGACTCTCCTGGTATGCATAGAAAGTTTAAAGCAGAATTTTCACTGTTTATTGCAACACTTGATCTTGTTTGTCTTTCTACTTGTTTATAACTGCAATGCATGTAGTTTCCTATTTGGTGTTGTATTTTTAGTTTGCATTGCATTACAATTCACATGACTACCGGCACAGAAATGCTGTGGCCTGATTTGGTACTCCAGTTGTTCAGATCATTAAATTTATTCTCGAGGAGCAGCAGAAATCCTCATTTTTGTGCATGCTTTGGCTTTTTTTCTATAGAAGACTTGGGGCAAAGAATCTTAAACTCTCCTTAATAGAGTGCCATGGTACAGCCAATGTGTACTCCTTGACCTGTATACTGGAAGGTAGTCCATGCCTCCATCATTAACTATGACTGCAACAATTTTTCAGGACTTTATATCATCTGCTTTCAAACAATGTGAAAAGGCTGCAACAATGACATTATCACCTTGTATAAAAACTCAGACCCTGAAGTCTTTCAGAATATCAGTGATGAATACATTTGCAGTTGTCTTTGTTTCTCATAAAAAGCACTAGTGAAAGGAAGTCCTAGTTGTTTTGAAACAGCTTGTCTTGAACTCTACATCCATGCACTTTTACAGCCTGTCACGTTTGCATATATTGATAGGGAAGAATGCCCAGAAGTTATTTCCCTTACATGATTATGAAACAAGAAGATTTATAGGATAAACATGAAGTCCAAAATTTATGAGGATATAGGAATGTCAGCAATTAGAATAATCAGTTCCCTTTCAATTTTGATCACAACTAGTTAAAATTCAATATAAGGATATTTCTTGTGAATTCCTTCTAAGAGATCGTTTTCTGGTTAAATATAGGACTGGATTTCCTAAAATTTATGTAGCAGTCAGACAAAATTCATAGGATGTCACAGCAAATCAGCCTAAAAGTGCAGTGAAGGTAAGGAAGTTTTCCTTTTCCAAAACAGTACCGTGGAACATATCACGTTGTTTCAAAGGTAATGGAAAAGAACATAATGCCATATGAGTGTTTACAACAAACTATTAAAAATATAATAAATTCTTTTTCTTTCCAATGTAGGTTACTTTATAAATGTGAACTAAGAAGCCCCATATTCTCTGGAATTTTAGCAAGATAAATTTTGGGATGTTTCTACAACGGGAAAAGGTCATTTAAAGAACTCCAGCTAAAATGTTAGTGCTAATGTCTGTACTATCTAATTATGGTGTGAACTCTGGAAAGTATTTCCTTATACAGTTCAAAAAAGGAAGCTACTGAGAGAAAGATTTGGCTTTATTTTTCTACACAAGGAAAGAAGCTCAACCCAACAAACTTTACAAAAGATAAGCCTGATACTCTTATCACCTTGAATGAAACTGACACTTATCTAAAGGTTTTTTAGTATGTCTACAGGAACAGTATTTTTAACTCTTTTTAATTTTTTTTTTATTTGTGGGTTTCCTTACAGTTATTTTGGCTGACAAGAAAAGATCATTGCATTTTACCTAGACTTCTTTGTATTTGTCACACCCTCCCCCCATCAAACACAAGAAGAGTTAGAAAAAGCTTTGTTCTTCATTTAGCAGTAGTCACACAAAGATAAAACCATATAGTTGGGTTTTTTTAATATGTACAAATGCCTCTAAACAGACCTTTTTCAACACATCTGTTGGTTCAAAAAAATCAAGTTTTCTATTTTTAGAGGACAGGGGCTCAGTGCATTCCATAATATATCTTACAGATCTTTCCTTTGCCTCTTGTATTAGTTTTGCTTATTAGAAAAGAGTATGAATGACTCAGTGAGGGAGTATATATTAGGATATAGTATAAAAGGGCAAGCAGAATCTGAAGAGACTCCACTTGTGCTTTCAATCACTGCAACTACTGACTGTTTCTCTTTGGCCACCAGATTAAGTCATCTGTACAATTAACCTTATGTCACCCTCCATTACTTATCTTTCCTTCCTCTGTTCACCTATTTTGACTTCTTGCCTGTGCCTTGCCTTTCACATGCCCAGCTGTACTCAACACCTTTCTGTGTTAGTTATCTTCCTCCTTCTGACACCTTTTGCTCACATTCCGTTTTTTTATCTTTGAAATTCCATTTTTAAAATATATGCATACAGTAAAAAAAATGACCTCGAAATATGATGCAAGCTACATTTTTATAGGCAGACTTAAAAAATTAGAATTGTTATAAAAGAAGTTAAAGTCAGAGCATGTAATTGCAAGGCAGTATAGTTGCATATTTCATTCTCCTATCCACCCTGAATGAACTTACACTGTCACAAATAAAATCAGACTCTCTGCTGTCCCTTTTTACCTGAGAAGGGTCAATGTAGTGCTTTATAAATGAAAAAAAATTAAAAATTTAGGATTCCTGCCATGAGGATCATACAGTGAGAAATAGAAAAGAACAAAAAAGAAAGCAGGATGAGGGGAAAGAGCAGGCAAAACAAGAATTAAACACACAGGGAAAATATAAGACATATTTTTTTGGCAGCTGAATGGTACTGATAGTACTTGGAAACAAGAACAAATGGGGGAGTAAATAAGACCAAACTGGAAGTCTGCATTAGAGAGAGAAGGAAATGGATTTTGCAGGGCGATATTGATGGTGCTCTAAGTGTTTTATGTGTATGTACTCCGAAGTTTAAAGAGGATTTTCTACAATAACATAACTCCCAATTGGACCAATTTTCTAAATTCATTCACATTCCTGTCAGTTTGACTGTGTTGGTCTCGATGAAAGCATTTTTTCATCAAAGCCTTCCCCACTTTACTGCCCCTTCAACACAAACCATGACCACTAAAAAAAAGGCTATGAATATTTCAAAAAACTAAATGGCATGGATGGATTAATATTTTAATTCAAGTTATGCTTGCCTTTTATCAAGTTGTAACTTTGAACATAATAAATTCTGTTTAAAGAACCAAAGGTTTTCATAGTCTATATTTTGCCTCCTTTTTCATTATTTATTTTATGTGTTTTTCCAAACATTAGAATGTTTATGGACCTAGCCAATGGCCTGTCAAAAGCAGACAATGAAACTAAGGTTGTACCCAGCTTACTCTGATAAATTTTCAATCTAAACCAAAAAAGAATTCCTTTTTTTTTGCCTATTGTAAACATTTGTGCCAAAACTTTCTTCACTTCAAATGACAGATTCAGAGCATTGTACAGTATTTACCCCCCCCCCCAAAAAATGTGAAGAAGTATTTTTTGAGTCTGGCTCTAGGTGACAGCTGAATTACAGCAGTCTGGCCAGTGTATGCTACTGGGAGTGTTCACAAGACTAGAATTTAACAGGACTGATTCACTCACCTCCCTTTGTGATACGATCATATTTATTTTCAGGAATTCATTGATCATAAAGTGCAGGCATGTCATCATATAAAACCAAAACAAATGGATTAGGCTACCTGCCAACAAAGACTTTGCACTTCAATTTGGACACACAGCTAAAATTTCCTAAACTTGAGAAAGGCAAAATTGAACTACAGAAGCATGAATTTTGCATTTCTATCAAAGAAAGTTAATATTTCTGATAATATCCTTCAGATAATTTCTTAATACTTTTTTAAACTTAGTAGCTCTTTAAGTTTTCATTGCGTTTACTTCATTACATCATATTGGGTTCAGTTCATTCAATTCATTCAGTGGTAACCTGGGCTGCATTAGACAAAGCACTGCCAGCATGTCACAGGAGGTGATCCTTTCCCTGTACTCAGCACCTGAAGACACACCTGGAGTGCTGGGCTCCTCCTCAGTACAGGATGCATGGATGCACTGGAGTCCAAGAGAAGGCTATGAGGATAATTAAGAGATTGGAGAATCTCTCCTGTGAGGAAAGGGTGAGAGAACTGGGACTGTTTAGCCTGGGGAAAGTTTTGTTCTGTTTTAAAAATCACATTATGTTTGCAATACTAAATACTGTCTCATGCTAATGAGAGCCATGGCGAAAATGGGGCCTTGCTGGATATAACTAGGAAAGTACAGCATAGCAAAATCATTCAGCTAACAATAAACTCCATTTCAAATCTTGGTCTGTCTTTGAAGCTGAAACAATAATGAGCTTATAATGAAACAGCAACATTCTTGCACTATTCAGGGTTTCTATTGAGGCAGGACACTCTGAAGTTGCTATGCTAAATATTGCATCTCTTGATGCAATGGTCCAAAGATTTTTCCTTTGAAGATCACAGCATCAGAGAATGGCTGAGGTTGGAAGGGACCTCTGGAGATCATCTGGTTCAATCCCCCTGTTCAAGCAGGGCCACCTAGAGCCAGCTTTGAAGGACCATTGCCAAATGGCTTTTTAATATCTCCAGGAGTGGCAACTCCACAACCTCCCTGGTCAACCTCGTTTTCCCTCTGGAAGCACACCAACAAAGCTAGTAAATTTCAAGACCGAGTTTTTCTCTCCCGTGTTAAATACTTTCTCCCCTGTTTTTAAGATTAAATATTCTGTAAAACCTCGATATTTTTCCATCTTTCAGCAGAAATTCTTACTTCAGGTAGATGTAAATATGAGATAAGTGTGAAGCAGCACAGACCTCAGAAGGGCTGCAGACTTTTTTAGCAATAAAATTTCCAATTGTACTTTTGAGACCAAGTATTATACTATCACTAGATTGTATTTCATCTCTTCCTCAGCCATTTTTAACTGTGAAGTCTGTGCTAGAGATTCTACTTTTGTGATTTCTTAAAATATATCTCCAAGCTAATTTGATACGTAAATCCTCCTGTATTAAAGAATATATAGCACTGACTTCTTGTTTGCAGCAGTGAATACAAGACATTCCTGCAGCAAAAAAGTATTTTTAGAGTAAAGAAAAAAAGACAAAAGAGATAACCTATTTTATCTCACAATGGCAGATTTCCAAACAGTCATGCATACCTGTACACACTTAGAAACATAAATTATAATTGATTCATGAGTCCTTTGTCTTTTCATACTTCTTAGCATAGCAACAGAAACTCATAGATATTCTGGGTTCACTAATTTTGACTGTTTTGTTCCACAGAGTATAAAAGCTTCCATTTAAGACAGCACTGTGGTTTGGCAGTCTGAGAAACGGAATGCTAAGACATGCTACATCCCACAAATTAGCACAGTAAGGTGTGTCACACTTGCTTATGGTTTCTTCTGTCTTGTTTTTGCCTTGCTCAGGCCTCACAAGTCACCAGACTCGCAGAATAAGATTCCTTGCATATATGGGCCCACAACAGACACATCCACACATCGCCACGCACAGCAATATGTCCTGATTATGCCAAACTGTATGACAGGAGAGTGTTTAGGGCACTGGAGGCTGTCAGGGAATGTGCTACCACAAGACATGCTCCCCAGCTTCAATGCACTGTTGCTGCCATCTTTCTCCTCCGGTGCTGTCCTCTGGTGAAAACTACAGGAAGACCCCAAGCCTGGAGAAAATGTATGCATCTAACAGCTGGCTGGAGAAATCAGTAAGACTTTTAAGCTTCTCTCTGTGTTATGGTGTAATTTTAAGTAGAAGCAGTGCTTACTTCCATTAGGCTTTATTCAAGCTTATTGCAAATTCCAGTGCCATCTTTCTAAATACAAAGTTGCAAACTAATACCTGATATTTGTGCGGAATACCTTGCCACCAGACAGTTCACAGAGTACAGTATGTGTGAACAGGTTCAGTCTACCACTTCTAATAGAGCTCTTCATCATGAACCACTGTACAAAGGTCAGACTATAAAAAATATAGCTATATTTTCATAGCTCCCCATTCTGCCATAGATCTTCCTGCAGTAATCACATATTTACTTTGCTACTATACACTGACAGGTCATTTAGAATTATTATTGTACACTGAGGTAGCTGTTCAGCCATTTCAACTTATGCTGAATTGGGCACGGTCTCAGGCAGTCATGATGAGACTCCTGCTAGCCCTGTCTTCTCTCCCCTTTAAGAACCTAACACCTTTCCTCCTCCTACCTCCTCTCCTACCTCCTTCAAAGTGGAATCACTATGTGAGTATTGCTTAAAAGCAAAAAGAAGGAGAGTAGAAGGCTTGGCTTAAATATCAGTAGGTCACAGCTGTTATCCATATATTTCAACAATCTTAATTAATAAAAACTAATATTGTTTGCTACTTGTTTACAAATATTTCTCATCATACTTAAAGCAAACACAGGGTGCATTAGCTTTTCCCACACTCATTTGAAAACAGAGCAATAACAGCACATGAAAGTGCTCTGGCAGTGGAAAAAAATTTGAAAAGAACAAGGTTTAACACCAGGTTATCAGGTCCATCTGAAATAAATAATGAAACTGTTTAAAAGTAAATACAAAATGTACAGAACATTTTAGCTTCTCTTGCACTTTCATAATTTAGAATAAATAAAAGATTATTCTCATACACATTTCAGATGTAGCACATGCAAATATCAGTTAAAATAGGAAAACCCTGTATTTTCATCTGCCTTACAAGTATTTCCTTCATAATCAACAGGAATCTTTCCTGCATAATCTGAACTTAAATGATAGACAAGTCTTTAATGTACATAAGACATTAAAGTTTACTATGAAAGAGAAAATCATTAAAATCCTCAGGAAAGGGTCTGAGGGTGGCAGTCAATGACAAGTCTACACTGTAACACTTGCAAAACAGCAAATCTTGTTCTTGTCTGTTTTAAAAATGGAATTGTGCATGACACACAGAAGCCAGTAATTTTCCTCTATGCAGCATTCATGAGGCTTCCCCCACAGAAGTGCACATGGTTTACATGTCATACTAAGAAAGAAGCACATCATTTGTGAAAGAAATATAGAGTAGATGACCACAAATGAGAATTTCTCCAGTAATTCTTTGATATCACAATTTTGAAGCAGAAATATATACCTGCATTTCAATTTTTTAAAAGAGAACTACGTATTTATTGAGAAGAAAAAAAATAGGAACTTACCAGAAATAAAATACCACAAATGGTAACACAAAAAAGAACTTCAGCTCAAGGAAGTAATAAACTTCAACTCATGATAAATTCTATTTTGTAGTATTCAAATTTACCTGCATATTTTCTAAAAATACACGTTATCCTTGTGGAGTTCAGTTTGAAAAGAATGAAAAATAAAATTTAGAGAGCAAACAAGCATTTTTGTAGGGTTTTACAAAAATATCAAATGAACTGTTTCACCTGGGAAACTCACTACAAAACCTGAGAGTAAAAAGTAAAACCCTACTGCCACAGGACTATGCTAAAGGAGTTGCTGTGGAACTCTCTGTAAATGAACTACACCTAACATATTATGAATACATGCCCTTCTATAATCCCAAGAGAATTGCAATTCAGGACATACAGAGAAATAAGTTATGACGTAAGTGTTAAATAGATTTTCATTGCTTTTCAAACCACTATTTCTTTATGCACATTGTCTTATCTTTGGATCAGTTGAATAGGAACTTGCTGGATAAAACATTTCCACAATTAATCTCATGTTTGTTTGGGCATAATTGCATGCCATGAAACACTCACTGAACATAATTAGCTCCTTTGCACTACTAATTCAAAACTTTTCTGCATGGAAATACTGACTTGCCAGATGGTAAGAAACAGCAGGCTATCTCACCAACTGGGAAATGTGAGTTCAGGTTCACAGGCCATGGAACAACAATGATGAAAGGATACAGGGAGCCCCCAAGGGTAGAGAGGGAAGACTGCCAGGCTATTCCTAAACAAGATACGATTCTTGCCTCTCTTACAGTAAAATTTTTAACATAAGAAAGGCACTTGGGTAGGAGACAAAAGTAAAGGCATTCTGTAAAAGAAGAGACCAGTCTAACTGCACTCAGCACACAGAGGGGGTCATTAGAAGATTATCACAGGTTGCTTGTTCTTGGTGTTTTTCTTTTCTCTACTCTTGCTTTCCTCCCTTTGATTCCCCCCATCCTCTGCCTGGTTAGCCTCTCTGGTGCTACTGTGGACAACAAAGAGAACATCTGCATGAAGAATTGTTCACCTAGATGTACAGAAAACAAAACAAAACACAAAAAAAAAAAAAATGGAAAGATGCAAAATTTCTGCTAAACTAGCAGAGCTTGATAGAAGAGAACATGCAATGCATATTTGTTCATTAACAATTTTGTGCTATGGTTTTTAAACAAAAGGAGAACTCTGTGAGCCATTTCATTGTGCATCCTTGTAGCTGAGGTTCTGTGCAGTGCTTAAGGGAAGGCAGCTTTAGCTGAGGCAAATGAGGGGAGAAAACGATAATTGAAGTTCGATGTATTTGTCCTGCAAACTAAAATTCGTAGCCTAAGCAGGACACTGAGTTTAAAATGTCTTAACTGCATTCTGCAGCCAGAAATCATAAAATCTAAATCAGGAGGGCTGAGTCATATTGAAATTTTCTCTGAAAATCCTTCTACCATTTTTATATTTCTGTAAGCTGCATGTTACTTTTCAAGGCAGGTAGGAATAAAACTGCTTCTTTAAGAAAGGTAAAAAAGCTCCAGAGGGAACAGATAGGGCAGATGCATCTAAAGGGCAAGAGTGCTGGAAGTTGAGGAAGGCAGCACCTGGCTGAGGTGTCGTGTTGAGGGTGCTCTGGGCCAGAAAGTGCACTGAGGGAGATGGCAAACCCAGAAGTATAAAAACCAGCATAAGATCTGTATATGTCTTTTCATTTGAACATAATTTTAATCCCAGATGGAAAACAGTAAACATATTGTTCCAAGTCACTGCAAGTCCTTTAAAACAAATAGAAAAATAGATCTCAAAGGGTTTCTTACCGATATGATCCAAAAACCTAAGTGCAGAAAAACGTGCAGTGCAATGAGCTGCAAAAATTCTGAACAGAAAGTCAGCATAGCTCCTGGCCCAGGCTAAATTGTAGTGTTCCCTTAGAGCTGATGAAGTTTGCACCGCTGTCTGCACAGATGCACCTTTGCATCCTGCACTGCACACCACGAGAATGGAGGGGCACTTGTCATAAGCCTGGGCCAAACTATGGCCTTCCTCTGTCTGTGAAGGGTTTATTACATCTGTGGTGTAATCATCAGAAGAACAATAGCAACAATACTACTAATAAAATATAGATTTTCCAAATTTCCAAGGCCAATTTTCATTTTACCTATCACAGAACTCCAAAAACCTTGATAGAGAACTGTTTTGCTAACAAACAGCAGTATTTCTTCTGTTTTCCACTGATACCATTTAACTCACTTCCACATTTAATCCTCAATCTTTTCCTACTATTTTTCATTCTATCACTGAAAATGCTTTTTCTCCAGCAAACCTGTGGTGAAGAAGAATGTAAATTTTGCAGTAGTAGCAGCAAGTAAATTAAAACATGGGAATTTTTATGAATTAAATATGAAGCTGGCTAATGCAATCAGTTCTGTGCTATTTACATTATTTATTTTATTAAATTAATTTTACTGTAGCTCAGTTTCCAGGGTGGTATGGTTTTCATATCAAAGACACAGTAGGACACTGTAAGAGAAATGGAAGAGAAACTGATGGCTTTGGAGCTGAGCAGAGAACATCAGGGATCAGGCAAAGGAGACTGCTCGGGGTTTGGGGATACACAGATTTTGGAAATTTTGGTACTTTGATAAGCAGGATGATATCTTACAGTGTTGACATTTAATCTGTGAGCACTGGGCTACAAGACTAACACCTAAAAGAAGAAGCAATTCACACTTCCTCATGTCATGATTTAAGTCTTTCTGTGAACTAAGGCATCACTGCGATGGTCATATAGCACTTCCATTTTGAAATCTCCTTTGGTGTATTATCCCCAAGGGATACTGTAACAGATGGCTGTTCAACAAACATGTAGTCTTCCAACCCATACGCCTTTATTCCCAGCTACGCTCCAGAAACCAGCAAGGGAAAGTGTGAAAAAATGCTCTCAGTCCTACACCAGCAAGGGTTGTAAAATTCTGCTCCTGAATGCAAATCCCTTTCTCATTATTTTTAAAGCATTCTACTCAATATATACTCCTTGCTTTTTCAAGATTCTTGCAGGGGATAATTTTTTTGTTCTTTAGAGATTGGCTGTTTATAAAAAAGCTACTACTGACTATTGATCCAACCACCCATCTATCCTTCTCCCCCTATTATAAACTTTTTAAAATGCATTATATAGAAAATATCAAAGTCCAATTTCCTGTTAAATAATTGTTGCAAATAATTGTTGTTCGTTTTTCCTCATGAGGACTAATGGGACTACCACAGTATTTCTCCTTCCAAACAGGGAGGTCAGCTTCTTTAAGCAATTTTCAAGGAACTGTAATCAGAATAAAAGGTTTCCCAACTGGAAATAGACTGTCACAGAAATATTTGAAAAAAGTCCACTGTGGGGAATAAAAGCTCAGGAATAGATGACCACAAATTAGTATATATTTAATGTGTAACGCATATGAATGGACTAATTTCCAAAGAAAAAGGGTGGCCAAAGTAATGGAAAAGGGTGGCCAAAGAACATTTGGACGCTCCCCAGAGGAATGTATCAATGATGTTAAGTTTTCTGGAATTATGGATAGTTATTTATGGAGATTTGGATAAATTTAACCTTATATACACAAGTTTACTTCTTTTATGATTGACTAAACAGAAAGTTTCTTGAAGGGGACCATGATTTTCTTTATATTTTCACAGCACATAGTACAGCAATGACATAAATGTACATTGTTCAATCTCACAGAATTAAAAGTGGGTGGATAAAGAGATAGCTGTAAGATGTTTGCAAAGCATCACACTAAAACTATTTCAGATTTTCTTGAAAACATGACTTGAAAGCTGTCTAAAAAATCACAGACAAACTGTTTTATTAGATGGCAGCATATCCCAGTGGGGTATGTTGCTAAAGGAGCCAGGGGAGATTTCTGTGGGATGGTTCTCTGGCTTCTGCTGCTGAGAACTTCAGTGAAATTTGTGTGGAGAACAGAGGATCTCTGCCTTGTACAAATACTGATTGCCATTGCATTTACATTTACAATCCTTCATTTGTTATAAAGCTATCTGCAACTGGTTGCTTTTATATCATTTATGCACTTTTATAATAATTCCTTAACAAACAATAACAATAATTATTCAGCAAAAATAAACCATGTCCCAGATTAGAACTTTCCTTCAAAATAGCAGCTCAAACTAATCAAGGAGGAGTGTCTCAACTGACTGCTGAGAATATGGAAAATTATCAAACTTGAGATCAAAGGACATCTGATCTTTTAAAAGGTCTGCCCTTCAAAGAGAAAAGGGGAATCTGTCAGCTACAACTGACAAGCACAGGCTGAAAAAAGCATCTGTGTACAGTAGAGAAGTGAAGAGCACTTAAAAATTACTGGAAAATCCCAATCATTTTGGCTGCTGTAGCACTAATAGCAAAAACTGACAATTTGTTACTAATGAATCCTTATCAGTTAAGAAGTAGATGCTTCTGTATCCCAACATTAATATCAATCCCATGCCAAATGACAAGGAAGAACTAGGGGAATGAAAGTTAATTTTGAGTCTTTGTCTCAGCAGGGAGACCTAGGCACCTTCCAGCCTACTATTCCAAGGCAAGTGTAAGATATGCAAAAGCCCATTCTTATGGCCATGGTGTATAGACCTCAAGGAAACTGCAACACTTCCACAGGGAACGATTGGGAGAACGGGAGTACTCAAATTCCAGCTACAAGCTCAGGTCACAGCACAGCTTATAAAATATGGCAGAAGCCAGGAATTAAAATTTTGTGATCCATACTACACATTGGTATTAGAATTTATGCCTAATAACAGTTATTATAAGTTTTATAATGTACAGAAGATGCGTAGAGTTTATGAAAGAAGGCATTAGCTTATTTCTTCGTTTCATATTTTATTGTCCCCTAATTTAAAAAAAAATGGATGCCATTTTTGCAAGGCTGAGCACAAGGCAACATACTTTGATTAGGCATCTGAAAAGACAAGGCAAAGATTTTTTTTCAGAGAAAAAGGCCCTACCAAGGCAGAAATAAAGGCATAGCAGTACAGGGGAAGAAACAAAATCAAGCAATGAAGTTGCACAACTGTGAAAAGCAAAAGTAGCTACAGCTCAGCGGCATGCAGCAAGAGCAGAGGTGCTACAGAGAGCTTTGCACTGAACGATGAGGAGCTCTGACTTGACAAAGGGAAAAAATACAGACAAGTAGACATCAAGAGTATTCATTCTATATGAAGTAGGTTTTGGTTATTATTTTGTAATATTTATTAAACCACAGCAGTGTTTTAACCAGACTCAGGATAAGATATTTTTTCCTGACCTTTGACATTTGGTATTACAGAAAAGGTTAACCATGACTTAGACTGCAAATAATATTACCTGAACTAGTTCAGTTAAGTTTTTCAAGTTCAGAGCCTTGAATAATCTAGGAAATAGGTCTAGTAGAAAAAAAAAAAAAAAAAAAAAAAAAAGTGAATCTAACCTTAAAAGTGCATTGCACTTCCTCTGAAAAACAGAAATAAATACTTTCTAAGAATAAGTAGGAAAGTGCTAATCTAGAAAAGAATGTAAAATTCCCTTCTGTCTGTAAACTATACTGAATTTACTTGAAATGCAACAATGGCATTTTGCATGTGTCTATAAATATCTACCTTTGCAAAACTTAACAGGGATGGATCTTCCCTACTTAGTCCTAGTACAAGATCTGCTAGAAAACTTCCTGCATGTATGAACAACTTGTCAGTGGAAAGGCTGGCAGTGGCATAGAGGTGGAATTCCTCTCATCTTGTGGGCCCCATGTAACCTTTATTAGTCACTGAGTGATTGTTCTGGGCACTTTTGGAGGATTATTCACCCAGCCATCTAAAATTCCTGTCTTTCAAAGGGATGAATCACCTTATAGAGAAGTCATAGGTAAAAAAATTATCATAGACGATTAGTTGAACTCAGTGTGGCGGGCAAAGCAACATAGCATAGCCAAAGCAGAAGCATGTGACACCCATAAATTATAAAATATAAACCAATATATAATTATTATGCTTTGTCTTCAAACCAGGAGTAATTCAACTAAAAAGTCTAACCAGCAACAGTATGTCTTTGGTGGCTGTAAGAATGCATAGCCAGACACAGTGTCCATGCATTTCACATAATATGTGAGCAACATGACTACCAGAGGTGCAAACAGTGGACATCAGACATAGGAGATACCCCAGTGGTGCTATACAGGAAAAATGAGAGCAAAGGACTGCAAATAGGCAACCTCCCTCCTGAATGCACAAGGAAGATGAATAGCAAAATCAAAACCAAGCATGATGGATTCTCCCTTTAGGGAGCAGGATAAGAAGGGAGACAAAATATTATTTAATTGCATGTAAGGACAATCACACTGAGAAATATAATTAAAATTAGTCCTAATATTGACTTGGAATGATAGGGTGTTGTGCAATATCATCTGAATTAAAATCAAGATTGCAATTAGAATAGAATAGAATAGAATAGAATAGATTTTAGTTGGAAGGGACCTACAACAACCATCTAGTCTTATTGCCTGACCACTTCAGGGCTGACCAAATGCTATTGAGAGGGTTGTACAAATGTCTCTTAAATACTGACAGATGCAACCCCCAAATAGCATAAAAACATCAAGCACAAGGAGGAAAGATGGAGAAGGAAGAAAAGCACACTATAAACACTAACAGTTTTGTATACTTATTGCTGATGGTTAACATGTAAAATGAACTTCATAAACATGAAGTGTGCTGCTAATGAATGAGTTTAGTAACCTTTTTGTTTAAAGTATGAAACTGTCCTGATGTGTCAGTCTTTAAAAAATACCACAACAATCTCCAATTCTCTGAAAAATATCAACATACATACCTGTATTTAAATCTGGACACATTAAGTTGCAGCAGTTCTTGACTGCAAAAGTTGCTACAAGCTTACCTTAATAAAAGATTTGGTAATTTTTAATATCAATATATAACTTTAGGTATTCAAAAACATTTAAAAGTCACAGTCTAAGATATGAGACCTTCCTTACATTTGTGATTTTTATACAGCAGCCAGATTAGATCAGTGTACAAAATTTCATTCTATGACAAAAGTCACCATAGAATCATGGAATATTTTCACTTGGAAGGTACCCACAAGGATAACTTTCCTGACTCCACACAGGGCCACGTCAGAGTTAAACCATATAAACCAAGAGCATTGTCCAAAGGGCTGAACACCTAAAGGCTTGCAGCCCTGGCCCCTTTTTCTTGGTTGCAGGTTCCAGCAACTGACCACCCTCTTAATGAAGAGTCATTTCCTAACACCAAGTATGACCTTCACCTTATGCAACTTTAAGCCATTACCTCACATCCTTTATCTGTGTAAGAATAGGAATGTTTAGAAGTTTGCTAAATAGAATAGAGAAGATGACTGAAAGGTATACTTCTCCTTTGTAACCTCCTATTACTGAAAGGTGAAAGAAAATATGGGAAAAACTGGTTATCTGCAAACATTTCAAACCTAATTGAGTTTGGACAAATCTGAAAAACATCTCCAGGTATTCACACAGTCCTAAATAAAATGACTTTTCTATCAGAACATTCTCATTCTTATAGTTAGAGATAAAAAGATGTAAATTAACATTATTGCAATGAATTTTAAAACACTGTTATATTTCTTTTAACAATTTTAGAAGATAAACAAAAAGCAAAAAGTTGAAGTATAGCATTTTATATTTTTCTAAAATGTTGTGACTACTTATCTTCTAATAACAGATTTTTTGCAAAGCTTCTTAATTTTTTTACCAAGCAACACTGCCTCTCATTTTCATTCTGCTAGGAAGCATACTTTTTAATTCTAAACTAAATTACAATAGCAAACATTTTCCAATATATGTAAATCCTGAATTATCATACTGTGCATTGTTAAACACTGTTTCAGTAGATCTTGTAAAACCGCAGCACTGGCACCCTAAACCTCTTCTATACTACTGAGATAAATAAATCTCTGGAGAAGGCAGAATATTCTTTTCTATCACAGGAAATATGGAAGTGTATTAAACTTCTAAACTGAGATTTGGTTTTGGAAAATGCTAAGTGCCTACTTTCACTATCAGCTAAGATAAAGGTTTAGTATGAATCATGTGCACTTTAAACAGTACTGACAAGAACAATGTATTATTAAGCATTGAACTCTGCCACAGCAAATAATATTTATCTGACAAAATATAAAAAGTGACTGACATTTTCTATATTAATGTCATGTTTCATCATTTTAGAAAATGTATTTTCTTAATTCCTACAGAGTGCCCAGGGTGTTTGAAGCTTTAGCAGATGTATGAACATACACTCTCTGTTCATAACATCTCACAGACTGACTCACACTGGAGAATATAACACTCAGGGAATCAAACGTAAATTATACAATAAAGAGGAAATTTAAAAATAGTATAAATATCTGTAGTGTGAAGTACTGATGTAAAGACAAAAAGTGATTATTCAGACTGAATTAAGTGGAATAAACTGAGAATCACAGGAAGTATTTGAAAGTTAGTCCACAGGCCCCCCAAAACTTCTAACAGTCCATAGTGAATTCCTAATCTCAAGGTCTGGGAATTGCTATTTCCATTAGGAAGAATAAGAACTGTTTCTCAAGATACAGTTAGAAAACTGATGTTGAGACTTTCTGTGGTTAAAGATATGAGACTGAAAACTGTTTGTGCTTCCATTTCAGCAGTGCATGAAGTTCACTGTAAAAAATATATTAAAAAAAAAAAAAGTGAAGGAAAGGAAACATTCATAAATGCAGGTCTTGAGAGTGGGTCTTAGTTTCAAAGTTCATCTGATTTCAATAAATATCATGATCTTCTTTGGAAGATTCATGAACTACAAGAATGATATATGCAGCATATTACTGAAAGTTAGACCTTTTATTAAGTGTCATTTTGAAATTATGGACTTAAATGCACATCTTATCTTATACCTCCATTCTTTTTAAAACCTTTTTGCACAATATTTTTTTGAAATAGCATATTTTGAGCTTTTGTTTATGCCTTCTCAAGCATTTTTAGTTTATCAATATTTTCTCCCCTACTACAAAAATAGCACATACACATTTCAGATGCTTACCTTGTGACAGTCTATTAGCCTGCACTTGAAAGCGAACACTGGGAATTTGACAAATGTGTCAAAACAACCAAGAGAGAAATCATTACATATAGAGATACCCATATATTTACTGCAAGATTAATGGGGAGGAAAGGTGTTAATTTGACAGTTGTCAAGTGTCAGCTACAAAAAGGTAGAGAACACGCATTGGCAATGCCAAATCTATATATGAAGTTTACACTTTCTAGAACATACGGGAATTGCTACATTCAGTAATGAAAAATAATTCAATATTTGCAGTGCTTTGTTTCTTTGTCTTCTCTGTAGAGGCGGCTAAGAGCACGACATGATGCTAGTTTTGTATTTTTGATGATCTGGAAAGTTTTATATGAACTCAGCTCTGAGAACAGAGATTATTAAATGAGAAAATATCTTCAGCATGAAACATCTTGCAATCATATAATCTTTTGCATCTTTTATATATGAGAAAAATGTTTCAAAACATGCTATGCCTCTGACATAGTTTTTTGATGGTTTTGTCAGTGTGCTTGTTTTCCCACAGTGAAATCCCTTGCGCACATTTTCACCATCCTTTCAACATACCTTCTTTCGTTATACTACCTGAAATGTCTGGCTTTGTGCTGTTACTAAATATGCAGTCCTGAAGGGCTGCTGCAACTGCCTACTCACACACTGCAGTAGCATTGAACTCAGTCAGGATGTTCTTTCAAGTGCTTTGAAACACCTTGAAATAGAGAAGGTATTATGGAAAAGCAAACTCTTGTCTATTTTATCCATGTAAACAGAAATCTATGGTGTCTTCTGCCGTGAACTAACAAAGGCTGCTGCATGACAGATGAAACGCAATTCAGGAGACCCACTATGAGAGTAATCCTTTCAAATGCATCCAGTATTGTTCAGATGACCAAGAAAAAATGTGGTCATGAGTACTCATAGAGTTTACTAAAAAAAAAAAAAATTAGGATAAGACATAAAACTAGCTGAGATTGTATGTGGTCTGAAAGACAGTTTTGTACTTAATGCCAAACAATTCTGCAAACCTTACCCCAGACTGTGACTAAGTGTGTAAAAGTATCTATTGATAGGACAAATTAGGAGTGAAAATATTAAAAAAAGACATAATTAAACTGAAAGAAAAAAAAGAAAAAACAAGGTTTTGTTTTAATGACAATTAAAATATTAAAAAAAAAAAAAGCGTTTATCCTAAGAGGCTGGGTGTGTATTTTATTCAGGTAGCCTAATAAACATAGTTACTATTAGCAATTGCTTTTCCTCTTTATATAACTGGATTAGCAAAGCCACATTAAGTGTATTTCTAGTTAATTGCCCAGAACCCCAAGAGACTTTTCAGTTTATTGTTTCATGCTTCAAATTGTACCTATCTAGCAAATGTATTTATAATTTGCTGGCTACTTTCAATTTTAGCTTGTGATACACAGAAGCTGTGAATTATAATGAACAGTTCAGAAACTACAAGCGTTTGTCACATACACAACTAAGAGGAAGGTATTCCATCTATGGTATGCAATCCTTATTCTTGTGTTAAAACAGGAGATCAATTAGGAGTTTTAGAATTAGCCCCAGGTACTGGGAGATGCTCCTCATTGGCAAAGTACTACCTCAGACTATGGTGGTTGGAAAGACAGGTTAGTTCTTACTCTACAAATGGAAAGATTAGCTCTGCTAAATGTATTTAGCATTTATGTACCACAAAACAACATCAGAATGACAGAGGAAATTTTTAAATATGACACAGGAACAAAAGTCTTCTGGAGCATGAGTGTATGACAAAGATACGATTTTTTTCTCCACAAACTTTGCCAGCCCTGGGCAGATGGAGCATGGCAGGGGCTGGAAGAAGGCATTGCTGGGAGAGCCGTGTGCTGTCCCTTGCTGGGGACAGTCTGTGGCCATAAGTCTGCAGCACAGCATCAGCAGGAAAATCCTGCTGGGGGAGGAAGTTCTGATATCACTGACCCTGGCAAAACTCCCAGAGTGTCCCAGAGACAAGATTTTTCCCAAGTTTTTAATATTATAACATACTGTACAAACCAGACACAAGATAAAAGCATTCTAGCTTACAAATGGTTTGGGGTTTTTTACTTGACTTAGGTAATAAAGCTATTGCAAATGTCCCAGACCTCAAGGAGGTATATAATTATTTTTAAAAGTGGAATGTATCTTTATATGGAATAGAAAAACGAACGCAAAATTCTCTAAGAGATTGCTTAATGGCATCGCTGTGCTGTCACTGAAAGCCCTCTTAATACTTGAGCCTAATTTGCACTTTTACTGAAATTTCAAAATGATGAAAAGATGACGTATCTTTTGTCCTGTTCCAAATTTAATGAAAAAAATGTTAACCTTTGTTGCAGAGAAAGGCATGAAATCTAAAGCTACCTGTCCTTAATTCTATGTAATGCTTATTCTACAAAAAGTTTAAATTAGTCTCCAGAAAGCTGGCACCATTCCACTTTAAATATATAATTTAATTCTTTACTTCAAAACCTATAAGAAGCATCTCTCTATTAATTTTTTTTTTTTTGGTAGGAAACTTTGATAGATTTAGCCCCTTATGAATCTCATTTAAAAATACATGCATTTAAATGCCAATTGGGACTTTCTCTATAGAGCTAGGAATAATGGTTTTAAAGTGGAATTCAGAAAGAAGAATAAAGTTAATGTTTTTATTCCCTAGGTAACTGAATCTTTTCCAGATATTACTGGTATCCGCTACTATGTCTACTTGGGGTAAACAGAACTATTTCTCCTTAAATTATACAGTTTACTTTTCAGAAAAAGTGCCCAGATATTCTGACAAGGAAAAAGCCTCTGAAGAATAATCAAACCTCATTTTTATTCACTGTATCAATACTTTGTTGAACCTAAAGGTGTTATACTATTAACTACTTTTTGTTTCACTAGTCTTGGTTTCTGCAGCAAGACACGATCAAGAGCACAAGACCATAATGATCAGTAATAAAACCTTCACATGCAGCAGCATATTATTAAGTCCCATTGAAAAAATGAATATAATTTGAAATAGAGATTATACTGTTGCTGTTTACTAAGTTTCTTTAACATAGATATTAATCATTGAGTTGGAAAAATTTGTTCACTGGGGCTTTTTAGATTATAAGTGTGCTAGTTGTTTACTTCTGCATAATGAATCCTGTTGGACTTTCAATAGATCAATCATTCACTTTAAATCTTGGATTCAGTAAATACTGAATCTCTGACCTCACATATTTTGATCAAAAAAAGGCAAAACTTCAGATTTGAAATACTAGAAGAAATTGCATGTCTTTCTTTCTGAGCTTACAAACAGGAGATACCTGGAGGTAAGATTACTCAAAGAATATTTGCGCTTTTTTAACAATTACTTTATAACACATAATCTGTCTAGCCTATCTCTAGTTTTCAGTCTCTGTAGAACTTATTATAGGAAAAGATACAAATTTTAGATTTTTTTTGTATTTTCATTTTTTTCCTTTTGTTTTCAACATGTTTCTGGAAGCCTCAGTGAATAAGATAAGTGGATGTTCTGTTTTCCTGTATAACCCTGGGAATATAGTAGATTTCTCCAGTCTACTAAGAAACACAGATTTATGCTAGTAGGATAAAAGCTCACTGTGGAGGTTAAGTTTGGTTTCACAGGATTTGCCTCTCAGGTTATAATTTCAAAGGCCCAGTGTGCTGTTAGGGCCAGAGCTCTTTTTGATAGATAAACCCCTAATGACTTGAGACATAGTAACAGGGGTAAAACTAAGGTTACTATTCTGTTCTACTTCAGGTAGTGTGAGATTCACTAAAAAAATTTGCAAGTCAGGGAGAATGTGAAGGCTCAGCTGGCAGTCGATATTTTTTTTTCCACTCTGTGAAGTCTACAGCTCTTTTCTATATATAAGCAATCTATTTGAATGTGATGAAGAACTAAGGTTTCACACACTTAAAGACAAGTGATAAATTGAAATGACATGGTTCTGTTGCTAGTTTACTGCTGAAGTCATCCAAATACCTTTTTAGTTTTTGTTACTGTCAAATTAATTTGTGTAAAGTGTGCCAGGAGAGAACTCTAAAAGCAAACCAGGGAAGATAGATAACCCATTATAATTTTCTTTTTTAGTGCATGACTTACTTCAGGCTGCAGTACTTCCTGAAACATCAAACTAAAACATAGATGTAAAATAAGCCTTCCATACAAACCACACTGCATGTAAATGCAAATATAAATGATCAAGACAGTATCTTTAATATTTTCTTTTTTAAGAATATAGTTCAAACATGAGATGAATGCTATGACAGAAATATAAGGTTTTCTTCTACTGTTATGTGAGTTACATCTTTTTCTGCACACATTGCAAAGCTTAGAACAAATTTGCAAGGGAAGAATGAATACTAGATAAGGAAAGAGATATAAGCTTTATGATACAAACTCTGTTTCTAACTTATGCACTAAAATCCATTTCTTGAACAAGGTTTCATTGTTCAAACATACCTGTTTTGCACTGGTATGTGCACAGTTAGTGGGGCTAGTAGTGCACTCAGCAGGATAAGGAAAGAATGAACTGTATATTTTAAACAAATGCATTTACCACTGCTGCTTCTTGAAACTGAGATGCTGTGACAACAGAAAAGTACTTATGAAAGATTTACAGGAAAACTCTCTGAGAGAAGCTAACAGTAGGAAGATGTGTGACAGTCCTGAATGGGATCCAAAGTGAATAAAAGACATTTCTTCCTAACTTGCATCATTAAGTGTAAACATGAAGACTTTATTCGTTAGCATTTTTTGTCTTGTTCAATCTAAATATTTTTCATTTAAAAGCTAATTGCTTTGTAATACTATCAAACTCTTTAACTGAAAATACAATGGTTTCTTTGAAAATTTATGTGAGCAAAAATTCACTCTGATATTGCAAACATTTTAATAACTGTGAAGATTAGATTTATTCTCTACATGGCTCCACTCACTAAGTATAATCCAATCTTATATTAACTAAACAATGTTTTGAATTATGACCTTATGGCTTCACTGATGCACACAGAACTCTGAGGCCCTCCAAAATTCCTCTGACAATACATGAGACTTAACAGCATATTTGAGTACAGACATGATGAATATGAAGCATTTTCTTAAGTCATGTGTTATAGGACTTGCCAGAAGACAATATATATCTGAGTGAAAACAGATGTATGTTGAGCTTGTCAAAGGGGAGTGTTGTATCTCTTCACAGCTTGAGGATACAGAGAACACAGCAGTTGCAGCAATATCAGGGCCTTGGGGGGAGCATGTGTACTTTCACTCCAAAATGCATGCTCATTTTTTTACTGTTCAGTCTAGAAGAGTAACACAGGTATTTCTGGCTCATCCTATGTGTGGAAACCTGCATTACCAGCACTTGGAAGAACAGATTTCAATTAGTGTCTCATGGTTGTGACAGAATTATAAGATATAATAATTCTTTTTTTCAAGACTCTTTTTTTTCAAGACTCCATTTTTTTTTCAAGACTCTTTTTTTCAAGAGTCTTGGAAAAAAAATGGAACCTGGAATGCCTTTCTCTAACTGCTAAACTTGTAAAAAACATCATCTGGTGTGCTCTTTCTTCCTGCCAAAGCCTCTGAAATGTGAAGGTGATCATTACATTAGGGGGAGCCATAAACTGCCAAGGAGCAGTCATGGAGAATTTTGTAGGCAGTCACTTCTTCTGATCCCTCTCATTTTTCAGTGTATTACATCTTGTTATGGTCATAGGCTTCCCCTGGCTTTCATTAGAGATAGTGTGCATATGGCCAAAATTCAATGTTGGATACCAGTTTCACATCTGTTACAGAGTAGTCCAGAGTCTGTTATTTTGGCATTTAAATGATACAAATCCTGTTTTTTAATAAGTTGCAAATTAAACCTGAATTTTAATTTGCATAATATGAAAATATGTGAATATGATTGGGCATAATACAGAATTGAAAATACTAAATTGCTAAAAAGATAGGACTTTTAAACTTTCTGTTATTTCTTTTGTGCATTTTTAGGAAGGAAGCTCAGCTTTTGGCTTTAAAATTTCTGGCTGGCTAAACTACAAAAAACCTGCATTGTGCTAAGGTGATCCAAAAGAAAAATTGGGAAGGTTTGTAGATCTTTGCTTTCCTTTGGTTGTGCACCAAGTCAAAGCTATATTCTACAAATAATAACTCTGGCAGCATTGATTAAAGGTTTTAATAATCTCTAACCCCTTTGCTTAAGTACCCCTTCTCATACATTAATCCAATGGGTGTAAAGCATTCATTGTGGGGAAAAATTCTCTATGGTCTTAAGAAACACCATGGAGTGACTTGTCCAGAAAACACCTGATAATTACCTTTACCATCATAGAATACTAAAAGACTTTTTTTTTTCCTTATTAGTTTGACTGATGCTGCACAGATTTTTGTTACTAAAATTGCATGACTCCCACCAGAAGTGGAAGTACTATTTTGTGGAATTGTAGATTTGTCTTTTCTTTCTTTCTTCCTCATTCTTTCTAATTATTGATCAATTATTGATCAACGATCCATGCTTTAAAGTGCAAATTGTTCACCATCTTCAGATTTATATCTTTGCTAGGAAAGAAATACCAGATCTTGTCATCACATCACGTTAACTACCACTGTGGTTTCCTTCTACTCTCATTTCAATAAGGGATATCTCACAAATATGAGGTGTACAAGTTAACAACCCCCAAAGCTTGCAATCTGGTCTCCCAGCTTCAAGAAGATATATTGCAAGGAAGAGACAGCATTGGTGTAAGCTCTAATACATACATATTTCAGAGCAGCATTCCTTAAAATTATATTGGGATAGATTATCTGGGGGAAAAATGAAATTTTGCAATTAGAAAATGTGATATTGAATAACAGATCTTGCTGGTATTTTGCTGAATAACAGCTTGCAGGTATTTTTATCAAGGTTCACAATCAAAGGTTTACATGGGACTTGTCCTCATGACCACAGAGAGCTGATGATCACATGATAGAAGACTTCTGTTTTGCATCAAATGCAATTAAATGTATTTTGAATAATTCCATCAGGACATAAACTATAGCTACATAAATGGTGCATATGAGAAAGAGGGTTCTGTATTAACTACAGAGGAACTACCATGGAGTTATTGTTGCTTCATGCTGCTGCTAATACCAGTTTTCCTATTAGACACAACTCTTTTCTAATTCTCCAGATTGACAAGAACTAAAACTGTGCTAGTTCCTGAATCTGACATTGAGTTGCAGTAGTTCTTGATTAAAATCTAAACAATATTTCAAACCCTAATAAATGCTAATCTGCAGTACCCAAATCCTCAGAGCAAGTAAATTAAAAGAACTATACCCAACTTTAATTAAGTAACATTATCTCAAATAGCAATCAAGGGAAGAGGAATATATTTTATGATTTGTTTTGCAAATGTATTTACTACTGTGTTAGTAGGCATTATTCCTCTCACCAAATGTAACATTCCATGGGATTTATCTCTCAAGAATTATTCTTACTTGCCTCTCCTGCAGTGAAAGAGAGAACAAATGACTTTAAAATTCTGCTATCAGTCTGAAAGTTCCTCTGACAGGACCATGATTATGTTCATCATAAAAATGTTTCTATACTTTTATAGTTTGAAATTTTTAAAAAATAATAAATAAATCTGTCAATTACAATTGTATTTTTCAAAAAAAGCCCACACAATTTGGAAAATGCTTTGATTGCTTGGATAACTATCAGGAATTAAACTATTTAATAGCAAAAGTTCTGCTTAATTAAAAATTTAATCTATTACTGAAATAACTGTCAACACCAGAATCAGAAAAATTATTCAGTTTGAACTGGGGTGCTTCATTTATAAAGTCTTTCAAAACAAGAGAAGGAGAAAAGAAGCAACACAAACAAGAGAAGCAGTCTGAAATATGCAGGCCCTTGACTTTATTAAGAAGATCTTATAGACATAAAATATATAAAAACAAATGTTTGGAGGATCAGGATCCTAGTCCAAATCAGATTTAGCTCAAATTAAATATTGCTATTTACTCCATACTGCTCCATAACATACCTATAATGTTTGAAGTACTGCTGAAAAAAAAAAGATAAGGGTTTGCTGCTAATATTTGAGGAAAAATTTTCTTCTCTGCTCAGGCTGGACTTTAAACATGGACAGGTTAGGAAAAGTCATAATATCTAGTATATTTTCCAAACTATTCATTTTAGAACAGAGGGAATACAAATAAAGGTTTGCAAAGAAACCTTTGCACAATCTAAAATGCAATTTGATGCCCTCGATAATCCCCTGAGAGACTGCAGTAATAGAAAAGTAAATTTACTATTTTCTCTCTCTCGATAAATGTGATTAACACATAACTTCTGTCAGTTTCCTGTCCTGTGTGCTAAGTAAGAGAGTTAACTGAAAAGATAAAAATAATATTCCTTTATGCACAGACATATAGGTAGGAAGGGACATCTGGAGGTTATCTTGTCCAACCTCCTACTCAGAAGGACTCAGCCAACTCAGGTTGCTCAGAGCTCTCTAGCCAGATTTCTTTACTATCTCCAAGAATGGAGACTTTCCAAACTGTCTCAGTAATCAATGCATGACTTTGCCACAATAAAAAAAAAAAAAAAAAAAAAAAAAAAAAAAAAAAAAAAAAAAAAAAAAAAAAAAGTACCTTAATATCTATTCAGAACCTCCTGGATAGAACGTGCTGTGCCTGCCCTCTTGTCCCACAGCTCTGCATCTCAGAGGAGTCTGGCCCTGCCTTCCCCACACCCTGTGCAGCAGCTGAGGACAGCTGTGACCTCTCCTCACAGCCTTCCCCACTCAAGGCTGAGCAAACCCTGCTCTTGAACCTCTACATGGTGTGCCACAGGTCTGTCACAGGGGTCTTTCACAGGGCTCATTTACCAACTCTTCTGCAGGGAATGCCCAAAGCACACTATCCCTGACTGCACAACGCACCAACTGGATTGAAAATATTGCTTCCCTCAAATAACTCACAGAAGTATTGGTATATTATTTGTCATGTTTCAATAATGTTTTCCTTCTAAATGAAATAAACATACACTGGTCAATAAATACATACACATCGGTTTGCACATTCACTGCCATACAAATATACATTTTTAAATTTCCAACCTGACATGCAATCATGTAAATAAGGTGCTAGAGTAAAATAGTCTTATTTTAGGATTAGGACCTTTAATGTCATGAGTACTTACTACACCAAAGAACTTATCCAAAAATGGAATCAAGTAAATAAAAATTTCCTAAAATTCTGCAAACTAAAATTTAAAACTTTATTTTAGTAATCACTGACTGAGTTTTGACAATAATGCATGTACAAGGAGGTAAAAATATAAAGAAATAAATATATTAAATGCTTTTATAAAATTATGTCCCGGAAAATCTTAATATTAATGCCCACACGAATCAAAATTCTCTACATAGTTAAACTATAGAGAAGTCAGCAAAGATTCCTTTGTGCCTCATTTGCATTAAAACAAGTAGTTTATTTCATTTTATATAGACAATATAATGTTACAAATCCCGCAGAGAGATTATTAAATATAAGGGTATTTCAAGCTGTTACTTGAGAGAAATAGAATTGTAAGGAAAGATGACAAAAGAATATACAGGGTTTAGCAAATTATTATATTTGAATGCAGAGCTGTTCAAATTAGATAATTAAAAATTATTCTGACAGCTGTCCAATTTCTTCCAATATTTCATTAAATAGCTCTAATACTGTTTCAACATTTTTTCCTAGTTTATTTCAGTATAACTGATGTCAAAGACAGGTGTAGGCTGGTCAGACTGCCATTCTTTCCAATGTGGTTGAAAAATTCTTTAAAGGCACTTGCATTCAGAAATACTAAATATTTGCATTAATAATTCATTGTGCTTGAATTTGTTACATATATCCTGTTCCATAAGCAGAATGACTGAAGCTTTATCAATGCTAAATAAATTAAATTTACAGGTAATAGAGAAAGTAATAGAGAAAGTAATAGAGGAAATTAGCTAAAATTCATAAAATGTGTAAGATTTGACATAACTAAGACAAAAAACAAACTTTCTACTGTGAAGAAACAGAGTAGCCTTAACTGAGAGCTTTTAGTCACATGATGATAGCCACATGCATTTGTTTAATTAGAATCAAGCTAAATATTTTACTTTTCAAAATAATTAGGACAGCTATAGGGGACTTTCTATTCCCTATAGTGCAAATTCAGTTAGTCATGATAATTTAATGGACAGTCAGGCCACACAATCTTATTAGCAAGGCTCCCCTTCAGCAGCTCCTGCAGTGAATTGTCATTCTCCACAGAAAAGCCACCATCCCAATTTGCATCTCACATGCAGTATTCTCTCAAAGGGACAAGCATATTTACCCTTCGAGCTTTATTTATCATCAGTCATAACACATAATGACCTATCCGTTTTATTCACCATAGATTTTTACAAGTTCAAGCTGTGCATCCATGCTATTTACTACTGGTAACTTCATGCTCCATATGCAAAGTCTTTTTTCTGACTGCAAGCAGTTTCACCTATTTCATTTTTGCCAGTAGCCAGAGATAAATATTATGGAATGGCATTGATTGCATATTTGCATTACACATCCTGTTTAAACACAGCTTCATTTCTCTTTTAATACCCAAGAGAAGTAGAAATGTCCCTGATCCCATAAGAGTCATGCTACTCTCCAAGGCTACATTTATACAGCAGATTGAAGGTGCACTGTTGGCAATGGCAGCTAAAAGATAACAGAAGAATCTGCAACATCTGCTAGCAAGTTAATGCAGACAAGTCCCCAGTAGGACGTTCCCAGCCTTCACTGATTACTTTGTCATCACTCTTTTCCTCACCTACATTATGAGTGTAAGCACAGATAAATGTTTTCTTGTTAAAATCACACTTTTGTATTGCCACCCTTGACTATCTCTTCTTGACTGTTCTAAACTAAGAAAAACAGGGTTGGGTACTCTGCTATTGACATATTTGTCTTAAGCCCCTTTGAATGGCAGTGTGGAGCATGGGGCACAAACAGGGTCAGCAGGTATTTCAAGACCTGGCAGAGCTCTCTGTGGGAAGTGTGCCCTAGCCTTATTGTGCAATTTAACGCAGTGCTGTTCAGTGCACTGCTGTGAGCTGTTAAACTCTTCACACCTCTTGTCTTAAAGGCTGCTCCATTTTCATGGATATGTAATTCTTGCACTAGTTTATAGCTCACATATGAAAGCTTCACCAGATGGCAAGATCATCACCAAGATGATGTGCACTTTTCGGACATGTGGCATTCTTTGTTTGCTGTTAAGTAAGTACTTGTGAATGGCAGAAAGAGATCTGCTTCTTCCTTCAACTGTCCACTGAACCTCCCTCAGAAGAGACAGAGCATACAAAGCAGAGGTACCCTCACAAGTTGCAGACCTCTTGGTTTAAATATTTCCTTTACCAGCAGTAACCTCTGCGTTCCACTAGAAGTCTCATATTTCAGTTCAACTTACTGTCTAATGACATTTTCTTATTTTCTGCTTTTGACTTCTTGTATTCACTAACAGAATTGCAGAGAGAAATACCAGGTCAGCCTATAAAAACAATCGTAAGAGGCCACATTCCATTACTATTAGTAATTGAATTTGCCCATTGAGGGTTAACAGTTAAACCATTCCTATCTTATAGCTAAAAGAAATGATGGTAGCCTTTGAAAATTAAATTAAAATGACTAATAAATCCAGCATAATCTCTTCTGTATCATCCTAGTTTATAGTTTTCTAGCCACAGTCTACAGGTTTGTGCTGTTAAATGAAAACATAGTTAAAGCAATAGAAATGTTTTTCAGATATTTTATTCCATGAATTTACAGTACAGAATAGGCAATCATAAAAAATGGCCCCTACAGTAATGCTGACTAAAAGCAATTTACTCATTTGAAGCTTATGAACGTAAAGCTTCTGTCAAACAAAAAATCTAGGCTCAGGTTCAACAAGATTTAGTTTTGAAAATAAACACATTAAAGACAGATGTCTTTTAAGGAAAAGGGCTATCACAGGGACCTGGATGGGCCAAAAGAGGTGTTTTTGACAAGGTACTCAATCTACCTGTGTTGCAAGCCTCCCAGGAAGATAAGGAGAATAGTAGCTTTTTTTTGCCCTTACACTGGATTGTGAAGCTTAACTCATAAAGAACTTTATCCAAAGCCATTAAAGCCAATAGAAATCTCTCATTGACTTTAATGAGCTTTTGTTCAGGTCTTTTACATGACAGCTGAAAGACTGCCATTGATTTCAAGCCCTAATTTTATAAAGCTCTTTCATATCCCCATCTTGGAGGCATTTGGAAACATATAAACATATAAATAAGAGCATTATAACATTATATTATCTCCCTAAGATAAAATTTGCCTGTTTTACTTTTTAAAATTATGAGAGAGCTCCTCACTGCACATGTGTACATCCAGGAATATATCAGTTATTGCACGCACTTATTAATAACTTTTTCTTGGATACCCTCACATATTGGTTGGATAACCATCTCTGCACTGCTGGATGCCAGCTCTAAACATTTAATCTAAACTA
Source organism: Monarcha castaneiventris obscurior (assembly GCA_026261815.1). Taxonomy (NCBI): domain Eukaryota; kingdom Metazoa; phylum Chordata; class Aves; order Passeriformes; family Monarchidae; genus Monarcha; species Monarcha castaneiventris. The sequence continues at coordinate 929,720 of JAMPIT010000482.1, forward strand.
AGTACAGTTTATAATGACTTTTCCCTTGATCTAGCCAGAATATCAGACACAGAATATAAATTGTCACTTTGCTTTTATGCTGATATTATCCTGACTGTGCAAGCAAAGACAATACCTGATCTGGCATAAAGGTGACCCTCTAAATTTTTAAGAAATTTGAAGCAGCAGAGGAGTCTAATACTTCATCAATTCTTTATAATATATCTTGCATTTCTGATCTAAGAAAGTAGAAGCATTGCCAGGAACATTACTTCTGTATTTCCTATGCTGTTGAACTACAATACAGAGTAAAAAGGCCCACCAAACAGGACAATTACCAGAACTGAAAACAAAAAGAAGAAACTTCAAAAAGTGGTACCTTAATTATATAAGGTATTCATTATCACGTTCCTGTAATATGCTACATAAGGAATGCTAACCTAATATCATAGAAGCTTGACTTCACTCAGAATTTAGAAACAGCAACGGTCAATTTAATAGAAATCTCTATCTCAGTCCAGGTAATTGAAAAAAATTTCCAACAATATGTAATTTTTTATCCATTAAATAATAGTAAAATATGCAAGTTCTCTAAATGTTTATTGGCTTCTATTCAAAACAGCTATTTTCACTTATGAATGGCTGACAGATTTCCAAACCTGAAACACATCAGTATTAAAGCAATAGTATTATGTATCAACTGCCATTCAGAATTACACAAAGCATTTTTTAAAAAGACAATGTACAATAGCCATGAACTAATTAATTTAGTCCCATATTAAGGAAAGGTGATTAATATTTAAGTTTTGATCATATACAGAATTAATAGCATTTCTAATTCGGCACTAACCATAGATATCCTGTTATTTTTGTAATATCACTTAAGGTATAAATTTCATTCAAAGACACAATAAGGCAGAAAGGAAATAGTAAACCTTTACAAATCTTAGTTTAAACATTTTCATTTAATTTACGCACTTCAGGAAAAATATAGGTCTATTCTTTAAAAATCCAATTTTAGTCCTGTAAAACTATTTGATAGCAAGGTATTATTTATTTTACAACAGTTTTATGAACTAAGTAAACACAATTTAATCAGGCCAAGTTTTACAGCTTAGAAATTAATATCTCTCCAAAGGTGCATCTAATTTAGAACTTGATTGGTATCAGGGTTTTTCCTTTATCAACCTAACCCATTAGGCCACACATATTGTTATTCTCCAAGAGAAAAAATTATTCTAACATCTGTTCTCAATCTGTTTTTCCATAATTTCCTTTTATGCCCCATGTAAGCTCATTAAGCTCATCTACAAAACATTACTGAGTCTATCTCTACTATAAATGTCTGTCTACTATACGATCACATGAAAACAGAAAAAGTGGTAGCCTACAAAACAATCCACTTAAATCCTCCACTATTTCCACTTCATCTTTTGATCAAAGAAAACATCATTTTGGAAGTCAGAATGGTGACACGCATAATGTTTAACCTAATGTCTTAAGTGACCTGTATACTAACAAAGTGAGAAAAACATGTCCATGTCTTACCATTGTGCTCTCTGTTCCTTATGACTGCTGCAGGCTTATGAGAGAATTTTTTTTAAAAAAAACCATACCTTCTGAATGGCTTGAAAGAGTATTTTAATATTTTAATTCACTTGTGCAAATAATCTCCAGAGTACAGAAAAGGAGTAGAAAATGTCCCAGTAACCTAAAATCATACATGTGTAGGATGAAAAGAACCTGGAGTGCAGTGTGTCCTCCTAAACACATTTTCCATTTTCTTCTATAGACAAAAATTCTATTTTATTATTCTGAAGTTAGTTTCAAACCCTGTGATCTCTTCTGCCCCTTCTGCCTGCATTCAGAGATTGCAGTTCTAATTTAATTTGAGAGGAAAATACCTATTTACAGCTGATTTGCCTATAATGTATTCATCTAAGCAATACAAAGGTCATTCTTCCTGCAGAAAGATAAAGAATTCACTGTCAAAACCTGTCCTGCTAGCTCTCAAAAGTGCCATTGCTGTAAGAAAAGCGACATACTATCTGATGTTAGCTAACAATTGATGATTAATGTGAGGTCAAAGCCTAGTGAAGGGGATTCACTAACATTTATAAACATCAGTGAATTGAGCAAAAATCTGAGGGTATTTAGATTTACCCCAACATTCTATCTTGCATGAAAGCTGCATGGTGCCTACCTTGAGGATTTTATCTTGTATGAATTTCTGTGTGAGCTGCTGTAAATCTGAAACCAATGTCCAACTGCTAAAGGTTCTTTATGCTCTGAGTCTACATTGGCAATATATTTGTAAGTGAAAAGAAGATTAGTGGCTTTATGACTATGATTTATGTTGGGAACAGAGAGTGACAGAAAAAAGCCTACTAAGGGAGGAAAGAGATACTTGCACAGGATAGGCTGAATTAGATTCTGCAGGAAAGAACCTCTAAAACTAGATGTTAGAAATCTTAGAAGACAGTAAAAGGAAAATAATAATGAAAACCAGCAAGAAATACAAGCAGAAAAAAAAGTAAGACAAACTAGAAGAGAGGAAGCACCATTACATGCTCCAAATCAGACAGTAGGCCTAATTTGTATTTTTTCCTGAGAACAAATTATTTCGATTTAGTAATTGGGCTAAACTTCAAGAAGCCACACAAACTTATAAGGTCCTTCTTGTCATTAAATCAGTCAGTGGGATGACTTCTGTATGAAATAGACATGAAATGCATAAGGGTAGAAAAATCCAATCTTGACAATTTCCCTGTGACAAACAGTGGGTTTTTTTAAATAATATGAGAAGTATATTCTCTCAAAAAAGAGAGAAAATCCTGAATGTGGAATAGGGCTAAAAGAGTTTGTATTTCCACAGCAGGATACACAGCTTATGCAACTATTTCCTGCATTCTAGATTTGGTTAAAACAAGACCAAGAATCTATACAAAGTGTAACAAAGCCAAAACCAAACCCAAACTAGAGTTCAGAGAAAGAATTTTCTCCTGATGAAAAGATGCACACTTTTACCTGTCAAGAAACAGACTTTACAGGTTACATTTTCTTTTCATTCAATATGCAAAGAAAATTTAAATATTTATCTTGGGTGGAGTTTTGAAATATCTCTACTCTTGTCCACTGACCAATTTACCAGTTAACACTTGTTAAGCATGGTTACAGTTTCCCAATTCTTTATCCCAGCACTGGCACTAAAGCAAGACCAAGCTCCCAGGAACGAACTATTCCAAATTATATCATCTGGCAAAATGTCCTCAGGGAGCATCTGTCAGCTACAGGGAGCTGGCTCACCCTCTGGCTACTATTCCAATAAAACCCTCCAAATTTAAAATCTCTAGATCACCTTCCATGTGGGGAATTGAAACAAGTCTTTATAAAATAGCTAAGAAAAAACTCATTATCTGCTGACCGAGATATTTTATAAAGTATAATAATTCTCACAAAAATAATAAAGCTACACTCACAATTAATTCATACTTACTGTGTTTCACATATGCACAGTTTTTTCAGTTGCAAAGTGTGACACATAGATAATTGACTTACAGGACCAAAAGCATTGCTGTCAAAGCTGTGTCCATGGTGATCCCCTTCCACCCAAATATGACCGTGTGGAACTTTCACATACTTCTTTTTGTATCCAATGGTTCTAAACAGAATTGGAAAAAATGGTTAGTTAAAAAGATTTTAAAAACAAACAAACAAAAAACCCAAACCAAACAATGTTTTGTTAGGAAAATTCACATATTTACAGGTTTGGAATATGACCTTGCATACAACTCAACACCAGTTTAAAAATACCCACACTGAAGTCCTTTGGACTTCAAGAGTGTTACTCAATTCAAAATATGTAAAAATTTTGTATGAGCTAGTTTCACTATCAGGGCCTATCTACTACATTGTTTTGTCAGAAATCATATCACAACAAAGGAAGAAGAGACTTTTCAGTTAAATATAATTAACAGATTATTAACTCCATCTCTGTAGTAACAAAATTTTGAACCATCAGGTTTTATCTCAGGTAAATATGAGTGAACATATATACGTTGCAGTCACATAAAGATACTGTTTAAGACCCTTTTTTTTTCATCAAAAATATACTGGTGTATCTGAACTGGCCTCAGATTCAGAGCTTAGATTCCTGCAATGATTCTGTCCTGGGGGTAGGATTTGTTCAGCTATAACAAGCTAAACAGGATAAACTTAGAAGGCACATTTAAGAAAGAGAAGGCCAAGTGATGAAGAAAAATGACATTGATGCCATCCTCTACAGAAAATCATATTGCTGCAGCATGTCCCAGCATTACAAAATGACAAACTCCAGATTAGTACTACAGCTGAGGTGCAGAGTATGCAAAATTCCTGTATTTAGCTCCCCAAGTAGCTGCCACTTTCGTAATGCCAGTCTGCCTTCTACTGCACACTTCTGCTTTCTTTCAGATGGGACCTGTTATTCTGCAATCACTCACGCAGAGAAGTTGTTGTGCTTTAACCCCACACAGCAATTGTCATGCACGCTGAATTATTACCAGGATGAAGCATTTACAGATGGGACTATGAATAGTGATACCTCTTATTTAGTTTTGAATAAACAAGTCTGTCCATAGACAGAAACAGACTTTTGATCTCGCTTGTTGCCTCCAGCTGCTCATCACTTTTCACTGTCTGGAAGATATGCCCTCAGAGCTGAAGGCAAAAGGAGCACAGTCTAAAACAAAAAAAAAAATTCAACTGGAGAAAGAAAATCACATCTTCACCAGGAGATTCAGCTGAACTGTGCAACAGCACTAATCAGGGATATTCACAAGTCAAAATGAAAAAAAATCGGTTTTGGGAGGTTAGTTTTGCTTGGGGAGGCGGGTGAATATGTTAAAACGACAAGCTAATCAATAACCTGGAGGCCATGAAATATTAGATGAATAAGGAGTCCTCAAAAGTGCATTTTATTAACTTTATTTGGCTATATTAGTCAAATAAAAATTATAATTACTTAATTTGCAAGTCACAAAATCTGACCAATGCTTTTTCAAACAGCAATTTTCTGGCAGCTGAAAGGATGAGCATGCTAGTACTATACTCTAATGGAACTTCTACATGTACTTTCATTGGAAGCTGAAAAAATAATAGCCTATTTGCAGAAAAGAAAAAGACTGATCTTCATTTTTTCTAGAACAGTTTCATAATACACATTATTCAAGACTAAATTCCTAAACCATTCAAAACAAAAATGTAAAACTGTCCTAGTTGGTAAATATATGATCTCTTAAAGACAAGGAGTATACTATAATAATTCAATTATGCTAAAAAAGCAATTTATTACTATGCAAATCTTTTTGTTTTTTAAGAGATATTGCATACAGTTTGGAGAATAAAATTATTTATGTTTTGAGATTTCATAATGCTTTGTCTCATTGATAGTTTCTTTTATAAATTATCATATATTTTACTAGTAAAATATTTTAAAGTATAGGATGCGAGTTGTCCATTAATTCTTCTGTTTGATTAGACACTTCTGAAAACTATTAAATGGGTCTCTTCCATCAGTGATAAAGGCAAAAAATAGCTAGAAAAATATTTAATTTTTACTTCCATTCATCCTCCTGAATACACCAGAGTATATTGTGATAAAGTTTTGTACCGTTACAGACTTAATGTGCAAGACTGAATTTCACCCAGAAAGGGGAAAGGATTTGAAAGGTAATTCTGCTGACATGTTTACCACATAAATGTCAGGAAAATAATATGGCAAATGCCAGTCAGTGACTCAATTTCAGACCAGACACAATCTCTTATACCCAAATAATCTCCTCCTTTATTACCATTAGGAAATCACTAAGAGGAAGGAAAAAAAGGGTTTGTAATTAGTACTTAAAAACAAAATTGGAGGAAAAAAAATTATCTGCATGGATAGGTCTTGCAAAGGTTTTCAGAGACCCTGTCAAAATCCAAGGGTTTAACACAGGTGTATGGTGTGCTCTTTAAGGCCTAAGACAAAAAGAAAAAGATTACAGAGTGCAGTAATTATAATTGGTTCTTTTTATAATTTCTAAAACATAGTAATTACATATTTCTTTTCTACTCTTGAAATAAGCATCATAAACCAGAACATTTTTCTACAGTTATGCAAAAGTGAAGTCTCTTGTAGTGATTAAAGAGGAATTATATACAAATTCTCATATTGAAAAAAGCAGATTATTGTACACAAGTAGTTTTTACTTAGAGGAAAGAGAAATTAAATTTACAATGTTAATAGACACATTAAGGGAATAGGGGAGAAAAAAGAAATGGAAAAGAAACAAAAGCAGCAGTTCTAATTATCTATTTTAGTAGATAGGAGTGATACTTCATGAATAAATCCCTTAAACAGTTAAATGTAAAACCTTGTGTCTTTTCATGTATGGGTTATATAAACCATCAGATTTTCCTACATGTAAGCTCAATAGCAAAAAAAAAAAAAAAAAAAGATACCTTGTAAAAAATAAGTACCCACATACCTGTGAACAGAGAGAGGCAAGAAAATCTATTTTCCTAAAACAATTCCTTCAAAATGTTACTGCAGTGTTTGCATAGGGCAGTTATCTGGGGACCTTGCATCCTTTCTAGCAATACTACTGCAAACACTGTCCTGTGGAACACTCTGGAATTTGAAAACAAAAATTTACTTGAGGTTTTCACTGCATGCATTAATAGCAAATCACAGCAAAGGCTTATGGTACAGTTAACTGGATCATCTGTTTTTTGATACTGGCTTTAATTTTTAAAATAATTTCATAGCTGAGTTACTCCACAATAGATCAATAAATTGCAACAAATATTCCTGCAAACAAACCAGACTACAGGCTTTAGAAAGCCATGTTTGGTTCACAACTGTAGGTTATTTTTAATTACTCTTGCAAAGACTACGTTGATATTTTTAAAATAAAACCTCACCCCACTAAGAAGAGAACCCAAATTGATTCATAGTCAAAATTAGTCATTGGCCCTTTCTCCCATGAATCCTACAGAAATTTTAATCTCTAGTCCAAATTGCAAGGAAGAGACCACATGTGTATGCTACATTGGCAATACGGGTCCTAATCTAAATGTGCAAGCTACCATTTATTTGTTTAAATAGCTAAATATTTTAGCTAGACATGCTGAAATAAAACTATTGTTGATTTTTTTGTGCAATCCTACAAGGTCAAATTACTAACACAAACATCATTTCTGAAAAGTGAGTCGACCCTTTTTCTTAAGGATAGTCTTGAAGACTACTGCCATCAGCTTTGGGGATTTAGATCAATGTAAATGAATAACAGTTTTAAGTGTAACGATCCATAGTTCTGTGAAAAATTAATACAATACAAAGTGAAAAAGTACTTTGGAATGCTTCTAGCACTCTTCAACAGTGGCTGCAAAACTTAAAACCCTCAAGGCAAATATCAATTTAAAGCACTATTAGCTCACCAGGAATTTTACATCAATTCCTTGTGAGAGGTCTTTGCTGCAAAGGAATTGCAGTCAATAATATAACATATATTTTGAAAGCAATGCAAACTTCTATTTTTCTTTCTTAGTTGAGCATCCTTAGACTCATTTCTCTGACTGACTGTAACCATGACCTCTGTTAGCTCTCATGCATGAAGTTTTTAATTAAATTTAGAAGATATCTGAATGAATTCTTAAGAGAACAATTGCTGTAAGTAATAATTAACTTAGTATTTGTTAATTTCATATCTACTTCATTAGCATGAGTTATTATTACCGAACAATCTCTTAAACTTCATAAAGCCTCTACTAATGAAGAGTAGGTCTTTCACTTTCCAAAATTTACTATCTTTTAAGAAAAAATAAAAACAGTTTAATGCCTCTTATTCTTCCCATTTAAATGGTTTGCTTTACTAATAGTTTAGGCAAAGACATTAAATTACACAGATTTTGGTATATAGAATCTAAGCATCTGTTAAAAACCATACTGGTGTGAGCAAAAAAAATAATTTCAGGTTTTACTGAAGTTTTTGACACATTAGTAATAATCACCTATGCTTCTGTTACTCAAACTGTAGTTGAACTCTCATTAGCTTAAGAACAGGGTCTACCAGAGTTGCAGTAATTTTCTTGTTCAGAACATAATGGAATTGCATTTATCTTTTTAGACATTTCTACAGAAGTTGGTCTGAAATTCTGATTTACTTTTTCTTACATATGAGGTACATTTTGAACCTTTGCAAAGTTTTTTTTCTCCACAATTTAATAGCTAACAGATGTACTTATAGCTATCCTTGGCTGAGAAATAATTTCAATCCTGACAGTCAAAAATGAGCTCTATATGGTATTCTAACCACCTGCCCACAAGCAAGAAAAATCTGCTTTTTTAGGATGCGGTAGCAGTGCCAAAGCAAGCAACTTGGCTCAGCTAAGCTGGATGAGGAACGATTGCCTTCAGTTTGATTTGACCTTGAGAAATCCAAAGGTCTCAGCAATCTGCACATCTTTGGGTGTCATCAGGGAACAGACACTGTAGATAATGTCCTGTTTGCAGAGGAGATAAAAAAAACCCACAAACTCTTTTGTAAAATAGCTAGTCTCTATCATACTTAAGAACAACTTTCTCAGCATGAATTGCTGTACATGTTTATTGGGTTCGCGTGGCCAGGTTTTGGTAGCATGAGGTCCACAGGGGTGGCTCTGTGAGAAGCTGTCACAAGCTTCCCCCACGTCCAAAAAGGCCAATGCTGGCCAGCTCCAAGATGGACCTGCTGCTGGCCATGGCTGAGCCCATCAGCAATAGTGACAGGGCCTGTGGGATAACAGAGTAAAGAAGGGGGAAAAGTTGCTGAACAATGGTAATTTCTACCAAGAGAATTATAATATATGTTACAGCTCTGAACACACCAGGGTCAGTGAAGAAGGAGGAGGAGGTGCTTACGGTACCAGAGTAGAGATTCCCTTTCAGATTCTGGTGCAGACCCTAGTGAGACAGGCTGTCCATGGAGGTCCATGGTGGAGTAAAGAACCACTTGCAGCCCATGGAGGACCCCACACTGGAGCAAGTAGATGCTTGAAGGAGGCTGTGACCTCATGGGAAGCCCACACTGGAGCAGGCTCCTGGAAGGACCTGTGGCCACATGGGAAGCCCACACTGGAGCAGGCTCCTGGAAGGACCTGTGGCCACATGGAAAGACGAGTCCATGCTGGAGTAGGTTTTCTTGCAGGACTTGTTACCCCACAGAGGGCCCACACGAGAACAGTCTGTCCTGAAGGACTCCACTGAATGGAAGGGACCCGTGCTGGAGTTCATGAAGAACTGCCAAGTGTGAAGAGGAGTCATGTTGGAAAAGTTTGTGTTGGAGACTGTCCCATCAGAGGAACACCAAGATCAAGCAGGAGAAGAGTGTGAGTAGTGCTCTCCCTGAGGGGGAAGGAGCAGCAGAGATGTGATGGAATGATCACAACCACCATTCCATGTTCCCTGCAGCACTGGGTGGGGGAGGAGGGAGAAAAAAAACCAAAGTAAAGTTGGGCCAAGGAAGAAGGGAGGGGTGGGGAGAAGCTGTTTCAAGGATTTGTTTTTATTTCTCATTATTCTATCCTGATTTGCTTGGTAATAAAATATACTAATTTTCCCAAGCTGAGTCCATTTTGCCCAAGACAGTAACTGGTGAGTGATCTCTGCTTGTCCTTATCCCCACCCACAGGCCTTTTGTTCTATTTTTTCTCTGATGTCTAGCTGAGGAGGAGAGTGATAAGCAGCTTAGATGGCACCTGGCATCCTGCCAGGGTCAAACCACCACAATGAGGAATTTTTACCACATATATCCATCTTAATCAAATTCACAGAATGAACAAATACTAAGATATTCAAGTGACACACAGATCCCAAAACATGAACTTTACTGCAATATAACATGTAAGTTTTATTAGTATCACTGCAGGGAATCTTACACATGACACTAAACACCTTCCAGCTCCTAAGAAATCTCCTTCTTCACTTCCAACACACACATACAGCCATCTGTGCCTTTCTACTTTAACTCTTCCCTTACATGTACATAAAGACACAAAGGCAGGGTTATATATATGAAGCAACTAAATATTTTTTTTCTGAAAGCCAGCTATATACTATGCATGAGAGTAAGTAAATAGGTTGGAGAATATTCTCCAGTTGTGTGCAGCTATTAACTTTTGCCTCAGAGCTGAAATCTGTTTTCCTTATAAGCTGCAGATCCACCAGTTATTGAGAGGCCTGACTATAAAAAATGCATCCAAACTCAGAGACTGGAAAGTGCTGGAGGAGCCCTAATGCTTCAGGTATTGCTTCATAAGCATTGCCAGACCTGATATATTGAGAAGACAGAAATGAAAGAATCCGAAACAAAAGACTACCATTCAGTGAGATTAGGAATAGCCATTATGGAGGCAGACATTCCCTCTGCCTGTAATTGGGCAAAATTTTGATTGTATAAACTCTGTTTTCATTTTGCTATTAAATATTTTGAAGTCTCAGGAAAAATGAACACTAATTTACTGCTTTCCTCATCTGGAACAGAATTATGATTACAAAAACGCCCCCTTTTTAATAAATAAGCAAAGCAGTTAAAGCAAGCTGAATTACAAAAGCTATCTCTTTTTTCCCAGCTATAGCATTCCTACCAAAGTGCACCAGTGCAGGTTCCTATAACTGAAGAGTGCTACGAATAAGTAGAAACCTGATATGGAAAGTACAGGACATGTTTGTAGCTCTGCTTCATTAATTAGACAATTTCTCCCAAAGCATGTCATTCTTGAAAAAATAGTGATTTACCCATTACTTGCTTCACCAGCATCATCATAATGCAATGAACAAGTTTTAAAGCACATGGTATTCAGGAAAATTACTGGATTTGTGCATATTTATTTAAAATGATAATATGATTGAAAGGACAAAGAATAAGCCAGCTCATCTACTAGAGAGATTAGGCTCATTTCAAGCCTGATGCTCCCTTCTTAACACCCCATTTTGTATCAGAGAGGACACTGTAACAAAAAAAAGACTAGAAATAATTATAGGAGCAAAAAGATGTGAGATCATTGCTTGTGAGATTCACAAAATTTACGGCGTCATTGCTATGAGCAAAAGTATCCTTAATAGATCAATTTCCCAAAAAAGAATGCTAATTATACCTCTGAATCCAGATATATTTGACCAAAACATACCAAAGACTTAGAAGGAGCAATTAATGTCTCTTAACTCCCTTAATATCACATAATTTCCCAGATATTTGCTCAAGTTTATGTTCAAGGCATATGTCAATGTAATTAATTTTTCTGTTTTTTCCTTTTTCTGTTGTTTCTTTCTTCCTTTCTTTCCTGAATTTTCAAAATATCCCCAAAATACTATTAAGCTTCTTAGTGAGGAAGCTGCTATGGCGCTGCTGCTGTTTTGTATGATCAATATACATGATAAAAATAATGTTCTGCCTTAATGCTCTTTACCTTCATATATCTCTTTATGGAGAAGATTTTCATGATGTCCACCCTTCACTAAGAATGTTTCCCAAAGCTATAATTTAATTTGATCGTAGATGATAATGATATTCTAGAATTTATTCTATTTTCTTGTGCTTTAACGATATAGTGTATATCTAGGGCCTAGGTTTTTCCCCTCTTGATACTTTTACCAGTACTTAGGTATTTGTATCACAGAGGTTTGTTATGCTGGTGCTGGCAAGCATTCTGTAACTTGATTCAAAAAAGCTACAGCTGACAGAAGTTCTTTTCTAGATCTTGTGAACTGTAGAGTTGTAGAGACAATACTTACCAGCAATGCCAGGGGATCTTGATTTAAGGAAATAATTTCTCCTTGGGTAAAATTTATTTCCATTCATTTGCAGTCACTTTTTATGATTCTCATTTCCAGGCTCGCATTGTCTTTCTGTATTTTTTTTTTCAATTCATACTACCTCCCTTCAGAAACTGTAAAAGGCCACTGCACATCACTGCATATAAAACTCAGCAGCAGAGAAATTTCCTTCTGTTCCTGAGAGTTTTGCTTACCTATTCAGGAGGCACGTGGCTAAATAAAGCATTTAATATTGCTTGTCCCTGCAAGGCAGAAGTAATCTTGCTCTCACTGCTAAGAAAGATCAACTAACAGTAGCTTTCATTACAGAGATGACTTTATCACTTTCTCCTATAACATCTGTGAATAGTTTTGTTCTTGGGCCTTCTACCTATACCTTTTATATTGTGTGCCGCTTTATTTTACCTGCATGTGTTTCATCTGTTCTAGCACTAGCAGCAATCTAATTTTATGATCCTTTCCACAGCAGATCTCTTCAACTCATTCAGGAAAATACATTTTGGGGAATTTTAATGAAACTATGGATGACTTCTGCAATCCTGCTTTAGAAATAATAGAGGTAAGTCCAGAATCTGAGTTAGGGGTGTTTTGTTTGTTGGTTTTTTGCGGGGAGGGCTCTTCTTGTTGTTTCTTTGGGTTTGGGTTTTGTTTCATTTTGTTTGGGCTTTTTTACAGATTGATTAAACCTAAAGCAAAATACTGCAAAGGTGGTATTATGGAAAATATGTTCAAGGATCATATTTCTTCCAAGGTCCATATATAACTTACATTACTACTTCTAACTGTACTGAGAGCATTATTATTTAAAATGAGTATTAGAAAATTCCATATTTAAAATAAATATGTATTTTTCAATTTATTCAACAGTGGATACTATCCAAAGATGAATGCATATACTGTATGTATGTGAATAGAAATTACTACACACTTTTACACAAATCTGTCACTCCCATTTGGAATACTGAAACTACTTCATTCTTTTGCTTACCCTATTCTCTTAATCAGAAGAACTATCATTCTTTTCAGGATAAAATTTGCAACAAATACAAAACAGTAATTTTGTGTTGAAAATCCTTATTGCTTGCATAACTTTCATTTAGATGGCTAACTAGCTTATTGATTCAACAGAAAGAAAACATACAATATCTCATTTTTCTCTACAAATCTTTCACTTGTGAATCTGTCTGATTCCAACTGCCAACACTGTGTCCTTTCAAGTTAAGATTACGTAAATTATTCACTTTGGTTCTTTTGATAAAAGTCCCATTAACCAAATAAGTGTATCATTTCATTACCTTCTCACATTTCTCTACTAGATTATATTGATAATTAGCATGACAAGTTTTTGCTAATATCATTATCAGATATTAACAGTATCATATTATATCATATATTAGATGGGAATCATTTGTTAGGTTCATTATCATTAGCTTTATCATTTTACCAGGGTAAAAACTTACTAGCTATTCTAGGTCATCTAAGTGAATTACCAAACCCTGACATCATTGTCAAATTGGAAACTTTATACCTGTAGGAATGGGAGGACACATACAGATGAAAAAGGTGTTGCTATAAAAAATATTCATTCCTGCACCCTACACCCTCTTTTTATTAATATTGAATTAACAGGGAACATTTCACTTTTAGACACATTTTAATGAGTCAAAGACAATGGTTTTGAAGTGAACTTCAAAAGTTAAGATTTATGGCACTATGAAGATGAAAATTTCACCTGATACCTAATGGTTTCCTTTTTCTCTCTTTCTGCAAGATATGTAGAAATTTCCTCTCAGTAATGCCTATGCCAGCCTAAGAAAAGAAATGATCAAACTTTTTTTCTAGATTATGAATTGTGGAATTTAAAATTTGACTCAGCAGCAAAACTCTAGCCTTCAGAATCTGCAATTATTAAACACAGCTCTCTATTAAATTCTTCCTCTTTGAACTAAGTTTTCTCCTCACTCAAATCCTCTCCCTTAGCAGTTCTGCCGTTTCTTTTGTGACAGAAATTGTCAAGGGAAAGGCTGCAGGCTGACCTTCGGTTACCTATCCTGTGTGTTTACTCAGCCGCAGAGTGGAGGTTGCTGGCCATGCCAGTCTTCCAACAAACAGGCTCTGTGAGAGGAGGAAGAACAGGTGTACAGGAGGAGAGGAGAAAAAAATTGGTTTTAAAAGTCTTTGTATTCCAGAGGGGAAAATCACGGCAACCTTGGACAACACTGTTGGCCTGTTCCTCTCCTAAGGAAATGCTGAATGAAGACTAATGCTCTTATTTTCAGAAACTGGTGACAGCATTGCCTCCCCATCACTGTGCTAGATTTCTGTAGACCTGTGACTGCTAAGAGTCTGGCAATACCTCTGCCTAGGTCCAGCTGTAAGAAATAATTCCCCAGCCACACACCTCCCACAAAGGAGCTAATTGCTATACTTTCTTTATTGCTTAGGATTAAACAAAGGTATTAAAATTTTCTAATCTGCTTTAGGCAGCATATGCAAAATGTGGAACCCTTAATGTAATAAGTGTTTTCAAGATGTTTTGTTTTCTTTTCTTTTCTTTTGTTTTAATTTTTGGAAGAGGGAGAATTGTTATTCTTTGTACAATGGAAGCCTGAAACTTCACATGTCCTTCTATTAGTGTTTGTTAGGGAATATATGCCTTTTATTGCTTTTCCTTTAGAAGTGTACTTTCTTTTTTAAAGAACACTACTATCAAAAAGATAATTGAGAAGTTTACAAGTAAGTAATAAAAAATAGTAACTCCGTATGGATAAATAAATTATTATTTTTATGATACAAATCATGATTATGAGTTTTGAAACTCAAAGATAATCCAATTGTTTTATTTCAAATATGTACGAAAATTTGTTAGTAATACAGCTGTATTACAAGTAATAATAGTAATATTATACGATAGTATAATAGTAATGAATGTGTATTCAAAATAATGATACTTTCTGCTGGGAAAAAATCTGAGATAACCAAGGAAAAATTAAGGAAAAAGATTTACACAGTCAGCAAACGCTTTGGAACATTGGTCATACCTTGGGAAATATAATGGAAACTAAGATCAATATGAAATTTCACGTAACATAATCACAAACTTTCCTAAAATTTCAAAAATAGACTAAACACAGAAACAAGTGGGGTTTTTTTTTTCTTTTTCCCCTATCTTTATCTCATGCAACAAGAACAATTGTCATAAAAGTGTGGTTTGGCTTTAGACTTGCCTGATTTTAATCTGAAAAACTTGCTTAACAAAATCTAAAAAAACAATAGGTTTCATATGTCCTCTGTTAAAAGATATGAACATATATATGTAGATCAGACTGCAGATACCTACTTTTGAACTGGTGGTGCTCTTCCAGACTGAACTTCCAAATTACAGAAATAAACAATTGCAATTTGAAGTAAACATCAAGAAAAATCTTTTCTTATTATTAGATTCATATCCAAACAAAGATGCTGTTTTTTCTTGGTGCTTAAGATAATGTTATGGTATATCCAGAAATCATTACTGATCATTAATCTTTTATGAAGATTAGAAGAAATGCCTTATTTCTTTGTCTGAGCAGCAGTCTGTATAGCTCAATAGTTTGTCTCCAGACAACTGGAAAAGCAGACATTGCCCAGGTAAAGCACATTAGCCTGACTACTCTCCATGAGCATAGAGATTTAATCTATCAGAGATGTCTGATTGTACATCGTTGTCTATTTGTTTTAGTATCTATTTACAGATGTCTTATCCATGAATTCGTCTAAACAATTCTTCTATTTGCTTATACTTTCTGCCTTCAAATCATGCTGGGGCAACAAATTCCAGAAGCTCACTATCTACTGCACAAAGACTTTTTTCTATCTTATAGACCAATCTCCCATGGAAAATGCCTCTGCTTCTGTATTGTGGGATTTGGTGAATAGTTCAGCTGGTCCATCAGCATTGTTTTTGTTGGTTTTAACCTCTCTCTATGTCCATCTTTAAAATTACGTCTCAAGAAGCAAGAACTGACTGCATTGTTTAGGGGTATTATACTCCTACACTGTTAAGGCAGCTCTATATTTTGAATATTTTCTTAGTTTTTCAGCTTTTGAATTACAGTTTGGATCAGTGGAAATCTAATAAACAGAAACCCTTAATTAGGAAAAGTCAAATACTTATCAGAGCAGTCTACTGTTTGACATATGAGCTCATGTAGGAATATTTTTTTCTGGAAGAGCTCGGTTACATGCAGTCCAATGCTGAGAAACAGTAAAGTGCTTCATGGAGCCTAAAAGGATTTAGATAGATGACCTTTGCTCTTAGGAGTAGATGTTAATACCAGTTTACTTTTTTCTCAAACCACTGAAATTTCGTATTGTTTTGTTAAAAAGAAAACCGTGCAAAGTGGTAACATTTTCAAAGCAAAGATCATCAAAAAATAATCTGAATTACCTGCAAAAGGAAAGGGCCCTCATTAATACTTCCACTGCATTCAGTAACCTCACAGCACTGAGTCAAGTGATATTTCATTAAACTGCTGTATTTCTCACATTCCCCTTCTCAAGTATGTTTTCCCATTTCATGTTACTAAACCAAGAAAAGGTTAATTCAATATTAATTCTTGAAAAAGCCCACAGAATTATTCTTTAATCATTTTAAATATCAACAGAGAACCTAATTCAGCATCTGGCCATAACAGTAACTTCCTTGTCATTCCCTTGTGTCAGCAGGAACACAAGTATGCTGAACAGTCTACTGAGTCTTGTAGTGCTAAGAAATACTTGTCAAGAAGGGAATTTTTGTATTTCTTTTTTTAAGACACAAAGTGCTACAAAGGATGTATTTCTGACTCTGCTTTACAATCTTGAATTATGAGACAGGGAAAAAAAATAGATATTTTTGTATAGCACAGAAAATCCCAGCACGCCGGTACTTCCAGAAAGAAAAGTGTTATCAGCACAATCAGATGGTTCTAAGTAAGTCAGAGTACAGTGATAGGAAGCCTCCTAGTCAAAACAGCCTGAGACAGACACAAACTCCAAATTTTTATGTATAAACAACAGAAAATAAGAAAAAAAAATCAATAAAAGACAAAACTATTTCGATTAATGATGGCCAGAAGAAATTTATAATTTAGGATCAAAAACCAACAAAGTATACATTGCTAAATGCATTTTGAAATAATGGATATCAGGCTCTACCTGCTTTAGCAAAGTGTAAGGGTCAGTAATTCAGCAAAAAGCTGGATCTGAGGTGTAAGAAGAAAAAATTACCAACATGAAATGTATCACTACTTGAACATTACTCTGAAAATTGTCATTACCTTTTGTCAATACACATTTTAAAGTTGAAATTTTACAGGTATCATGAAAAGCAAAAGGATCAAGAATAAGACTTCAGTCTAATGTCTTGTAGAATTGAACTATTTAAAGATCACAAATTTCAGTTTCAGATTATTAAATCTGTTTTCATAGGCTGGTGACTCAAACCAGCAGAAATTGTTTGTATGTTTCCACAGAAGTTTGCAATGTTGTCCTAACCAAAATGAGGTTCCTCATATGCTTGTCATTTTGTTTTCTCAAAAGAATATAATATAGCTATAATATAACTTCCACATGGAAGAGTTTACTATCCATATAGAGAAGCTGGTAAAAGGTAGGGAAGATTTAGCATTATTATCCGCATTTAGTAGAATAATCTGTAGTGAAGATTAATAGGTTTGTACAAGGCTGCTCAACAAAACTCAGATTTCCTAAGTGACAGACAAGACCCCATCTTCCTTATTTGAGCACTTGCATGGCTTTATTTATAAGGATTATTTTTAACTGTAATTGTTCTCTTGATTTTTTCCAGCGATTACTGCTACTATACTACATTAAGAGAAAATAATTTGTATACATTGTTCTAATAACTTACGTGTACAAGACCCAGTCCCATCTCCTCATGTTTGCTCTGCAACACCAGAAAAAAACAACAGTTTTGTCTGAACCAGGGGCAATGGGCCACAAAGAGATAAGCAGAAATACTGACATTAACATGTTTCCAATGGCTTCTTCCTTCAAGTCCATAGATGAGTGGATTTGCAGGGGATTTTCCCCACAGGAATGAAGGTACATCACGATAGAAAAGGAGGTAGGATGAAAATAACATGATTTTGGTGCCACACACACCGAGTTGGTCACAAATACCAGCAGCAAGAGCTTCTATCTCAGGTGTTGGACCTTGCTCACCTCTTCAGTGGCCAGACAAAGATGCATCATGGCCACTGGGAATGTGTCTGTGTGAAGGACAAAGTCTTGGGATATACAGAGAAGCAACCAAAGGTCTGCATATCTCGCTGGAATGTAGGGCTGAAGAGACTCCTACCACAGTTGCCATGCTTTAAAACACACATACTTCCCAACAGTGCAAGGGGAGCCAAGGGAGCTCACTTTCCCTGCCTTTCTTTCAAGTAAGCTGTTCCAGCACAGTTCCCCATCAGTCATAATCTGTCACTTCTGCTGAGCATTAAGAATGTAATTAATTCCTCATGCCCAGCTATGCAAGGAAGTGGTACTGTATAATCCTCAGCAAGTCATTCTCTCTGTCATAGTAGAGAATCTTTACAACAGAAAGAGGAATAATCTGACAGACACGTGACAGCTCAAAAAACCCTTCAAACATTTGATTCAAAGCAAAAAACGCACACATAAATTTCTTGAGAGGATGCCTTTAGAGCTCTATTATATTTCACCCTTGAGAGAGACCAAGTAGTGAAATGTTGCATAGGAAAGTGAGAGTCATTGCCAGGCAATTCCCAGCTCTTCCTATTCAATGAATTAGTTAACATCTAGTTTAGAAGAGGGACAATCATACTTTGTTATGTCCTATTGGCAATATTCCTAAGACATAAAAGCACAATATGTACTTTTCTCTAGTGCACAACCAGTTCATTTTTCAGCTTCTGAGCTGATGAGTTACAATAAGTGCCTCAGTATGGAAAGTCAGTAGAAAGCAATAACCAGCAAAACAGCAGGTAGATCTGAAATAATCCTCATATCTAAAATTCTACCTGCTAAATTCCTGTGGAAATACTACAGCACTCGCTATACTGAGAAAAAGTATTAGCAACATCAAAACTATCTACCAGCAGAGTTACGGAGGAGGAAGTAGAAAGCAGGATTTCTAACCAAGTCTTTCACACTGCCAGTGCTAAGTGACTTTCCAGTTATACCAATAGCAGCTTTAAAAAAGCTATGGGGAAACCTGAAAATAAAAAATATTATATTCACAGCAGTCAAACCAGTAAGTTATATTTCAGACTTTTGTAGCTTTAGTTTTGGGGGGTTTTGTTCTTTTTCTTCTTATATTCGTACAGACTTTTATACTGCCTTTTATACACTTCCCCCCTTCTTTTATGCTTCCTCAAGGGAAAGGCTAATATATGTTAGACCTGTTTCACAACTTTTTTCTCAACAACCCTAAGAAATACTTACGGTGACAGATGCACCTAGTAAGGGTTGATTGGTCTGTCCAATAAATTCTCAGTGTCCTTTCCGACTGAACACACCACAAAACCTTGAGCACTGTTTCACTGTGATACAGCCCCTCTGTAGAATTGTACTCTTAAGCTGCATGGGCTGCCCCAGGGAGGTGGTGGAGTCACCATCCCTCAAGGTGTTTAAAGAAAGATTGGATGTTGCACTTAATGCCATGGTTCAGTTGATAAGGTGGTGTAAGGTCGTACTTTGGACTCGATGACCTCAAACATATTTCTAACCTAGTTAATTCTGTGATTCTGTGATTCTGTGATCTCTACTCTCTTCATAGGATCTCATTTAATCAAAACAGCCAGAAAGATTCCTCTATACCTCTAAGAGGCAGCCATTTCATAAATTGGGTTGCAAAGCATAGCTTTGTGAAAAGCACATTAAAGTACATTCTTTATCTGCAAATTCCTCTGTCAACACAGCTCTGTGTTACAGTGCATACCTGCTTCTCAAGAATGACAACCTTTCTGACAAAAAAAATATAGTGCCTCTGAGAGAACATTAGTACAAGCACCAGTACACCTACCCAGTAAAAGGTAGGTGATAGGGCATTAAATTGGTGAAAGCATCAGATTTTTCAGGCTAAAGATATTAGGAAAATTAATATTTTTTTCCATGCCCAAAAGTAAAACTTGAGACTTGCTTGATAGTCCTGTGGTTAGAGATAATTAGGAAACAATATGTACCTGTGAATGATACATATACCATAAATAGACCTCAAGTGCAAAGACATGGATAGCAGCTTTTGAACACACTGAAAAAAAATAACAAAAACGCTATTAGAAGTCTGGAATGGGTAATTTACAGCATAAGATACCAGTAAAGGAACATTTCCTCAGTCCATAACATTAGCATTAGCATTTATTACCACTACTATATCACACAAAAAAAGAAAGTACAAAAGCTAAGGAAGATAGACAGCAGGAAAGAAAATGAAATACTTTAGAGTGAAATCTTCTAGCTCCAGATCAGTTGTAAGAGACAGGATATTTTATAGACTGGTCAGTAATAGGAACGGACAAGTACATAATGTTCTGATGTTCAGACCATTTGTATTCAGTTGTATATTCAGATATGTAGCTGATACAAGAGGTACAATTACAATTCTTAGTTTCCTGAAGATTTCCATGACACCAAGTTTTCTTAATGTAATGAATCACTTCAGTCCCATATTTCAATTTAAAGCAGTTATGGCAATTATGAAACTCAATGTTCAGTCTGAGAGTTTGACTGCTGTATATTTGGAAGATGGATCACATAAGAGACTTCATTCCCTATTCAGAAAATACAACATATGGAATGAATGCTATTCATTACGTAAGCTTCACAAAAAATGTGGAATTAAAAGAACAGGAAAATAATTTGTTTCATAACAATCAGGAAGCACTTGGGAACTGTTTACCCCCACTCCTTATAAGACAGCAAGCAAGCAAACAATCAAGCTATTTTCTGATATACTGTTTTTACAGGTAGGAGTCCCAACAGGCACATTCCTGTGAACCATGGTGCTATTAAACCTGTTGTTTTATGAACAAATCTGGAATTCAAGAATACTGAATTCAGAGAGAAGTTTTTCTTGCTTATCAAATGTCTAGCAAATGGCAGTGTTCTCTACATATTTTCGGAAGTCCAGAAAAGCCTTCTTCAGCACTTGGTTGGACCTACTAACCTGCTAGAAGCAGGAGTAGCAGAGCTAAAGAAGAATTACTCATTAGTCCTTTTGTGTTTTCTGCACAGATAATACTTCACCATCCATCAGACAAATATTTGACTAGTCTTCTTATTAATAGCTAATACATCATCAGTGAGAACACCTCAAGAAAAGCCTGAATTTCATATACCAGTACCTCTTGTATCAGCTTTACGTTTTTATGCTTTTTTGATGCGTATTATTTATCGAAGGACTGCAAGAGAGGAAGGACAGGAAAAGGTAAAAAGGTAAAAAGGTAAAAAGGTACGCTGAATGCCAAGAATATAAAAAGGACACTTGTTCAACTAGATTTTATATTTATTTTCAGTATTGTCAATACATGCTCAGCAATTCACAAATGTGATCATAATATCTTTACCCCAAAGGGCTTGAATGTTCTTATACCTTCTTTGAAAAGTTAGATAGCTCAGAACAGAGAACTTTCTCATTTATAAATCATATTGGAAGGGACTCTAAAGATCATCTAGTTCAAGTCCCCCTGTCATGGGGTCACTGGTTCAAATTTCTCCTGACTTTTAAAATTTAAATCTCACCTATTGGTCAGAAAACACTTTTGGACTTTTTCTCTCCTAAAAAGCTACTGCCATGGTATGTACTCACGTCTTATCAGCTACCAAAATCTGAACAAGCACAAAGCCTAAAACATTGTTCAGATTATTGTCTTATCTTCAGGGCAAAAATAGTCATGTGATATGGGGTATAAAAATTGAACTAGATAGCAATTACTCAATCTGTTGAAAAAATACCTAAGGATTTAAATACACCAACATAAAGTAACTCGATTTTATAGACCATATAGTTCCTTCTTCTCATACATTGCATATCAAATACTTTTTTATTATACTACATGCTTTTGTAGAAATGGCACCTTCTTAGAAGTGTGCAATGTGGCACAGTTATTGTTGCTATGGGAACCATAATATTAAATTTTGAGATTTTTGCACACATGTTCTCAAATACAATGCTTCTTTCATGTACTGTTTATAATAAATTTTGTCTTTCCCCACCAGTCTTCGATGGACTATTTTCTTACAAGAGGTAGACTGCTCTCCGGGATGAATTTTTGCTCTTTTTAAAGTAAATGAGAGTTCTGCTGTCAGCTCAGTAGGGGGGCATCATTTCATCCCAGACCTCTGCTCCAAATACATTTGCTTAGGAATATGCCCTGAAGATCTGATTCTGATTTCACTTACGCAGAACAGAAAAGGGAGGGGAGAGAGAGAGAGAAAGAAACAGAAAAAGCATGAATGCAAGACAGCAAGACAAAACAAGAAAGCAAGACAAAGTCAGAAAGCAAGAAATCAAGAAACCAAGCAAGTCTTCTGTTCCATGTCAGATTTACATGCTTTATATGATTTCATTGGCAATTTTCTCATCCTTCAGCTTAACAGAATAAATCCAAATGTAATATAATCAGAACAGTTCTTATGTCTCAAGAACTAACTCGTGTGGTTTCTATCAATGACCTCTTGTCTGTTCTTTTTAAAAATTGTCAGACATTTATTAAAACTCTAAACATAAGTTTAGATATGCTGTGATAGCTGGGCATATCTACAGGAAATAGTGTCCAAAGAGCGAGCATTTATGGCAATATTTTGACATGAAAATTTATGGGCCTGTCTGCTTTACTTTGCCATTTACAGATTCTGACATGGCATTTCTCTACTTGAGTTGAGCATTTTAAGGGGCTTAGTCATCTTCTAATTACCTGTTAGTGCTGTGAAAATGGAGATGCACTCAAGCTTCCTGAAGGCCTGCTCAGCTCTGACAGAAATTATCTAGCCCTACAAATATATGTGTATGTGTATACTTCGATACATGCATTCCCACGTGATGCACAGGAACCATGTATTCCTTGGCTATCCCAGTCCCCAGCTAACAGAAAGTTCCTAGACAGTAAGTAATAAGACAGAGGTTTCAGATTTTGGTATGATTTTTTTACCATGAATGAATAAGCATATTCTATTTGTAACCTCCTGTGAGTGACTCTTAGAAAACTTGACTCTGCTCACTTCACAGCCAGCAGAAGCTCCAGATATTCATCATCTTTGAACGTTGAAGACTATGTCAATCTCCAAATGTCAGGCTTCTTTTTCATTTATTTGGTATTTCTATATCTTTTAAGAGAAGGAAGATGAGTGATGGGGTCAAAGTAATGGATAAATGAGAATCATAAAACTCCTACACTCTCAGACGTATCTGATAATCACAAGAAATAGCCTTTCAGTAAACACCCTACTAGAAGACCAGTGTGCCTGCAAAACACATAGTAAAACACCACAGTTTACCTTAGGTGTTACCTTAAACTGAAAGCTTCAACAAAAAATTGAGTAGTATCTTGCAAAAGAGATAGTATGTTTTTGGAACAATCACTGAAATGCATACAGTACAGAAATAAACGTAAACTAGAGTGGTTTCAAAGAAATAAATTTATATATGAAATTGATTTTATTCTTCCATAATCTTTAGAATGCCTAAAGTCTCTAAAAATACAAAACATAGATTAGAAAGACTGAAATGCTAAAAATTAACTCTGCTGTAGAATCCATAATGATAGCTAACTGTTTTTAAACTTTGTTGCTCCTGACAATAACAATCTCTCCAGGTTCAAATATCCACTCCTTTTATACTTAACTCACTACCATTTAAGCTGCTTGAAAAGAGCAGGGAAGCACATCAACGGTTCAAAAAAGCTGACAAGACTACATTATTTAACATATGTCATACTGTATTTTAAAATCTCAGTGTCTGTAGTTTTCTATTGCACACTCCATAAACTGGTCACACACAGCTTTTACCACAGTCCCAGTTGAGTCTTTTGTTAGATCTCATTTCTTTCCCTCTCTGGACAAGCCTAGATGATTTTCTATTAAAATTCTTTAAGTTTTTCTTTTAAAGATTAAATATTTTAACTATCTTCTCTTTTTTTTGTTATTCACTTAAACATTTACTCCTGATATACGGTAATGCAATCTTTCTTCTTTTGCCTGACTTCTCACACAAACTGACTTATGGTACTTCTTGAGACACTTCAGCCATCCAGTCCACTCTGTGGACTCCACATCCCTATCTAAAATAATCTGGTCTTCTCTTGCCTTTACTGGAGGGGAGGCTGGGTTCCACAGCAGGGACAACTGGGTTACTAAACCAGTTTGTGAGACACCGCATTGAAGGCCATAGTACAGCTTGCAATAAAAATATTTTTTTATTGAAAAATATATTTTTATTGAAAAATTTATTGTGCATAATTTGTGTTTGATTTATAAAGTTTTTCACAGTTAGAAAGGCAAATTTTAATTGTGTAACACTGTTTAAACAACCCTTAGAAATTCTGCTTTTATTCAGATTACTGTTTTCTGTAGTTTGCTATGAGAAAGTGCATTGGTGATATCTGTCTGCAATCAAGATTTTTCAAAATAATGACCTCCTCAAAGTTTATATTTAGTCTTGGAAACTGGTAGACAAGTGGTGAAGTCTGGCTGCAGATGTATGTCTCTGCTGATACAATTTAATCTATTATAGCCCAACTTGTGTCACTTTGCACCTATATATATACTTTTTTTTTCAGCACGTCTGACTCTTCCTCAGACATTATCACACTTCATATTTTTGTTACAATTGACTAAAATGTGAATAGCATCTATTAGGCATATCCAAATTATATATTAACAGATTTATTTTCATCACATCATGATGCCTGACATGCATTTTATTTAATCAAAATCTCTAATCAGTATTTTTTAAATTTGTTCAGTATTTTGTCAGTGTTATTTCCTTCTTTCTGTTCATTGAATTAATACTAGCACAAATTGCTAACCAGTAGATCAAACACTAACAGAATCTTTTCCTGTTGCTGTGTTTGATAAAGATCACAGCCTTATAATATCTTTTTAAAGTTTATGTAAATATTCTCAAAAAAAATCCCTTTAATTATTGCAAATATCATTTCTAGGTAACGTCTTATAGGAAGGGTCACCGCACTCAAAATAATTAGTTTCTACTGTGATTCTTGTTCTCTAAGATGTTAAAAGCAGCAATTAATATTTGAGTCCCATTGTTAGATACTGTATAAACCCATTAATTGGGATTCCACTTACCTAAATTTTAAAGTTAAAAATCTATTTTAAATTCATTACTATCAAAGGGAACACATTCAGATGAATTATCATTCATTGTATCTGTCTTAGCAACCTATTTTACACGATATAATTTTACATATCAAAAGTAGGAGGTAGACTTGTGATTTTTAGAAGAAACACTGAAAAGGAAAGGTAATTGGAACAAGAGATTTTAAGTCCTCAATCCATAGCTGTGACAGTAACACAGTAAAAAGAAAGTGTACTTCAGTTAATAGTCGTATTTACACTGAACAGTAAGCTATGATTTTTTGTTCACAGGGCAGAGAAAAGGGTGATGGGCTCAATACTTTACTAGCCTCAGCATTCACAAAATATAATTCATGACAAAAACTTAATAAAGAGAATTTTGATGATGGGCTAGGATCATAAACCACAATAAAGGGGGAACGTGTTATATATGATAGACTCTGATGGTACGCAAGAATGTTAAACAATACTAAGGAACGGAGCAACATATCTGTAATCATTTTGCACTAAAGATTTCAGCATTACAGCTAATCAAAAATATGAGAGAATGTTGATGAAAAAGAAAGACAATTACACTTGAGAGATGTAATACAGAGATGTTTTAAGAGATGTGTTGTATATAAAACATGAGGGAAATGGACAATTCATTTGATCTATCAGTTGCTGAGGTCCCAGCTAGAGTACCACAACTTAAGAAGAAGCGAAATCTAATTGAGAGAATCCAGGATAGAGCAAATGACTGATATTCTAAAAAGGATGTGGATGTCAGGGCAGGTAAAACAATGCTTCTGGGAAAAGTTAAAAAAAGCCATGTCCTAATTTTATGCACATAGGGATGGGCTCTGATCTAATTGTTACCACACAGTAAAGGTATAATTGGGAAAATTATAGCTAGTTTGAACAAAGGTTAGCTTAATGTCTATTAGCAGTCAAATCCATTGGCATTTATAGTAAAGAATGGCAGAAAAAAACCCCAGAAACAGTCATTTTGTTAATATAAAAACCTGACATGTATCTCATCTTGAATACTGTCTGCAGCTTTGGATTACCTGGCTCAGGTGCAGGGCCTTGCACTTGGTCTTGTTGCACTTCATGAGGTTGTACAGACACACCCCTCAAGCCTGTGAATGTCCCTCTGGGTGTCCCCCCTTCCCTCCAGCCTGCTGACCACAGCACACAGCTCGGTGTCCTCAGCAAACTTGCTGAGGTGCGCTCGCTGCCAGTGTCCGTGTCACTGACAAAGATGGGACACAGGACACTGGCTGGTTTGGATCATACAGGTTTCAAAAGGTTTGAAACATGATCAAACCTGTGGAGGAAGAGTCTAGTGAAAAGTTTATTCAAAGAAATCATCAGCCTCAAGTTAGGATGTTGCTCAAAGCCAGGATGATATTATGGAAAAGTGTCCCTATTGCATCTGCCTTCTCTTCAAATTCCTCTCTGAAGAAGGACGGTTATTCTGGGATAAATCTGTCAGGAAAAATAGAAAGCCCTTATATTTTTTTACTCTGGAAAAATTAGACTTAGTGAAAGAAGCAGCTCCTATAAACTATATAATGTATGAAATTCTTTAGAAGGAACAATGATAAATTTTTTCAAACACTTTAGACACAAAAGAAAATACTTGCTTAATTTTCACTAACACAATTTACTATTGTGAATTACTATGAAAAATATTCTGGCTACATAGATAGCTAAGCACTGGAATAGTCTTTCTGTGGAGGTTGTAGAATAGCTTTCAACAAGGTTTAGAAGAATAAGACAGACAAACATTTGTTAGAATATACTTGATCTTTCTTCTTTGCCAGAAAACTGATTAGCCCGTTCTTCCAGCTTCATTTGCATTTTATGGCTACAATTTCCAAAACAATAGATGAAAAATGAAAATGTATTTCAATAAAAAGTGCACCCTTAAAAAATTACAAAGTTAAATAAATTAATTCAATAAAGGTTTGAGACAACACATCTGTTGCTTCATTCTTTCAAAGGATGTGATGAACAGAACTGAAGGTTTTAGAATAAAAATGTTCTGCCACTTTTTATCATTTAAAATCTACTAGATAGGAAGAGGAAGAAAGCCTGAGTGATGGAAAATTCAACGTGAGCATGGAACTGAGCCTCAGTGGATGGGTTTTAGCAGAAGGGTCATCTCTTGAATAAAGGGAGAATCAGCCCATACATAAACTCCATTATAATCTTGTATAAAGTCAGTTTTGTGGATAAATATAGTATAGTTCAGATTCTAGGGCTACCCAGGCAGTGCTTTTCAGTTGAACTCAAAACACCAACTCTAAACTTTTAATGAGAGAAAACAAATATCAGTTTTGTTCACAAAGATGCTGAGATTAAAATATTCCATTGTATTTAGAATATAGCCTCAAAACAGAAGGCAAGGTGCGCTCCCTCCAGAAAAAGGATTGTTTACTTTTCAGAGTGGGAATAGATGCATTTTCAACAACGTCCTCCTGACATCTGATTGTTATCTTAATTTTTTGTCTATTAACTGAATCCCTCTTAATTTACCCTCTTCATCTCAGTTTGTCTTCTCTGCATGAGATGGGATAAGAGATAAAGATCTGATTTCCTCTGGCGACAGCTTCTGTAGCAAACTAGTGAAGCATGATGCCAGGATATGTTACATCACTATTTTTACCCTGCTTATCCTTGGATAACTGTTTTCAAATAGGATGCAATGCAAAGAACAAAAAAGTATTAAATTAAGCTTTACAAAGAGTATTTGTCTTCCTTATCATGACTGTGCTAGTCTTAGAGTTTCTAAATCACTAACTTGAAAGTGGAAATTGGTGTGAGGTAAAACACATACATACACAAAAAGATAACGGAGCAGATTAACCTACACACCAATGAAATCTAGGTCAGGCTTAATAACCTTCGAATTGCAGCTGACACAATGAATATTAAGCTAGTCAACCATGAGAGATGCATTCATGAAGTGAAACCAATCTAGGTTTTTTAGATGAAAATTCATTATAAAATACTGATGTTTATGCGATTTTTTTTCCTGTACAAATGTAATTGTACCATTTCTAGAAAAGTCATCATAGATAATTAAAAGTGGATCTCTAGCAGCAATATTTTTAAATACTAAAATAATCTGTAAAGAAGGCCTAAGGTAGTTATTATTTTCTGCACAGATTTTTAGCAAAAGATGAGGAAAGGAGAAAGGAAAGGAAAGAAGGTAATTGTTTCTGCTCCAAAGAGAAATTGAGAGAAGACTTCTAGTAAATTGAGAGAGTTGAAGACAATTTTTCTGAAAATCCTATTGAGTAAAATTTCCTGCAGAAAGCAGTAGTCAAAAAAAAAAAAAAAAGGTTTTGGTTAACCATTTTCTGAATTCAATACATCATAATCATGGGGGGTTTATCCTATGAAGATAATATTTTCTGGGGAATATATATTTATGCATGTATGTATGTATGTACGTATGTGCAAAAAACCACAAAATAATAAAGTAAAATGTAGCCCTAAGGACACTTAACTTGTTGTGGGAGGAAAACTGTCTTTATAATCTCTGGTTTACACAGTTCAGTCATAACCATCTCATGAGATTTGTTGCAAAAGGACGTAGAAAGATGATGACTCATCTTTTCTGTGCTGGTGCCTTGTGTAACACAATAAATAATCAATAAATACAAAATCTGATAAAAAGTCAATATTTTTCTGTACAGCAATTACTTAAAGCCACATAATTGAGCCTTATGTGGGGGTACCCTGCCCCCAACACATCCCACCATAGGATTTCTACTTCTTAGATCATACTCCTGTGGACTGTGCCAGTTCCTCATACCTGATAACTTTTCATAGACTTGTTCATTCTCACAGGATACTGTGGCTGCTCCACAGATACTTCTTTGTTTACAGGGATGGGCAACCTGCTACAGCTGGCACTGTTTGGGCAAGGAAGTGAGACTAGATGATTTCTAGAGGTCACTTCTGACCTCAACCATAATTGTGATTCTGTGGTTGTCCAGTTCTATGAGATCCTTAGTGGGCTTAGAAGAGGTTTATTAAAAATAAATCAATATTTGAAAAATCTTTTGGAAAAAATGCCTTAATCTCTACTTCCCCTAAAGACCAGATAGAAGACATGCTACTGTTCTAACCATATTCCCTCTTTCTCTCCCCTAGGAATTTTAGAAAAAGGAAATGACATTAAACAAAATGCAAAAAGCAACAAAAACTCAACTGTTCAAAACGGATTAAAGCCCCATTAAGCAGCAACCGGGACTGATGTTTTCAGTCAGTATGATTTATGAACGTTGTTTGCTTTGTGCTGTTCACCAACAAACAAAAGAGCTGCTCTGGAACTATTCTCTGGGGGTGAAATTGTAAACAGAATGAGTACTCCATTAAACTTCCAAGGCTGCATTTAACAAAACTATGTAAAAGATTAATAAATTTTTACTGCATCTTTTTTGAAATAGTACGATGCAACAATTCATTTTTACTGAAGGGTGTGTGTTCTGCCCAACATCATCTTCACTAATTTTTGATATTTCCCCAGAGTGTAAATGTGAAAGCAAAGAGATTTCACAAAAAATGCTGCGTTTTACAGACAGGAATCTGCACCTGATCAATCTGCTGCCTACTATTTCAGCACTGTCTGTGAACTGATAAAGGTAATGATAGTTCTTTAAACATGCTTATGGAATTTATATAGACAGTGTTCTTATGTAATTGTAAAACAACTTTAAAATCCAAATGTCCTCAGCCTCTCTCCTACATAATGTTAAAATAAAGATAATGTTAAATGAGTACCTGTCCTCATTTTAAAACAATGAAAATACCACCTACTGTACAAGGAATCAATACTGCATATTTTGATAAAAATAATTCTCACATGTGCATATGTGCAGTTTCATAAATTGTTTACTTTAACTTGAACATTACAAGTATGTCCTGCTGGCGTGAATGTATGCAAGCTGTATTTTCTTTTGGAAGACTACTCAAATAATTGGCTATTCAAAGGGATATTTATTATTTAGAATCCAGTTTATCTGGTCACTAATATACAAAAATTCTTCTTAAAAAAAAAAAATCCCTGAATCTACCTTTAATTCTGATCTGACAACTGACATTTTTTACCAGAAATATCGTCCTTGTGTCTTAGAAATCAACAATTAAATACAAAAAACCAAATTAGTGTTGTTATGATCTCATGCAGATGTATCTAGTAATTTGAAAAAGGTCTAAGAAACTGGTGACATGATTCATAATCACATGCTGGTGACATGATTCATCTCATTCTACCTTTGGCAATTAGGTTGGATCTACATTGTTTCTGAGAGGTAACTGTCTATGGTCTTTCTTAGAAAAACCTGCTTTCTTAATATGGAAAGGTTAAAATTTTTTGTGTAAACAAATAGATTGAAAGATTGTGTGAGGTTGGAACCAGATTTAAGCAGCTAACGAAAAGAGTAATTACTAAGTAATTACTAGATAGCTGCTAGACATTATACAAGCAAACCCAGTTTGAATCCTGTACTTTATAGTAAGAAATTTTTGGGGTTTTTTTAAGAATGCTGCAGGTATTTAAGAATAAACAGGTATTATGCACAGCATTTGATGGACAGCTTTTCTGTGAAGCAGAAAAATGCACCTTAAATTAATACCAAAAAAATTATATTTTGTTTATGTAAACATCAAGATTGTATGTCTAATTAGGCATGCAATCATGCTTTTAAATTATAACAGGTGATACCTAACAGCAAGAGAATTAGCTGTGTACTTAAATAACAGCCTAGAGAGAACTGGATGAGCCAGAGGCACTGGCATCTATTTAAATACGCTATGCCATTTTCAACATAATTAGTTATCTAATTGAAAACCCAAACTTAGTCAATGCATTTGTACATGTAATTAATTAGTTTGTTTAAAAGCACTTCATTTGTAGTACTTTATTCTTCACTTCCTTCCTTCGTCACATTACCACAGGATAGATTTGATTTTCAAAAACAAAAAGAAACAAACACATAAAATTAAGATGGGCATTAAATAAAATAAAGCACTAAAGGGCAATACACCACCCGTGCTATCTAGAATTTCAGAGACACACTTCTTCTTTTATGTGTGAAACTATTTTAACTATTTCAATATACATCTTCAATATATCTACATCCTAACAGCTATGTGTCAAAAAACTTTCTAAGCTTTCTATGTGGACAGAACATCAATTACACAGGTCAGAGTCACATTGCAAACCCAATGCAAACGGAATTGTGCAAATAAAGCCTTTATTTTATTGGTATCTCTAATCTGTGCCATATTGATTAGGAATTAATATGACAGCTTTTTATCATTATGTCCCAAGGGGTGTAGAAGTTGTACTGGATCCAAATCAGAATATAGGTATACAAGGAAACAACAAGATCATCATAAAAAAGAAATACAAAACTATTTTCTGTAACATTGCAAATATTATAAAGATCATCATAAACAAGTTATTTTACAGGGCTTTGCTTTTTTTTTTTTTTTGCTTTTTTTTTTTTGGTGGGAAACATGAAAGAAACTAGACAGTGTTTCCTAGAATTTCTAAATTAGTGGTGCAGAGGAAACTCTTTGTCAGGCTGAGAAGAGGCAGGAATCAAGTTCTGTGTAATTCAAAACAATCTAGAAAATAATAAATGGTGGGAAACGAACTGAGTCTCAAGAATGGTAATTTACAAGATGATTTATGGATGCACCCAAAAATCCAGAGGGTAAGATAAACATAAATCTATGAGCAAGAAGAGTCCCAAAGTTCCCTAACATTCACCTCCATCCCCAACAGTGTACTTGCATTTGTAAAGACCAGAGAACTCAGAGTTACAATACTCAAGTCTAAAGACACTCAGCCTTTTGCATTTACTTCTGAAGAGAAACAGAAACCCACACACATTTTAGAGCTATGAAATATTTTTTATGATGAAAAGCTAGGAGGTGTAATTGGAGCCTGATATTAGGACTGACAAAATCATACAGTGGATTTTGGCATGGTACCCCAAATGAGCTGAAACACAAGCAAAGACAGCGTGACACACTGAGAAAAGAATCAGCAAGACAAGCCTAGATGTAGAGAAAATAAGAGTCCTGGAATAGACAAATGGGAGTTATTGATTGCAGATCTACATGAAACAGTCAGGGTGACAGTGCAAGATTTAACTTTGGAAAGTTGGAAGCAGATTTGGTGACAGCAGAATACATAGCCTAAACCCTGGACATACTATCAAGAAAATAATTTATGCAAAGTATAGGGTCACAACATAAATCTAATTCAGTGATGGAGAAAAAACAAACAAACAAACAAAAATCTTTGATTTAATACCATAAGCTTTGAATGCAAGGAAACAGATAAGTGGCAGGTAACAGACCAAGGAACTATTAAAAATTCAGAAGACTACGTATAAGAGGATGAAGTATAAAAATTCATTAAAGAGCACAAAGGACAGAGAAATAAAGTTGATAAAATCTGTTGCATCTGTGATGGGAGAAAGAAGGAGACAAAGTTCTAGAAAAATAATGAGGCGTAGTAAGAGGGACAAGGAAGGAACCAAGAATCACCTTTATCCAATGGAAACCACTGCATTTGCATAAAAACTAATAGAGTAGACAGAAGATTCCTATACATGTATAGAGTTTTGGAAATGTTTATGTTTTATTTGGTGAAATCTTTAATGACAGCAAAATCTTGAAACACAGTTGTCTTCCAATGGTTTATCATCATCTCTTTAAAAAGGTGGTGTAAAAAGGGGAGGGTAAAGTGCTAGAAGTTACTAACAGCACAAAAGAAAGGATGCTACTACACAGAGAGATGTGATGCAAAAGCATGCTTAACCAGACCTTCTGTTCCATGCTTAATGTGCCCTTTCCCATTAACACTATTACTTATTACAACTATTGTCCAGAAGCAATTGGATCTCCTCCAACAGCACCCAGGACAAAGGAAGAAGAAGAGCAGCGTCTGAAGAAACAACCAGCACAAAAATCTCTTGGGAAACAGGGAAAGTAAGAGAAAAGCATTTTCAGAAAATGTCCAAATAGCCTAATTTTTTCTCTTCTCTCTCTTACCTGGAGAAGTGCTTTTCATATATGCATGTAAAAACACTGTCTTCTAAACAGCTGTACTCCCTCCTCCTCCGAGGAAGAGAAGATAAAACTTAATGTCTGCAACAGACTTTAATTCCATTCTGTCTCATAATTTTGACTGCAATAGTTGCTGCATCTTCATCTCCAATGAGACTGGACTCCTTCTGAACTCTCTTTAAAATGGCAGTGATGGCAGTAGAGAACCTTAACTCTGCTCTTCTAGGTACAGGTACCTGGCCACATAGACTTAAACTGTTTCACTGTTATAATTAGTAGCATCCTTATCCCAAACATGGGCAAAAATAGCAGACACACCAGGAATGCTACATATATGTCTACTGAGTTTTGTAGAAAGTTTCTTAAAATCTAGAGTATTCTCTGTGTTGCTCAAAGGCTGAACTGACAGGCTTTCCTGGGAGCTCCCCAAATGATGGTATATACAGTCTTAATGAAAAAATCGCAAACTTTAACTGAAAATAAAATTTAAAAAATATTTTTAAAAATAGCATGAGACAGAAAGAAAAGAGGAAAACTATACCCACAGCCAGCTGGAAAGGAAGAAACTGGAATATCACCAGGCAAGATTCTTTTTCCCATCATTTTGTCCAGCACCACAGATATTCCCTTGAACGCTTCCCACCATGATTATTTGGTTAAAGCAGGATCAGCTTGGTGGCCCGGTTGGCTTTCATTACATGCCAGTGCTGATATTTCTGACTGCAGCAACTGGTCAGGTACAGATGTTGCACTCATTTAACTGTTTGTGAAGTTTTGTGAATGTCTATTTCTGTAAATTTTTAATGGGTTATTTAAATAATAATTGTCTACTAATTTTATCTACTGAGCTCTACATATTCCTGACCATAAAGTTAAAAACCTCAAGCTAGAAAGTGAGAGGTGAAAGAAGGGTGGGAGGAGAAAGGATGAGTTAAAAATCAGTCATAAACCATTCCTAAGAGAAACCCAACATCAGAGACCTATCAAAGTCTTGCAGTTCAATGACACGACACCATGAGGACAAAAGCATTTGGCAGTAAGAGGTAAAAGTGTTGTCACAGCAGCCTTGGGGTATGTCAGTGCAAGACTACAAAGTCAAAAGCAGACTTCAGTGCCACAAGTGAAATGTTACAGGGCTATAAAGGGAAAGCCCCTAGTGTTACAAACCTTAAACCACAGGGCCACATCTGCACCTTTCATTTCTCTGCAGATAATGTGATTTTTTTTTATGATGATGAAGAAAAAGAAAAATCATACCATTTTGTAGATAATTTGAGACTTTTTTATTTAATGTAAAGACTTAAAAATTCTGCCTGGACAAAACTAACTATTTACTGTAGAAAGATCTGCATCAACAGTTAATCAGCTAATGCAGTGCAGTGTAGTGTAACACATCCTATAATCCCCCTTCTTTTAATTTTCAGGGAATGTGTAGAAAACTATGTTTCTGTTGTGCCTACCCAACTGCCTGTCCTCAACTCCATGCTCATGCACACCCCATATATCTTTGTACTGGTGCTAAAGTCAGTCTGTAAGGCCCTTTCCATAGGTAATTGTGTTCTGTTCCTTTGTATCCTTTGATGTACATAGAGTTTAGGAAGTGTTAGGAACATTTGCAGATCTCTTTACACTATCACTTGATACACAGGCATGTGAAAATAATTTTTAACATGCCAAGGTATGTTGGACATCTACTTTTTGACCCAGAGTTGTCTTTTACAAGAGTTCAAGTTTTTTATGGCAAGTTCCACCTTTTAAGACCTCAATTTTGTTCTGTTGTACTTGACTGTTAGGTGCTGACTTGCTGCCAGAAGAAGGGCAAGAGATTACCATATGTTGATGAAGGATGTTTTTTCCTTATTCTCTTAGTGGTTACCCCTTTAGGTGTCTTTTCTGCTATGAGCACTTTCCATGTTGTATATTCAGTGCTGAAAGATCATGCAATCCATATTTGATATTGTTGCATCAAAGGTCTTCTACAATTAACTGTTGAAAATTGAGTGGTGAATTTAAAAAGTGCTTTGGTACAACTAAATTAATTAACCAAGTAAATTTCCAGAGGAAAACTCTGAGTTTCACAAGCTTAATGGGTGGGATTCAGTTGCTTGAAACATACCTGTCCAGTGCCATTTTAGATGTCCTAGTTATCCTGTCTGGTTTTATAAGCTACAGTTTCAGAAAGGCACAATTCTCTTGAACATTGTGTTATAGCTGCCCTTGTCA
Source organism: Monarcha castaneiventris obscurior (assembly GCA_026261815.1). Classification (NCBI taxonomy): domain Eukaryota; kingdom Metazoa; phylum Chordata; class Aves; order Passeriformes; family Monarchidae; genus Monarcha; species Monarcha castaneiventris. The sequence continues at coordinate 965,160 of JAMPIT010000482.1, forward strand.
TGAGGATGTCTCAGCAGACTACCTAAAATAGCACCAGTCATTTATGTGTAGGCATACAAGTCACTCTTCATAACAAATTAGATGGTTCATGAAAAGCAATTAAAAATATCATGCTGAAGTTTTGGCAAACACTCAGCAAACTTTTGGGCTTAAATCTTTGACTCATTTACTGTATGAAAATTGTTCTTTGAATTTTCTTACATAAAGTGTACATAAAGTTAGCTTAGGGATGGTGGGCTCCTTTGAGGTGTAAGTAGACACCCTTTACAGCAATGACTGAAAACTATTTGACTTTGACCCATTCTTTGTCTCCCAAGCATACACACTGGTTTATATTCAAAGGATGGTCAATAATAGAAGAGCATCCCTGATGTTGAAGTCTGTGACAAGCTTCCAGTGCGATTGTCTTGTAGTCATTATTGAATGTGTGATTACTGGAACAGCTGTTTTATTCTGAAGAAGAATTTTTGACTGTGTTGTATTACTGTGACAGCCTACCGTAATTTATATTTATAATACAGTAATTATAATCCTAAATTTATAAGCAAGCCCTTCTAAATATTTCATATAATGGATTTCTGACTTGAATATAGAGTAGACATATATACATATGATATAAGTGTATTTTATGAATATGTATATGTGATGTATACATGAATGAGGAAAAAGGCGTGTCAGATTTGCTAGGAATTAAAAGGTATAGATAGGTCTGCTGAAAAGAGAACTGAGAAATACATTGAAATGAATCATGATTCAGCTTCTCGAACCTTGTTTCTGTGTTGTCACTTCACAGGCAACTCAAACTTTCAATCTAAATAGAACTTAAATGTATAATATACACTTGAACACCTGTCTTTAATTACAAGAAATTCAAAATATCCATACTCACTGGAGACAAATTCTGCTTAGAATAAATAGAAGCAGATTGGAGGAATAAACCTCATGTCTCTTAAAGCAAGGAAAAGCTGCTAAGCTTCTATTCTCAAGTATTTGAAACACTCTGACACTGACAGCGGCTGGCAATAAATGTAAATTTGAAAACAAATGAAATTACTTTCCCTCTTCTTGGGCTTTGCTTGCTAAAGCATGCCATGAACAGGACATCTCTGAAAACAGGATTTGCATCCCTGTAGATCTGCAGAGAAAATGAAATATTCATTTATTCTGAAAATGAGAAATTTACCAGAAATTGCCCCTTAAATTCAGATTAAATTGAATATAGTTATTTTAACTTTTATTTCAATTCTAAAGTAATGCAGAGATACAAGTGTGATTTGCTACAATAGTTATTTCTAATGTCAGACATGTAAACATCATCAATTGTGATCACTCTGCAAGGTTCTGTGCAGAGAGATTGCTGGATACGTGAGCGGTTGAGAGAAAATCAGAATCATTAGTCATGTTTATTCCCTGTCAGCTTTTCGGATACTGTAATTAAGTTAGGGCTAAAGATCTTATTACTGAATGGTGTTCGTAGTCCCCAATGGAAGATGCATTACAGGGTGAATCTCAAATTCCAAACTAAAACTGTGATTCAAATTAGAGCTTCACAAAAGAAATCTTGTTTACAAAAGAATGGAGTTCCAGTTTCACACAGATGTGTCACCACTCCATCTCAGCCATATTCTGATTATACCTGTCTTGGGATATTTAAAATAAAATTAGTCTCAATTTCTGACCAAATCACCATCAGATACTTTTAATGTTGTTTTAAAAGTTTCTGTAGATCTTGACTACATAAGTCTCCAAGCTATATTCACATCAGCATAATATCAAAATCCCATTAGTATCACATTATTTGCTACAGCAGATCAAGTCCCCGGGTAAATTTAAAACCAGATGATTTCAGACACACAAAATCCAGTTACTAACTGCTTTATCATGAAACTCTGTCTGGCTGTGCTGCAGCACAGACATTCAGACTGTCAAAAGGAAGAAGAAAAGCCATCAACAAAAATTAAAGGCAAAATTTATATAGCAGGAAAATATTTTAAGTTGCAGTATTTAACGAGCATTAAAGCTAATGAGAATTCTTGAGAACACTGGGTGATAGGAAATTAATAACCTTGTGTTTTGTAACTTTCTCCAAGCTTGTTTAATAGCTAACAGTCACAGTGATTTTTAATGAAAACATTATGTTGATTATTTACTTATTTATTTGTTTAAAAACCTTCAGTGGATTTCTGATCACCTGACCAGAATTGGTTATAACAAGTACTCTGACCGACAAAGTTATGAAAGCAAATAAGCTGTCTAGTTTTTCAAGAGATACTTTCTCCTCATTTAAGCAAAGAAATTAATTCTTCCTTTACTACACCCAGTCACTAAAGTCTAAGTGAAAAAACTTTGTGGTTGTTGTCTGAGTCCTGTTGCAATCACAGATTCATCTCTGCTCCCAGGAACAGTGCTTGTCATTTTGTCCTTGTGAAAATGGAAAAGCTCAACAACGATGACAGATGAGGAACTGAAAACCTGACACATTTCCACAACTCGCTAAAAATGATAGGTGCAGATGTCATTTTTTCTTTGCACATCTCTGGAAGAGACTCTGGAGATCTGTCACAGTGTGGAACATCTCCACAACCACTGTGTTACAACTTTTGAGCAATGCCTGTAGCAGAAGCAATAGCAAAATTTCTCTTGAGTCTTGGCAACATACTTTGATTTATATAGATATTAAGAAACAGTAGTTTCAGGATTTTGATATGTTACTGAATATATGATTGAATAATATACAGTTAATATGGCTGTAAATAAGTCTAATAAGTCCAAGTCTAACCCTAACCCTAATCCTTCTCTTTTATGTGGCCATTGTTTTAAAAAAAATGTGGAGCATTAATCTTGAAGAAAGAAAATCTGAAAAAATTGCAAATCTGCAAATACATCACTGATTTTTTTCCTGGTATAATCTTTATGTTAAGTATTTTTTGCATGACTTCTCTGCTTTATTACAGTGAAACTTCACAAAAATAAATTAAAGTGGAGAGATATAGAATTTCTAGCCCAGGGAAAGTCTATGTTAAGTAGTTAATTTGTGTTTGTTTCTTTTCATTTAACGCTCTTGATTAAAAGAAATATCCAGATGCAAGATTTTGCGCTGGTAACATTAAGTAGATTTGATTCCCAAACTAGAGGACTTCTTGTCAGTAAGATGATGAATATATGGCACCATATCAGTATAAGGTAGAGCTTGTTTTCCCTTCCACTGCATATCTGTTATCAGTAATCCTCTTAGAATTGGATTAAATTCAATGCAATACCTATGTGCTGGTATTCAAAGCACAGCAAAATATAATAGTATCTGCCAATATAAAAAGTAGGAATATACTTTTTTTGCCCCAGACTGCAGCATACAATGCGGCAAAATTTTTCTCCATGGAACTTCCATATGAAAAAATTATCAGTCAAAGAATTCAGCTTCTCTTAAAACAAATAAATAAATAAATTAAAATTCATAGTAGACCATGTCTTTCCTGTACTGATGCATCAGTCTAGGCAGCCTGATGGAGGTGATAAGGTAGTTTGTGCTTTTTACTTCAAAAGCAGCATCATTCTTGTCATCACATTTATCATGAAAATTGCAAGGTGTGAGATATTTGCTAGGAGTTGTTATAAACAAGATTAGAGTGGGGAGGATTTCTGCAGCATAAAGTGAATGGCAAGCAAGAATATGCTAGTTTTACAGAAGCTAAATGTAATTACTTAACAGAAACATCATTTTAGGACATAGTAGATAATTATTTTATTCATTATGGAAGTGGAGAAGCCTCAGCAGCCATTGCAGGTTGATTTTTGAATGCATCTAAAAGTTGCACACAGCGTGGGTAGATGAGGGAATGCTAAAGGTACAGGAACATTCAGGAAATATATGATTGATAGAGGAGACCTGATAACAAATTTCAATATGTAAAAGTTTGCTACATAATTGATATGATTAACCACTCCCCATAGCTTTAGAAAACATAGAAATTAGAATTACTGTTTGGCTTAAGCTGTTAAGAGCTATACATTAAATAGTATGAATAATTTTATAACTAAAATATTTTTATGTATTAGATATTGTTTTATGCAGAAATTTATGGTATTTCTGTCACTAGAAGTTTTAAATACCAGGTTAGACTAACTTTTTGAAGAGATGGTCAAATTTCCTTAGACTTTTGTTTGTTAAATTAAGTGTGGATGCCCATAGTGTGGATACTCAGTGTGAAGGGATTGGTCCCATCCTGTCATTTTGGGATGAGAAAACAAATGTGGATGTATTTCTTGTGACCATATTTTCAAGAGTACTTGACCTACAATTCTTTTGCTAGAAGGAAACCCACAACTCCATTAGAATCATCAGAGCTCTGGAAATTATATGTATGGAGTTAGAAAAGCAATGGTGTCTAATCTATATAGCATTTATTTACCATAATGCACCCGTTGTCTTTGCTTCTGTGTAGCTCATGCTGGGTTTCCTTTCTAGCCTCTATACTTGTTTTTCCTTTCCGAGGGAAGAAGGGAAGGAGAAAGTAGGATGTGCTTGTGAGCCTTGTACCAATATAGGACTAGGGATGATCTGGAAAGCCAAGAAGTATCCCTGAGGTCTACTGTTTAGTGTTAGGCTGAGTGTCTTAACTTTAAAGGGCTACTTAGAAGCCAAGAACTTAACATACTGTGCACCACAGAAGAAACAGAGATAAATCAGTTATAGACTCTCATAGTAAGGCAACAAAATAGAAACAGAATGTATAAGGTAATTTCCTTCCACAATCACAGCTTTTCAAAATGGCATGGTTTTAAAGAAATTTTCATCCATTTTCAGTGATTGCAGCTGGCAGTGTAGAGAGATGCAACTGAAGAGGCTCTAGATCTAAACTTGGGAAGCATGTTACTAACTTAAACACCAGTTTTCCATATTTGTGTTGTCCTCAAAGCATATGGAGATTTTCCTGTATTAAAGAATATATATGTATACAGACATATATATTCAGAATATAAAGACAAAACATATAATATACAATATTATTAGATGTTCTTTTATATTTTTATTTTTATTTATATTTATAAATATATTTTTATATATTTTATATATATTTTTTTCTCTTTCTATATATTTATAATTATATTTATATATTTATATTGTGTTGACAGTTACCTGGTGTCCCAGAAAGAAGGAAAGTAATTATGAAAAATTCAATATTAACTACACATCTAAAACTCTCTAGAAGAAAAAAAAAAAGGAGTATTTGAATTGACAGAGGGAAACAATTTAGTTAAGAAGTCCTCAGGCATTTGTTACTGCTTCAAAAACACTCAAATTTTCATAGTCTGTGTAGTAAAGATCCCAAAAGAACATATCTAAAGCTGCACCTGGTCAAACATCAATATTTCCCAGCAGAAGAAGACAAAATTAAGGACCTCTCTGTAACCTACCAGGAAACCAAAGCCTCCTTTAAAGAAATACAGAAACTCAACCAAAGAATTAACATCCTAACAGGTTTATTACATCTCTCAAATAATTTAAAATGGTCAAGGATTTTTAGACAAATAGTTTGAGGAAACATAGAAACACAAACACTGCAGTCAAACACCAGCAAGCGCTTTTGACTTAACCATCTAAATCTGACAATGTAAAAACACAGAGTTTAAAACTTTTCTCATATAGAAGGAAATGTAGCAGTTCACTAACTCCTTTAATTGCCTGCCATACATATAACAAAACCAAGCCCTCCTCTATCCCACATGACAGAGCTCTTGATAGAGACCAGCAAGAACTCCATATTAACCTCTGTCTCCTCAGCAAAGAAACTAGAATTAACATCAGTTGAATAAAACTTACAGGGATGAAAAATATTCTGGTGCCTAAAGATTCCTTATGTCATTTTTGACCTTTCCATAAATTCTGCTCAAAGAGTTAATTGTGCTGAAATAAACATTAGCATAATGCCTAAGGATACAATTTTTTACCTGGCCATGGAGTGTTGGCAGCATAGACAATGAATCTAAACGGTAGAATAATTCATTAGGAAATATGCAGTAGCTATGGCAAGATTTACTACAAATATACTTGAAGTGTTTTTAAAATTAGTATTATGCTGCTATGCTTGGCTTAATTAGCTCTCTTCTTCATTTACAAAGCATATCTGTCTGGTTTATGAACTCAGTCTCTATTCCCCATTCTTGAAAACCTGTTTAATTAAAGTTTTAACTACTGCATAAGTTTTAGAAACAGTAGAATGACTTTTATTACTATAAGCCTAAATCCTTCTTTTAAATATGATCATATCTACATATATTATATCAGAAATATGACAAGGCATGCTGCATAATACTCCTGAGTATACAAACAATACTGGTCCTTTCATTATATGTGCCCTCTATTTCCATCATGCTGCATGTAGGCAATTTTGGGGGTTTTGCACAAGAAGTCAGATTGTGATTAATTTAGCTGATCAACAAGTCAGTTCCCTTAAATCCATTAAAACTCACCTTTCTTGTTTTGGCATATACCTATTTCTAACCTGTTCATTGATTTCCTCATCCATGATTCTATTTTATCTCTTTATAAGTCCATCACTTATTAGACTCCTAGTTCTACTAGCAGGTGACTCTACTTTGGTTTTCAACTGCAGCAAATCCTATGACAATCTTTTTGAGCATTTATCACTTCCTCCCACTAATGCTATAATAAATGATTAAATATTAATTTAATTTTGCTATTTATACAAAATTGAGACATAGTCATTAGACATGCTAGCTGGCACATATCTGAAGTTCCAGAAATGCATGGCATCCATGCATTAGTTGATCATAACCTTTTTTTGGCTGCGTATTAAAACCCTCGTGGCATAATGACCAGCAAATAGAAATTATTTGTGCAATCACTGCCTACAGACTACAGTAAAGCAAAAAATAATTCTTGTCTCCCCATGCACAGATGCTGGAGACTGCACTTAATGACTTGTCACCCATTACACTACACCCATTACACTACGCCCAAAATACACTACAGTTTCATCACACCATTTACTTCACAGAAGCAGAATGTCAACAATAGTCAGTTCTACAATAAGTTAAAGAGGTAATAGTCATTTTCCCTCCTGTCCTTATTTGAATCTCATAACCACTGGGGTGATCAATATTCAAAACCTTATTCTGCTGTTGTGAACTATTTAGGACATCAGATTTGTTTGCAGTACAAAACTATAGAGGCAATCTTTTTAAATTAACAATCTACAATTAACATTTCTGCCAGCCAGCATATATTTGTAATTTTTCCATAATAAAAAACACAATGTCAAAATTTTCAAATTAAAACATGTCAAATTATTGCATATGGCTGACAGTGCTGTAAAATAGGCAGGGGCACTAAAAAACTGTCAGGCTATAAATTTAATGAAGAAATGAAGCAAACAAATGGGAAAGTTCACACTATTTTTCAAAGTTAAAACAAAATAACAGACAGCTAAAGCATCATCAGTTTATTCTGTGTAGAATTGTGTATTCATTACTCCACTCAATGGAAAATAAAGAAATGCATAAAATCAACTTTGAAGAGACATTTTTTGTATTCTTTACATATAGTCTAGTCCCCAAAAAATGTTTTCTTTACATATGCTCTTATCCTTAAAAAAATGTTTTAACCAGATTTTCATTTAGACTAAATTGGGCTATTTCTCTTAACATTAACAGAGCTGAGAGTCGTCACACTAACTGAGGCTCTGATCCTATGAGAGTCTGTTCAGATGATCCCAAATGGCAGTGTCAGTGCATTTTAAGAAGTTACTTTGCTTCAGCTGGAGTTGGTAAGCAGACATGTGGTCCCTGTCAGCTCATTGCAATGACAAGTACATGGTGTTCACTTAAGCTGCCTTCAGCAGTTCCAAAAGGGAGCCCAGGTGAAGGCATTGGAAATATGAGCATTTAGGAAGAATACTGGAGGCATGCTACACTTTTTTTTTATGTACAGCATCAAAAGTGGTGCAGTGGCTGTTGTTTTCCTGCATATGTGTGGAAATGGAAATTAACTTTATCATTAGAACATGCATATGATCAGCTTAAATCAATGACATGAGTAGTATCTCCAGTTCTGGGGGGTGGAAGGCAGGAGTGGTGTGTTTGTGCGTGTGTATGTGTGTGTGTGTGTAGAAATGGAAGGGGAGCAAGAAAAGCTATACCTTTAAAAAACCACCACCTCAGCCATCTGCAGTTACCTGGCCATTACTCGATTTGAAATGAACAGAAAGTCTGCTTAAATCTTTCTTCAAAGGAGACAAAAAACTCAGATGGAAACCGCTCCCCCCCCCCACCCCCCATACACACACACTAGAAAAGTCATCATTTGGGACTCTAAAGCCAGAATAATGATGCAGATAATAAAACAACCTCATACTGAGACTATCTTGCAAGACAGTTTTCTACTCATTATGGTATGTGGATACAACATTTTCACGGTGTCACTGGCTGAGTTCAGCACACAAAATCCATTCAAGTAAGACAGAAAGAGGATTTTTGCACTGCTGTAAAATGAAATAACCAGTGAGATTTATTTACATTGTTCAGAGCAGAGTATTTTGTTTCAGCATGTTTTGCCTCAAATTGCAAACATAAGAATATGCCTGGTCCTAATACTGCTTGAGTTAATAAAAATTGTAGTTTCAATTTACAGGAGGAAAGTGCATGAATTTCCAGGTTTTGAACCTGTTTGCCTTCCAGTACACCTAGAAAAATCTGTGCTGACAAATACATGAACTTATTGTTCATTTTCTGAGATGAGGAGCCCAGGGAGCTCAGTTAATATCTGCTCCACAAGCTTCTTATATAAGCATAAGCCTACAACAACATCTTTCATCCTGACTTTCTCATCTATAAAATGGGTTTAATACTCTTTCCTTCCTCCTACCCTCATCTTTGTTCTTGTCACAGTGGGTTTTTAATGCAATACACGTAGATGAGAGCCAGAGTTGAAATGGAGCTAAGCTGATATCCAAAAACTGCTTAACCAGACATCTAAACACTAAGAAGATGCAGCTCTAAACAGTTCAGAACAAAGAGCAATTTTACCAAACACACTCTTTATTCTAATGTCTAAGTATGGATTTAAGGGCCAAATTTCAGATGACCAATAACATTTGTATCCATAGGTTACAAAAAGGAAATAATTTTTGAAAATTAAAATACATGAGGGCATTTTGTTAACTACTGGATTTTTAAGGTGTTAATGCATTTTAGTCTCTCGCTGCTCACTTTTTTAAAATCTTCCTAAAGACAACCTATTGAGCTTCCCATTGGGATGATTAAACTTGTATGCATGTCTTTTCTAACCATCTGATGTCTTGGCAGCAAATCAACTTTCAGTGAAACAAATCAAATCTGTTTCTTTAAAGAAAAATGTCTATGAAAGATATGCTCTCTTAAGTGACATGACTACACTGCATCTGTTTAAGGTTCTAACAGAGGAAACATTCATCTAAATGTGAAGTAAGACATCTGAGAATTACTATTTGCTATGGTAGAATCATAGGATAGTTCAGGTTGCAGGGGTCGTCAGGAGGTTTCCAGTCCAAACTCCTGCCAAAACCACAGTGAGATACAAGGTCCATTATTGAGGGCTTTATTCAGTCGGGCCTTGCACACCTCCAAGGATAGAAGCCACAGCTTCTCTGGCAATAGCCCCATTGCCTGACTGTCCTCAAAGAGAAAGTGTTTTTCATCCGGTCTGAACCCCTCTGGCCAGTGCACCACTAGGCCCAGTTCCACCTTCTTGCTAACCTCCCCACAGGTACTGGGGGGCTTTCTGTTAGGCCATGCCAAAGCCTTCTCTTCCCAGGCTGAACAAGTCCCATTGGCCCAACATGTCCTGGCATGGCAACTGCTGCAGCCGCTGTTGCACTTGAGGACACGGGGCCCTCTGCTGTACTTGTTCTGTTCTGTTGTCTTTCTGCCCCAAAATGCACACCAAAGTCTATGTGAGGTCTGACACAACTGTATTTTTCTTTTCCTAAAACACTTTCTTTTCTAAAACACCCCTAAAACACTTTCTTTTCCTAAAAGATTGTGTGTATCACAGCCCTGTTCATAACGTCAAATTCCAGAAATCCAGCTTTTTTGTACCTTCACTACTGGGCCTAAAGATCTATAGAACCTTAGAAATTCATTATGGATACTTCATCGTGCATTTCTCAAATTGTTTTTGTGGGTTAAAGATGCTGCACCAATATACATTCCCATCATTTGCATTTACAGAAATGGAATCCAGTCATGCAAGGACTCAGCATATGGAAATGGAATCAAAATCAATGGAAACGCTATTTAGGAGACTTGAAAGAATACGATCAATGATAAAGAGTCACAACAGAGCAGTATAGCTGAACCTAAAAAAAAACTTCCACTGGCTAAAAGAAATCCCATCAGTACCTAACAGTAAGTACTGCCACATAAACTGCATAAAACCTGTGAGAATATATTCTGTGCACATGGAGACAAAATAAGTATATTTTAGATGATTAAGAGTTTTCATCTAAGGTAATTTGACTGCTTCTGTGTCCTTTAGATACATAAAGAACTAAGAACAATATGAAGAAGACACCTAGTCAAAATAAAATATATTCCAAAATTTGTAATCTATCATTTGTAATCTACACTGATTTGTAATCAGTGCTGTGTCTCTGTAGAGTACAATCTGTTCTCATTTCTGCAGATCTACCACTCCTGTCAATGTGGATCTGACCACTCACAGACATACATTCAAAACCCAAATACAGACACAGAGGATTTTGATGAAGAAGAGATTAGGACACAGCCATAAAACATACCCTGTGTCACCATCTACCGTGATTCCTGGATTTTAATGTCTTTTACTGGTAATCCATTTTCCTATTCTAACTTTCAGCCATTGCAAGCACTACCTTACCACACAAGCAGTACCTCAGAATAGTTACTAGGGATCTATGTGTATATGTTGGGGGCAGTGAGGGAAGAGGGAACAAAAAGAGTCTTACTACAGCAGTAGTGAACATAAAATTGCTTCTGTATCATTAAATAGCAAAGGTTTGTATGTAATTTCTGCCAGGTGATTGCCCTGAAGATGTTACGTATAGAGACATTCTTGTGCTCCAACACTGGCAAAGTCTGAGTTTTTCTGAAGGCTGCTCTGCTTCCTAGAGGCAGACACTGATTTTTTCGTATAATCTAACATAAGTTGTTATCATGCAGTATGGTCTCTTGTGTGAAGACAGCTGTTTTGTTGGGCAATCACTCCTGGACCTCAGTGAAAACAAATGGCAGCCATAATGTCTGACAAAATGGGGTGGATTCAGTAAAACAAAAAAACCCCAAAACAGTAAAAAATCTTTACTGATTATCTTTTTCACACTAAAGGGATACTGGACGCCACTGACACCAACCCCCTGAGGAAAAAAAAAAGCAACCAAACACCGGCATGGAGTAATGACAGTTTGAAGCTGAAAGGGTTCCCCAGCAAGTAGACAGAAGGACCAGATTTTGCTTATAATTTAAGGAAGTATGGAATCTTTGACTGGAAGAAATATAATAGCCTGCATGAACTTGACAACAGGAGTACAAAAAAATACAGCAATTGCTGTATTTAATAGCTACTTATGGGATTCATTTCTATTAATTCTCTACCTTTTTTCAAATCCCATTATACCTCTTTCCTTCCTAACTTTCTGTGGCAATAGTTTCTACATCTTAATGATAAAACCTGCAGTAACAGTTGAAAAGTTACTGTTGAAAAGTTGCTTTAGACCTACAGCTTAATAATGTAAAGATCTATCTCTGCAGTGTCATGCTTTGAGAAACAGGGAGTATTTCCTCATTCACATCTTCAGAGCAATTTTGCAAGATGCAACATGTAAGCACAACATTTTGCTGAAGCACTCAGTTCAGAACACTAACTCCTGAAGAGCCTAACAATATTCCCAGACATAACCTTTTTTTTAAAATTACTTTTTTTTCAAATTACTAATCATTCTCACTCATCTCACTCACACTGATCACTAATCATTCAGGTAGAGTATTAAGAAGCAAACAGATAGATGAAAAAAACATAACTGGTACACCAAGCTCCTGTGAACCTTTGGAACTGTGACAGACAGGAGGAAAACAAATTAGTTCAGCAAGGTACTGAACAGACAATTTCATATGTTACTAGCTTAATCCCCAGTTTTGGTTTCCTTCGCATAAACCATCATTTATTTTTGTTACTGAAAACACACCATAACTCATCTGTGAAAGATTACTATAGATTTTTGAATTACCAGTAATGCATTTAAGATAAATGAGTTTTAATAACTTTAATCTCAAGTTATTCCAAGTGTTTTATAATACCAACATTAATTTTTAACAAATTAGATTATATTGACTTTTAAAATAAGGCCTCCTTTGGAAGACTTATCATTTAAACAGTCTTCAGGAACCGATTTTCTACTTAAAGTTAATTCTCCTGTGAATCCATGGAAAACAAAACAAATCCTGATCTATGGGAGCTACACTTTGCAATATTGTCTGTATACAAGCTGAACTACAGACTCGTTCTCAAGGACTAACTGGTGATTTTTTGTCCATTCTTTAAATTCTTTTGAAGAGGAAGTTGTACTAGCTTATCTAAATTAAATTATCTGTTCCAGGTTTGTGGCATGTACTTTATGCTTCTGGTGATTTACAAGACTCTACCAAACTCACTTCACCTGCACTAGCAACTAGACTGGAAACAGGAATAGAAAACTGAAATGACAGCATTTTTATTTCAGTGAGTTTGTAGCATTTTCCAATGCCTAAAATCATATTTCAAAAGGCTAATTATTATGTAGTCCATAATGTCTGACTACCTGAAAAATACAAAATTAAAGGAGAAAATGGACCTATTATAGATCTTTCACCTACACACCTTTACAAAAAGTCTGTCAGTCATTATGACTTCTGAAATGTCACAATTTTCATTTTAAATACTTTTAGAAATTAAGACTTTAAAAACAGGATTTTTTCTGCCATGGAGTTGCAATTCCTGAAGTCAAAATATAAGGGACCTTTCCTATGGCAATAATGCCTCTGCCTATTTGATCTTTCATCACTTTCAGTAATTAACTAACAGTAAAATGATAACTTACCTTAATTGATATCATGAGAAAACACAGCCTTCTTGTATTATCCCTAATTCTCCAAATGGATCAAATAAAGATAATTCGTTCAGCTATGAAAACACAACTACAGAATCACAGATCATATTGGCTATCACTTTTCTTATCTCAACCCATGGCAATACTGTTTGTCTGATTTAACCTCAGCTGGAAACTAAACGCCAGACAGCGACTTCTCAATCCACCCCCCCTGCCAGGGGCGGGGAGGACAATTGGAAACAAAAGGTAAACTTCATGGGTTGAGAAAGGACAGCTTAATAATGGAAAAGAAATAAAATAGAATGCTAATAAACAACAACAACAGAAATTAATAATCATTACTACTATCTTTGTTGTTGTTGTTGTTATTATTATTGAAAGGAGAAAGAGAGGAATAAAACACAAGAACGGCAAGTGCTGCACAATAAAATCGCTCACCACCCATCCCCAAGCAGTGATCAGTGCCTCCCATCCAGCTCCCCACAGTTTACACACTGAGTGTGACATTCTGTGGTGTGGAATGTCCCTCTGGCCAGTTTGGGTCAGCCATCCTGGCCATACTCCTTCCCAGATTGTTGTGCACCTCCTCACTGGCAAAGCATGGGAAACCAGAAAGTCCTTGACTTAGGGTATGCACCACGCAGCAAAAACTGAAGCATAACTTTGTTATCAACATCATTCTCATTCTAAAGCCAAAAAACACAGTACTGTACCAGGTACATGAAGAAAATTAACTCTACCCCAGCCAAAACCAAGACAAACAGCAAAAATCTCTGGGACAATTGTCACATCTTCAAATAAAAAATAAAAAAAATTAAAAAATCATGTCTGAATAACTGAGATTTCTATCAATATTTCTATCAGTATTCCTATCAATAAATCTAACCATGTTTACCACAGACAAATGAGGATCATTGTACAGTCTTCTGTGTCCATGAGTGATTCCCCTACAGGTTCATCAGTATTCTGAACACCTGCGCCACACACCTTTGTCCATTTGGCCAACAACAACAACAAATGCTAATGAAAAGTCCCAAGTCTTAAGGAGTTTGAATGTACGGCATAGTAAATTTCCTAAAGCTAGAATTTATGTAATTAAATGTCCTTTTTTTATCAAAATCTACATTCAGTTTCAAAAAATAAGGCAAATTTGTTAATAATATAATACACAGAAATAAATATTATAATTTTTATATATTGAACATATAAATAAACATACAATAATAAAGTAACCCTTGAATTTAACTTATATTGTAATCTCTTTCTGACACTGCCACAAAACTGAATGAAGAATACTGAAACAAAAATTACATTCTTATAACTTATATGAATTACAGCACTAATATCAATTGCAGCAAGAAGTCCCTTCTTAAGGACACAGGTCAATAAAAGACAGTACACACACTAGTCCTCTGTCTTTAGTTCTTGAAAGTGATAGCTAGTTTCAGCTGTAGATGTCTGTAGTTTTTGGATATCACATTATCTTCTTTGTGCCTGTTATTTTAGATATGTTCTTTCAACAATTTATTTTGGTTTTCCAAACTGAGATAATTCAGAATTTTTCAATAAAACAGAAATTGTATTGACTGCAAGAGGAAAAAAAAAAAAGACATAGACATAGACATAGACATAGACATATTCCACAGTGGCCATGCTGTTAACTAGGGCCCACTGAGATCAAATTCAAATCCTTGATTTGAATTGCAGCTGTCAAGGACTTCTTGAGTATTCACTAAACCAGAGCAAGAATCATCTAAATGAATTGAGTCACAGTCTGCCATATTGTCTGAGATCTCCCAGGGTCATTCACATCTCCGTATGGGAAACCAGGGATTTACCCTCCCACCGCTATGCCCATTCAATTCTGTACCCGGGAAAAAGAAACCTTTTCAAGCAAGCATTGTCTTCAAAATAATACTGTTCCCAAAAAACTCTTTATTTACATCTAGTGGTAATTCATTTCCATTCAACCCCAGTAGGAAGGTCTATCTGTCAGAGTAAACCAAGTCTTGAAGTACTCTAGAGTCTACTCTTGCTACAATGGGTTTTTTTTCCTGATAGAATAATTTACTCAAAATCAGTTCCACCATATTCACTACAAATGCCTACACACAGTAATCTATGAGGGTTCTTTGTCTCAAATATAAAATAGAATAAAATCAAATCAAATAAAATATCAAACACAAGATCCTGAAAAAAACAAACAAATAAACAAAAGCCTAAAACACAACCTACTTTTACTTGCCCACCCCAATATGAAGCAGCAGCTGGAGTTTCTAAATGCAAAATCACAGCCCTATAATCTCATTGAAAACTGCTGTACAATTACCTGCCTTGATTTGTGGCAGAGATATCCTCATAAAAAGCATTATTTGTACCCATGTACATTTCATGAGAGAGTGAGTAGTTTTGCGTAGCATTTCTCCTCTCATTAAAAAAGAGACAGGTACAATGCTGACATCCTTGTTAATAATAGAAAGAAAATGCTAGAAAGTACTCGTTGTCTAGGATACTGATTTAAAATATACTAAAAAGCTGCACTATTCCTATAAAGACTCTGCGACTAAGGCTTAAAATACTTACTTGACAATGTCTCCTTCAAGAGCAATCACTCGTTTAATGATCTTCTGTTCAGGATTTCTAGGGGACCTGAGACAGGGGATAAGGTTACACAATCAGTAACATTCCCAATGTTTTAAGAAATTGAAAGAAATAGACATTATGAAAGTCATTAGAAAATTCCATGCTCTCCTTGGTTTAGCATCAGTCATTATGTTCCACGGTGAAGTGAAGCTACTGCAATCCTTGTCATTGCAAACCATCATTGAAAAGCAGATGATGACCTGCTTACAAACACCACAATAATCAACATACCTTTTATCATGAAAAATACACTCCACAACATTAAAAGCAAAGCATCCCACTACCAATGAGAAGGGTAACTTTGCAAATAGATTAATGTATTAAAACCTGAATTCCCCATCATATTGTGTTAAACATTTATGTCATTCAATCACTTTGGGAAAAAAACTTCCTATGTTATATTAATATCTATCACTGATTTAGGTAAACTTTGGCTAAGGAATTGTGGGAGTTTAAAAAAAAAAAAGTTGCAAAATTTTCTGAAAGTTTCAGCTTCTGAATTAATTGCCATGTTTTCACTTATTTTCCCGTATATATATCTTTTATTGAGTAGATTCTGATCACATAATACATAATAATATGAGAAAGCAAAGATGAACTTGCATGTCCAGCCTCAATATTCACACATCCTGAATGCATACTAATAGATAGACAATTAAAAGTGTTATTCTACTGTAGTTTTGGCAGGTTAACGTAGACATATATGAACCATAAATTTTCTTTTTCTTTATACTTTACACTTCACATCTTTTCTTTTACTTTTCACTTTTAATTATTTAACTATGCAAACTTAGTGGAATGTCTTAATGCTATTAAAAAAACAATTATTTTTACTTGCTGCTCATAGATAGAAAAGTCGGGGAAGGAACAAACTTTTTATTTTCTGTCGATGCTTGGGTTCTCCCTATTAAGACTTCAAGTACAGTCTGCTAGACTGTACTGACAGAGATGCATATTACAGTTTCCATGACTAACACCATCTTTGAGTTCATCTCTGGTCAAATGGTAGCACACTAAGATTACACTTCTTTAAAAAGCAAAGCTGAACTAAGTCTGGATGAAAAGCTTGCCCACACTGCTGCATGACTAAAGGCATTTGGGGTTCCCTTCAGTTCCAATAGGTAAAAAGAAAAATGGGTTCAGACTTATGTGTCGATTTTTTTTTAAATATTAGACCAAAGAAGTATTCCAAATATTTTAAAATATTAGACCAAAGAAGTATTCCAAATATTTTAAAATTAGTTTGAGGGTTTAGGTTTCTCTTGTGTGTGCATGTCAATACATTTGAAATAAATTTCTCTTTCAGTGTAATGAAATAAAATTCAAGAAGCTTAATTTTGAATTTCAAAATATCAAATATGTTCCATTTACAGTTTACCAAGCCAGGAAACCTTATTTCCAACAAGCAATAAGGAACACTGAACATGAATAAAGACCATACTTTGATTTCCCAGTCATCAGTCAAATTTTCAAATCATTATGTAATTTACAGTAATATTTTATTTAGCATTAATTTTACCTGAATAGTTGTATATTCCAGTTAAGTGTTGCATTTCATGTTCCTTCTTAAGGTAGCACTACACAGTTTCATAATATTTTATATATCAATCTTGGGAGGAATTAATCAAGTTTTAGATGCTCATATGATTTAAATACAGGGAATATCCACAGCACTTTCTGATGCTGCTCCTTGCAAGCAACACTTACTTCACTGAGCACTCATTTGAGCATTGACCATGCCTTATTCTCAACCAAAGCACAGTCTAAGAAAAGACAACACACCTTTATTACAAGCTATTACAAATTTAAAATATTTTTTAAAGTTACTTTACTGCCAATTTATTTAATTTTTAATCCATTTATGCTCAGGCTGTAATATTTTCCTGTAATATTTAAGCAATGGAAATGATAATACATAATGTATGTGATGAAATGTGCATTTCTTAAAGGTTGAATGGAAAACAAATTTTATGTTTGCTCTTTCAAAATCCTGTTCTGTTTTAACACCTTACTTTCAAAGGTTCTCAGCAACTTCCCAGTAGGCATTTCCACTTGATTAGAATATACATAATGTAATGCAATTACTGACCCTTCCCTTAATTTTCCTCTCTTGTGCAAAAATTTCTACTGACCTTGAAAAAACATCTCTAAATTTGAGGTATGAGAACTTGTTCTAAGAGTGGTTGCTTTTTTGCTAGAAATGATATCTTTGAACCAAACACATAATTTATCAGAAAAACTTCAAGGAATTCCTTGCAAATAGTTATTATGAATCAGTAATATTTTTAATATCGGAATCCAGAATATTTTTTAAATAAACTTCATACTTACATTCTGATTATAATTCATTAAAATGTCTGGTAAAAGACAGATTAGCAGGTTCAAAGTGGCCAATAATATGGGCACTTTAACACCAAGGATTTTCAAGAGCTGAGCAGATGGTTTTTTTCAAGAGCCAGTGTGCAAACAGGAGGTAAGGGAGGCTGGTTCTGTAGCAATGGATATTGATGCCTTCCTGAATGGTGTATAGCATAACACTGGGATTTCACTGATTATTGAAATCTCAAAAACATACAGGCAATTTCTGTCTTCTGTGTTCAACCCTGTAGAGAACAGTGTGGGATCACAGTACTACAAAGCACGTTTCCCAGGAAAAACAGGAAAGATTATACAGCCAGCAGAAAAATCCACTTTTTAGCAAGCGATTGTCCGATAAAAATGGTTCCCTGAAAGCTTTCTCTTTACATATTTAGCAACTGAGTATTTTTGTCAATATTAGTCCTAAACATTTCCCTATCAACCACTTGGATTATTTATTTACTCTACTGGATACTGCCTAGCACAATTTTAAATAATTGCTCCATGAGCTAATTAACATTTGATCAAACAAAAACTTTTCATAACATTTCTTGATTTTATATATGTCGTTTGATTCTTCTTTCATTCTTTGAATTTTCTAAGTACATTTTTCTCAAGAGCGTCCACATGAAATCATGCTTAACTTCAGTTTTTACAGGCTTTTCTAGAGAGAAAGTTTTTAGAAAATGTCCTAAGATCCCAGCAAAAAAAGTGAAGCACAGTCCAACTAAATTAATACTACAACATTCAATAATATTTTTTTCCTTGAATAAACACTCCGATTTTTTGGGTTCCTACATTAGAAAGAGACCTGATACTGTGAACTCAATGAAAAAGTAGACAATATATTTCAAATGGATAGCTTTAATTAGATACTTTGATGATCTACATGTGTTTAATGGTATCCATCCATTATCATAGCAACCTGGAAAGATTTTGCGCTCACTCTGAAAATTACTGGATTTTTTATACTAACTTAGCATCTTCTAGAACAGGACACAGACATTTATTAAAATGTTGCAGAGTAAAGTGCCTAAAGTTTTTTATGTACGTATTCATTTATATGCACAAGTATGTATATTACTGTTAGAAAAGAAGCCTGGAAGTTTGTCTTCAGATTATTCTCAGTTTACTTCAGATTGATATTTATGTGATTTGATCATCATTTACACGGAGGCAACTGAAGAAATTAGCACTGTGTTGTAGTATAAACAGACTGAAATACCAGTCTTCAAAAATCACCTCCTTCAAAATCAAATTTCTACTTCTATTTATGTTGTTAACGACAGATACTGGAAAGAACTTAACTCCATAAAATAGGATAAGGGGGAATTTTTGAGATCTTAGCCTAATATTGTGATCCAAAGCCATTTGCTCAGTGAGCTATTTACTTCCCAAAACTAATTCCTGTCTCATCAAAAATTCTAGCATTGCTGGAGTCTACACTTCTGGGAATTTCCAGGATTGATGCAGGATGAAAAATGTGCTGTTTATCTCCTCCTCAACCCAGCTGGGATCCAATAAATAGCTAGAGAAGTAACTAAGAAGTAGATGGAGTCCAGAATAAGTGGTATTAATACACCTAAAGAATTGGGAACCTCACAGTATGGTTTTGGTGGCATTACCTAAAAAACATGCTTGGAGGAAGACAAAACAGAGAGACATTGGAGCTATCTCATTCTTATTTTCTGTTGCTCATCCTTGCTCCTGTTGCCAGCAGAGTAGCTGATGCTCAAACTCTCTACAGTAGGAAATATGTAGCAATATCCATTCTTTCATTCCTCCTAATACCATAGCTATGATAGGACAGATCCAACATAGCCAATTCTAAATATCATATAAGAATGGAAATTTACTTCATATATGCACATATTTTCTAAACTAAAATATTTTTAATCTGCTTGTTTAACTTTTTTCCCAGTCCATAACTTTCATCTAAATTCCGTGCCTCTTTATGCACATAGTTAATCTCATAATAAATGTAACATCTAATTACATCACAGGTTATGACACAATTTCTATATTGTGGAAAATAACATGCAACATAACAGTGAAGGAAAAAAAAAAATGTTCATGCTTATTTTATTCTTGCTTTAGTTGTCATTCCTGTTACCAATTTCTCTTGTACAGAATTACTGCATTAAATGTATCTAATACCAGGTTTAGTATCTGTGTTCAGTTTGGATCCACTGACACAAGAGAGGTATTCACAACTGGAAAAAGTTACACCAAAATAATAGTAACAGAAGAGCAAGGTAACAGCAGTGGCTAAGGAAATCGGGTCTGTGCAGATCAGAGATTAGGAAAAGGGGTCAATTGTTATTGTCATCTAATTGCTGATTAGGAATTCGGAATTTTTGGAAAAGTACACAGCAAAGGAGATTAGCAAGCAACATGAGTTGCAGCAAGGGAAATTCCAGTGGTGCTGGCTGCCCTGAGAGGCTGTGAATCACAGAGGTACTCAGAGCTCAACAGGACACAGTTCTGGGCAGCCTGACCCAAATTCAGAGTCTAACCTGCCTTGAGTGGTTGGTAAGGTTAGATAATTTTAAGACACAAATTCTTTTTCACTTCTACAGACTTTAATCTTATTCAAGTGTATGAAGAATCAGGATGTTAATATCTTAAAATACAAAATATTTCATCACAGATGCAAGCTCTGATGCTAGAAGAGACCATACTGATCACTTTATTTATCTGCTGTAGCCTACAGATTATTTTTTTCTGTTTTTCTTGTAGTACCTAATTCTATTATAAAGCATTTTTAAAGAACATTATGATATCATGTCTCAACATTCTGAGTCGCAATGAGACTAACATCCAGAGAAATCACTCCACAGTTTAATTATCCTTGCTATTAGGAAATTGCATCTGCATTCAAAATTGAATTTATCCTAGTTCAATTTCAATTTCATGCCTTCTCCTCCAAGGCAGAAAACCCCTCAACATCTTATTTTTTCTTCATGAAGAATGATTTGGGCACAACAGTTCTTAAATTTCTCTTGGATTCATCAGATAGAATTTCCTAAACTTCTTAGTACACAGTTTTCCAATTTTGGGACCATTTTTTGTTACCATTTTTCAAACTCCTCCAACATTTTCATTTTCTTCTTAGCACACATGGGAACCTAGTATTATTCAGCTTGGATTATTACTGTTTAGTAATCAACTAAGTAGAGCAACATGGCCTTATTTGACAGCTCAATCCAAAAATTTCTTTCCTGTTTTTCATTCCAGTTATTTTTGTATAGTCAGGCAAAAAGCTCATCCTTTTCATCATAGGAGCTGGTGTTGAAAAGATTCCAAAAGTGACAGTTAAACCTTCTCTGAGTAAACTGCTTGCTAAAACAATTAAACAATAAAGTTTAGATCACTACTTGCACTTCAAATTGTATAGAGCATGTTTGTGAACACCAGCCATGTGATTCACATCATGCTACCCTGTCCATTCCTGCATTCCTTGCACACTTGGCCAATGTTTACTAAGGCAATTGACAAAACCAGCACCTAACTTTGGATGACACAGCAATCTGCTGGAAATATTTCTGTTCACAGATGTGCCTCCAACCATATCTACACCTTCACCTCTGAACAGAACCTGTTCATAATCTATGTCCCCCATTAACTCCATAAAAGGCAAATTTCTTGATCAAAATATAACGTGGCAGCAAAAAGAATACTAGAAGAAACCAAATATCTATATTATAGCCTGTATAAAAATTCTGTTTATCTAGTTTTGTAATTTTACTGA
This sequence comes from Monarcha castaneiventris obscurior, assembly GCA_026261815.1. NCBI lineage: Eukaryota > Metazoa > Chordata > Aves > Passeriformes > Monarchidae > Monarcha > Monarcha castaneiventris. The sequence continues at coordinate 987,030 of JAMPIT010000482.1, forward strand.
TAAAACATACCAGGTTTGCTTGACAAAACCTATTCCTGATTTAACAGCTTTAAGTTTATTTTAGCTTCTACTAATAGAATGAGAAATAAACCATGTGATGATTTTGCTCAGACAAGACATTTCTAAGGCCCTTTTCTTTGTTTAAATGCCAGAAATTTATTGCAGGTCATGAAGTAATTTGCATTTTCTCCTTTGTCTTTCAGCCTCTTCAAAGGAGTAATTTTCCAAATGGTATTCCACACTACAAAAACTGTTTTGAGTCCTGTGCTTGCCATTAAGTATCAATGTTTGAACCCCTTTCTGGCCCAAAACTGTGTTACACCTTTAGAGGAAGTGAAATATATTAGACTAGAATTTTGTCAAACAGAAATATTATATAGAAATTATATGCAATTCTGAAAATGTTAGCAGATAATGAGAGCATCAAAAACAATTCCTCAAATGGTCCTGGATTTCCTTTGGCTTAAATTTCAGGAAGCAGGCCCCAGTCTTAATAAACACTATTTTAGTGAACCATTTTGAATATTCACCATTTTTCACCCATAATTTACAAAATAAGTACTTAAAGACAGCAGTTGCACCAACTGGTTAGGCATAAGTTCTGGTGACGCTTGATTTGCTCAGCATCTCCCGTGCAAAGTATGTACAAAGATATAATTAAAAATATGAGGAAAGCTGCTTCTAGTAACATCCTGTAATTCCTAACTCCATATTACATTAATATTTCTTAGTCAAACCTCTGCTAAAAAGCAAAATAATTCACTGCCAAAAAACCATTTTGTTTTTACTAGAAGTAGTGTTTTCTAACTAATAATTACAGATTCCAAGCATGCACCGTTGGAAAGGTAGTGTTTTGTTTTTCTTACATTTCAAACTGTTTGTGTATCATCTAAAGTAATGCTTCCTTGAAATTTCTTGGTGAATTCTGATCAACCTCTAAACAAAAACAACAATCTGAATATAACACCTGCATGAAACCTCAGAAAAGGAGTCATACAAGTAATAAACAATTATCTCAAGCTCTGCTTTTCTTAGAAGTGTTCAAGAAACAAGTGGATGTGGCACTTAGTGCTATGGCCTAGTCAGTAAAGTGGTGTTCAGTCAAGGGTTGGACTCAATGATCTTCGAGGTCTTCTCCAACCCAACAATTCTACGATTCTTGCATGCTTGTTGCTCCTTTCTCTTTCTAATGGGTTTCCATTCCTTTCTTTCTCTCTACATCCTAATTTAGCCTTGAGATTCAAGCAGAGCAGGAAGTAACTCCCTAAAGTGAAAAAGTGGCTTCCAAGTAAATAAACATCCATAATGTAACTCCTGGTACCAGACACTATTTAGCAGAGATCTCCTACACTAGGGATGAAGTTGGAGGAAAATTAATAAAGGTCTGCATAATTTCAAAACAACTGACTTTTCCTTGGTATACCTACAGCGTGCTATATAATTGAAACCTCACTGTATGATGAGACATCAGCAGCATCAGATTTTCAACGTTTTTCAGAGATGTTGGAAGGATATCACAAATAATCTGATCTTCATCAGCAGATAATTATGGATTCTCCCCAGTATTAACTAAATGTATACTTCCTATATGGCAAAATTAAGCAATCTTTTCTACAGTTTGGATCAGGCAATCAAAACTGTGTATCTGTAAAACTTTCAGCATGATATACAAGACAAAGTCAAAAAATAACAAAAAAACCCCACACCTTCATTAGAAATTGGCATTTTTAAATTGCAGCCAGTTAGCTACAGTAAGGCAAGAAAAAAGAAAAGACAATAAACTCTAAATACAATGTTTCATAGTAATAAAACTAATTGGTACTGCAAAACAAGGGACTGAAAAAAAACTCAAAATACTATAGTAACTTAGAAGTATAGCTACTACTTTGAAGTAGAATCACATTTAATTGTTTCTCAGCCTTCCAAGCTAACTGCTTTCAAGTTAAATGACTCAGCTGCTTGTAATGCAGACTGTGTAACCACAATAGTTATGCGCACTTGACCTTCTTCCTGTTAACAAAGAGACTCAATTAATTACTTGCTCTTTTAACCGGCCATTTCACCTTATCTTCACCTTTTTCAAAAGGGTTGAAAAACTCTAACTTAACCTTTGACTTTGGAAGCATAGATAGAAATATTTATCTACCAAATAGGAAGTTAGCCTGATCTAGGAATGAGAATACCTGGATTTCTATGCTTAAGTCAACAACAGTAATATATGCACTGTTTCATTAACCCCTATGCTGTAGTGTAGGAGCCACATTTCATCTTTACCACAGCTGCCCAAACATTCTACTCTCTAATGGAAATAAAATATTACTTCTTTTGCAACAGACAACAGAGGGAAAGGCACAGAAAACTGCAAAATGTAATCAAATGCTTGAAAATAATTCTTACATTGCCATATGGGATATTATATAGAAATAACCCAAGTAATCTACACATTGCCTATTAGAATGATCCAAAAAGTTATTATACATGATGTAAGACGCACTTCTATCTTCTGGGATTAGACCTGTATTCAGTGGCAACTCTTCCAAGCATACAAAATTAAGTAATCAGTTGCTTACCCTAAAATGACAATTGTATCTACACACCACACACACATTGTGCAGCAATTTTCAATCATTATTCCTTTCTGATGGGGTAACAGAAAACTTCTCTAGTTACAGAACACCATCACAACTATTAAAAAAAGTACTGGATGCATTTTTAGGTATTAAGAACATCAGTGACCTAGGAACCAATACATTATCTCAAAAGAATTTTAAACATTAAGAAGTCTGGTTCACATATTGTCTCTCATGGAGACCAATTTTAGCATGTCAGATAGGATTAACATAATATTTAGGAAAAAAAATTATGACTCTGAAGAACCTGAAGGTTTTGTCTATTTTGAAATCACCTAAACTCCATCAGCGTATCACTTTTTAAATTTTTCTAATGCTGTTTCAAGCACCTGTTGTGAAAATCTCTTTCTTGGTAATTCTAAATAGCTGGATCTATTTTCTCAAATTTAATCTCAGCTACAGTCAAGAAACTAAGCCTTTCAGATGAGTTAAGTCTGTTATAGTCAATGCACAGAAAGTAACAATTAAAGTGGAATGAATCAGTCTTTGGAGGAGTATCTCTCTCCTTGATGACTACAAAAGAAGACAGACATCAGCTTAGTCTAGCCATCTGAACATTAAATGATTAAAGATAAACTGCTTAAAAATATTGTTTCGTCTACCTTATAAGTATCTGTAGCAGATTTTGTTTTTCAAATAACACAGGAACGCAAGTATTAATGGTGAGGTAGAGGAAAGACCAATGACAACATAATGTAAACTTTTTATATAGTTGTAATATATTTTCTTAGTAAAAATAGTCTAAGAATAGAGACATGTCAACATAAATTCACAGAAAACCAAACAAGCCAACAATTTAAAGTTCACTACAGAGGCCAATATAAGACCTGATTTCAGAATTACCTTTTTTTAAATTTTTTTTCAGCTAGAGCTGCATGCAATACAAATACTTTTTTCCATGTTTATGACAATAACATGAAAATCAATTATCTTCCAACTAGTAAAATGTAAAGATGGAGGTTTAACTAAGAAAAAAAATTGTATCTCTATTCATGGTCATTAAAAAAACCTGTCCATAGGATAGAATAATAAATATCTCTATGTTCTCAGTAAGCACAGGAATATATAAATTATTTTCAGACTGTGCAATGTTAAATTCACTGGAACTTTCACACAGTTATATCATAAAATAACATTTCAGAAATAGAGAGTGCTTCTAAGGATAACTGATTTATATAGCTGAAAATTATTTTTTTTTGTAATAGAATACAGAAAAAAAGTGAGAACTAACAGTAGCAAAACAAAACCACAGTTACAAAGTTTCATTTGCAGAAGTTACAAGACATGCTTAAAAAAAGGAACAGTAATAAGATTATTGGACACAGGTAAAACGTCTCACAATAAAAAGAAACCAACATAGAGTTGGATTTTTTGCTTCACAGCTTTCACTTTTAGCTTAGAAAGCATATGGGGGAAAATGCCCACAATTAACTGCAAGTGTCCACCCTGCAGATGATGTCAGGTCAGGAATTAACCATAGATTGGCTGCTGTGACAGAAATCTTTGTAGTAATATAATTTATGACCTGCTTATGAGGATTTAGCAAAGAGATGCAATGGCAAATTTAATAGGGAGTATTCTTCCCCATGATATTCTGTTTGAAAACCGCATCTTCTGTGTCAGCAGGTCATCAAGCATCGTGCTCCACTTGGTACTAATTGCAGTATCCTCTACTTATGAGCTTCCACAGAAAGAATAAGGGACCCTGCACAATAACTACGGATATTAAGTGACTTTGGTCACCTGAGCAGGCATAAAGAATTTAGAGGAGTTTGTCAAGAATAAAACAGTACCCCATGTTGGTTTTTGCCATGAGATTTTTAGGATTCTGAGCTGTAAGACATTTCTTCTCTTGTATGATGGCAAATGTAGTTATTTAAAATATAAAAGAAAGGAAGATTAAATAAATAAGAAGTGTCATCAACACTGAACAGCAAAAATGAGGAAAGTATTTATACTTACAGATGCTTATTTCCCTTCATACACAGCAGTTTACAAGCTTTTCTGATAGTGCTCCCCTTTGCCATGGAGGCCAATCTGCTCCCTCTCGGCCCCAACTGTGCACACAGCCTCGGGGTTTGGTCTGCACACTTGCTCTCCAGCTCTTCCCACGCTACAGTCTGCTCTGGTTATTCCACCCAAAATGAGTTCTTTGGTCTCAGGCAGCGGCAAACCCCATCCTAGCCCCATCCAGCCTATCGAACCCAATCCTATGCAACAGTTTCCCACAGAAGGTCCCCGTCACCATTTTCTCCAAGGAAGGGATATGCTGCTCAGACTGTTGCTAGATAAGAGAGCAGAGACAAGCAGGGAGGGAGAAAGAATGGATAAATTTTGCAGACACTTTTTTCACATTCTGAAGACTAAATCCTCTTCACCCTCTATCCATGGGACTGAAGTTCAAACAAATTATTTATAATTTTTGTATCTTCACCTTTGTAAACTGGATCCATGAAGATCGAGGTGGATTCCGGTTTTACTAAAATTCATAATTTTTGTACCAGTCTTAAGTTTTTTTTAACCCATTGATCCATGGGTTTGTTTTGGTTTTTGTTTTTTGGGGTTTTTTTTAAGAAAGTGTCTTATTTCTGAAAATTTTATAGAGCAAAAAAAAAGAGAAAGTCCTCTCACAGAAAACAGTCAGAAAGATAGCAAAATAAAATGCAAGCCAGAGGACTAATGACATAATCTTGTATCAGAAACCAGTATGGAAGAATAACTCTTCACTTTTTAGTGACTGGAAGTATTGGCAGTACTAGCAGCATGAAAACTTGGGGGGGGAAAATGCAAGATATGGCATGGGATTAATAAAATTTTCAGAAATTCTACTGGCTCTACTGCTGAATATATTAAATATGAAGTTTACATATTATTCTGTATATTTCAGACATTCTTGACAAATTCTTAAATGTGTTAACTGTCTCTGTTGACAGAGAACATCAATTCGAAACAAAAAGTTAATTCAGCTAATTAAAACTTGGCATTATTGCCTTTGCCAGTCTAATTGTAAGCCTTTATATTATCATTAAAGGTGTATATCCACAACAGGTTTGAAACACAGACTTTAATGCATCTGGGTTTGAGAGAAGCCCTTTCACATCGTTATTGTAAGAAAGCAGGAAAAACAATACAAATTTTTTTGGGTTATGAACAGCCAAATATTAAGAGTAAAAATTGGGAAATCATACAGTTCGTTTCAACACTCGTGCCTAGTGTATCACAAAATTAATTATTTAGAACAGCCTAACCCTATAATTTTGATTCTCCAAAGGTTATTCTACTGCACTTTCCTGATAGGTATTTGTTGCAGTCAAAAAGCATAAAATTTAAACTGGAATGTATTTAAGCTGTAAGATATAGTGTTTTGAAACACTAGCTGTATACTTCTGGCTCAAAATCTAAAGATAGCCTTTGCATATGTGCTTCAAATGACACATCACTACAGAAATGGTTACTAACACAGTTCCTTAAAACTCAAGCTGGCAATATGTTTAGAAAGTAGGATAATAGTAAGGCTGTCGGAGCTGTAATGGTAGAAATATAACCTTATTTCTCTGAAAGAAGCTGTGCAAAAGTATAAAAAGGCATCTATGAGATTTGCTTAAAGGATTTATATAACTCAGAAACAGTAGGATTAGGTTAAGTTTCTTATAAACTGAATTGCAATACTAAGACTTACTACTTATGTAACTCTCTGTACATTCAAATCACTAAGTGACTGACATTCATGATTTATGGTCTCTGTTAAAAAGCTACCAGTGCACTCATCTATGCTATTCAAGTTTGGTGTGCAGACAGTATGCAAGGGAACTAAGTTTTACAAATGATTAATTGAAACATAATCAAAATGTTATTAAAAAATAATTGTCACATTTGGAACATAAGATATTTCTCTGCTTTGTGATCAGTTCAAGTTGTCAAGATGAGTTGCCAGCAGCAAAACAACTAGTGACAGGCAAGGAGTGCTCAGCAGACAAGGATGCTTGTGGTACAAATTTGTTATATAAAACATAATGGGAATCTCTCAAATTCCTGCCTGTTTACCAGCTTGGAGGAGGAAAAAAGTGGAAGCTGTTCTTCCATCAGATGTTTACAAGTGTGTCTTTGCTAGGATTAGGCAGTATTAACTCTTTGAGTGTAGTGAGGAGCAAATGCCCCTGATCCCTAACTCCCCACCAAAGACAAGCCAATTCATTCACAGGAGTGGGGAATTCTGTACTGCTGGTACATTCGTACGTGTTTCCACAAAGGGCAACACTCACAGGTGGGTCAGCCCAGTCAATGCAACAAACACCGAAATAATTAATATTTGTTTGAACTTTCTTTATTATACTTTCGTTTCATAAAGAAAGTATGGGGAATTATACATAAGAAAAGTAGTTGAAATACCTCCCCAATATCATTGTATGGTATCTGGTTGATGGCAATTATCCTTATGATTGCTACTAGTCAGCACCAACTATAAGACAAAGTCACTCTAACTTCCAGTAAAAGAAGGATCAAATTATTTTTTGTCTGTCAGGTGCTAAAGAGGAAAACGGGTAGTTGCCATGAAACTATGTTGATAATGTACAGGTATGCCTGAGATTTCAGGTCATGAGATTTCACTTATTTAACTTGATACTGAGCCTAATAATTTGTGATTGATTAACATACAACTTGGCATCCTACTTTCATTTGAAGATTCAAATAAATGGTCACTTTCTATTGCATTTTTTTCCCACTGGTTAATCACAATTATCCTCTGAGTGTCAATAATATTTTCACACTTGAAGTTGTCCAACATCCTTTAAATTTTTTCTCAAAATTAGGTTTGATGTACAGAATAGGGTCAAATAGAAAAACTTCCAATGCCATCTTTATGCATGACAAACTCTGTGTATAATTTTAGAAGAGCTTCTCTCTCTCTCGACACAGATGAGAAACATTTAAAACAATTTTACATCCTGAGAGTTGTTAGCCAATTCAAAGAGAGATGCAAGATCTTTTTTCTTTTATAAACTTACTCTGCTGTCACCATTACTACTTTATGAATAATTTATTGCTGCCTGTTTGAAAACAATTAAACAGGGGAAAATAAACCTTGCAGTCCCCTCACATCATTTCCAGTAGCCATTCATTTTCATTTCTTTAAACTTTGTCCCCACTTCTACTCAACTAGCTTACATGAGCTGGCACAAACCTTGGGTGAACTAGAAGAAATGGAGCCAAAGGAAAACCTCATAAAAAAAAAAAAAAAAAAAAAAAAAAAAAAGAGTGCAAAACAAAATAACAGTGTAAACCTAAAAAAATGGTGTAACCTCTGCTTGTGTTAGTGAGAGTGGGAAATTGAGGAATAAGTAACAGATATCTCTCTTACTGACTTTCATGTTTTGGTGCATTGAAATGGTTAACTTGTTTGAATTAAGAACATAGACATCTAAGTAGAAAATTTTTGAAAGGTCAGATAAGACTAACAGGAAGCCTGACTAACAACATATGACCCAAATAAACAATTAAATTAAAAAAGCATAAAGTAAAAACTATCATTTGACTCATTTGAACAGTCACATGAAAGGAGATGCATAAAAACAGTTTTTAGACCCCTAACAGCTGAACTCTGGTCCATCCAGCTGAGAGTCAGTTCAGTAAATAAACTTCTGCAGCATTCTTGGTTGCCAGATCTCAGATCATATTTAGTCTTTTAAATACATTCTCAACTTCGGCTGGATGATGTATAGTCGAGTGTTTGCAAAAGTCAAGAATGTTGCAACTATCTCAAAAAGGTAAAAAAATAATTCAGATCGCATGGAAAATCCCAACTTACCTTCAAAAAACCTCTAAATATAAAGAAGTAGAAAGCTTATAGATTACATTTAACAGTACAGTGTTCCCTCAAGAATGATTTTGTAAGCTACAGTAATAGCTCCTAATCATGTTCTGAACAAAAATGAATTATTTCCTTTCTTAAAAAATTAATGACATCAAGACATTGGTTTTGAAGATAAGGTGAAAAGAGGGAATAAAAACTTGTGTAAACTAGAATTTTCAACACTAAGTTCATTTGAGAATGAGCTGTATATTGCTTGCAGCAGTTCAATGAGATCGCATATATTCCAGAAAAATTTTACGCTGTAAGTATCTTAATGAGGCAGATGCTGTCTTCTCCCCAACTGTTGAATAACAATGTCATCACTCATGTAGTGGAGCAGAAAATGTACGAATGAAATTAGAAAAACCTTCTCCATTTGAATATAACAAGCCCTTAAATGCATAATAAATTTTGGAAGGAAAACTAGCCATATAAACACTAATGTGCACTGTGTATTTAATTTTTTTTATCATGTGTGGAAATGCAGCCATCTACTCAAGTGATCAGTTCATAATCACACAAAAATTAGAAAGTACTAGCATAGTTCAAGCGAAATTTTATAAAATGAGCAGGGGTACTAGATGCCTAACTTAAGGTGCCTCGGGGCCGTGTTATTTTCGTGGTTAAGATCCCCTTTCCTACTTAGTTTAAAGTGGGTCCAAAAATCATAAGGTGTATGAAGAAAAACATTTATTTTGTTAACTGGTATCTATCTGAAGGACCCCTAAAAGTGAGTTATACATAACTTGTAGGAGCTTATATCACTCAACCTTGCATTGGTGAATTGGTATGATTTGTGAATTTGTGAATTCAACAGCAAAAATGGATGAGATAATTATTAGACCTCCAATTAGCCAGAGATATCATCACCTTTGCCCTCAGCAACTGGTATAGAACCTTCTTGTAACACTTAACAGACAAATACATTATTTTCTTATATGATGTTGCTAGTCCTGACCTACAAATTTGACTCCCTGGCTTGACATGATCCCTGTAGACTTGCCTGGCACGCTGGACACTCAGCTGCCCCAACCACATCTCTGGCTTTGTCCCATACTGCTTTTCATAGAATCTCAAGTTGGAAGGGACCCATAAAGATCATCTAGTCCAAATCCCTGCTCCTCACAGGAGTATCTAAAACTAAGTTATATGACTAAGAGTGTTTCCCTAATGCTCCTTGAACTCTGCCAGGCTTGGTGCTGTGACCACTTCCTTGGGGAGCCTGTTCCAGTGCCCAACCACCCTCTGCGTGAAAAACCTTTTCCTAACATTCAATCTGAACTTCCCCTGACACAGTTTCATTCCATTTCCTTGTGTCTTATCAGAGGCCACCAGAGAGATCAGCACCAGCCCTTCTGCTGCCCATCCTGAAGAAGTTGTAGACTGCAATGAGGTCTCCCTTCAGCCTTCCCTTCTCCAGTTTGAACAGACCAAGTGACCTCAGCCATTCCTCATATGGCTTCCCCTCAAGGCCCTTCACCATCTTTATAGCCCTCCTCTGGACACTCTCTAATGGCTTTATATCTTTCTTATGTTGTGGCACCCAAAACTGCCCCCAGCACTCGAGGTGAGGCTGCCCCAGTGCAGAGCAGAGCAGGACAATCCCCTCCCTTGCCTGGCTGGCCATGCTGTGCCTGATGCACCCCAGGACAAGCTTTGCCCTCCTGGCTGCCAGGGCACTGCTGACTCATGTTCAACTTGCCATCCACCAGGACCCACAGATCTCTTTCTGTGTGCTTCTCTCCAGCTTCTTGTTTGTACAAATTTATACATTTGTATGAATACCAGGATTGCCCTGTCCCAGGTGGAAAATCTGGCAGTAGGTTACTGCCTTGCTCTCTGGCTATCCAGATGTCTCTGTAAGGCCTCCGTACCCCAGAGGGAGTCCACAGCTCCTCCAGGTTGCAGCACTTCATATTTGTCATACAAGAAATTTATATATTCGTTTGAGGGGACAGAGCAGGGCCTTTTAAAAGGAAGACTTGTAGCACAAAATATTTTTGGAGGGGCTGCAGGCCTGTCCCCAAGCTCTGAGGGACTGCTCTGCCACCCAACTGTCCACTGCTCCCTGTGCCCTCTCTGTTCTTGCCTGTTCCTGTTACTCTCTGAGGGTTTGCAGTTTCAGCTCCATGCTGTCAGGCCACCCACTAAGCCAGAATGCTTTTGTCTTAATTCATATAGCTCTAAAGCACTACAAGGACCTGATTAGCAATGACAAAGTGGCTTCAACATAACTGAAATAAATTTTTGATTACTTTAATTAAACAAATGCAAATTCCCAAATGTAGATGAGTTAAAACCAGTTTAACAAAGATCTAGTCCATTTCCATGTATGTTCTTGAGTCTTCTTCTTTGCCATCCCTCGAGGATGGCAAAAAAGTGAAAGCTTCCATGTGTTGAGCAAAACAATTGCTTCTGTAAGATCATCCCAAAAACTAGATGAGCAGCTCAGGGCAAGAAAGAAAATTGCTACTTTGAGCAGAAAAGAGGATGTTTCACAGGTTTTGACATCTCTTCAGGGCAATGAGCAACCACATGCTAAAATCTAGCCTGTCAGTGAGTAGGAGACTAAGCTTCACTAAACTGTGGGATGGAATGGTTGGATAATGAACAGAAGGCCTGAAGGACAGAAAAAGCTTTATCTTGCAGAAATTGGAGATGGCATGACTAGATAATTACAACTGAAGTGGTTTGTGAAGTCACCAAACTTCAGGGAGAACTGACAAGCTTAGGCTGGAAATCAGTAACTAACAGCATTCACAAAACTAGTAACAAAGATTGGGGGGTGTGTGTGGATGTGGGTGTGGGTGTGTGTGGGTGTGTGTGTTTTGTTTTGAGCATTAGTGTTTTGTTTTAATTATTTTATTTTAATGGTTTTAATTATTGCTGAGAGCAGCAACTACTGCAGAGTGATAGTAATTTTTTTTAATTGGTAGAACTCAAATCCTTGCAACTTTCTGACTACACTGAGACAAACACAGTCTTTGGTTAAATCAATTTAAGCAATTCTGAGGTTTGGTTTACTCTAGTTGGTGAGAAAAGTTAAAAGTGAACAACTTAGTAGAAACAAGAGCCTGTTATCTACCAAGTGTACTTTCCTATATGGCCATCACAGGGTATGATAATTATGGTAACAGCAGGGGAAGGAATGGGTCCTGATAGCCTCCTGCATCAACGCCTCTGAGTTCATCATCATATGGGTAGAGCTTAACAACACTCTGTCTCAGATCACCAACCCACTCACTCCTCCAGCTACATTCCTGCTATTTTCAAGTACTCTGCTTCATTAAACCTTAAAAGGACTCTGATTGCAGGCCACAATTGGGAAGTGGTTATGCTCTTCTTCTTCTCTGTAATTAATGCAAGTCTGTAGATTCTTATTCTCAGAGTTCCAAAGTAGTTCTATTTCAGTTCACTTTTTCCAGAGAGGAAGAACAACTCATGTATTCTCTAACTTGAGTAGACATTCAGATTAGGTTCCATCTGCCCTTAAAAGGGGGAGTGGGGATATTTTTACAGTATTTACTGTAGCACTAAATGGCCAGTGTGGCCACAGGTGATTTAGCAGATTACACAAGGCAATAAGACACTTCTAAATACATTTTCTCACCTTGGATAATACTTGCTAAAGTAAAATCCTGCAGGAACAAACAGATTTGACAGATAACATATATACAATATCCTACTGCACGAGCCTATTGTTTACACAAGTAACTTCACAATGGATTTTTTTGACAGCTGAAAAATCACATAAAGATATTTACTGTTTTCAAGTTGTTGTAAAATACAGGCTATCAAGCTATAGTTAAACACTTAACGAAAGTAATTACCTCATTAAGAAATGTATGTGTCATTGAAGTAGAAATTTCAGAGATGTCTGCAATTAATCACTGTTTACATAGAAGCTCACTTGTCAGAGTGACTTGCTAGGTATTATTGACCAAGTACACTTTTCACAATGTGTTCAACTGGGCAAGTGCTAACAACTCTGTCTTCCAGAAAAGGTACAATCATATAAATAGATCCAGTGACATCTAAGGGTAAAGAATGATCTCCATATTCAAGAACAAATTATCTGCCTAGCCCTGTTCCCCTTGGACTCAAGACAGCAGCAATTATCCTGCCCTGCCAGTTGTTTTTCTGGGAATTACCAATGTGATCCCCAAAGCAAGCAGGAAGCTAGAGTACCAGCACACCAACCCATTCCTACTCTGGAGCAAGGAAAATACTGACTTCTAACCAAATAAGTCTTTAAAGGGAAACAGTGAAATGGTATCTCAAAATAAGTCATATTACCTCTCCTTTCTCACCGAGGTTTATTACAAGGCTTCTGATGATTTTTTTTCCAATGTAATTTTTCATTTCCTTAGTTTCACAGCAGTAAGTGTATTTCTTTTTTTCCACATACCAGCAACTGCCTATATTTTTCCTTTTTGCAAAGATGCTATTTACTAAAAACCTGCATTCAAACTAGCTTTTTTCTAATTTTGAGGTACAGTGAGATTCTGTTGGGTAGAATGGGAAACAAAAGGACACACTAGAAACCAATAGACATCAAAAAATGATTTTGTAATACTGAAAATACTCAAAATTGAATTTTCAGCTTGAAGATCTTTTTAACAGCATATAAAATCACTAGAATGCACAGAAAAACATAATTAGCAATAATACAAAGAAAAATTAATGTCTTCTGTTTTGTTAATTATAAAGGGATTGAGAAGAATGGCAATGGGAATTTTGCCTCTATTCCTGAGAAACTAGCTGCTCTTATAAGAAACCAAAGTTCAAACAGCATGAAATTACACAGACTCCTTACCTATGTGACTACTCAACGTGACTACTATTTGGCTACCCAATTCCAAACAAGCAGCTTTCTAGGACAGAGCAAGCTAATACAAAGTAAATTACAGTACTTGGTTTAGCTCCCATAGAAATAAATGTTGGAAAAACTTCCACTCATTAAGCTAAGCCAAAACCAGGCCTGTAGGTCTCATTTGAAATCGTAATGACTATAACAAGAAAAACTGTAAATAACTATTGAACTATAACCTATAGTCTTGTCTTCAAATGTGGCTCAAGATTTGAAGTTTAACCAACCAACTCATGAATTTTAAAGATTATGGTACAGGGATTTTTTTTTTCCTAGGATGTTTACTTTTGCATTCAGAAACTGAAAGGCAGCTTTCAAGAAAAATTTTGACAAAAAATAAATCATTATCAGTCCTTATGCAGACTTCCTTGAAAGGAAATAGAAATACTTTTAAATGCTACCTTTTCCAAACAGGAGAGTTTTAGACCTCCTGGGGATCTACCTGAACAATCCACAGACAAGCAAATGACACTTGATTAATTTTTGAAACATAATTGAAATACAGCAATATGTTACAGCATTTGAAACAACAGATTTGCATGTTAGTAATAAGTTAGGGGAATTATTCCTTCACTATTACTGTAAGTGTGGTGCAGATGTTTTATTGTCATCCAACAACACATCAAGTAAACATCTTTAAGACAACCTGTTTTTCCAATGCCTTTAAGAATAAATTTGAATAAAACAAACATATTCTTTTTCTGCAAAATAACTTCTGTCATTACACCTTTCTATTAGTTAACTGCATTTCTAAATGTCTTGGCAAAAATTTCATAGTATACAGCAGATCCATAAAGCAGCTCTAATAAGATCTGTCATGCATTTGTTTCCATGAAAAGTCCATCCAAAAGCATCAAAATTCTAAGACAATATCAAGAGAGGTATGATTAAGGCATACATTCAGGCTTACTACTACTTTTTGTATTTATCCAGATTACCAATTTCACAGTGAATATATTAGTGTTGTCCTTGTATGTCACTTGCATTCAATACTCAGAGTTAAGCTAATTTGCTTAACATCCAGCAACATATCACATAGTTAAAATTATCACCCCCTTGGTGAACATTCAATGGATCAGAAAGGAAATAAAAAATGAAATATAATTATAAGAAACTTGTTGCTACTTGAGCTTTAACCTAACCTTGATGTTATCCACAAATTACTGCTTATTTTCTATTCATGGGCAATAATCTCTGCATTATTAGCAATTAATACATAAATAAATGTTCTACATAAACCAAACGACTACTGAATGATGGATTGCAGGCCACACCCACTAAAAGCTGTGAGTGAATTTTTTTAATTAAACCAATGAAAATTCATGGAATTAATTTTAAGAACAATCAGAAAACAAGCTGAAAACACTGTGACTAGCAAGAAAAAAGTGAGAACAAAGAAACCGTGTCTCATAAACTCTGAGGAAAACCAAAAAGGTTTTCAGTAAATACTTTTGTCAGTTAAATGCATAATATATACAATAGCAACCAAGAAAAACAACAAGAAGCTCTGTTAGCCTACTCTGTACTTAATTAAAATTGTTGAAATGTGTTAATGTGTGAATTTACTAAAAAGAACAAATATTAGTGACATCCAGACAGAGAAGTAAAGGAAATGTAACTTCTTATTTGTTGTCTGGATACCCCTGAGACTGGGTACATTGCAGAGGCTAGAATTTTGAATACAAGAATTTCAAATACCCTGTCTGTTTCAGATAAAATCACATTAAGGGGTCTGATGGAACACCATGACCACTACTGGTAAGACATTTGATTCCTGCAACATACCAAATGTGAGCTGCTTCAGATTCAGGCCTAAAGCCACCTCCTACAAACCACAACCCAAAGAAACACCACTGGTGTTTTCACCATTTCACCAACTTTAAAATATCATCTTTAGCAGACTAAAACTCTACACATATTCCTTTACTGTTTTTAGGTAGTATTTGTGGGTTGTTCATTCTGTTGGTCTCTTTTTTTATTATTATTATAATAATAACAGTGTATATTTCTGAAAGATTGAGGAAACCATATGGCTTCTTCAGTTTACTCATCTAATTTCTGATAATGAATTTAATGTAAGTCTCTACTGATCATACCGGTGATTAGGGAATAAACACTTAAAGGTAACAAATAAAGAAAAATAATTCTAAATTTTTACCACAGATTGTATAAAATTTCTGGATGTTTTCAGAGGCTTGCAGTTAATATAATAAAAATAAGTGCAAAAAACTAGAAGTGGTATCTATGCACAGAACCAACATCTTCATCAAAACAAGCCAGTGATGACTCAAGGATTACCTCCTACACAATTTAAATTAATTTTCTTGAGTAATTACATCTAAGTACTATTCTTCCCTTTTTCAGCATCTTGATCTCCTTGCCTTGTTAAAGAAACTATTAAGTCCTAAATACCCAAACACTAACATTTTAATTAGAAAACCCACACTTGTGATGTTCAAGGGAACAAATGAGTTGGCCTCTGATGATCCATGTGAGTCCCTTCTGACTCAGGATATTCTAAGATGTACAAAATTGGTCTGTCATAAACATTTCTAAAAAAAAATCTACTCAGCTTGAGACTCAGCATTTATCTTTATTATAGGTTTGTAAAGGGAGTATTATTGTCTTTTCATCTAGTTTTCCTCGTTTATTACTTTTTCTTCAACTTGTGATTCTTTAGGACTTTTCACCATTAATACCATATTAGCTATTACAATGCCATTTATTACCATATTACATTATGACATAATTAAAACCAATCCATGCATACCGCTCATTTTATATATTGTTTATACCTTACACTTTTATTTAAATCATGTATGAAAATATGATGGAATGTCACTGTTTTCTGGAAACTTCAATCTACAAGTTTCTTGCTAAACAGAAAATACAACCACTCAGCAAAAGCACAAATCACATACCTTTACTGAGACTCACTTTATATTATCCTTTCTACTCCTTTATATTCTCCTTTCTACCCACTGATCCCCCATCTCCCTAAAGTTCACTCACATGTCCATGGTTTCCACCACTTTCTCACCACCATATTGTCATCCATTCTCTTAATCTTCCTTCAGAACACATCTAGATCCCTCATTCTCCTTCAAGCTCCAGTAATATATCCTCTAAACATGCCTTTCTGCACACAACTTATTCCTGATACCATAATACCTCTAAATAACACCTCTGCTGCAGTTGTGCCATTTGACAGCTATCCAGAGCCTTTACATACTTAATTTTTTCCAAATTCTTGTCAATTCTAAAGACACAGACCTTCCAGTGAGATATAACTTCTTTACTTGCCTTACCACTGTCAGAACAGATGGTGAGAAAGATATGTTGATATTCTCCTCCTCCAAATCACTTCTTGTACCCATTATCTCTTCTGGAACGGCAGAGCAGTGACTTTCTTTCTTTTCCTCTGTCTCTTCCATGTACTTATGTCCATGTACTTATGTTCAACTGCTCACTATCAGCTCCCTTTTCAGTTCTTGTTTCTATATAGTCCTCTTCTCTTAGCTTTAATTTCTATGTTAGTTGAATCACCTTCTTCCTAACCTCCTAAATGACATATTTGCCATTTCCTTGCTGACCCACTTCAGCTCTTCTCCAAATCCACCACTTTCCCAAAAACGCTCAACAGTTTGATTTTCTCAAAACACCATTGCTTCTCCAGATATGCTGCTGTACCCTGCTTGCTTGCTTCAATACAAGATCATACCCTTGCCTATTTCCTACTTCACCCTCAAGGGGAATAAATTTTGGGTATCAGCTTCAAAAAAAACTTCTTTCAAGATATTCTGTTCTCTACTTCTGTTATCTGTGGAAATTCACACATTTAAAACTCGCAGCTGCACACTCAGCATCACATGTCTCATTTGCTGCAGCATCAGTTTCTCTGCCCTTAGCAAATGCAATCTTGTTCCACTCATACCCACTCAGAATGTTGCTCCAAAAATTATTGTCCTATTTTGTCACTTAGATCATGCCAATGCTGTTCCTGCTCTATTGCAGCAAGCGGGCTACTTCTCTACATTTTATAGGTACTCAAAATAGATACAAGAACTATCAAGTTAGAATATATGTAGTATTTAAAGGGTATGGCTGGACAGCAGAGGGAAACCTTCTGGGTTTCGTGATCCTGGTGGCTGCATGCTGACTCAGTTTGAATTCCCTGAAAGTCAAAGATTTTCCCTCCCTAAAAACAACTGGTATGCCAGGAAGAGAAACTTCTGGAATCCTGGATGCAGTCCTACCTACAGCCACTCTCTCTAACACACAGACCTCAGATATGAACAGTAAAAGATGAAAATTTTTAAGATACAGAGGGCACATGCAAGTCACTTATGAAACCTTGGGGCTCAACTGGGACAGCAATAGGGGTGTGGGAACTGAGAGGGAGAGGAGTTAGTGCCGTGGGTTACTTTAAGGAGCCTGTGCAAGGGGACAGTGAAATGCAAGACTATTTTAAATAGACTGGGAGCACTGCATCTGCACTTCATCAGAAAATTGTAAAAGGCTTTCACATTTTTAAAAAGCAGGAAGTTACTGAGCTAACCAATTCTAATATGAGTCATGGGTTCCGGTTGCAGCTGACTCTAACAGGGTCCAACTGAACATTTGAAGGTAAATAGCATTGTTCAGTCAAAGTCAGGCAAACTTCAAAAATAACTTCAGGAAAATCTGTTCTACATACATATAGCGCTCTCAGTGCAAACTGAAAATTTTGTCGTTTGTGTCCAGTGTTACAGGCACTGAAGTGATATAAGTTCTGGACCACATTTGTGCACTGGGTCACTGCTTTAAGGCAATACTTAATTTAAAAAATAGTCTTTTACTTGTGTAGGAAATTAAGAAATAAAATCTCTATATCATCATGCCCTTTATTAAGCCAACCTAGCCATAGGCTGGACTGGCAATTTACCTCTAATTTTTCAGTTACAGTTTTCACCACATTGTCATGTCTCTAGCTTTTCTAGATGAGCATTCAAGACATTTTCCACAGATGTGAGTGGCAAAGAGAAGAACTATATGTACTTTTTGAGGAAGGCTAGATTCAGTACAGCATAAAATAATTCATATAAAAACAAGAGCCTATCACAACACTCTCTTCCAATAGAGAAAAAAAGGTACACGTGTGCCCTTAAGGCACACCCCCTTTCAATAGAAAAATTACTACTGTTAAAAGTCCACATTGCTAAAATAGATGTCCTTAAAAATATTATGAAAGTTATTAAAATTTTTGGGTTTAAAACCTCATCAGTAATTACCAGCTTGTTTGCACTTAAAGATGCACCAGGCTTTTTTATTACAGTTTATAAACTCCCTATGTTTGCAGTCTTGTCCTAAAAAACACAGCAAAAAAAATTAAATTCTTCCTTTCACACCTATGCAAGATCAACATACATCCCAAAAGAACAAAAAAGCAGCAGAATAAAATGTGGCATAATTGTCTGTCAAGGTGACTACAAGTCATCACCATGCTGCAGCTGTGAAGGACACCTGTGTAACCTCCTTGCAGTAAAGAACAGAAAGTACCACTTTGATACCACAAACACATCCAGCCGTCTATTCTGAGGCAATTCAGAACACATGACAAGGAAAGGTAATACTGAGACTGAAAGTCACACTCATTTCACAAAAAGCTACTAACAGAATTTGGTTTGTCTGACAAAGCAAAAACAGAAGACTATATGACATCTTATACACTAGGGGGCAGAAATTGAAGCAAAAAGTGGAAAGAAGTGTTTATTGCTTTATTTAAGTACTGTGAGGATAGAAAATGTTAGAAATTACAGAAAAAGATACTTAGCCTGGGAATAGACAAATGTTGCATTCATTTCCAAAGCCGAGTCCTCAAATACAACAGGACAAACAAACAAAAAAAGAAAAAAAAGAAAAAAAAGACTAACCTGTTACAGGATAAAACTTCAGAATTTTTTTAAGTATATGATGTTGATCCTGGACATAGCCAGAGACAGATTTTTGTGAAGCAAAGGATCTATTTAGCCTCCTTTTCCTACATGTGTGGGGAGCAAATTTTGTACTATTGCCCTATAAATGCCAGAACATTACTGATCAACACACTTTGTGATAGTACCAAATTGTATTCATTCTCATCACTTCCTCAGAAATGCATATACTGTTATTTGATGAGAACAGTTTCAGCTTCTCTAAATGCTCTATTCAGACAGGAACTTAAGGAAGAATATCCAGTTATTTCATCAAATAGTAGTTCATCTGCTGGATTCTCAGATAAGAGAAAATCAGCTGAAATATTCTCCATTTTAAGAAGTGGAAGCAAGCTTTATACAGCTGGCATCTCATGTAGCAAACACACAAATAATGAACTAGATACAACTGTCACTCCTGAGTCACCACTGTACAATTCCCATGTATTTTTAGACACCGCTGATTTGCAATATGGTAACTTACACACTGCAGTCACAGAGGTAGCTGTAGTTATCTTCCTGTAATCTAATCACATTGGCAAACTGCAGAACCTTTATCAACATTGATGAGCAGTTATACTTGTCTGCCCACTGAAATCAATCTCTGCTGAGAATG
Source organism: Monarcha castaneiventris obscurior (assembly GCA_026261815.1). NCBI lineage: Eukaryota > Metazoa > Chordata > Aves > Passeriformes > Monarchidae > Monarcha > Monarcha castaneiventris. The sequence continues at coordinate 1,006,948 of JAMPIT010000482.1, forward strand.
AGCACTCACCAGTAGTATAAACACTGTACAGCTGAACAACTGCAACACTATTCTGTCCTGTGCTTTTAAGCAAACAAGGAAACAGCAATATAATAATAATTTTCACTAAACGTCTCTTTTTTTTTGCCTTTTTGTTTTGTTTTTTTTTAATTTTAGTTAATGTCAGTTGAAGAAAACATAATATGGTGTGTGACAACAGGGGTGCTCTTCTGGTCCTGACTTTGAACTTAGACTTTTAGGAAAAAAAATAGTATATAGTCATGTATATTGTGAAAACAGATTGTTATCCCACTACTTTCATTAGTGAACATTTCCTCTCCCAATGAGTCATTTTTAAATCATTGACAGCATCCATTTGGATTTTATCAAGGGAAGTCATGATTCCTGCTTATTTCTTGACAAGTAAGAATTTATGACTCTTCTAAAGGAAACCAGTAACAGTGTTTAAAATGTTTTTTTAGAAGCCTAACAGAGGTAATTTCTAAAATGACGTTGATGTGAACAGTTTTCTTTTACTGATATTATCTTCAGTGCGATTTGACTGGATATTGAAGATGCTACTGTTCAATATTAATGTTGAAATGTCCGTATTTCATCAAATGCCATTTCAGTTTTCAATCTGAAAGAAATGGACATGAATTATACAAATGTAATACATGCAGACATCAATCTCACAATGCAGATTGTTTATTCTAATCAACATCACCTATTGATATGCCCACACTTGTCAGCATGGATATTTTTTACTATCTTCAACCCTACTCCAGCTACCTCTTTATTACATCCCTGTTCTTTTTCTGCAGTGTATACCCTGATTAACATAATTTTATTTCCAGGATTAGGAAAATGTAGCATATATTGTATGGTGTCAAAAATGTCCTACCATGGGTCAGCTATTTTAATTCAGTCTATCACAAATTAATGTGACATGCAAGACTGACAACAATTTTATTCCTTGGCCAGCACCACACAAGGGTTACAAAAGCTTAAATCCCACAATGACAGTGGGATGACACAAGAACACATGAACACAACCTCTACTATTATGTTCACTTTGGCAAGTTGTTACTAACTGAAAGATGCCCACTGATAGCATAAGGGAATAAAGTTGGCATGAATGACCTCTATGAGGGCAAGTAACAAAGCAGTATTAGGGCTCTCTCCTCTATGTGAGAGGCTACTAATAAAGCACTTGCAAAAATTAAATCACTCTCAAGGATGCACCCAACTGATCAAGGCAAACATACTCACAATCTAACATTGGTGATGCTGTGAATAAATAAATACAGCCTCCAGTGACATCAGTATTCCTTTATAAATATTACATTTACATACACAAAAAAAAAAGATGAAAAAAGCATGTAGAGAAAGTTAAAGGGCAAAATGTGAGTTGCACGTTTCAACTAGATTAATACAACAAATTGAAAGCATAGCCAGCCTCAACATATAAAAGTGTTTTTGACTGTCCCACTGCACTTTGCTCTGGCATGGCCCCACCTTGAATGTTGTTTGCAGGTTTGGGAGCCACAATATAAGAAATTAAGCTATTAGAGAGTGTCCAAAGGAAGGCTACAAAGATGGTGAAGGGCCTTGAGGGCAAGTTGTATGAGGAGCAGCTGAGGTCACTTGATCTGTTCAGCCTGGAAAAGAGGAGACTGAGGGGAGAGCTCATTGCAGTTACAACTTCCTCATGAGGGGAAAAGGAGGGGCAGGCACTGATCTCTTCTCGGTGTTGACCTGTGACAGGACGTGAGGGAATGGCCTGAAGTTGTGTCAGGGGAGGCTTAAGTTGGATATTAGGAAAATGATTTTCACCCAGAGGGTGGTTGGGCACTGGCACAGGCTCCCCAGGGAACTAGTCACAGTACCAGCCTGACAGAGTTCAAGAAGCATTTTGGTAAGGCTCTCCAGCACCTGGTGTGATGTTTGGGGTGTACAGTGCAGGGCCAGGAGTTGGATTCGATGATACTCATGCATCCCTTCCAACTCAGGATATCCTATACTTCTGAAATTCTAAGCATCTGCAATTATTATAAGACTACTTCACATTCAAATATAAAATAATAACCATTCCCACTTACAGACTTAATTTATTTTATGCTTGTCAGATCCAAGTTCGATCAACATTGCTGCAAACAAAAGACTTGTAAATCCATGGTCCATTGAACAGTTATTGAAATGTCAATTTTTTTCACTTGCTTAGTTCTATTAATTATATTCACATACCAATGGGAAATACTAAATGCTTTTCTTAGGATAACTATTTATGTATTTCTAAGTGAATGCCTGTGTAAGATAAAAACAAAATAACTTCATTAAAATTTATTGAATGTTTACTAGATTTTAAAGAAGTGGCAATAAAGAACTTGACACATCTGTATGTTAACTACTCTTCCCAAAGCTTTGGAAAATAGGGATAAAGCGTGATCTTACCCCACTGCATCATTATAGCACTACAATAATTTTAGTAGCTTGAAGTATTGAGGTAAATATAACATATCCCAGTGGTGACAGCATTTGTGTGGTTTCCACAATGATTCCTCTATTTATAAACAGATCTTGTAGATGACTTGCAGGAAATTACATTTGACATGATAGACTCGATACCTAACTATACCTAAATCAATGGCTCTCTGTCATATTCTCCTTTTCTCTAAGCATTCAGGAAATCAGGCATTCAACTAGCTCTCCCAAGAGGTCAACAGGACTGCTTTTATAACCTACAGAGATTTTTAAGTGGGCCTTCAGATTAGCAAAAAAAGCAGCATGTTGGTACTCTCTAGTCATCTCTTAACAGCCCTTTGCTAAGGGAAAGGGAGTAATGATACTGGTCTCATCTCTCTGGAAAAGATCCCTGACCCAGGCGAATTCTGAGCTTTTCTTTTTGGGCAACGTTAGGCTGCACTGTGCCAAACCACAGAGTGACCTGAGAGATAGACCCCACTATTCCTAAATATGTTCAGCAAATGTGTGCATGCCATATTACATTACATATAGACATATATGCGCACATTACATTAATTTAATAAATACATAGATGCAGATATAGAGAATTGCATTTCAGTTTCTGTGTGAATTCCTTCTGAGATGGCAAACTTGTATAGGGAAGTAGAACCTTCTCACGCTCATGTAAAGTACCTATGACATTTAAGGCTAAACTAAGTAGTTTGCATGTAAAAGAAAATAAAGATGCTTTGTGAGTCTCACACAACAAGGAAAGGGAAAGGGAACAAGAAAAAAAAGTAGAAAGAAAAATCAGGAATTTTCTGCAGTCATGCAAACAGACTAAAAAGCTGATGATTCATCAAGGCCAGCTCATGCAATTGTTGAGCCAAACAAGAAATTACAGCTACTTTCAAATTTTACAAGGCCAAAACTGGTAGGCATTTTTCCTCTCACCATCATTATGAACAAGAGTTAAGTTTTAAACTCCTAATAATAATATATAATAAGAGTCACTTAATCACTTAGACTGAATGTTTTGCTCAACTTTAATTGCAGGGCTCCCAAGACATATTAAAGACTACATAGGACTAAAATAGAAAAAACATTATTCACTAAAAAAACTTGAAAATAAATTATTAATATTTGGTTTCTATCACTTCTCTGGTTTATCACTTTGTTATCTTTAAACTACATATCTATTTTTACTTCTTTAGTATTATTCTAAGGAGAAAATAACTTCACTCTTTTTACTCTGACACATCTTTTATATATTTTCTAGAATTGAATGACTTACACCCCTTTAGCCATTCCTGTATTGCCTATGTAAAATTAAATTACCCAAAAATCCATTTGCTTTGTATAATGTACAGTTAGTCCTTATTTGCAATATTTGTGAACACTGTATAAACCATTCAACACAGAAAACAAAGGCTTTTACCAACTAGGATGACTTGACTGTGCAGTACACGAAAGGAAAATGAACAGTGATTAACACCACCACCACACCAATACAGACACACACATTTCTTGTGGATACTGCAAAACAAATTTTTTTTGTGCCAGAAAAGGGACAGGATGTTTCTTATTTAAAGAAACCCCTGGGAAAAAATGCTTTTTGCCTCAAGCAGAGTAGCTATGCCTACTACAATACAGAATTCCAGATGATGCTGGAAGAAGGAATTGAGGGCATCTTTGAGCATAATAATCTGCTTTCTTTGCCCTAAGATCAGGCAGGGAAACAATCTTCTCAGCCTACACTGCAGATGTAGATCCATATGTATCCTATTTCTAGTCAGTATTTGGACACTTTATTATTAACTGGTTTATTATCAGACACAGACACACACTTGGTGTGTTCATTATGCCTTCTCATATTCTGATTAAGACTGACACATCCTGACCACCACATCTAGAACAGAAGAGGTGGTCTCTGCAATGGTCCTGAAGTTCTGCTCTCCTGACCATCTACAGCTGGTGACATGGAGACGTCCTCTCTGGCACAGGCACCCAGGTTTCACTTCCAGGGCAATTGGGACTAAAATACAAAGGGGATGTGGCTGGAGTGTGTCTGTATATGTTCCACAGTGGGAGATAGTCCCCATGACTACTCTGAGAACAAGACTGGACTAGCAGCACAGCACGTGGAAAGTAGAACAGATTGTGGCAACACAAATAGTGAGCTGTTGAGTCTACAGCAAGAAATTGATGTTGAAAGATGATTTTGGCCCTGAGAAAAATTGTGTTTATTGGCATTAAGAGTAGCACAAGACAGAAACTGTGGCAAATAAAAGGGTAAAAATATTTCACTAGGAAGAAGAAAATATTTACATGTGGTGAAGACTTCTAAAGATAGTTTAATGGGTTTGCTTACCTTCAAGGCACCAAATGCATTTATTTTAAAGAAGTAATGAAAACATTTATTTCAGTGCACTGAAAGAGCAATCTCATACTATTACTATACTGTAGTGAAGTTTAATCCATACTGACCTCAGCTGTGGCAGCTCTGATAATACATGGAAGTATATTATCAATGGCTGGAAAGCAGCAGGGAAGCAGCTAGTCAAAATAAACCGTGTCAGTTCTGCAGTTTACATAAAAATATGATTGAATTTCTTTTCCTGTGTTATTATAACTGCTCTACTACAGCAATTGTCTAGGTCTGACAATGACAACATGGGCAAGAAAAACGAAAGGAAATGAAATAAAAGCAAGATGACCTAGTAACAAGAAACATAAACCTCCTTCTCCCTGTAATGAAAAGATTATATTTAATCAGCAACTGTGTGCTTCGAATTTGATTCAAACTACCTCAAAAGACCCTTGACAAAGACAATTACAGTCAGTGAATGGTAGCTATTTTATGCAGTTTAGTATTTTTGAATTTGAATCACTTTTCTATTCACCCGCAGTCCAATATTTCTCCATTAAAATAGTGTTAATAACCTCATGCTAAGCACAGGCTTAAGGACAGAGAAGTTCAAGAGTAAGAAGTGTTCCTGTTTTCCTATTCACCTGTATCTTAAGTTTAAAGCTCTGCACTGTGCATGCTATTCAGCTCAGAAAACATATTACAACTGCACACTAAACTAACAGTGTTGTTCTGAGTTTCTATTAAAATTCTCTACTTTGAAGAGGTTCAGAATTCACCCACGAAAATATATTCCTGGGAGGCATTTGATCTCATCTCAAGAATGGATATTTTGATTTTTTTTCACAGCAAGTATCTGAGGACAAATTTTTAAAAAATCATTTTCTGAAAACACAGAGTGAAGTAAACATCAATTTGAAGAAGGTTGGTCTGACAAAGGAGCCCTCAGGGGGGTGCAGAAGCCTCACTCACTCCAAGCCCCCGCTGGGAAGAGGCTGGAGCCCCGACAGCAGCAGCAGCAGCCTTGGCTCCTGCCCAGTGCAGTCAGAGAGCCCTGATAACACGTCTGCACGGAGTACAGATGGATCCCCTTCAAGCATATGTCCCTAATGTGAAAGGCTCAGTCCTCTTACACTCTACCATAAGCTTTCCACATCCTGTTCCTTTCTACAAAGAGGAACCAGATTTATTTTGCTTCCTTCTGCCATATGTGCTTCTATAGAGAAAAGAGGATTTGTCCTAGTAAATGAGCACATCATACAAAATGAGAAATATTAGCCCCACTTTCCTCTGTCTCTGTCATGCACAGACTTGACAGAGAAAACCAAAATCATTTAATATCAAGTGTTTAATGTGGAATCCTGCTTCTGATATTTTAAAATATATATTCAAGCTTAAACTTTCCAAACATTTAATAAAATCAATAGAATTCTGCAATGGTTTTTTGTCCACTTTCTAGCCATCTTAAGCAACATAGTTAAAGAAAACAAAAGATTTCTGATCTATGGTCCTAAGACATGTTCTAGCAGCTTTTTCTTCAAGGTACCATTTGAAACGACGTTGACATTTCTCTTTAAGGTTTATCAAGCATTGCAAGTCTCCTTTTGGAACCTAAACATCATTGAAGGAGAAGTAATTACAGAAAATGCCTCCAACTGCTGCTATAATGAACAGAATTTTCCTATTAAGAACAATGTTTTCATGTTTGTTTTGGCAAATAGTTGCATGTGAACTGCTGCTATAATGACACGTCTTTGAGACAAGTGATTTTGATAGATTCTTATAACAATAATACCATGATAACATGTATATAAACTCAGTTTTTATTTAATTTCTTCTGGAAAGGTTAAGCTAAAATGTGAGAAAACTGAAATGCACAAAATTATCTTTGCATTCTCTTCATCAGCCCACGCTCAAAAGCAGCTTTAATTTATTTTATACAACAAAAGTATCTGAAGTTGAAAAATGGTGTCAAAGAGCATTTTCTTCTCTTCTTCATAGCATTACTTTCTTATTAAATGAAAAATAGTGACAATTTCAGGGAAACAGATTGACTTTATACCATGAGAAAATCACTTCTTGACCTAAAAGAGATCTTTTTGGACTGATTAACTAGCTTTAGGGCCAGACTGTACAGGTGTTTGGCACAAAACAGTTACTCCACAGGATCTAGCTAAGAAGGCTTCTGTGGGAAGAAGAACAGAAGGTAATTACCCGATTGATGACAGAAAAGAAAAATGTCCCATGGATAAGAGTCTAATGAAACTTTGGTTGTGCATTATTCAGAGTGGAGCGTGCATGTTTGTGCGTTGCAAACACGAAGCATTTTATCCAACCTCCAGAACTGTATTCTGTGCAAGTCTCTCCGGCTGCCAAATCTTACACAATTTGTTTCACAAGTACAGGAGCTGGAATGTACAAATTGCCAGAAGAGGAAGATACCCTTGGGAGTAGTTATTAAATATGCATGTGTATTCATGAATACTTCACACTTCTCCACTGACCACACTACATAACATTCACTAAAATATGTAAGAGTTCATGAAAACTGCACGAATGACAATGAACACCAAATGAGACATTTTGTATCACTTTTTGATATGTGGCAACCAGACCTTCAGGGATACTTTCTCACTGCTAGATTCTTCAATATCTAGCTTCAAAGTTCTGAATTACCCCCTGCAGGAAACCATATCGTGTCTTAACAGGATGTAAAGACAACATGCAACATCAAAGTTACAAGCTTGTAATAGTTTAACCTAAACACACATTAATCTACATACATCGGCACTAGGTATCATTCTTCTGTTCAACCTTCAGGCAATCATTCCTCAAAAACATTCCCATTCTCTCCCATGCTTTTTTGTCAAAGAATACTCTCAATATTCTGTGAGAAATTCAACTTTCCCACATTTCAAAATGTAATTAAGGCTCCACTATTAGCAATTACATGCTATTTCCACACTGTTATAGCATATACATAGAATCATAGAACTGTTAAGGTTGGAAAAGACTTCTAAGATCATCAAGTCCAACCATCAATGTAGTATCACCACCATGTTCACCATTAAACCATGTCCTTAAGTGCCCTATCCACATGCTTTTTGAACACTTTCAGGGATGGTGGCTCCACCACTTCTCTAAATAGCCTGTTCCAGTGCTTGACAATCTTCTCCATGAAGAAAGTTTTCCCAATATCTAAACCTCCCTGATGCAACTTGAGACTATTTCCTCTTGTCCTCTCACTTACTGCCTGGGAGAAGAGACTGACCCCCACCTCACTGCAGCCTCCTTTCAGGTAATTGTAGAGAGCAATCAGGTCTCCCCTGAGCCTCCTTTACTACAGGTCCAAGGAACAATTCCAGTTCCCTCAGCCACTCCTCGTAAGACTTGTGCTCCCCACCCTCCACCTCAGCCTCTTCCTTGCTGTTGATTTTTGCAGATTGCTCTCAGGGTTCCTTCCTCAGACCACTACTCCCTCCTCTTAGGACACTGAAGAGCACCAAATCCAGTTAACACTTCTAATCGAGAGTTTTTAGACATGCTAATAAGGCAACATGAATCTACCCTCTGAAAATTATTTTTCAGGCCTTCTACACCCAACAAACTTGTCCATCACTTCCTCACTGTACAAACAAAATCACATTATGGTATCTATACATAAATGATATAAAATACAACTGACCAGACTGTAAACTTATTTCCTCTAGATCACTTGAATTAGATTCAAATGTGTACATGGAGAAACTTTCACCAATCTAACTAAATTGATTTAAATGCCAATGTAATTTAGATCAGTGTCACTTCTTTTTCAGGAAGAGCCTTAAATAGGCATTTCTTCCCATTCAATATAGATATTCTCTGGATGTAACCTATGACTTTCCAGTTTGTAGCAGAACAGATACCCTTCACTTAGGTTTGGTTTAACTCCACCAAAGTGGATGAAACTGTCCACTGACTCTGAAAAGCTCTGAATTAGTTCTGTGGTGGAAGATATGTCTTTAAGAATTAAATACAAAAATATTACATTCCAGAGTTACTTATCTGTCTGATGTACACTGCCCTGTTCTTGGTCTCTCACCTCAAATAAATCCCAATTATCTTTCTTTCCTCTTCCTATGCCTATTTGAAGAAAACAATTTAAATCCTTTTCTTTTCCCTTGCACTTATTATTTTCTGCTCCTTGTACAGTTGTTGTGCCATGTCTAACACCGTATGCTATTAAAAAATACCTGAATTTAATCCTCAAACAAAGTTTATTTTCTCATATATAATTATATAAAAAAGTAGTGTTGACAGGTCTATCAAACTCTTTGCCCCCACATGCCATTATGAGTGGATCAAAAAAACCCGAAGTTGCAACCTAGATTAGATTACAGGGCTGAAAGCAGGCTATTCCAGTAGCAATTACAAAAAGGTTACTTATTTGTATAAAAATAGCCAAGAAATTTCAAAAGAAAATGTACCTTAAGATACAAAATTAGAAGTTTGGTAAAACAAGGCTTAGGTGCAACTCAGTGCTCAGTAAAGTGATTACCACAGCCATACATCTAAGAAACAAAGATATATACTTAGAAAGTCACTATAAAGTCCTTATTGGAAGAGAAAGAACCATAGATTTTTTAAAAAACAACTCCTACAACAGTCACAGTTCCAATATCATGAACACCTGATTTTCGGTTCAACTGTTTTTTGAAAAATTCAGTTCTAATGTCAGACAATCATTCTTACATAGAGAACAATACTGAGAACATGGTTTGAACACACTGCATCTCTCCTTCTGCCTAGGAGTATTTAATTATAGCCCCAGGCTCAGTCAGTTGGATACCTATGAGTTAAGTCAGTGGTCCCTAACTTTTTGTCTATTCTCTTGAGAAAGATGACAATAATCTGCACCTCACCAGGATCAGCTTATTTTCTTGGTCTTGACAGTTCCAGCTGCTGCCTTGGTTCCTGTTGATCCCAGCACAAGAAGTACAGTGCACAGAGACAGGGCAGATCCAGCAGTATTTATATATGCAGAATCCACACTGTTCTATGGATTTATTCCATGCCATTAAGATGAACGCACCAATTATGACCTACCGAGCTGGCATGTACTGTATGTAAATGATAAATATATTTAACAGTGCTATGTGAGAAAGGGCTAAGATATGATATCTTGCCTTACATATGAAAAATGACTGAAAGATACTCATCTCAATCAGAAATAAAACACTAATGCTGCCATTACAGTATTACTGTTTCCTTATTTTCTTTTAATTTTATTAAAACTGGACTAATTTTTCAAGATACAAATTGTGGTTTTTGTTTTGTCTAGTAAGTTCTGAAATTTGCAGTTTAAGAAATAATGTCTTTCCCATAATAAATAGCCCTGTGACAAGGAAAAAACATTGTGGGCATATGTTCTACAAACAATCAGATTGAACATTTACCCACAAAGCCAGGAAGAAAAATATTTCCAAAATATTATCAAAGTGAGTGAATTTGGAGGAAAAAAAATCCATATCCTCTTCTCCAGTTTGATATAGCTGGTAACTGTACCAAGACTTTTAGTGAAACAGCATCACGCCATAGTCTTCCTGAAGTGAGTGAGGTAGAAATAGGATAATTAAAAAAAAAAAAATAAGGGTCTTGTGACATCCTGCTGTGTCTGGATTCCTTTAACCCACTTTTGGAATGCATAAAATAGCAATAATGCTTATGGACATGTTATTTTGAGCGACCTCTTGCTGTCAAAGAAAAGTAGTCCTATTGGCAATACTGAATAATGCGATCAAAAGTGTTGTCATTTAGCAACAAGGGTTTGGGCCACAGCTGTCTCTGCTACATCATTCTCTCACTCTCTGATCAAGATCACTCAGTTGTCAGAGATATAGATGGGCTTTGCAGACAGCCCTGACTTCAGACACGACCAGATGCCAGCTCATAGCTGTTGTTCAATTACTTTGAACAAGAGTCTTTAAAGGGTGCCAAATTCTGTCATCAGGAAGAGGGTGGCTTCTCTTTGGAAGGCATAAATACATTAATAGTGACTTGATACAACAATTTGAAAATTAATAGCAACAGAAAAGGTCACAAATGTACATGAGCAGAATATAAGGAAGAAAAAGAAAGGCTGAGTCCCTTGAAGGGAAAGATTTCTGCAACTAAGCTGCCTAAAAAAAAAATGTCCAAGAGAAGAAGAAAAAAAGATTTTCCTATAAATGTAAAGTATTTTTATTCATTGTAACTAAGCTCTAGGGAGACCTATCTAGATGAGCTTTGCAGAGTGTCAGGCTAGATATGCTATGCAAAACATTTATTCTAATCTTGAGCAGCTTCTGCGATGTTAATAAATCTGGTTTTAATTAGACCACTTGAGTCTCAGACTTTTCAAGGGAAGTTTCATACAGGTTGTCCCACAGAGACAAAACTTTCAATCACAAAAAGGTAGTGTAAGAAAAGTGTCCAACAGGGACTCCCAGACAATGAGGGCAATTTTGCACTTCTTTTACAGAGCTGTATTACTATAGCAAGACTAAGGTCATAGGCATTTTTCTTCCACTGACCAAGTACAAGAAGCGAATTCAAAAGAAACAGCAAAGAACAGAACATCTATGCTCTTTTTCCTTCCCCTAACTTTAAATACCTAGTCAGATAAAAGGATTGGTAAGTACTTGCACTACTACCAAATGACAAAACCCCAAATACAAGATAGTAATTTCAGAGACCAGAATTGCAAAAAGGTTTTCAAATGCAGCTTCTGATGTTATCAGCCTTCTTTTTTGGTCCCAATATGAAATGAATTTAATGGATCATCTTTTTTGAAAGCATTGAGAATGCTTATTTAGATTACATCAAGATTAAGTGTCAGTTCAAATAGCAGATATGTAACAAATAGGAAAAGTACAGAGAGCTCTTCAGTCAACAGAACACTTAAAGACATCTGCCTTAATAGCTAATGAAATTTAAAGTGAAAAAAATTTGAAAGATCAAGAATTTAAAAACTTTGACGAATCATGTGACAAATAGCAAATAGCTACTAGTGTGAAATAGCAAATATGTGACAAATTATTCTGTTCAGCCACTCTCTAATGTCCTATAATCTTCTCTCATTCATGATTGGACAAATATTCACATGAAAAAAAATGTTGAATATCATGTGATTATAAATTTCTGAATATGACTCTTGAAGTACATCTTGTAAACCTAAAAAAAAATGTTTTGCCAGCTATAATACATGTGCTATTTCTACTATTATAATAGTTGCTTTCTAGTCACTCCCTGCTTTGCATACAGTTCTGAATAACAGATAGTAACAGCAAGTTATATTGTGGCAAGCAAACTGTCACAATATTTTCAGGGCATATTTGGTCTGCAAATTTCACAAACTAGCTGTTGCAATCAGCAGAGGCATTGCAGCTGTCACCACCTTTGAATCTGCTTAATAATTATCCTCTAAAGAATACACAAACAAACCAACACAAGAAATTAACCATAAAATCCACATGGAAAGAGAGCATTGCAAAATGCAGCTACAGTATTCTGCAAGCATTGCTGTAACTACTGACTGAAAAGAGGTTCTTCCAAAAGGTGAACAGCATTAAATAATTATCTCAAATTTCCCATATGCATCTCATTCCCTTAGAAAACTTTCCTCAGTTTTTTTCCCTTTTAAAGATTGTAAAATTATATGTATTAGTAATATAGTTCTTTCTTTTTCTCAATTTAGAAATATTTCTTTTTCTTCAGTTTTGAAGTGCACCTGTTATATGACACACTGCTGTGGCAAAAGCTGTGCATTCAAAGGCTGTAAAAGGAATGTCCAACATGAAAGACAAAGAATGGTCTAAAATGGGCTGTCAGTGACAATAGTCTGACTCAGTGAAAACTAATTTTGGGTTAAGGCGGGGAAGGATGGAGAAAAATCAAAGCTTTTCATGTATTTTTCTCTTGACCTGAGAAAGAACATGTGAGACACTTAAAAAATCTTATGATAGATAATGAAGACATTCATGAAGACTCTTGGGTTCAACTGAAATAGCAACCTGCTCAAAAGAAAGAAACACTTGTGTCCCTTTTTTTTCCCCATTCTATATATACTCTGTGGATCTAAAGGTTGTTTCTGCTGTACATGTTTAACCAGGAAAGAATTATATGCAAAATACATTCAGGAAGTGATAATGAAACAGCTAAAATTAGAAAGTAGGGTATGATGTTACAGAGATACCATATCACAACTGAGAATTTCACGGTCTAGCCCAACTTTATTTTTTTCTTTAATTTTTCTTTAATAGTAAGATATGTGAGACAGAGTCTATGGGCAATGAATACATGGTTTTAAAAAATACTGACACAGTAAATGTCAATATTCAAACTATAATGCCTCCAGCTACTTGGGCACTACATCTCTGAAACAGAAGTGTTAATCATATTGTGAAAATACCTTAATTCACAGATAAGACCACTATTTGCAAGTTACGCTTTTACACCTATATAAACATTATTTATCAAGGAAATAAACCAAATTGCAGTGTCTTTAGTTTTAGCACTTGAACGCCTACAATAGTTGTGAGGTTTATACATTTATAATGGTTTTTATTGTTCTTTGATACTACAAGGCTTACCATACCATATGATCCCACTAAAGACTTGCACTGTATTAAATCAGGTACTTCATTACTTTTAGAGACCTAAGTCACTTTATTTTTCTATTTGAACTGTAACATCAATCATTTAAAGGATATTTTCAATTGCGTTTGTATTATGAGATATATAAAGCACACGAGGATATATATTGTTAATAAATTATTACTAGATTACTAGATAGCAATAAAGGCTGAAGGCAAAGAAAAAAAAAACAAAGCACATTACTCTCTGATGGTGAGACTGCAGCAAACAGCAAACTGCTTAATCTATAGAGACAGGACAAATGTCAGAGTAAATTCTTGAGCAGGACTATATAGCTCCAGGGAAAGATAATGGCACACTGTGCTCTTCAGCTTTAGGTCAGAGCCTGGCACCAGGCTCAGATCATTCCTCTTTTATGCAATGATCCACTGCTTGCATACTCAGACGTCAGAGTTGTTGGTTAAAGGCTCATGAGGGATGTTGGTAATAAAACTCACCACTTTCATTTCTCACAGCATTGCCAGGAAAAAACAGCGCAAGCCAAATGGTTTCTATCGTGTTCGAAAACCAAGCACTAGCTAACAGTACAGGTACCATCCATAAATGTTTGAGCAGGTATGAAACAGCTGCTGGAATGAGTAATGGAGATTCTCCCAGGCCATCTGATGGCTGTCTAGTGCCCCATGTGAAATGAGCGCTTGACTCACTTTTCCCTGACTCCCAGTGGGCCGATAAGAAGCAAAATCCAAGGAAATCAGTGACCTTGGCAGTAGAGCCAAAAAGAATGAAAAATTCTTTGTTTCTCACAGCACCTAAGAGTTGAGAGATGTTACTGGAATACAGAATAGAAACATGAACTGTCACCAAAGACAACACTGTTGTGGTATCTCAGTGTCAATGTCAGTCACTGGATGCGATTACAGACAACAACATTCACATTCAAATTACAGGAGAAAGCAGCTCATTTTCACACATGAGAATTTTCACCAAATTGTCTACTGATCTTGACACTAAAATATGCCCCTGAGAGGTACTAGAAAAACCTCTATAAGATATGTTATATATACCACAGATGATAACTTTTCCGCTACTACCAAAACTCTTGAAAGACAATTTCTGGCCATTTCTAAACGAGTTATACTGGCCAGGATTTCATAAAACAGGATTCATGATCCAGCACCACCTGACAGCTGTTGCTACTACCATTGCTACTAAGACTGTTAACTGCTGTAATGTTCAATGGCACTAAATCCCTCATTAAGAGAATCCTTGACAGGCAAATGTATGGCCCAGCTCTCAGTATACAACAAAACAATTTTAACAAGTCATAATAATAAACAGTAAAAAATAATTTAATATTAGAAATGGTGGGATGAAATTTATGAATATTTTTGCCAGACAGCAACTAGCCAAACCAAGCAAAGCACAATGTTTTGTGGAAAGACCGCATCCTAAGTAAAAGGAAAGACGTTGGGAAAGAAATACAAGAAAAGGTATAAAGGCCAGCAAAGTCTTCAAAAACACTAATCAGTTTTAAAAAACACTATATTTTTTTAAAGGGTTATATAGTTTCACATATATTTTATATTTACAGTTGAACAAGAGCTAGAAAGGAAAAATGGAGGAATGGCTGCTCTGGAGTGGATATTAACCCCAAGGAACTAGCTGGTTGAGAATGTCAGGGTGGGTGAAAGGCAACTTGGGTAACACTGATGAATAATTTACAGAGTTCATATTCCTTCAAAAGGGAAGAAATAAACAGCAAAATAAAACAACTAATTTCATGAAGGCAAACAAATTTGGATGAACCAGTGGAAAGACAGCAAAAATAGGTTGAAAGAGTAACTTTTCCAATGGAGACAAAGGCAGGAATTGCTCTAAATCAGCTATTTCACAGATCTTCAACAAGCATAAAGTCTGACAAGCACAAAAGCACACAGTGAAAAATAAGAAAAGCCAACACACATTATGGAATACAAATATGAAAAAGGAACGAGATTAACATGAACACAAACCCTATAAATATACTGACAGTGAGAAAACAACAAATAAAATATTGACCTGCCATTCAAAAGAGAGGAAATTATATTGACAGAGAACAGAGAAAGGGCCAAAGGATGTAATAATCTTTTCCACCAATTGTCACTAAAATACTCAATTGCAAGCAAATGGCCAACCTGATTTCTACCAAAGAGAGCTCAATTCTTAACTCTGGTTAAGCTGAAGATGTGGGCTAGAATCACGACTGTCATGACAATCTTTCCAATCAATCACCTGCCTAAAAATGGAAGGTTACAGACATAAAGGCTATTAGCAAATTTGAAAGTAAGTGTTGAATGGGCAGTGCAGTTGGGATTCAAGGATGGGTACCTGGGGAGAAGTACTTTTTGTTTTATGTAGTAATTAATAACAGACCAGCATCCAAATCAAGAATAAGGCATTGAAGCGGAGTTGAACCACTCTAAAATTTCAGTGATTTCATTTTTGCTGTTGCAGAAGCTGTCAATTGAGCTAAATCAGATTCATCTAACTCATAATTTAAATAAAATGCTTATGTTTCTTCTCACTAAAACCCAGCAGATGCTATAAAGAAAGAAAAAAATATTATTTATCTACCTCAAATCAAATAGTGTAAGCAGAAAAATTCTTTTTGGAACAATCACTTAGTTTCACTATTCAATTTTTACCATGATTTTCCTTCCTTGGTTTTTGTTGGTTCCTTATTGCAGGATGTCCAAATATGCATTATAACACAACTGACATAGTCAAGACAAAATGAAATCAATCTTAAGATAACTGCAATCATGGGATCCACTGAGTAAACAGTACTTATAGTAGTGGTCTAAACCTCCATTCTTTTTACTCTTCCCTGTAAGAAGACATGAGAGAAAATATTTTAGATGTAAATACACCCAATTAACCACAAGAGTTCAGATCTGACTCTCAAATCTGACAGAACAATAAAGCCTAAATACTCTAACTTCAAGACAAGAGCTCAGTCTCCTCAGGACGGAGCTTGCGAATATGAACACTGCACACACAAGATTTTCAGGGAATTTTAAATATAAGAGGATTTTGTGTTACAAGGTCATAATCTGAAATCTATCATGTTGGCAACTGCAGACTTTGTTTAGTGAATGAAATTACAATATAAATATTATCGTCATTTTTTTTAAATTTTTAAAAGCAGAGAAAAGAAAAGGCAAAGAAAAGGCGGAAAGAAAAGAAAAAAGAAAAAAGAAAATAAAAGGAGAGGAGAGGAGAGGAGAGGAGAGGAGAGGAGAGGAGAGGAGAGGAGAGGAGAGGAGAGGAGAGGAGAGGAGAGGAGAGGAGAGGAGAGGAGAGGAGAGGAGAGGAGAGGAGAGGAGAGAAGAGGAGAGGAGAGGAGAGGAGAGGAGAGGAGAGGAGAGGAGAGGAGAGGAGAGGAGAGGAGGAGGAGAGGAGAGGAGAGGAAGGAAAGGAAAGGAAAGGAAAGGAAAGGAAAGGAAAGGAAAGGAAAGGAAAGGAAAGGAAAGGAAAGGAAAGGAAAGGAAAGGAAAGGAAAGGAAAGGAAAGGAAAGGAAAGGAAAGGAAAGGAAAGGAAAGGAAAGGAAAGGAAAGGAAAGGAAAGGGAAAGAAAGAAAAGAAAAATGCCGTAAGAAATTGGAGAATCATAAGATGAAATTGAGGCCAGAAGCAGAAGCCATTAATTTCACAAGAGAGCTTTGGACGTTGTAACAACCCACTCCAGATGCATTAGTTGGATATCATTTTCCGTTTCAGTAAGAGTAAGATCAAATCAAGGCAGCCTCATAGTAAAATCCTACAGTTACACTCTGAAAAGAGGGGTCATTTTAATTTCAGGGTCTTTTATTACACAGCAAGATAACTGATTGAACTGTGAAATAGCATTTACAGCATAAATATATTCTGATCTCCTCTCTTTAATGCATTTAGAAATTACAGAAGTATTTTGAGGTTTTTATTTGCAGGAATTATGATGAATCTTCAATTCCTTTTCCTTAACTCCAAAATATTTATATGATGACTGTACTATTGCTAAATCATCTGCCACTGCTAATTTTTTCACTAATTATGAAATTAACGTTTTTAAGGGCTGTGATGATGCAATAGTTTCAGGGGTTCAAAGCTCTTGACCAAAAGTGAACTTGTTTGCTATAAACCCATTACATTTTTCCTATTTTTGGAAGCCTTTTTCTAGAACAAAATATTGTTGTAAGTCAAGGCAAGAAAGTGGAAAATGATGGGTGTTTCTATTTATTATAGTAAAAATGACTCAAAAAGGAAACTATACTTCCTATAGCCTTCAGAGGATCTACTGTCAACAGAAAGACAGCCTGGTACCTGCGGAAGAGTACTGTTTCCAAAAATCAGGCAAGTAGCTTCAACTTATCATGCAACTCGTACTAAGTAATTCACAAAGACAGTTTTGGTAAGCACAGATGTTTTAGTGTTTAAAACAGGCAAAGATTCTGAAGAACTCAAAGATACTAAGTTCAAATAGACCATTTCTCATTCAGAAAAAAATCTGAAGTGTGTGTTGATGTTACTCTCATTCTGACTAGATAGTGTATCACATCCACACCTTTTTATGAAATTGAGTAGATGACACAATATTTACTCATACTCAAGGAAAATGAAACTTAGTTACTTTTATCAGAAGACTCTCTGCCTGTAAATTTATAATTCACCTGAAGACAATACAAAGGTTTTTGGAAAATCTCCCAAGTTTGTCCGATTATGATAATGACAGAAGTCAGCGTGTACTGTAATGGCTTAGCATCAGTGAGGCTCCATCCCTCTCCAGCTACAACACCATTAGTCTGAACTAGGATACTGATCTCAGATATTTCAGGCAGGTATTACACTTTGTGGAAATTTTGATGAAAACCTCAATGCATAAAACCTACTCCATTGTTTTTATTTTAAGGTCTTAGCCAAGTATGTGGAACACCTCTCTCAAAAGATTATCTATTAATGCATGAATATGTGCTGGGACACAATGCTGTACACCAGCAGCTTCACAGTTCCGAATGTGCTTAGCAAGAAACATCCTAACGCTTTTATTTACATGCTACCAAAAATACCCTCAGGAAAATGCATAAACATGAAATGAAATGTAAAGTTGCATCTGTCAGTTCAAACTTACCCATTGCAACTTTAAGTCAACATGAGCTGGCTGAACTGAATATTCTGAATCCAACTAACCTCATCGTTACTCATAGACTCGTTCACACCTCACCCTCAGTGCCAAACCACCACTGACTAAGGAACAGATTTGTCTAGTGGAAGAGTAGCAGATTGTAGGAATGAGGTTAAATACATTTTACTGCTACCATAAGTACTTACAACTAACAGAATAAGGAATACATTTATTTTACAGTTGAGAGCCAGTTACTATCGAGGGAGAGAAGTAAAAATAAAATACTGAGAACACAAGAGTTAGTTGATATGTTACTTTTAGTATGGCAAAGAAGAAGAAAGAGGCAGTGAGAAACTTTTGGTATAGGCATAACACTGCAGTATGTAAAGCAGCTATTGTGTTTTAGACTAGCAATAATGGTAAATATGTCTGGATTTTAATTAAATTTCCCATAGACTTGAGTATCTGTGACTAACAGTATTTAAATTTCTTCAGCCACATAATATTTATACATCTTCAAGGTTCTTCCTTTAAGCTATAAAGAACTATACATAATCAGTTTTTCTCCCAAGGAAAGAACTATCTGTATTATAAACAACTCTGATTAGATTCCATATATAATCACTACCTACACTTCAAGATTATTGTGGCTAGTCTGGATCATATTATTAGCATGCTCTTAGTCTGAAATCTCTATTATCTTCAAACATAATAGCAAACTTTGAAATAATGTTTCCTGCTTTTCTGCATGTGCCCGTAGAGATGCTTATGTCTTAATTTAAAATAGTCCACATATATTTTAATGTCACCCTAAAGACTCTTCAATCTTTTCAGTTCTCTATGTGGTGATTTATTATTTCACTGTCTTATAATATTTTTCCAATGTTTTCACTGTAGATTTTTAAATGAAATTTCTACTCTAGTCCAGTGTTAATTTGTATGTAGAAATAACTACTCCTTCATAAACACCTAAATAACAGAAAGAACTTTCATAGTTTTAAATTACATTTTTAATAGAATTCATTCATTATCTTTAAAAAGCCCTCTTATCAGGAGCACTACATTCTTATTTTTTAATGTTTTGATCTCAAGATCACCTATGCGCAGAAATTAATCTTGATTTATGCTCTGGAATTCTTCAAGTCATTTCACTTGGCTATAGAAAAACACATGCAATTTCCAGTAAAGTTATCCCTACAAGTTTTCCCTGTAAGCCTAGGGAACAATCCAAAGGCAGCACTGGCATGAATAGTCGTATGTGCTAATATGGAATTGATGCTCATGAAATAAATTTTTTAATCAGGATAGCTGCACTTACAATTCTTAACATTCAAGGGCTCAGAAGTGTTATTCACTTGTTAAACCACTTATGCTTAAGAATAACATAAGCCCAATATAAAAAGAAAAGCAACTCATCAATGACAGGACACTAGACAGAAAAGTATATGATAATCTCCTCTGTCATTCTATTTATGCAAAAGAAAGGCGGTAACCTTTGAGTTCCTTGTCTACAGTTCACTAATAATTATGTTAATTCAGCTGTAGTTATTGGGTAAAATAAAACAAATTTTAAAAAACAGTTAAATTCTTAAACTTAGAGATCCAGTTTTAACAGTGCCTTTGTGATTTCTCAAGGAAGATTTGATTAAATATTATTGCTGAATTAAGGTGCCAAACCTGCCAAACAAACCCAATTTTAGTAAGTGTTATTCTAGCTGAAACTGCAGTAGACACAGAATCAGCTCTGTTGACCAGCTTAAAAAAATACCATCTGAGGTTCAGAAGCTGAAGCTAACAGAGTTACTCATATGGAATTCTATTAGAAGCAACAGCTGAAATTTCCCAGTGTGATTCTTCTTCCATTTTCTAAGGTGGTTCTCACTGACCAGACATTCTAAAATGCATCATGAAATAATTCTCTACAGAGATTGAATTATTCGATCAAATGGCTCAATCAAATTATGTGGCAAGCATAAGTGCACTATACTTTTTTTCAAACTACCTGTACTCTGACTCGAAGCTTTATTTTTCCGTCTCACTTATAATGTACCAGATAGAACAGCTTGGTACTTAAGACCTGAAAAGAAAACTGAAAGGTAAAGGTTGAATTGATTTGTCAGGGTAAATGCAATGAAGAGGAATACTACTCCTATTATAAAGAACTATGAAGACAGTCTTCTGAAAAGGAAGAAGAGATACCTGCTGCAAACACATTTTTGCATCTTTCCCAAATATAAAGAAGGTACCAGTACTGTGTTATGCTGTTAGGCAAACATCTTACTTGATCTCAGCAGCAGCCAGTGGGCCCCAACGTACCCAATTACTTGCCTTACATCAACAACTTACTGACCTACTGAAGTCAATTAAAATTGTCATGTGCTTAAGGGTAGATAAATTGGTTTAATCTCTTAGCAAATCCTAATTTCAAACAAGATATTCTTTATACAATCCCTTAAGTGTCTTTTTTTCATGTGCAGTCCTGGAGACTTCCATTAGCTCATATTAAAATAGCTTCATAAAACCTATACGAAAATTCTTCCTAAGGATCTAACTAGGTTTTTTCCTATTCCCAATTTTATAACCTCTGCCTCAGTATAGGGAGACAATAGTGTTTCTCATTGTTGGGAAAGTACTAGCATACTGGGTGCATATTTGATTAACACATATGAAATGAATGCAGTCTTTTTTCTACAGCTCTTGATTTCCCCAGTATACTCTTTCAGAACAGTGTCTACAGAACAGGCATTTTTGAAAAGAGGTGCTTAAAATGTGAACAGAAAAAATAGAATCATATGTATTACGGATAAAAATTGCCTAGTAGGCTACCTATTCTCTCTATGCACTAGAGCAAGATTGTTCTCCATGGTACATTTTCTAGTACTCTACCGGTGAAATTTTTAATGTTATAAACAACAGGACTTTTATCATTCCTCTTGGGAGATAATTTCTACTTAATATATATTTCCGAAGATGTTTTCTTCAAGATTTTTCCCATATTTTCTCTTTCAGTTTTACCATACAATATCCTATGTGGGGACACCCTACATATTCCTTCCTTCTTAATATCTACAAAATACTTCACAGGTCATTTCTTTAACCCTCTCCTAATCTCTTCTCTTATATGTAAACATTTATTTAAAAAAACCCGAACAAACTATAACTTGTCTATATGTATAATTTAAACACATAATTTGAACTATATATATGTAATATAAAAATACACACAGAGAAGCATATATATGTATAATATAAACGTATTTAATGTTTCCCTCTTAAAGCAAAACTTCCATTGTCCTCACTTTTGCTTATCATAAAATCATCTTCAGCAACATTGTGGGATATTGATTTATGTATGTTTGGATGGCATTGCATCGACAGTCTGGTGTGCAGTGTCTTGGTTTCTACCACACAACAGTGAAAAGGTTTGTCTAATAGATCCATCTAACAACGAAGCATCTACAAAATACTAAATGATAAACTATCTCCCTTATACAGTACTCTGTAATCATAACAGATTTTGTTAAGAAAAAACATTTTATTTTTTTCTTTTAGTCTCATTACGGAAAAAGTGCAATCTCACTCTTAAATGTCAGTAGCATAGTTTAAAAAGAGATACCGTGATTAAAAAAAAAAAAATTCCACAACTTAATGACATTAGACTTTTGCTACTGACTCCTGTGCTATCACAGAAGTTAATTCAGGAAATATGTTCTAGTTTAAACCACTCAGTAACTGAAAGCTATTAAGTCTGGGTTAGGCAGAAAACTGTCAGATATAATTTAGATAAAGCTGATTCTTCATTGATGAGAGGTAGCTACATTAGAAGCAACTCAGGCATCAGTCAGTCCTGTTTTCTATGGTGCATTTAATAAAATTATAACAACCGTAGCAATTAATCCTGAATCATTAAAAAGTTGATGACTTAGTTTTGTCATGTATCAGCAAGTATATACATGCTAATTTAAAGAATAAATATAGAATTGCTAGACATACAACTGCAGAAATCAGGATCCACATTTCTCATATATACATACAAACTGACATCTGATTTTACACAGGAATATTTGCTTTGGAAATAACACAAGGACAAACCTTTTATGCAGTTTCTATACATTTTTACTGCTTATCTTAGCCAAACTAAAATTAAGTGAATTCACACAAAATAAGGAATTGAGAGTTCTCAGACACAATTAATGATTTAACTAGTATTTTTTCCTCTTAAAGAAGCATATACTTTTGTTGGACACATAAGACCAAATTAGCATTTTTTTTTTTTAATATTTTATCAGTCTTGTTTGTCAACCAAAGTCTTAAAATTGCCATTTTGCTGTTCTGTTTAATAGCTCAAGCTGCTAAAGGTATCAGAAACATTTCTAATCCTGTGTGGAATTCTAGAGGTCTCTCACAGCACACAGGAATGAAAAATGCACAACAGCAACTACCTGTGTAACAGATCCTGTACATTAGATAAATTGCAAATTATCTGCTACAAAGCCAAGTCCAAGCAACACAGTCTAGCAGATAAAAAAACACATGGTTTACTCAAATATGACAATTACCATACATTGATTCACTATATGACTGATCTTATATCTAATTAAAGAATTTTGGATTTCAAGTAATAAGGAAAGTGAATAATTACATTATTAAAATCTAAAGATGTTTAAAACTCTTAAATTCTACTTTATAATGTCACATTTAGTATCCAAAACTCATCTTTACAGCTTCTGATGTAAAGTGATCTAAAGGCATTTCAATTTTAGAGTGAAATGAGATGTCATCTATAGATCTTTAGTATCAGCAAGAATCAATGAAGTGGCAATTTGCAGTAATAGGCAAAACCTAAATATGGCACACCTGGGAAAGAAGCAGCTCTGAGGACTAGAGCAGACTCATCCCAACTGTCTTTACTCCAACAAAGGCTGCATTAAGCCAAGCTCTCTCACTCTGTTAAAGTTTTAGCATGCAATAAAATTAATGTTCCTCTACATATTGATTTTTCACTTCATAAAAACGTAAGACTCTGCAAAAGAAAATTTCATCTCATTGCAAGTTTTCATATTTGTTTCTTTCTTTGGCCTAATTTCAACTGGCAACCAAACTGCTTCACACCCAAGGCTGTCCCAATGTCACTGATACCTCTGTCCAGATAAAGCAGTGCATTGCGTCAGCCATGTCATTGTCGCAAGAAAAACCCAACAGCAAAACTCCTACTTTTAGAGACACAAAGTCAGTCTAAATGCATATTTAACTATATACAATGGATAGCTTCACTGGCCTCCAGTAAGGAGCTCCCCACTCCAGTTTAACAGCAATATTTTTCAATTACCTATTGAAAAGGAAAAAATCGTAACCCACCCAGACAGAAAAGCTGGTGCTTATTTTGAACAACATTGAATTATTGTATCTGTTTTGAAGAATTTTGGAATGTAAAACAGGATAAGAAAGTAAAAATAGGATATTAAGTCTGGAGTATCACCAAAGAAACCAAGTAACTACAATAAATTCAGACATGATGCCTTGAGATAAAAGACATCCCACAACAAAACATAAGTAGCTGAGATCATTCTTAGAAAGACTTCTTAAGTGGAGGGTACATCTAGGAACAAAACAAAACCTAGTGATCTCTACATCTGCTGTAAAAGAAATGGAGAGTTATTGACCTCACTTTGGTATTTTGAAGTACAAGCTGCTTTGTAATGAAATTTAGCTGTTATAAAAACATTAAAAAATATTTAATTCATTTGAATTTTATCATGGTTGCCCCTAACTATGTTTATGAAAAATTATTTCCTCTCTCTTAATCTTTTATATAATTATTTTTTATGATATAAATATTCTGTCAAGAAATCAATACTATAATTTCTCTTACTATCTTTGCAAAACTCCATTTTTTGAGCATTTGCTTGGCTCCTACTGAGTTTCTGTGGCCTGTTTTTTCCATTTGAATCCTAGTGAAAGGTGAACCTTAGAACTACATAGATTTAATATTTTAGATTTCATATTAGATTTCACATTGGATTTCATATTTTTCTTCCTCTGTATAACTCTTTATGACAAAGCATTTAGCATCGATTTTCATAAAAGCTAGACCAGTAATAATATAATTAGGAATGCTTAAAATTATAGGCATCTTAGAAACAATTTGCAGAGCAAACTGGAAGCAAGTATTATTTCTATGTTACAGAATTTAAATTTAAAGGAACAAATTAATTAAGACTTGAACAATAGCTGGCACATCACACAGGGAGTATAAGTAACTTTGACCAATGCTCTAAGTCTGCTGAGCATGGTAGCAATAATGCAGGTGGCCACTGAGTTCTTATTCCCTCTGGCTCAGCCCCTGTTACTACCACTGCTAGAAATATGAAATCAAAATAGTATGACCCGACCTTTGAAAAAGTAGACAAAGCTTTTCACCGCTTCCATAAAGCAAAATATGCTTCTCAGTGGCACGTCTGTATTTATTAGTGTTATCAACCTTAAAATTTTGTTCAGTTGCCATAGAACAAAATTTACTGGTTTAGGATCAAATAATGTGGCACTGTGCTTTGCAATTCAATTTCTTAGCACCACCTGAACAGAAACCTTTCTTTCTTTGTTTAGTAAAAAATTATTTTGTCAGATTCTTCTTCTCATCAGTCTCTTGTTTAATTGCTTTTGTCTTTAGAAACCACAGTATTCAGTTTTTTAATTATATGTTTGGGTAGGCCCTAAATCACTGCAACAGACATGGACAGGACAACCATCATTTGCTTCCACGGTAAAGCAGAACTGACTGTGGCTAAACACTGTCATCTGTAGAATTTACATCAACACATTAATTAGCCTTCCTTTGTTTCTCTTCAAAACCATATTAAAATACCAGACACAGCTGTCTCTACAAAAGATTAAATTCATGTCCTTTCTAATTCATGATGTCACCCCAGTCACAAACAATTTCCAGTCGTTTTATTTTCAAAGGAAAGACAACTAATGAAAACACCACTATAAAATTTTACATGTGGAAGTTGTGCAGACATTCTACAAAAAAATTTAGTATTCTTTTGAGACCTTTTTTCCCATAGCAATGGGCAAAGATACACAGGCCAGCATTCCTGAAGCTAAATCAAACTTCACTTCCAATAAAACAAGCCGTTATTATGACACAAGCTGAGAGCTTTTCCTTCTATTAGAATATTGCTTTCCCATGTACTGGGCTGGTTTTGCCTGGGATAGAGCTATCTTTCTCCACAGTAGCTAGTGTGGAGCTATGTTTAGGATTTGTGTTAGAAACAGTGCTGATAACACAGGGATGTTTCAGCTGTTCCTGAGCAGAGCTTATCCACAGTCAAGGCCTTTTCTGCTCCTTACCCCACCCCAGCAGTGAGAAGGCTTGGGGTGCACAAGGAATTGTGAGGGGACACAGCCAGGACAGCTGACCCCAGCTGACCACAGGAATATCCCAGTCCATGTGGTGTCATGCTCAGCATATAGAGCAGGGGAAAAAAGAAGGAAGGTGGGGACATTCAGAGTGATGACATTTGTCTTCTGCAGTCACTGTCATTGCATGACGGAGCTCTGTGCTCCTGGGGATGGCTGAATACCTGCCTGCCAATGAGCAGTGGTGAATTGATCCCTTAGGTTTTTTGCTTGCATGCACAGTTTTCCCTCTATCTGTAAACCACACTTATCTCACCTCATGAGTTTTCTCACCTTTACCCATCTGATTCTCTCCCTCATCCCACTGAGAGGGAAGTGAGCAAGCAGTTATGTGGGGCTGAGCTGTCCCTGGGGTTATAATGACACAAACACATAACAAAATTAATTTACAGGATAACACTTAAGGATAAGCCAAATCCATGGGGTTTTACTTTTTCTGATAGGGATGATCAGTACTTGCAGAATACTTCATGGAAATGTATCATATTCAAAGCATCACATGAATTTATAGAATAAAGTAAATGGCTTAAGTGATGGCCAAAAGGGCCTTTCAGAGACTGAGAATGAAAACTTCCCAATCTGAAGAGCAATAGTAACACTACAAGAGGAAAAATTAGTAAAATTATAAGATCCTGTATTAGAAAATAATGATAAAACTGAATTGTTTTATTGCTACCACCACAGTGAATATACATATATCTACAGTGTTGCAACACACGAGGACAAAAGGAAAAGGACAAAGACCAAGTAGAAAGTCCAACATCAAGAGACTGAACCCGCTTGTTCTAATAAAGTCTGTATCTATTACACTGTATTGAAATCCATATAAATACCTTTATTCCTTACTTAATATTAATGAAAACACAGTTACGATTAAATGCCACTTACACATCATAGAGCATTTGTGACCACAGATAGAAAATTTAAAATGTTAGAAAGCCACTGTGAACAGTCGCTTTTTCACCTATTTCAGCATAATACTCTTTTTAATAGAAACAAGCAAGAGAATGTTCACAAATGAGAAACAGGATTAAAACAAAATGTTATTAACAAACTATTAATTGCACTTGTAGCATAACATAGTTCTAGCTTTTTAATCTAATGAACCAAAATCTCTTCAACAATCAATAGTGACAGGCACAGTACTGACAATACTTACAAAACAAAGGCTGAACACTACACAAATATTATCCGGGTTAAATTTTCCCCAAGACCAGATCTCAAGTCTCTGTCCACAGAGAGTTATAGTATCACTTCTTTGCTTAGAAAAAAACCCTTAAAATGCATATAAAGGGTTTATTATACTATACAAAAACATTATAATCAATATTATTTTTTATCCTCACTATGGAATTGTGAGTTAAGACTTCATTCTGGAATGGACCCACCTCTCTGTCTAACCTCCAGAGACTCGATATTGGCCAGCATTGATGTTTAATTAAACAATGAGCTCAAAGGATTTGAATACTTAACATAAACCAGTGCTCATCATAAACTAACCTCACTGTGTTTCCAAAATATATTTTGAATAAAGAAGAAAGACAGCTTTACTAAAATAGTAATTTTACCAATTTAAATGCTTTAAATTAGCGAGAGGAAAAAAATTAAAACAGCCTTGGTCACCCAGCCCCATTATACCTACATATTCATATTTTAAATTACTACCTAGTAATAGATGGCTATTACTCTGTAACCATTGAGGTCCAGAATGAAAACTGCGGCCCCCAAACTAAGTAAAGAAAGCATGAAAGGCTGTGAGATAAAGAATCTGCTTTCAAAAGACTCCTAAATGCATCTAGAGTTGTAGCAGTAACTGCATTAAGCAAAGCCATCAGCTGCAGAGAAAGCAGATGAGTCTAAGAGTAGGCTATTGCCCATGACAGGAAATCTTAGCAATCTGCTCTAACTGGCCATGCTTCAGCAAAGCATTTAAGGATGGTGCTAAAGGGCTCTCTTGGCTAGGAATATCTTCTTGAATTGAGCCTAAGGGCCTTGTGGAGTTAGGGCCAGATACAAACATGCATTATTCCTTTTTTATGCACAAAACAATTGAAATACAGAGTGCCCAGAGAACTGATGCATTCAACTTCCTTACTATTTAATAGAAACAAGAACAGGATGTATTTAACAACTATAGAAATATACAATTTTCATATGTATTGAAAGTCATATCTGAAGTTGACTCTAAACATACTGAATACACTCTTCTCTGCAAAGCTGGAGTGATAAAGGCACAATGAGGCTCATTGGAATGAGAGTATATTTATAAAAATGAGTGTAAGAAGAATATTTTTATTATAAATAAAACCTTAGATTATGTATGCTTTGGCTGAAACTTTGAAATTTAGAAAAGCATGCAAAGCATCTTTATTTTTTAACAAAATTTTTAGAGGAATTTATGTATTTCATATATATATTCTTTAAGCTGGTAATTTCTCTGAAAGCAACAGTCCACATACCTGTGGGAGGAAGCCATTTAGTGAACACTACTATGTCATCTTTCTTCTAGAAGAAAAACTCCGACATCTCTATCACCAATGGTAAAAAATATTTATATATCTATATAAATTATTTATGTGTATAAGGTGTAACCAAATCAAAAAAGCAGAAGATATCCAAAGGAATATGCTCTTCCATCTATTTTTAGTGTAATTTATTACTTAGTGTTATTAATTATTAAAGAAAACACGTGTATTGTTTGTCTTATAAATTGTATAAATGCTATAAACTACTGAACAAATTGAATCTTTTTATTTGTTTACAGCCCTTAAAGAAGACTACATTTCTCACTATATATATCCTCGTACAGCCTGTTGGGGCTTTGAAGGCTTCAGGGAGGAATTACTGCAATACACAATGTTCACTCAGAAAATCTGTCCTTTATGTCTTATGAAACAAACCCCAGCATCACTAAATATTAGTAATTATATCCAATTTCTTTCCTCCATGAAAGAGGCATGTTCCTAGCTCCTCCCAATTCACCTATAACCTCCAGCATTTCTAGTACAGGCTGGGGGAGATTAAATTTTTTGAAGTCAGAAAGAAAGGGCCTTTTTATTTCTATCTAATTTCCAGCTTCTAGAATTACATATTTTATATATTCCACGTGACAAAAAGATCAAGCTGTTTCACAGTACTAGGACAAAGAACCTACCCAGCACATTTACTGATTAATCTAGAATCTTACTCCCAGATGGTTATTGTCCCTCATTTCTACAAAACAAAACATCATTGCCAGCAAATACACATTTGTTCTTCTGCTAACATTGTTCTACAGCTTAAACAGACATTCTCTCTCTGCCAGTGAACTTCTATTTGAGTAGAATAAAAAGACAGTACAATTTCTTTATTTTTCAAGGATAGGTAATAATTCTTAATAATACCTCAGACAGAATCTCTATTTCCTCAACTCTAGCTACCCATCTTGTACTTCTTCCTTTTAGAATTCCTGTTTCCATCATATGTGACCCAAACTACAAACAGAATTTCAGATGAAATCCCACCAGTACCATGTACATTGCCTTTAATATTTTCTTCCCACTTCTAAAAATTCTGTAATACATCCTGATATGTCTTTACACTTGTCTTTTTTCATTGCCATGTCACATTTATGGCTTTAGTCATCCTGAGACTAATAAAGCCAAATCTCTCTCTTCCTCTGACACATTCAATTATAACTCCCAGCTTATAACAGAAAAATCGTATTAGTTCCTAATTAGACTTTGTGCTACACACTTTTGTTTCACTCACCCTTCCTTCTCTGACTTTTTAATCTGACTTTCACATCTTTTTCTATCAGCCAGTTTTCCAGCCTTTATTTTTGTATGCAGAGAAATGTTTCCTATTGCCTCCAAATTAGGCCACAGTTTAATGTGAATTTCAGTAGCACTGATCTGAATTAAACTAATCCAAAAGTGGGAAAAAATGTGGCTACACATTGGCTCCCCTATCCAGTTGATCATACAAGTCCTGCCAACTGTAAACACGAGGGTGAAAACAAGCCCAGAAGGCAGGATGTGCTTCTTTAAACTGATGTAACACACAGACACATCAACCTGCTCCAGAGGCATTACCCAGTAGTCCTTCACTAGCCTCAGCCTGTCTAACAGCTGACTGCCATAATCTTCTCTTTGCTACTAGCCTTTATCTTTTCCTGGCTGCAGCACTCGTTCGATCCATCACTCATTGCACTGCTTCAGGATGCTAAGAACGTAGATCATCATTCACCTGTTGCCACTATCCTGACAGGCCTAAGCAAAGGGTCAGAGAGAAGAGCCAATGGAGGGGGTGGGAATGCAGCTGCTGATGGCAAAAGGTTGGAAAAACTGCAACCACCAAGTTAATCCGCAAAGGTTGTTTTACAGCTCAGCACCAGACTGGTAAGAGCTTGCTGCTCTCAAAGGACAAGATCATTTTCATGCTTTTCCTTTCTGTGTTATTACTGTTCCTCTTCCCTGCTCCCAGCCATGCACTCCTGCTCTGGGCATTCCTCAGTCCCTTTGTGAACTGCCTGCACCCACCTCAGAGTCAAGGACTGCCTGAGACTCTGGAAGTGACTGCATGCACAGATGCTGTCTGATGGGAACACTCAGCAGGGAGAGAGCCATGGAGGCAGAACCATGCAGCTCTTTTCTTTTCCATCTCTTTTCCTTTCAGTTGTTTTATCAATGGATTGTAATACAAACTAAGAATAAGTAGTATCAATAATGCACAACTAGAGCAACAAATTTGAGTTGATTTTCATGCACCAAGTCACTGCTACTCTGTGTTAAAAACAATACACCAATTTAAATGTTCAAAAGGTATTTAGGAGTTGGGAAGATTTAAATTATTCACTCAGCCAGAATCCACAATATGAGCTTATGGTAATTTTGATTGCCCAGTGGGTCAATAAGGAAAGTTCAGGGAAAAATATGCCTTTCCTTAAGACAAAGAAAAGAAATATACTAGGACACCACTCTGCAGTACTGAAATAGGCATTCATCATCTTTAGAGTGCAGGCATACTTGCTGATATAGAAATGTATCATTCAATAAAGTCTCTTGTCCAAATATTTATGACTTAATTACTTACTTGTATAAAGACAAACTTCTGCTTTAAAAAATCATGAAAGTTTAATAAGGACAGAAGGCAGTAGAGTGAGACTTGTGAAACAAACTCTATCTCCAAGGTAGCAGCTGAGAAAACGTCCCACAGTTATTACATGACTTGAGAATGGAAAACAGGTTCTCACACAATTAACCTTTTGGCAATACAGAAGAGTTATTAAAAAGACTAACTGGTGTTTTCTTGAAGGCCAAAATTTTTACACCTTGCAAACCCACTCAAAATCAGCACTACTTCAAAACTGATGAACACACAAGGACCAGTTACAATTAACTTCTATTTTCAAAAGAAGTATTAGAGGTCCTAGAACATATTCTTAGTCTGGATGTCAATTTTCTTTGTTTGGAATAAATGAAAAGATAATGCATGCCAAATACTACCACAGGAAACAAACAGATGAAACAGTAATAAGGCAGAAGGTAAGGGACACAACTTCTAGGAGTAGCAAGGTAACAGTACATGGAAGATAAATTTATGGTGGTCTTAATCAAGTCTCCTGTTACTGCTGTGAAACTGTGAAATGGATTCCAGGATTAAGGCTTAACAAATTTCTCTCTTCCTGAGCCACCTTAGATGCTTTTGAAAAGATATATATTTTGTTTCTGGTTTAGTGGCATGCGGCCTACTATTGCTGCTGCAGGTAATTGTACAAATAGCAATCAAGGGCAGTTTTACCAACCAAAATGATGTTGTTCTTCCATTGCAATTTAAAATATTTTCAGAGCTTTTGCTAATTTAACACTCTAGCTAAGTACTGAGACCATCTCATCAGTAGATACACTTCTGTTATCTAAAATAAAGTTCAGTAGAAATTCATATGCACACACACACACACACATGCACACATACAAAAAACAGCAGGACAGAAACAGCATTACAGCAAATGCCGTCCAGGATCATATACAGAAAATTAAATGTTAATGAGTTGTAGATCTCAAAATAACTTATTCCTTCTATTCTTCTTTCCAAAATACATTTGTACTAATATTTCTTAAACCTAGAGGTGAATTTCTGATCACACTGAAATCAGTAATTCACAAATTCTCTTCAACAAAACCAACAGTTTGCCTGGGATTTTACTTATGTATGTCCCTCAGTTTTAAATGTATCTCACTATTTTTTTTTTCTTTTGTTTATGGGTAATTTGGTTTCCCAGCATATAAATAGAGTTTACAGTAGGCCTTGGAAAAGTGACCATAGCATATGCAGTAATTGCTACCATGAAAGCCACCATTTTGGATTTTTCATGGCTTCAAGAAAACCAGTAGTAAATTTCTCTTTCTACAATTTTAGTTCTGAATCATGTAAAACATTTTACTACAACATCTATCTCATTCCCTACAAGTACGTTGGGGAATGATTTGTCAATGAAAGTGGGAATGATTTTATGACTCCTTGAGATGTTATCAAAAAATAACTGCAAATGAACTTCCAATTAAGCCCCATGATGCTGATTCTAAATGTTTCATTTCCACAAGCTCTTCAGAGAGTCGGTGCATTATACCACTGAACTACTGAAAGACAGAATTACATGGTATTAGAGGTGAGGTATGTGTTTATAGAACCCATTGAATGCTTTCAAAAATAAAGACTGATAGCATTTCATTGTTTAGAAGCAGTTTCTCCCTTTCTTTAAGCCCTTTTAAAAGTCTATGAAAAATTTAATATTCACAGGATTTACACACAGGTAAAATAATAGAAGTATGGTTCTCAGAACAAAAAGATTTGCCATGTATTATAGAGCTCTCAAATACTAGAGCTCTTCTGAAAGGGCTGATTAATCATGCTGTTTAAAGGTTGTGACACATTTATGCCCGAACTCATACAGGCAAAGCTAGCAATTCACAGTTACAAACCTGTGCAAGAGACAGCTTACGTGTTGGGACACTTGGTTTTAAATTCTGGACCTTTTTGGACCCTGCCCATTTCTGGTATTGAACTCACTTAACTGGCATATCTTGACACTTCTGTGTTAAGATATGAAGAGGAAAAACAAAAAGCCTAATTTGTTGTTTTTTTGATTTGCTTTAAAAATCCTTTGCCACTTAGGTTGACACAGAAGAATGATAAAAACTAAAGAATAGGGATAATAATTCATACTGTACTTCTCCTTAGTCAAGATCATAAACTTTAGATTCACTCTTTAAAAACAGCAGGCTGCAGAACATTTCTTTAAAGCACATAAATAGGTGTTGACCATGAATATACTGAAGATGTCAGACCAATTTTAAATAAATATTTAAATGGGTTTTAGTAAATCATTAACATGATCTTCAAGCTCTGTAGAACCAAAATTTAGTCAAGGCAGAGCATTATAGGCTTCTCTAGAGAGACAATGGATATTTGGTGCCATCAGCACCCAAGAACCCTTAAGAGTGTAGTTGTGCTTATCACAGGCAAGGAAAAGAGCCATACTGCTATCTGCCAAGTAAAAGTTTTTCTCAACAGTTCATCCAAGCCAGAATACTGACCTTTCAATTTATTTGCCTTACACGCTTCCAAAGCATTTACCCATGAAAAATTTATATACCTTGCTACATCTCTTTTTCACCAAAAAGAAGAAAAATGGACTGCACCCACGATTTTACCTTTCCATGATTTAAACAAAGAAATGGGGTTGCAGCAGCTGACTTCAGGAGCATTGCAGTGAAGGGGAGCTATTGCCTAGGCAGCACTTACCCATGTTTCTCCTGCCTGTCCCATGCACATACTTTATTGGAAAGAAAGGAAATCCACAGAAGCAGAACCTGTTAAGCAGGTCTTAGGCTGACAGCAATGTCCTAGGATCAGACTAGCCATGTGTTGAGCCCTACTAAGGCAGACCACCTCAGAGCAGTGTTTAAGCCAAGATTACAGGAGTCTTTGTGCCACAGCCAAAGGAAGGAAAAGATTACACACAGACCTGCCTCTGACATCCTTGGAAGTGTGTGATGCATACAACACTTTGAAAGAGAAAGCAGAGGACTGAAATCTGCATCCCTCTGGACAGAAGCTAGCAAAGACAAAGATCCGAGCAGTCAGTGGGGAAGATTTCAGAGAAAAGGGAGATAAAACTGCTTTTTCTAAAAATTAGGGGCAGGGTGGGAGAAGGCAATTGCGTGTTCTTTGTACAATCAAAAAGAGGAGGAACAATCTGGGCACAAGGAAGAAGAATCTGTGGAAAGTGAGATTCAAAGCCTAAGGTAATTTATAATTAGCTCAGTTAGGAATATTCCATTAAAGGCTTTTAAATGCAGTGTAGGCAGCAATGAAGTTTGGCTTCTCTCCAAAAGTAGTTGCACTCATACCCAGAACCGGGATGGTCTCAGGGGAGGTTAGTGAAATTAATGGAATTACTAGAATCTCCTCTCCTGGTCAAAAGTTAGTGCTCCTGCCTGATGTACCAAATTATTCACCATTTAGGTTACTCCTGAGGCACATTTTTAAATAGCAATATTGAGTCTCCTTTATGTTTAGTTCAATATTCTCCATGTGACATAACAGAAGCCATGACAAAAATATGTGTCCTGAGAGTACAGTTAGGAAAATATGAGAATGTATCAGCAGTTTGATTTCTCCCTCTTCGACCCATGCATTTTAACTTCTTGGGTTTCTAGTTTGAATGTTATTACTATTTCATTAAGGCCACAACTATCTGTGTTCTGGTTCCTGAAAGCCTATTTGGCATAACATTCGAATTAGCAGTAATGAGAAGAATACGCTCTTCCATCATCAAGTTTGTTACCTTGATGAATATCTCTCTGTAGGAAAATATGAAATGAGTTAATGTACCTGCCTATTAAAGCCACTTCAGGAGATGGCTGAATATATCAATGGCCTATTAGCTAAAGAAAAATTCAACCTAAGGCCCAAGGAAGAAATACAGATGTTTCTAAAACGTGGATTTATTGCAGCTATTTCTTACAGTACTCGAGAAAAAGTAGATGTCAGCAAAATTAGGAGTGCTAAAAGATCACACTAAAAAAAGTTAGACAATTTTGGGGCTTTAGGATTCTGCATACAAAATAGTGAGACCGGTATGAATGGTTTTGTGCATTTAAGGCTTTTTGCTACTTTTTTATAGCTGAACTTAGATTATCTGACACAATAACAAAAAAAAAAAAACTCAAACAAACAAAACCCCAAACAAACAAAGAAAAAAACAACCAGCAGAAGAAACGGACGACAGTACCTGACCAACTGAGTGAGGCTTCTATTTAGTGATAGTGGCTGATTGGAACAAAATTTTCGGTAAAATCTAAGGCCTGACAATTTGTTTTAGAGAGTTTTATCAAAAGGATTACTGTTTTCAGAACTATCTAGAAAAGGGGAAATCAAAGACTTAAATATGGATATTAGTCTTTTTTTTTTCTTCTGAACTTTCTGTAGTGCCACTGAACTATTTTCATGCAGAGATAAGTAAACCACTACATTATAACTGCAAGTAAATGTAAAAGACTAAACTCATAGTTGCTTTCTTTATACTTACCTGGGTAAATATTGAGAAAAGCTGTTTTAACATTGAAAAATGAATACACCCACCAGTTAAGGAGTTAGGCATTCCCATTGTCACAAAAATTCAACATTTTCGAAGAGATTTTAATAGATTTTAGAACACACAGATAAGGATTTATACAGAAATCTCATTAGTAGGCTTTATCTTTGATAAGCAAAAAAGGACTAGAAAGATCTTCCTAAAATGATAAGTTTAGCTTCTTCTTCTGTAGGCATGAAGTCAGCTATTTGTAAACACACCTCTTTTATATATATACCAATCAGTATCTTTAAAGAGGGGGTATTTTGCTAGTGATTGATTTCATCTGAGTTGTGGTTGGTTTGGATTGCTCTTGCTTTGATTTTCTACCCAAACTATGGAAATTTATCCCAGGATGTGATGACTCACAGGAAAAAAAAAAAAACAACAGACTTAATCACAGTTACACAAAAATTTTGTACTTCTGCTACCTTTTCCTCATTGTATACCAGCAGGACATATTTATCAGCAGGAACCTTACTTTCCCCCGACTCTCCTACACTATGCAAGACAAGGTTTTATAAACCCCTCTGTAATGTGGGCTCTGCTGTCACCTGAACAGTATTTAATTGCATGTGTTCCACTTTGAGTTCATATGATTGTCAAGCACAAAAAATCGTAACTGAATTAATTATTTAAAGTGAAGTGGGCAGTTCCTTACTGCTCCTGGAACAACAACCCTGGTGCATCCTCAGACATATTTGCTTTTTTTCACAGCTGTGCCGCCCTGTGAGTTCTTACCTCTTGATCAACCTGTAATACAGACGTATGTTCTCCTTCTCAGTTATTTCTATTAAGCCCAAAATTTAAAGCAGAATTACATTTTATTGGCTCCAAAGGACCTTCCATCATCAACTGTTTAGATTGCAATCCCATTTCTATTATTAAAGTTCAAACATCCTTTCCAAATGATAATCCTATGTTTCTCTGAGCTGTTTATGGTGGGAAAAGCACTCTCCTTCTCCCATTCAACCTTTGCCTTCTTGTCTTTTGCCTTCTTGTCACAGCAATGTTATCAGAAGATTTGCTTGGCACAAAAAATTATTTATATTATCTACTGGAGTTTATAATGATGCCATGATGAATTTTGTCTTTTCTTTTATACCCCTGTTATACCTTTTTGCAACTTCTGTATTCTTAGTGCTTTTTGCCTACATTCTTAGACTTGTTTGTTAAGCTAAGAGACTAAACATTTTAGAGGCTTCGTAGTTAAGGTGCCAGAGTGCCCAGACCCCAAGGTCCTCTCCAGAACACATTTTGTAAACTAAGATAAAACCATCCAGGGGAAGGTTCCTTGGGAGGGGGGGCTCATTTGAGCCTCTCATTGGGGAATATTTGATAGATACGCTAATTAGTAAGACCTGGAATGTAAGACCAGATCTAGAAGAGAGAGACTTTGCAGTGGCGATAGTGGGGTGCACAGAGGTGTATTCGACCTGTTCGTGGTGCACCTAAGGATCCTTACAATAAATACCAAGGTAAAACCCTTTTTCCCCTTCTAACCGTGTTCGCCTCTTGATTTTTAAAACGAGGAAAGGCATCAATATGATACTTTTACTCAATTACCAAATAGTTAAATTACTATAAAATGTTAGTCCCTCTTCTCTGGTAACTAGAATTGCCAATTAAATTATTAACTCTTAATTATTTCTCAGTATCAAATGGTCCTGGTCCTCACCAGGTAAACTGATAGTCTTGTAACAAAACAGATGCTAACTTTCTCTGAAAGTACCTATCCCTGTTATTTTATAAAAAAATACTGATTTAATCTCTTTTATGATAATACTGATGGGAATTAGAGGCTGAATGCATTCTCTTGGAAACACACCAGTTATACCATAAAGGAAATGGTCAGTATTACCAAACACTGAAGATCTTATTTCTTGCTGCAGGCAAATTAAAGGATAATGAATAGGAATGCTTTTAGTGTTCCTTGAGACATGCTGTGAATTCTTGCAATTCAACAGCAGAAAGCAAACATAGTCACTACAGTATTGAAATAACACAAATATTCTGAAATATTAAAAATTGATATTTCTTAGCCAAGACAAATGAGTTCTGATATCTCTATGTAATCTAATTTATTTCGCTTTGCCCAAACTATGCAACTAAGTCAAGACAAGGACATGTCAGCTTTACCATAGCTGTCATTTTCCCATGCATTTAACAGTCAAGGAGTTACAGAAAAAAATCCATAGGGACAGGCTGCTCATTAACTGTGCACACAAACACACACATTAATCCCTTTGAGGCACATTAGCTTTAAAAGTAAACTCTTGCCACCCAAAATGACTCATGAACTATGCAACATATATTACAAATAATTATTCATCAGACATATCAGATAGCAATAACTGAGGATTTAAGTCTCTTCATTTCAAAATAAATTGGCATTAACACCCACAAAACATAGGGGAAGTTACGTTTCTATAGTATGGGTTTTGTTGTCACATAACCCTACAGAGCCAAGGGCTTTGTAGCCCTTCAAAATAGGAACTTCCATCTTTGCCTTCAGTTTTCTGTCCTGTTTGGCAGAAAAATTAGCTGATAAACTAATTTGCATACTAGAAAATACTGAATAAGAATATTTATTAGCCAGAAACTTAATTTCTCTGCAGATCTATGGTAATCTTCTGGATTTCTACATTTCTCTGACATTTTGAGCTTATTTGTGAACAAGTCTCATCTTTGAGGACACTTTGAAATCAGCGCGAAGTTATTTGAATACTAATACCTCAAAAATATATCCCATCAAACCAGATTCATCTGGCTGTACTAAGGCAACCTTTATTTCTAAGCATATCAGCTGAGCATACATAATTGGTAATAGAGTAGTTATTAATTCAATTGTTTATTAATACAAGTGTTCAGTCAGCACAGAGTATAAGTGTTATTCATGTGGGGAAAATGTGCTGACCCAAATAGAACATATGTATAAGTATGGTTTGGTGTGTATTTGCAGTGAGGTCTTACACTTCATCAAGGAGTTTGCCAAAACAGACTCACTTTCCAAGGAAAGGTTTGATCGACTGTTGAATGCAGAGCCATCCTTGCAGCCTTGTTTTAGCCATAACCATTGGACAGGGATTTCTTTCTATTTTGATTTTGTATCATGTTTTGTTTCAGGAAATGAAAATCAGGACTCTTATCTGTTGCTACCTAAATGGTAAACCAGCTTTCTCAAATGTCCTTACAATAGCCTCATGCAAAGTACAGGACATAACATCTGCCTTCCCTGTCTAATTTATTAATATTTTCACATTGCTTTTTGTAGGACCAAAATAATCACAATGTATACATATATGGACAAATCTCTCAAATATATATAGATATGTATACACTTTCATAAGCATGTAATACAATACTCTGTATTCCTTAAAGATTGAGTGGTTTTATGCCTCTTTTGTTTCCTTTGCTTCTTTCTCAGTGCTATAATGCAATCCTCAGTGTCTGAGCACTAGACTTCAAATGAGAGATCTATTCAAAACATGCACAGACAAAATAAGTGGTTTCCTTAGTAATGGAAACTATGTGAAAGCCTCTGAAACAACTCCTCCTCCAGTAAGTCATTATGTACATGATCCTTTCTACCCCCAACTTATTGATTTAAAAATAGCTTTACATTTAAATAAAAGTATTTAATGTGTACAGTTTTTGGCAATGAAATTAGAGATGAGAGGGAAGATATTTACTGCATTCCCAGTTACTTTGCTTGGGTTTTAACCAGTAATGATGTTGTATGTTCATGTGACCTCTTACTAAATATTCTAGATCTGCTAGTTAAAAAAATGAAATTGTATAACTAAACTACTAAGGACTTCACTTAGGTAGCCATTACACTCCAATAGTTTAGTGTACTTGATTTAAACTATCATTAGGCAACCATATTCTGAACACACACTGCACTTATCCATGCTGTTTCTTGTCATCCCCAAGATAAATTCATGCTTTTGATGGCATGGTAAAATAACTGATACTTCTCTCAGTCTCAGAGTAAAAGTAACTAAAAGCAAAATGACATTCTAGTTCTAATATTTAGCTTAGTGACTCTCAAGTTTTCTAAATCATGAATACAGCTCTTGTGCAAATAGTTATGAAAAGCAGACAACTTAGAATTGTTATTGTTATCCATTCATTTTAATATTAAACCACAATAAAATGCAACAAGAATAGTTTGTTTAGTTTCATCAAAAGAGTTAAGAAATTCAAGTCTAAACTTCTGCTCTTGAGAAACGCACTATATATATATGGCATTTATTGCCACAAATGTGGCATTATCAGGAAAGGTGGCTAAATTTAAAAAAAATACTATTATTGGGAGAAGAAGGTTCCCTTTCACTGATCACATACTATTTCCACACCACACAGTGTCAACAGAAAAAGGATAAACCTGTTTCAGATTAAAAAATCAGTTAATGTTCCGCAGAACGGAAAATGGATATGAGCAAAGAAACGGAAAAAGACTTCTGTATAAGGACAGAAAGTTCAAAACCTATCACCACCCAATTACAACAAATCAACACCAGGACGGAAATTCTAGGCCTTACATTCAAATCATTACTGCCACTATTTTCTTTGTCAGCCTTAGATACAGATTAGCTCCAAGAGCTATGACACTGGCTGCTATATTCCATGTGCATTCTGGGTGCCACAAACAAGCAGACCCTTAAGAAATCAACAAGGGCATCTCAGTCTTAAAGATCCACCATTGAGAAGGTCCCAGCAAGTTATATCCAATTACCGAAGGCTACAAAAAAACAAGGCTACCGAAGGCTGAGATATCACAACTAAGACATAAACTTACTGAGATGAAATCAATTTTTAAACGCATACACTGAGCTTGAAAATTGCTTTGCAGATATTTTATCTGTCTTATCCAGCTGCATATAAAGATTCTCTAGCTGCTTTTCACTACTCCGTCTTCATTAAGAATCCCATGTGACATAGCAAGGTTGTGGTTGCTATGTGTGACTCACTTCCAGCCTTCTGCAGATACCGGTATGCCAGAGATTCTTGCCTATTAAAATAGGGTCAAGGATGAAAATTAGAACTCAGATATTACCCTGTGTTGGACACAGTAGGGTTAAAACTTATTAAGATTTTTCAGACCTCAAGACACTCCTGAAGAAGGTTGACTATGGCTCTGGGACCTGTAATGAGGAAAGATACTACAGCTTTTGCCTGGGATCTCATACATTTTGTTTCATAGAAAACAGTTGCTACATGAAGAGGCAAATATTCTGGAATAGGAAATATCTCCTTGATAACGAAGACAAGCTCCTCACCCCTGCTTTCATTCAATCCCATCACACATGACTGAATTTGCCTGTATTATAAGGCTCTTTAGTATGTAGTTCCAGATTTTGCCAAGTCA
Organism: Monarcha castaneiventris obscurior; assembly: GCA_026261815.1. Taxonomy (NCBI): domain Eukaryota; kingdom Metazoa; phylum Chordata; class Aves; order Passeriformes; family Monarchidae; genus Monarcha; species Monarcha castaneiventris. Next base: position 1,047,932 of record JAMPIT010000482.1, read on the forward strand.
TATAACACCTAAATGGGGCTTTGTGTAGATGTGAATTTTTCCTTATGTGAAATTCTTTACAGATTTGTTTCCATCTGCTTTTGTTCTATCGTATAAATACTAACTCTGATATCTGATAAAAGAAACCTCATAGCAAGTTAAGTAATCTGATGTAGCATTTTCCATTATGAAGTGAAACTCTAAAAATTTGAATTCATTGTTGGAAACAATAAGCCTTTAATCTTCAAAAAAGACAAAGAAAAAGAGACAGAAATGTTACTTTTGTTTATCACTGAAAAATTATTCAATTTTGGGAAGATACGTATTAAGAAAAATGACTCCTTATCTGTAAGGAAGCATAGCCCTTTTAGGAAAATGTCAACAGTCTGGCCATAATATCTAAAAATGCACATGACAGCGTCAAGTTGATGACATCGCACTGAAAATGCTGGCAGAACAGGGTTACAAGAAGTGGTGGCTCTTTTTTCTCTCTTCCAGGCAAATCCTACAATGACAAGCACCTATAATTAATAATTCAATTAATAAATTAACTGATGACACCACAACACAGATTTCTTTGAAACTGACCTTCACTCAGAAAGGAATACCTCCCGGCAACCCACATGGAAGATCCAATAAGGGTGTGCTTTGCAGAACTGGTGAGAATTAATCTGTCAAATAAACACCAGCTCATCTCTTTTTTTACTCTACAGGCTACAAGAAAGTGAGAAAAGCCATCACTGAGCCTCCTCCTGGTAGTCATGGTGCCTCAGAAACCAGGACAGGAGCGCGTGTAGTCATAAGCGATAAAGCTGTTCCAAAAGTGTAGTCTCTTTTACACACGGACATAATCTGTAAGGAAACACACTTTAAAATAATTTTTTTGATTGCCAATTTCTGATATAAAGCAGGTTATCTTAGAATTTAAATCAAATAGTTGTGGGATTTTTACTGTACCTGCATAGTATTTATTACAGTTTTTAACTGCACTTGCTGCATTCTAAACACAGCTGTGTTCTCACAGCCTAAAAATACTAGAAGTGGCCACGGTTAATCCTGAACCACAAAAAGGGATATTAAGGCCCATGGATGCTCTGCCTTTCTATATAATGAAAAAGGGGAAAAATTTTTGAAATCATCTTCCAATTCTGAGAAAAATGCAGACACACAATCATTGTATTTTAATAACTAAGGGGTTTATGGATTGTGTTTATTGTCCATTACAAACAAATAATTACTTAGTTTATTTAATGTGCACTCAGTAATCAGATAAAATGTATGTTAAATAAATTGCTGGAGTTGGTCTGCATTAATTTCATTGTCTCTCTATCAGTCTGAGATTTTTTTTTTTCTATTCTGTAACGTATTAAGCTATGTATATTATTTTCATAAAATAGATTACATTGCTATTTTAAAACCACCAAGCGTGCTAGTGAAATCAGCAGAAAAACAACTTACTGAACTTTAATAATCATAATTGTTTTGGTTATAAAAAATACTTTTCTCCTGCAGACAGTTTGAAAAAAATATTCTTTAGCATTACCTAAATTATAAAATTCAATTATTTCACCCTTTTTTTATGAAACAGAACTTTATTATGATATAATAACATTTTAACTAATATGTAAATGTATGCCTATCAAGGAAGTACTTTAATTGCATATATAGTCTATCATAAGAACTCACTTTCTTTTTGCAAGTATACTTTAGTTGATTTAATTATCTAGCCCTCTAATTACACAGTCCATACCAATCAACCAAAATGAAGCACTTCTATAATCTTAATTTCACATGTCAAATCACTGAATATGTTTCTGCATGATTCTCATATTAATTAGAAAGCCAGATTTTGAATGAATGACAGTGAGTTCATGAGGAGGTTAGGGGCAAAACCCAAGAAAGATTTCACACAGGGCAATGCTAGTCCCTATCCATTTACCTTTCTCCAGATCATCTGTTTCTCCACTGGATGAAATACGAGAAATGGCAGCATCATTTATCTTTAAAGAACATTTTCAACTTTGCCCAAACTTTTTGAAATTTTCTTCTCTCTTATTCCACCCACAATCCCATCCCTGTAGCACAGGTTTAGATCTTTTGCCAGGGAGAGATGGCTGAGATTGGGAAGGATTTCCATTTTTCGTGTGGGGGCTACAATGGCAAGAAGTCTCACTCTTCCGGCTTTGCTTACTTAAAATATCTGGAGCATTAATCCACCCAGCACAGGACATTTTGTTATGCAGCAGGGAAGGCTTATAGGTTCACTTGGAAGTTTAAAATGGCTTGAATTTGCAGCTCCTGGCAGTGAAGATTACATATGTCAGAGGCTCCAAGAGCCATCCCGTGGGGGCAAAGGAGGAACAAGGTTTCACCAATGAGCCCCTGAGGCTACATAAAGATGATGTGGCATCTTTCGAATCTTAGTTTTCCCTGTCCTAACGTCCAGCAAGAAGACCTGAAAGGTAACTAAACATGGGTTAGCCCCGACTTTCTTGTTATAACTCTAACTCACATTAGAAAAAAAATTTTAATATCCATAACAAGAGAATGAGAGAAAATGAAAAGGCCACTTGGCTTCCCCTGGCCTAGAGTATCTCACCTCTTTGCATGTATCAGACACTTAAATGCTATTATTTCACCTGTGAAACAGTCTCACTCACTTGGATGAGTGAAAAATGAACAGCACACATCTTTGAAAAAAATTAACAGTTTGTTCACTGTAGTTAGCTTAAATGCAGTATTCAAAAATTTGAGGCAGAAGGAAAATACTGCTTTAATTAGAGGCACAGTGTAAGTACTGGTGAGTCTAACAGGAGTAGTTTTGTAAAATTCGCCCTAGCAAATTATAACAACCTGAAATTTAATCAGAATGGTGACATTAATTTAATTCACTTTTCATAATAAGTGATTTTATGAAAAATAAAATTATTTTCTTACCAAATAAAAAAAAAAAATGCAGTCCAAGATCTTAGACTCAAAGTGAATTGAGATAAAACTCATTATTCATAAAATAGCAACCATTTTATTGTAAAATGTTGGTGCTATTGCTGTTGCAAAAAGTACAGTAACTCACACCGCCTGCTAATCTTCAGAAATTTTTCATACTCTTACAACAGGACTACGAGCCCTCCTTCAAAGCAAGACGAGTGCGAAATGAGAACCACATTTCACTTTAGTCCACTAGAGGGTGGCCTGACTCGCTCAGGGCGGTGGGACTGAGTCCACGCAAGAGATCCAACATTTTCTTCATTTTGACCTGTTGATAACCCATTCTTTGTGCTTCATTATTAATTATCTCCTGTTATAAAGTAATTTCTTTTATATAAACAGTATTTATGATTAAAAACCCTTTTCCTAACAACATCTCTCTCATTTATTTTTTGTGTATCTAGGAGAAGGGGTGATGATAATCAGAAATTATTCTACAAATTTTAAAAACTTCATAGTTTTTATGCCCTTTGTTGATGGACATAGAATAAATAGGGAAACAATAAATCATTCACCAAAGAGCATGGCATAAAGGTAGAAAGAAGAAAGAAAGAGAAGGAAAAATCTGGACAGCCTATTGTTTATATAATTGGATGGCCATAAAAGACAGACTCAAGCAGAGAGAGATTGAAAGAAACTGACTTTTTATTTAACCAACCCTTTTTACAGTTTATTCTGAATTTTTCATTTCTCAGGAAGATGTATTATTGCTCTTACTTTCGACTGATAATCACAGATAGTAAATATTTGACAAAATTTGGAAGAGGAAGAACATGCAAAATCTTTTCCTGTCTTAAGATTAAAAAAAAAAAAAAAAAAAAAAAGGGCAAGGCACATTTTTCCTGAATAATTTCATTAACCTACAGTATCCTCTGAACTACAGCAGCCTTTGCAGAACTTCAGTGATGTCTAGTAAGTTGCTCTAAGTACAGATAACAGCCCTTGAAAGGAAACAAACAAATAAATAAATAAATAAATAAATAAATAAAGAAGGGAGGTGGGGGGAGAAGATTCGGACCTCCCAATGTGCTCTGTAGAGACAGAAGGCATGCCCTGCAGCCGGCACAAGTCGGAGGAGCTCGGGGGGAGCGCGCAGGGCTCGGCGGCGTGCCGGCCCCGCAGCGGCAGCAGCAGCAGATTCCCTCCGCGGGCAGCGCGCACTGCGCGGCTCCGGGAACAGCCGCGGAGCCGCCAGGCAGCCAGGCACGGGCCGAGCCACCGCCGCCAGCCGCCATGGAAACAAGGAGAAATAACAGCAGCTAGCGAGCGAGCATCCTCCCTCCCTCCCTCTCTCCCTCTCTCTCTCTCCCCCCCTTTCTCTCTCCGCTGGATCGCGAGCCTCAGACAGGCAGGCAGCAACAGCGCCTGGCAAACGCAAGGGATCTCAGCTGGCAGCAAGCACAGAGAGTCTCTCATGTTGTAGGATATCAATAGATACATCTTTGTATTATAGACTGCTAGGCACACGCGTGCACACCGACTCACACCCATACATACGTGTACGCTGATCCATTCAGACTCTGGCTTTAATACAAGTATGTCGCTACCTGAACTAAGGATTCAAAATTACTGAGATGCAAGAACTCCTCCAGCTCTGAAACTACGCTTATTATAGGGTAAGTTCCTCTTTATTTTCAATTTTACCCTGACTTTCATCTTAACTTGTAGACTCTTTTCCCTTTCGTCTTTTTGCAAAGTTATTTTATTAGTGTATTTTCACATTTTACTTTCTGAACAGAAAGGCAAATACAATTTGCTTTTTATGCCAGAGCTAATCTAAATATGCTTGCAATAGTATCAGATTTCTGCATTTGTTAGCTTGAAAGAACATCAAAGGATAAAAAATTATAAAAGGAGAATGTTTCCACTGATGTTTCAGAGGCAAAATCAAATTAAACACTTGCTCTGTGTTTTGAAACCAATAAAACAAGATACAGGACAGCCTCCTTTCTTCTCTCCAGTGCTAGGATTAAGGGAAATGCTGTTTATGTCAGGACCTAAAAACCACTGAGCAGTGAGGCTGAATGAGCATATCACAAACAGTTATTGAATTTCTGCCAGGCTACATCTTAAGGATTGTGGCAAATGACTTCGCTTAAAAACGTCCCCTTTCCAGTCAGAAGGGACAGTGTGAATGTCTGATTACTGATGCAGCTGGAATGGACGCGTTAGGTAAAAAGGATCACATTAAGCAGAGGAGTTCTAATTTTCTTTGGTAATTAACAGGATCTCAGCAGGGTGCCTCTATTTACATGTAAGGAGAATGTTTAAATCCATCACTATAAAAGCTTTGCCTGTTTTAGTACAGGAAGGCTCAGAACTGTTTGTCTTTGCTTTCCATGTCTTTGTTTTCACATGTCTAACTGGAGTTTTTGCCCAGCACTGCTGTTGAGAAAGAGAACCCCAGACAGGGGGAAGGAGAAGGAAGCAAGTGCAGAGGGCTAGAAAAATATCAGTGATTTTCTATTTAACCAATTTAATCAACTTAAAATTCCAGGCTAGCACTACAGTTGTCTAATGCGCTTGTGCTTATGCATGTCTATGTAATTTCTTCCATGCAGTATAAGAGTACCTCAGTATCCTTTCAGATGAAAACACATTTGGTAAAGTGCATCAGCATGGATCTGTGATTCATGCATCAGTGAAAGACAGAGATAGATTTTACTTTACACCATGAAAAAGACAGGTTAGCTATATAATGCATGCTTCAAAGTGAAAAAAATACTATCTCCATCTTCCCATACGCTTTTGTTTGCTTTTTAGAGTACTACATCCATATTAAAAACACCTCAGTATTTAGATTACTTCTCCTACCCCTTTTCCTCCCTTCAGCCCCCTCACTCCTGTGCACTCTGGAGAGCATCATAAAGATTCTCTTCCTTTGCACCAATGTAATTATTTGCTTGTAATTTTAGAGTTACTGTGTTCTGAGAAAAAAACACTGTGAAAGAACCATCAACAGATAGCCACTGGCTTTAAGTCTGCCACCTTACCAAAAATGTCAGGAAATGGGTAGTTTAACAATATGTATGGTAAGAAGTCAATTAATTCAGGTGACCTTTGTAAATGGTGACAATAAAGCAGCTCTGACAATATGCCACAGCATTCGACATTCCCTCTGGAAAATGAATGAGCTTAAGAAGAGGTTTTCTTTTCAGAGTACAAAATGAAAGGTATTGAAGCATTAGCTCCTGCTATTGGCAAGCTTGCTTCCTCTATTTTAGATGGTCTATGAAACCTGTTTAAATTAAGCAAGCTGACTTATTTTATTGTAGGAAACACAGTCTCTGGTCTAATTAATTAAATATCCTGTTTTCATTCACACTACACGTGCACTTCTGCTGTTAAAACAAGAATTTCCAGCTCCTGGTTTGCATTTTTACAAAATGTGCTATAAAATAAGTAGAAAAAAAACTGATTCTGATCTCTTCATGCAATGTGCAAAGGACTACTGAGAGGAAACTTTTTCTACATGCCTCGGTAGCTGCTCAGCTTTTCTGAATCATTATCCTTATTCACTTTTAATGTAGAAAATAAGTAAATATGAGTAACTTTACACAAATGCATCTTGGGGTTTGCCACATATACTCTAATGTGCTACCTTAAAATATTACATAGATATGCCAAAGAGCTTCAGAAAAATGTGGTCATTTCAATCATACATGTACAGAGAAATATGCTGTAGATTCAGCATCTCCATACACAGCACAGACATTCTTAACCAGCAAAGCAGGCAAAATGTATGGTGACTGTATTTTGGTTAATACTCCCTCAAAGCTCCTGCAATAATGTTGTAGTGTCAGACAACGACTGGCTGATGTTGTTATGGTAACCCTGAAGTCCCGCCTTTTAGGGTGGCAGCTCTGAGCATAACATCAGAGCATGCCTGCTTGGAGTGCCCTGAAGTGGGTGAGTCCTTCATTTTTGCACCGGAATTACACCAGATCAACTAAGCAACGTTGCTACCTGTAATGCAGATCAAAAATGTATAATCTTTGTTAGCTGATCAAGATTCAACATCTTCTGAAAATACTCACATCCTGCTATTCACCTGTAATCACTTGTCCCTTGTCATTAGAAAACAAAGCTGTTTGCAAGAGATAGCAAACCATTTGGGAGTGTTGGAGCCACTTTCTTTGACTCTAGCCCATAACCTTTATCATATTAATAAATGCTCTACCATCAAACCAAAAGCTTTGCTGCTTGGTGACAATCACTCTTAACTAAAGTTAGACTGGTATTTAATAGCCAAGTTTTGGAGTATTAGAACAATAGAAGAAGATAAGCAGTAGAAAGCAAAGAGTTTTTCAAGACAAGCTCTATCTACCATTGAAAGAAAAGTTGCCACAGAGAGAAAAATGAAACCTTTCTTGAACTGTATATAGATGGTTTTAGTGATTCATGCTACATCAATGTTTTAGGTAATTCATATATCCTTTCTTCAATAGTACTATTAAAAGCTGAAGGAAAACAAAACTCTTGAGAGAGACATTGTCAGAAACTATCTTAACATACTCTTCCATGTCAAATTCCACAAACTATTTAATATCAAGTAGCAAAAACTGACAATAAAAAACAATTTCTCATTTAGCACTCACAGAACTATTTTCTGAAATCAAAGGAACGGACAGTTTCTAAAATTTTTCTGAAGATCAAAAATCAGACAGCTTCTAATTTATTTTTTTAGCAGAATATGCCTTCTACAAGTCTTCATACTACTTTAAAAGCATAATTCTCATTCTAACAACACAACAAACAATTAAAATCCTTTACTGAAAGGAAAATTTCAGTAGAATTTGAGAAGAAACAGTAGTGACACATGTCATTAGAAAGGTCATTAAACACATTAGTATTAAGAGAAAAATCAATACTTCTCATTACAACTGTAATGTAACTGTAAAAAAGGAATTACTGTGCCTCTTACTTATTCAACTGACCAGTCCAGAAACTGTTAAAAGCCGTTATTGTGAAATGGCGTAGTTCATAAAGAACTTATTTAAATAAACAGTATGACCTTCAGTGTTATACACAAAATCTATAAATTATTTCATCAATTTTGCCTCAATAAATTCATATCCTCAACTTAACTGAACCGATAAATGTTTATTGCACGGCACATGGAGCTATACTCATCTGCACCAGAGAAAGATCCAGTATGGATGTCAATAAGATTCTTTCACATTGGGTTCTTCGTGGAGTAGCTGAATGTGACACCTTATGAGAAAAACCATTTTCATGAGGGCAAAATACAGACTACTGTCACAATTTTGCTTGATCCAATTACCCTCTTCCAACAGGATTTCAAATTCTTTATACATGGAACATCAACCATAATACAAGCTACAGGCACGCTCTCACCCCTAGCATTCGCCAAACTGCTTACTTTTCTTAAAAGCAACAACAAATGCAGACATTAAATGAAGTGAAAGTTTTGTTTTATAAACACAAATTTATACAGCATATCCTTGAAACAATTATCCTTCATTTAGAAATACTTCTTTTTCACCAAAGATTTATCTCAACTCTCTTCCAGCTTGGCCACAAGCAGCAGTGGTCTAATTCAAAGGAAATAAGAAATAAGATCTCTGTATTCACATTATTTCTATTCAGTTGTTGTATTTCTGGAATTCATTAAAATATCTACCCCATTTTTAATGGTAATTTAACTCTACTGACCTCTGTATTAGAGAAGAAAAGAATTTTTGCCTCTTTTCTGCTCCCAACTCCCACAGTCTCAGTCAAACTGGGAAATGCTTTTTGACACCACTGGCACAAAAGAAATCATTTAGCTTTTCTCTTCCCTGAATAAGCATCTGTATTTAGAGGTAAACACTGCAAAGCAGAATAAAATGCTACAGGGAGTATTTTTTCAAAATGTCTACTGATTATTAGTATTACCCTAAGAGTCACTTAATAGACATTTCTTGTTATGCAAATAGCATCCAGTCTGCCAGGAAATACTTTAAATTCTCTTTAACATTTGGAATAAAAAAGGTAAAACTCTTAAGTTTAGCTGTACCAAAAATCCCTGGGCATCCAGCTACTAGTATGAAAAAAAAGAAAAAATATTTTTTTATAAATTATATGTCTAGGGATCAGACAGTTTCAGAAATTACCTATTTAATAAATTATGGAATAAAAAAACCAAATAAGTGTGGTGTAATAGAACACACAATGAAGAGCAATGTTGTGCATTGAGACATTTTTTTTAAACTGCCATAGTACTCAAGGCTATAGTATTCTATTATACCATCATCCTGGATAAGAAAAGATGACTCCAAAATTGTCTTTAAAAAGGCAACATTAGTGGGGCTCTTCTAGTGTGGTTTTGGAAGGTAAAAGGAAACTGGGTTGGTTAGTTTTGTCACAGTGATAAAACAAAAAGTCATTCTTATTTGATATAGAATGAGAAACATATACCAGATTTGGGAGGTATTTAAATAAGTACAATTATGGGACTCATTCCTTGAATAATGATAAATACAAATGTCTCTTACTTTACAATAGTAGCATATCTCTGCCAAAAGCAGATATTTGTTGCTATTTATATCATATTCATGTGATTTATTTAGTACCTAAAGACCTAATAAAATTTTTCATCTCAACGGGAATAATTTTTATGTGAAAACAGAAACTTTTCTCAAAGATTTTAGCTAGTGTCACGGTAGCTATAAATAAAAAGACCAGAGAGAGACATTTGTTTCCTCACCCCTAGCTCATTCCTGTTGCCAAGTTCTCTCAAGTCACTGAACTTCCTCTCCCCTCTGGAAAGCAGCTTTCTCTAGAGGTCATGTCAAGCATCAGCAATTTTTGCAGATGACACTTAACAGTGAGCTAATTCACCCAAGTGCAGTACAGTGCAGTGCAGTGTTTCCACCAAGTGCAGAATTACCTGCTGAGCTCTCCACCCCAGATGGCTCCATGCTGCATGCCATGGAAGGAGAAGAGAGACAGGAGAGCCCACACTGGTCAAGGCTCACATGGGAGCTGAGTCTTCCAGAAAAAACTCTTTTCTGTGTAACAACAGCTCCTAACTCACCACAATACTGAACTGCTCTCTTTTGTGTGGAAGAAATAAATACAGAAAAATACATACAGAAATCAGGCAATGCTGTAAAAATTCTTCCTCCCTCTGCACTGCAAAAGGATGTTTCTGAAACAATTCAATCAATTTATGAAGTACAGCATTTTCTCCTGTCAAATTTTAAACACATAAAAAAAAGCCTTTCAGTATGAAAAATATAATTACAGTCAAGTGGTGTTTCATTACCACTGTAGCTTGAGGGACATTATCTGCACAACTCCTATTAAATACCACTTCATAACAAAATATAGTTGTTTAGGTTATCCTCTAAGCATAACACTAAAAGATTATCCTAGATATACCACGTGTATTACACCATTTTGAACATAGATTTCTTTTTACATGAGATGTACCATGTTAACTTTCTGAAAAGACAGCTGAGACTCTACAGTCTCTATTTCATTACACTCTCACAATACAGTAATTTTACTATTTCATTTTAGTAAGTTTGGCCAGTCACTTGCTGGTAAGCCCAATATAAGGCTAAAACTCAACAGCACTTGAGAGAAATGGAATGATTAATAATGATTATACCAGTTTATAGAGGTATCCTTATGAGGTGAGAGAAGACAAAATGAGGCAATTGGAAATATAATGAGCTGTAAAACTAGAAATATTTCTCTGAATAGCAATTTCACCCAGCATGTATAATTCAGGTAGCATATTCTTCTGAATGTTGCTTTGATATAGATTACCCAGTCATCAATACTGTGTCAGACAAACACACTTTCAGTCATTTTATTTTTATTGTAAAATGAGAGACAAAAAGGATATTCAGCATATTATTCCAGGGTTAGACTCCAAACTCTTAAGCTCCAGAAACACATAAGGAAAAGTACTCTATCTTCCAACAGCGGCAGCCAAACTGCTGAGCTCTGTTTTTCCTGGGCAGAAAGAGGAGCCAGACAATCTGAGGAACTGCACAGAAATATTTCTGCATTTCTCACTTCCACCCATGGATAATATGCATGTTGGGACACACATTACACAAACCCTACACTCCCTCTGATAGGAAGCAATCACCTCGGATGTTAGTGCATAGAGTCATTTTGATGAGGCTACTCAAGGCAATGCAGACCCAAGTGCCTTTATTAGGCATTTAAATATTGACTTCAGCAGCTATCGTTTAACAGTAAGCTATAACTAGAATAGATAACTAAAATTACACACGATTTCAAAGATTTAAATCCTGAAATCTTAAATTACCCATATAATGTCCAAATTATTAAGTATATTTAGGATCTCTAGTCATTTCAGTTCAAGCAAGGTATATAGATCCACATATTCAGAATTTATGTACGTGGAGGTCCTGGCCTTCTGTTCCATACTGAAATACCCTTTGCTCTTTTAAGCTTTGGAAAATCCATATACTTGCTGGTTTTCAAATGTTATTCTTCATTACTGTTCTGACAGCCTCTGAGGTTTACCAAAAATTCACAGAAAGAAACAAAAAATCTCCATTTATCTTAGGTGAATGTGAATTAAGGATTTGTAATCTTTACTTTGTTTTACTTTTGATTTACATATCAGCTCTTCAAAAAGCATCCTGTGTTGGTATGCCATTATGTCAATCCTACCAACAAACAGGTATAGAAAACATTAAAAAATTGAGAAAAAATGATAAAAAGTTTAAATAAACAAACAATATCTGTGCCTGACATAAATAAGGCAGGGAAACGATAATACTTACGTAGAGACTGTAGAATATCCATTTACAACTACTCAGTGCCAAGCATATAAAAGTTGTGGCATAAATCCACTATAGTACTATTTAATCTCTCATGTAGAGGTTAGCCAAACTTTCAAAACGTCTGAGTAAATTCTGTGAAAGCAATCTACTCCATCATTAATTGCAATGTAGATATTTATTTTTACAATAAAGAGTAATCAATGCTCAGGGCTGAGGAAAATGTTCAATTCCATAAAAATTAAATTTGCATTAGCATTGCTTAAAAATAAATTTTGTTTGGCATGTCAAAGTACAGTATTGAATCCACCATGATCTGTGTGCAATGGAATGGTCAAAGAACAAGATTAGTAAGCATAGCAAGTAGCAAGAAACTCCAGTTTGATTTTTACCATCCATAAGCTGGTCTGGCATAACAGCAGCCTTTGCTTTGAGCAGGAGGCTGGACTAGAGAGTTCCTGATATCCCTTCCACTTGACTATCCCATGATGATGCTCTCAATAGAAAGGCTTGCTTCTCTGCCAACACTACCTTGGGTAATGATATACAGCACCACTGTCATCACAGCCTGCTTAGATGTCTTGGTATGACTGCATCAGATGAGAGCAGTTTAGATGTTACTAGAGGTGAAGGGCACTCTTCAATCTGATCCTGAGCTAGTTGTATGGAGTTGAAAATTCTGAAAAGGAAGACAGTCTGCTGGACTGCTAAAGGAAATAAAGCTCCATTTGGTCATGAGGCAATATTTGCTTTGCTGTTACCTACCAAGAGAAGAGTAATTCAGTGAAATCCCAGCAGGACACAAAAAATTGTTTAAATGTCCTACTAGCTTGTTTAAAAATTTTAAAATAACACACTATATTTATTCAGTTAACAGAACACAACTGTTTTCTAGGAAGAGAGAAGAATTATTCCCTGAAACATTACCATCTTAATTTGTAATCTCTGTCTTTCTGCTCAGCCAGGTTTTCAGTGTTTTCCACAGATCTAGGACTGAATACACTACAGTTTTATACACAGTGTTGAAAATACAGCTTTAGCATGAATTAGAGTTAGCATAATAACCACTCCGCATTTAGTGCCAAACTTTGGCTTTCACTTCCTAGACCGGTATTTTACTTCATGTAGCGAATATACTTAAACTGTTTCACTCTTTTCATGTTACAAACCTGCAATGAGTTTCATGAGAAGTGGTTCTGCTGAGAAAACTTGTCAGTTTGAAGGTATTATTTATTCTGAGTTTCCATAGTTATCTTCAATATCAAGATTACTTACTCCAATATCAAGATTATCAAGATACTCTACCAGAGTAATTTAAGAAACACAAACTGGTAATTTAAAGTTGCCTAAAATTTAGAGTACCCTTTAACAGATGATTAAATGGACACCATTTTAAGTCCTAGTTTTCGAGAAAAGACAGCAATGTGCAAAGGACAAAAATTAGAACCACGCAATAATACTACCTGTAACCTCATGGAAGCCATGGAGTATAAAGCAGGACAGAAATAAGATGCATCACTATATTCCAGCCTTTGCTCTAATGCTATCACTGGATAACATAAGACAGCCCTTTCTGTTCTTAGTTCTGCATGTGCATAAAATCATTGTCATGAGATTTACTTAGTACTATGTTTAAATGGAAAGTTGGGAAGGCCTTTAAAGTATTTTTCTCATGTTAGAACCATCCTGTGCAGACAGATTGCATTTCTATTCTTTACCATGAGTAAAGGCTATAATTTGATAATTTTTTTAAAGAAAAATGTTTCTGAAAAAAGTAAATTATACTGCTGATATTTATCACTGGTATTGTATCAACTCCCTAAGTAAATATTCTAGCACCACAATACTCTAAACTCAAAAGTATGAAGAATAAAGAAGTTTCAGAAGAAGAATTTCAACGAAGTAATAACAACGTAGTATTATAGACTATGTTTATGATCGTTGCATCTGCCAGAACAAGTCTGCTTGTTGGCATTCACTGGGGTTAAGTATTTGAATGTAACTCAAATCAAAATGTTAATGATTCATCATAAAATTATTTCTTCTTGTAACAAGGATGCATTTCTAATCATGCAGTAATTTGCAGAATTTATTAAAAAACATTATCCCAAACAAGCACGGAAAGGTTTGTCTTAACAAGAATTCCTGTTCAGTCCTAAATAGGACTCTTACAAGAACAAGAAAATCTTGTCTTTCTAAATACCTGATGGCTTTTAACTCAGACACTCATATTCAAGACTGATGTTTAATGGAATATTAACAATTACAGGAGGTAATATTTAAGTACAAAGGACAACTTTTAAAATGCAGTTTATTTTCTGTTTCCTTGCCCTGATAATCACACCCAGCAAACATGATCAACACTTAGAGCAACCACAGCTATATCTTATTGACAGTAAATCTAGGTAGTTTGACGGGGCCAAAGCCAGTTTAAGCTTAGCAGTTGAATGCTTAAATGCCTTTCTGAGCCATGCAAATTACAAGTGTATGGGAGATTCAAAATAAAAGATGAAGCAGATCTAATTCATTGTTATGTAAATAGTATGGAGGAAAACCATAACGAACAAATTGAGGATATGAGACTGTATATGATACTGCTTTCCACACTGCCAATTTACATGTGTTTTATTCTTGGACTTTTTCTGCAAAATGCAAAAACTGGTTACCCTAGCAACTGCCACATGTTACTCAGTTTATTTCTGAGGTACAGAGCAGCCTATAAAAGAATAATATTGTGCACTTCTATTAGGATCTCTCAGCACCAGAGAGAATTCAGAACTTCATGTTCCATCACGTGCATGTATTGTCTGAAAGTTTTAAGAGAGCACATTAAAGAGAGAGGACTGTACATATTTTGTAATCTCATTTTCTTTATGCAAATTAAAAACAAAGATTAGGCACTGTATGGAGAAAAATGTATACTCTGTCCAACCTGATAGTTGTTTTCTGCACTCTTTTTTTATTACAGTTGCAGTAGACATCTATAGCAAACAAGCAAAGCTTTAAAAACTTCTTTAATGATGTAAAGGATATCATCTTCCAAAGCATATTTGGGCCCTGAGCAACCTGGTATCATGGAAGGTGTCTCTGCCCATGGTGGGAGGGGTTGGAAATAAAATGATCTTTAACATCCCTTTAAACCCAAATTATTCTATGAGTCTATGACAATTCTTTGATACTCATAATGAAGATCTCAAATTCTCATCATCTGTTAAAGGTTAAGGTTTAGTTCAAAGTAAGAATTAAAGGATTTTGCAGTTGCTGATTAATTATATGCCCTCCCTCCCCAAAATACAGACCTCTTTATTACATGTCTAGACCCTATATAATTTATGAGGAGATGTCTTGCAACAGTAGTACCAAATAACAAGAATGATAAAAAAGGAGTGTAATGAAGTTAGACATTAATGAACACATCTTAAGGAAAACTCTGTCATTCTTTTGCTTTTGAAACCTGGAAAGGAGCTTCTGTGGTCACTGGAGATCCACAGCCGTGGTCCTAGAGACAGCCTTTATTCAAGCAGTCTGCACAAGAACCAAGTCAGGACTCAGAATTTATAGTTTATAGGTCAACATTAAGCATTTTTTCCCTTCTTCCAGTAATTTTTTTTCTGGTTTCTACATGAAAATATTTTTTAATAGAATAGAGGAAAATACTTGGTTACATCCTGACTCCTCATTCCAAATACATGACTTTTCCCATTAAGATAATAAAAACATTTCTAAATTTGTACTTGAAACAGAATAATAAAAAATTAAAAAGTCTTTGGATTTAAATAAGCATTTGTATGTTTGAATATTCTTCCTGCTAGCTATTTTCACAAACTCTAACCAGTAAATGCTGCTCTGCCTGTTTTACTTATCTCTGCTGACTTCTTTTATATCATCACATACCTGAAAAGAGTACAAAAGCTTAGCAACATCTTACCAGAAGAAAATAAGCCCTGATACATTTTTCCTATGGTTATCAGGGATGGGGACTTTGGCATGTAGCTAAAACTGCAAATTATAGCATTAGATTGATGAGCAAAACAAGAGCACATGTACTAGTCCTGAACAGGTTAGAAGTTTTGAACAGGTCTGGCAGCACCCCCTTGGATTGGAAGGGTAAACTAATAGAGGCTAATTCTGTATTTAGGCTTTGGGAAGCATTCAAACTAAAAGTGCCTCAGACATTACTGCTATGAGCATATGCTTCCCTTTGGATTCTTGTGATGCTTGGCTTAATCAAACTACAGAAACACAATAGCGAGGAACATATAAATAGACCTTTTTTGCATTCCCTTGGGACATAATATAGAGTAATCAATTGTAAATTAATTGGGGAAAATTTGTTTTGCATAGCATAGAGAGGCAAAACATTAATTCAGAATCATTTGCTTAATGGCAATTCTAATACGTTATGCATGTATTCAACCTAGTTTTTTATCGTGAAATGCAAAACAATTATCAAAGATGTAAATACTGATAAACTGTAATCTACACCTCTATTACAAGTAAAAGTAGAGTCAAAATAATATATAAAATTTAATTTCTACCAAGAAACATTCAGATTAGTTATCTGAGTGCATCAAATCTTCCATCAGCTTATGAGAATTTATAACCATTTCACTACATGTAGGCACACTGGGTACAGATGTGCAAAGCCACTCAACAGCACAGAGGTTCCATGTTGTACAGTCTATCTGTGTGTAAACCATTCAGGTCAGTGCTAGCTCTCCATATGTTACTCACTTTAGGTCTTATAAAAACAATAACTGCTCTAAGTGCACTTCCAAGAGAAACAAATACTGAGCTATTAATGGTATAAGTCTAAAAATAATTCTCTTTATTTTAAATGAAATCCTGCATGTGGTTTGTCTTAAATTGGTCTAGGTAAAACAGATAAAACAGATAAACAGATAAAATGGATAAACAGATAAAATAAGTATATTAGATATTTGTGATAAAAGGACAGAAAGAATTTTTTTTTGAAGTCACTCTATGGTTAAAGTCCCCAAGCACATCTTCAAGTGAAAGCACAAGCACATAAAGTAATAAAAGAAAAATATGTAAAAAAACCCCAAGTATTTTGTAGTTTATTTGCCTTAATAAGTAAGTCACCTTAATTCGAGACTTACTGAATGTGAGATTCAATAAATGTCATTTTTGCTCTGATTAAATGTCACCCCAAGACACGGCCACAGACTTGTTGTTTCAAGATCAGAAAGCAACAATTTTGTGTGTATAATGAACCCTCCAGATGATTTGTCTGTGCCATACTTTTCTTATCTATGCAACTTCACACTTGGTCTCTTAAACTGTAGGTTCTTTATTATTATATGCTTTGGTTTAATAAAAATTCTTTCTTTTTTTTGACACTAGAAACAAACTGATGCAAATTTGACCTGATTGTTGACTAGATCTCTGACAGAAGGTAGAGAGGAAAGAGCAGTCAGAAATGTTACTGCATATATGGAAAAAGACTGGCTTGTGATGATTTTTGCTTTTCATACCATTAATGAGGTTTGAGACCCCCTTATTGAAGTTTCTGTCCTCAAATCCACCATTTCCACAGCCAGAGGCATTGTAGGTCAATGTGGTTATCTCGGATAGATAAGGGTTTTGTGACTGTACAAGCCTAAGCCCCACAGGCACTCTATGTCCATGTGGTTATCTTAGAAAATAAAGCTCATCACCACACAATTCTACAATCTATGCCTAACCAGACACAATCGAGCCCTCAGGAATTAATGGACTTTCTTAAGTGGCATAAAAAGCATCTCTCAGCAGAAAGAAAGCACTGTGCACTGGATCATTCAGTTCAAATTCCTTGCATTTAAGAACTCAATAAATAGTTTACAAGTAGTTCTAGAAGTATTCCTAGCATATTTAGAACTTATGTCTATAACATAAGAATATAAACATTGAAAAAATTGCTAAGAATTCTTGCAAAAGTTACATTGCATTCAGAATCCAGACATTCTGAATTATATTTGCTTTTTTTTTTCTGCTTTTCAAGTTTTCTTGCAGGAATAAATCTGCGTTCACACAAAAAGCTTTGCAAAATGAATTCTGAGTCTATTACTTGAAATGGTTCAGCTGTAAAGCAAATTCTGGCTTGGATTCAACAAAGTTCATAAGCAACAGTTTATGAAAAGTGAGTCATTTATTTTGAAAGTAACTCCAACACAATGTATTACACAGAGGTAACAGTAAACTCAGAATATCAAATAATAAATATGAATTATTGTGTTTTTTCCAACTGGTTAAATGGGAAAAAATATTGAAAAAAACATGCAGTTAACTACTGTAATCAAGAACTGGTAAATGAAATCTAGTACATATGGCAGCACACTGCAGAAAGTAGGAAACACTGATAACCCAAAGAGACATGGAGCTTGGTCTAGAATTTGAGATCTTTCAGATTATGTATGATAAAAGCTGAGCTCTTGTAACAGGTTGATGGCATGGTAATTGCTGGTTTCATTCATCTCTTTTAGGCCTAAAGGATTGAGAAGTCTAATTCTCACCACATGGGTCCCCAAACAGCCATTAGACAGAGAGCCTCAGTCTGAGTGGAAAAAAAGCCCTCAAAGGACAAACTAACACCTTTTTTTTTTTTTTTTAATGAGGAGTGCTAGAAATCACTGCGTAGAGAAGAATTAGAATTAAGTTAACATCAATTTGGTTTTACTTCCAACTCAGTTAACTTCCAAAGATGGTGACCAAGAGAACGGCAAAGTAGGAAAAAGAACCCCAACCTTTCTTCCTCTTTGCCCTCATCCTACTCCCCCATCTGCCTCTAGCTGACAAAACCTGTTTCTACCTCTTCCTTTCAGAATATATCAACATTTTAATTTAATAGTATTATGTTATCCGTTTAAATTGTGCTCAGAATACTAGCCATTAAGGCAGCAGTTAACAAATTCAGTATCATTCCACAGCTATTTTACAAACACAAGGTGCAACTGAGAGGACCAAATTTAAAACATAAAAATATTAAAATCGTAAGTATTCTGAAGAGTTTGAAAAATTTTCATCCCAAATATATTTCTTTTAAATTCTGAATCTGGCTGGCAGGAAGACTATGAATATAATGAATGGTACATAGCAGCATCCTGCAAATTAGGATGTGAAAGGCTAGGAGACATGCATGGAGCTACTTTAAGTTGATTTCCAGTCAATAAGTATTCTGAATATTTTCCAGGCACAAAATTAAATGAGACCACAATTAACCTCAGCTGGATTCTGACACATGCCCATACTGCAGAAAGCTCTGTCTATATTTTCCTTTCTTGCAGCCAGCCACTGAAATTTTATTTTTAACTATACTGACAATGTCTACTTTATGAAGAAATAGATGCAGTTTTGCAGTAAGTGTCAGTGCCCTCATGAATATTGTCACATCAGACAAGTCACTGAAATCTGATGCTAATAATTTTGAATATTAAAATAAAAAAGGATGTATAATAAAGACTACTACAGCAACTGTTGCTTTAGAAGTATGTTGCCTGATAAACCCGAAGAATTACCTGTACTTGTCTGGTATCGACTCGTAACCCTGTAAAATTCTTTCTAATAACATGAAGAATGGAAGCCTAACACATGTAAACATTAAAATATCAAACTAGTATGGGTAGCCTTTGGAACTAAGGATTTTTCTTCTAGTGAAACAAATTCTGTTTCATGCTGCTTAGCTATTATTATTTTTAAAAGAGAAAGCAATTAAAACCATGGTGAAAAATTCATCGAGAGCGACTTTCATAACAAAAGTATTACAGACTCAATAGCAGTAAGATAGGAATGAGCCTGTTCCAAAACAATCTGCCTAAACTAATTACCAAACTAATGAAGGCTAATCATTTCAAACCTTAAAAACAGCTTGAAAAATATGCTATTTCACAATTAAGCAAATGAACCAGAAAATTTTTTTTACTAGAATGTGCTGATTTATCTCTCCATTGGACTTCAAGGATCACATTTGTGTATAATCTACTACTTTATTTATAGAGTAAAACAAAATAAATCAAAACAAACCTTCCCATTCATCAAAAATAGTGTGTTGTAGTTTCTTTTACATTCTATCACAAGTTCAGAGGAGAGAAATGTTGCCTCCTTTTCCTTAACAGTTCTAGAAATTGAGTTCATATATAGGGAAGAAGTATTTGGGGACATTAATAGGAGCATTTCTGCTTTAACAGAATAGAATTCTTACTTCTCTGACATAGGGCAGGTCCAATAGCAATTGCTGAATGACTTAAAACCCTGAAAATAGCTTGGAAGACCAGAAAGACCAGAAAGAAAAAAAAAGAAACTTATCAAGACTTCTTCACTTTACCATTTCCTTGGTTATTAGTCTGGTAGCTGCACAGTATTAAAATGAGATTATTCAGCCGAAGAAAACAACTATGAATGCTTATTAATTAAGCATAGCTAACAGTTAGCCTTTTGATTCACAAACATTACGCATTACCTATAACCAAAACATCCTTGGTACCATCTAATTTATTAGGTCATCATCCTGGACAGTCATGATAAGGAAAAGGATATATAATCCTTCTGGAAAAATTCAAATGTTTTGCTAACTCTCAGCAAAACAGGAATCTACTTCAAAGCATGACTACCCTTGACAAAAAAGGGTTTGGTAATAGATCACACTACTAAGAACACAACCTGCTCAACATTTTTGGGCTGGTGCAGATCACTGCACGACAATTTTCAAAGGAATACCAAGCCTTGCTTTATCTTTGTCAATATTTAATTGTAGTCTTCCATTTTTATTTCTTTCAAGGTAATTACAGGGGTTTGTAACTAAATATCTATGTCTCCACCTGCAATAGAAGTTCCATCTTTCATTAAAACATTAGGCTAGTAAATAATGGTTTTTTGTGTCCAGATGACTATAAACCAGAAGAACATTAAAAAGGATTAAGACATTCTGACTTTGGAGAGAACACATCTCAATAAATCTTCAGTATTTTGTTCTAAGATAGGCTTCTATTAACTATCAAAAAAAGTTAAAATGTTTTTAAAATTGACCCTTGAAAAATAAGTATTTTTAGAAAAAAGGCAACTAGACAGCAAAATTGTTTGTATCTTACCAATTTACATTCAATTCTAATTTTTAACAGCAACCTGGGAATTATAATCAAAATAAAACCCAATTTTCAAGCCAAACATTTTTGTGGCCTTTAGGGTATTTTCCTTACTGCTTGAAATGCAAGTCTGCATAAAATCCTGCTCCTGAAGGACTGCCAAACAAAGCTATTCCACCTCATAACTACTCAACTTTCTACTCATTACTTCTACAACTTTCAAATGCTATTTCATCTTCCCTGGATGTTGCTCACATTATTGCTCATGAATACCAAGAGACAGAAAAAAGCATTCTGTCACCTTCAAGGGAATGTTTTCAGATGCTCTGCCTATTCATTTAATCACAGAATAATGTCAGCCTTTAACCAGCTGAAAAATACTGGATGGCACCAAAGATTCAGAATTGAAATTTTAGAAATGCATCAGGATCATTCTCCAAAACCAGTAGTGGAAAGTAAACCTGATTGGTCAAGGCTTGAAAATACAGGAATTAGAAAACCCAGTGTTCTGCACTCAGTTTTCCAAATCTGGATTTGCTTTCCCACATACAACAGGATATGATGATAAGGACAGTTTAAAGCATACTCAAACAAACCTAAGGACCGTTACTGGATTTTGATCTTCAAATTCTTTCCATGCTTTATTTTCTTTGTATTAGGAATGTTAATAGCAACTTAAGGTGACATTTCCTAGCTCATTAACAGAGGACACAAAGTCATTTGCAAGGAGACAGGTGGTTTATAACTTCCATCAGTATAATATCGAACAAGATGACAACTACTGCCTGAAGGAAGGATAATTACACTACAAGAGAACTTAAACTATATATTCAGTTCACATGTATAAGAACTGGCAGAACAAAGCTGCACACCAAAGCTAAATTATCCTCATTTACCTGTTTATATTATGGTTAACCATATTAACCCTCAATTCCCTTTTACTGGTATTGGTTTGTGTACTGCATCAGCTAACTCCATCAAGTGAATTATCTTCAAAGTATCTGCACTACCTGTTATGCACTACTGCAACAAAGAAGACCTATTTACATTTTTAGAGAAATACCTCATCATCTTAATCTCTTTTTTGAGAAGGTTGTTCACATGCAATTGGGATGCTGTCTGCCTGGTTTTAACATACTAGCTAAGGAAGGACAAGTTAAGAAGTAAATACACTCTTCCAAATATCAGGGAGTGTCCACTGCTTTAAACTCTTCCATGGTATATGCGTATCTTTCTTCTCAACTACAGCAACATATATAGTTTTAAATACTGCAGATTGCATGTAGGATTAAACAAAAAAAACAAACTCATCACATTCAGCATGTATCTAGAGATTTTCTTTATATTTTCTATGACTCTAAACCATTTACATAGGACACAAGTATTCTTCCGTTATGTTTGCCTGTGATGTTTTCTCTATATATACTCTTAATTATTTTCCACACATGGCAGTATGTATTTACAATTAGTTCCAGTTCGTTTCCATACATACTCCTAGTTAACTGGGGAGAACCATTTATTAATTCAAAGACCACCAGCAATTAATCTTCATATGGCCCTCCATAGTCGAAGTATTTTTCTAGCATGCACATACAGGGAAAGAAACAACTCCATGTTTACTCAATAAATATAACTACTCCTCATCTAGCTGTAAATTATTTGTCACTGTACTAAAGATTTGTACAAGTAACTAACAAATCTTTCTCCTCTGTCGTCAACAAATCTGTTTTACAGAGGAAGCAACCTTCATTTCCCTAGTTTCTTTCATGAAATTTATTATAATTTTCCTCATACCAACTGATTCTGCCCTAATTCCAATTTATTGTATTGAATCTCAATAACCAGTACCATGTACAGCATTACATGAGGATTCTTACCTGTAGCCAATAAGCTAACATGATTTTTGGCATCTGCTGGGTTCGTAATTTCTGTTTCACAGGCATTCTGGTGCCAGTGGTCGTCCTATGAGTAAGGAGATATACCATGTCTTTCTCCTTATTTCTGATAATCACTCTGATGACTTCCAAATTTGAATCAGAAATTACTACTAGACCCAAAAGCATAACTTGTCATTTTACATTGTTGAAATGTCACACTATTGCAAGATCTATCTTTACTCATTCGAGTTGTTTTACTGCTGAAAAAGACAACCATGCCATTGTCTGAAAGCATGAAGGCTGAATTCAGGCTTAAAAAAAAATGTCTTAGAATAAAAATGCAGGCTGCTTTGACATAACATTATCATTATGAGATTATGCCCAATCCATCTTTGGAAGGACAAACTGGAAGGACAGTTTCAAATGGTTTATCTGTCCCACTTTAATGCATGTGATAAAAAAAGCTGTTTGTTTTATAATCACCACTAATAGGATCTTTTCAGTATCTTAATTCAAACTTGCCTTTTCTTCAGAATGCAAGAGGCATTTCATTGCACAAATACATCTGTGCATCTCTATCATTCTGATCATAATGTGTATGAGGTAGTGGTCCTACATGTCTCTATATAAGGCACCTACAGCAGGCATGTCTATGCAAAGTCTTGCAATCATAACTAGGAATCACAACAAAATCCAAGAGAAATGCTGCATGTCAAGGGAAATCTAATGCAAACTTTTGATTATAGTGATTGCAATCTGGTTGATTGGCAGGAATTCTTGAACAGTAAATACTGGCCAAAATTCTCTGAAAGATCAGAATGTCAGATTTTGTGCTGATGTCAGATTTAGCATCCAAAATTCAGAAAAGTGGTGTAAGGATGATAGATTCTAGAAAGCTAAGAAGAAAATACAAAATCAAAATGTGGCTATATCATGAAAGTTTCATAATTGAAATAATCCTTTTCAATGTTAATGAACCAAATCATCTAACCTTAAGGAATTCAGCCAGTCTTTCACTTCAGACAAAATATAAAAGAATCTTTTAAAATAACAGGAAACACTAGAAGAGCTATACTTTGGAATGAAGTGGGATAGGTGGGTACTGCATCTACACATCCTGAAAAGGTTTAAATAAATTTTCAATTTTGAAAGGAAATTAAAAACACTTGAAAGAAAATTCAGTTAATGTTCCAGGAACTATAAGATTATTTTGCTATAGTGACACACACTGTAGAAGGAATATGATATTTAACTGTAAGCACTGCTGTTCATCTATCTTGTATTTATAATCTTTCTTCTGGTCTTATTTTAAAAAGTAAATCTTGATAAGATTATATCAGCATTTTAATATCTTTATTTCTGGGGAAATAAGAAGTGTACCACAGTAATCATATAGTGTAGATTAGAGCAAATGAATGGGTCATAAAAGACAAAAAACGTCATAATTTTAGGTCTAACTATAACATTAGTTTTGCAAATCACATGAAAAAAAAACTTTACATGTAATATTATTAATGACATGCTCAGTTGAGCAAAAACTGTAATTAAAACTAAATACAAACCAAAATACTTTCTGCAATCAAAAATGACAGTATCTCTATGAGTTTTTAATTTATGAGTATGCATAAATCACTCCAACTGTTATAAAACACAGCAGAAAAGAGAAATTTTATTTCCTGATCTTTACAATAATATTTTGGTTTATGCATTGTCAATTTTTGCATCCTGAAGTATTATTTTTTTTCAATTCATTTCTCTACACTGCTTCAAGCAAAAGAATTACAAAAAAAATATCAATTTTTGTTGAACAATACATCGTGAACCTGGTTCCCCAGGTGGCTCAGAATGAAAGTAATCACCCAATATACTCACTATTATAAGGTTAAAGCAAGTCAGCCTAATTTGGTAGGAATATTCATGACATAATAAATATCTCATCCACTACTGGCACCCCAGAAATAAACCTTTTTTTGTTTTTAGCTTCTGCTTACTGTAATGGTAAGCAATAAATGTTTTCCCTTCATGAATCTCAAACCAAATTTCATGTAATATGTTCTAACTATATATCAATTACTGGCTGTGATTGTAGCAGAATGCTCCTGATATAACTGCATTCATTAAACCCATTTATATCTTTGGATTATTATAGTTGATATTCAATACAGAGCACAATGGACATAATTTTAATTATTGTAAGAGCATTTACCTTGATGTGAACAAGTCCCAAACAAACCGTAATTCACTAAATATTAAGAGTCTGCCATTAAAGACTGACAATTTAAAGTAATGAAAAATATTATGTGGTAATTACAGCCTCTACCTTTTTCTGTCTTTATTACAGCTATCTGAACACACCTATCTCTATGGTTTAGGCATAGTTAATATTTATATTTTAAGAGCCCCAGAGGAAAAACATGCAGATTTTAGCTTTGCTGGATCTTGGCTAGGCTTTTTTGCTAGTCAAATGTACTACAGACTTGCAGAATCTGTACGGTAGCTTTCTAGAAAATCAAGCCAAAACTAGTCCGAAATCTTTAGTTCTGGCCATCTGCTAGAAGCATCTGGTAGCTGGGTACATGCACCCACATCCAGAACGTGACTGCTCTCTTGCCAACTATGTGCCTAGGTAACTGCCAATATGTGCTTCCCCACTGCTAACATGACAACTGTCAAAAAGAAGCTGAACATGTACGAATAAATCTAAATAAAACTAACATATTACTTTTCTAAGTTACAGCCATCATTTTTGTACATAATTGCTTGATAATGGCAATGATAAATAAGTTGTACAATGAAATCTAAGGCTAAGAACTATAATAAAGATACCAAGAATCTAAGTATTTTGAAGAGTTTTTGGTAGTGTTTTAGTCTAAGTGTTTTCTCTGACAACTAGAAACTATATACGTAATACTAGCAATGTGTTACATCTTTATAAAAAAAACAGAATTATACATGCAATATCTGATTTAGGAAGAAGAAATAAAAATCAGTTCAGGTTCTTTTCAAAGTTTCTTTTTCTTCATCCAAGTACATAAAATTATACATAGTTTAATGGACACGTATTGAATATATTGCAAGAGGATTTGGAAAATCATACTACAAATTAGAACATAAACGACAGGTTAAAAATACAAATGGTAAATAAATGTGTGGCTTCCATTGAAATTCATTCTCTTGTCATATAATTTTCTAAAATCTCTGCTCACTAAAAAAAACCAATAAAATTAATTTGTGCACTTTATATTAAGAGAAGTAAAAAATTAGGTGGTAACTAATTACTCAAATGATTAATTCCTTTGTGAGAACAAAGTAACTTTTTGTCATCTTTTGCTGTGACATTTGTGAAAAGGAGAGATGTATTCAATGGCTAGGCAGCATATGACTAAAAGTTAAAAGCACATGAGAGACAGAACAATAGAAGGAAAATCTGAAATCAAAGACTAGAAAAGTAATGCAGGATCATGATGTAAAACTACCAGACTATGGCTAAAGGAGAATAATAAACCCAAGGATATTTGGAAATTGCCACAGTGACTTTTTTTTCTCACTCTAAATCATCAGTTGTCCCTTTTCTTGCGCTTAATTTTAAGCTCCATGGAGTAAAGATCACGGTTTTGTTTAGCAGCAAGTGAACACACAAGGTGGTTTATTCCTGGATCCACTGCTTTAGTTCCAATGCACAATGATGCTGCTGACACCATATCAATAATGGTAACAAAAATACTATTTCTATTAAGCGTTTTGATTTTGAATGACAAACATCTTACCGCACATACAGGTACTCCCCAAAAGTTGTCTGCCATCCCATGGTCAGTGATGGTAATCCCATTTAAAATAGGCTACTAAACATCCTAATATTTTTCCATCCTCCATTTTTTAAAAAAATGTTTCACTAAATATTCATTTATATCCATTGAAAAGTTATTCTAGAATAGCATATACAATAAATTAATATATATGCATATTCTTTTGGATTCCATTTAACTTTTTGCTTTCATCATATCTATTTTGAATACTGTATTTTCCAAGCAGCAAGATTTAATATATTGCAATGTTTTTCAAAATACTGGAATGTAATTTTTGATTGATACAGGAATGAGAACTATAGTAAGATCTTAATGAATTGTATGTGGTGATAATTCCTCTGATATCTGCTAAACTCCATTAAAAGACAGTAAACAAGAAAAGCAGAATAGTAAGCTGGACTCAATTACTGAGAGAGAAAGGTTAAATCTCATGTAAATCTAGCTGATCATAATGTTTTTCTGACTCTATCTGTATTTGTAGATAAAAATAACCTCAAATCACACAATGTCCATTGATATAAAGAATTTTTCATGATTTATAAAACCTTGTCATTCTTGTAAATGATCTACAGTATGAGAATGTGTCCTGTTTTACAGATATAATAAACATTTTAAGATTGTGGCTTTCCCTCAGGACAATTTATTCCACTTAAGGAGAAAAATTAAAAGGAGGTGTAACAAGTTCATAAAATAAATATAAATACATATGCTGAAATAGTTATTCAGATAGTTCCAGTTGCTTCTAGGGTCGAATACCAGATTTTCCATTTCTTTTACATCTTGCATGTAATGCTATTCAGGGCCAGCCTGAAGTTCTAAATATCAATCACTAGGAAAAAAAGTAAAGTGGATTTTCAAAATTAGTCAAGGTTCCAACAGAGAGCCCTAGCCATATTTTTCACAAATGTCCAGATATTTCAGGTACTCACTTTTGAGATTTTCAACCTAAGACATTTTACACCCTCAGCCACCCAAGCTGAACACCTCAGAAACACAAAATTTGTAGAAAATCCTCATTTTTCTTTCAATGTGAGGCTACATCTTAGCTATATGTAGGAATATAAAACTTTAAGGCCATATTTCAGTGAACTGTTAATTTGTATTTGTAAAGAAAAACAGAATGAAACGCTTTGCTCCAGAGAGTGGAATGAAAGCAAGACTGCATATGCTAGCATTTCCATTTTTACACTTACTATATAATTTTCAGCAACCCTATCAGACCAGCTAGTAAAGCTTACTTCTATAAATATTACTTCAGACCAATTCTGTTATGAAAATCTATTACATCTGTTGTATTTTTGTGCTTTAATGAAATATGTCAAATATATAAGATGGTGCATCTTTTTATTTATTGTATCATAACAAAAAATTCCCCAAGGAAGCGATTTTTTTGTTAGTTTTGACCACGGAACAAACAAGGAAAAAAATGCCTGATAAAATTATCAGAAAGATACTCAATGTTCAAACTTCAGTCTGTGTATTTCCATAACCAACACTTAGAAAACCCCAAAAAACCCTGAAGTGCTGTAACTGAAATCAAGTAAGTTATGAAATCTCTCATGCCCATTTTTGGTTAGTGACATTTCCAGATTTCTGTCCATAGAACTGCTCAAAGTGGTTATAATGACAAGAATTGAGAAGTGCTCTCCCAGTTGATGTGTTTGAAAGGTAGCTTTGTATGAACAGCTGTGTTTTCAAAATGCTTGCCACCTCTAAATTGGTCCTTGTGAAGTGCACTGTTTGCCTTATTGCCAGCAGGGCACATTGCACTGTAACTGCTGCATTTTTAGTTTTTATCACTGTCTCTCTAACTGCTGAAGTGGAAAAGAACGATTGCCAAAACCTGACGTGTTTCTTTTCCTTTCTGCCCACTCTGACATGGTTCTTAGCTGTCTGTTGCTCCAGTGATGAGAAATGTTGCTCAGTTTATTCATTCACTGAATGTCTTTTCCAGCTCAAATAATGGTGATACCCTCTCGTAAACCAACTCTCCAGCTGTCAATAGCAGCAAATGAAAGAAACCTAATTAAGACATACCAATAATTGTTTACACAAGAAATAATTAGACTGCAAAAAGTCACACACATCAGGGTGCATTTTTCTGAAAGCAAGAGATAGTACCTTAAAAGCAAGAGACACACCATGTTTAGTAAGACACCAAGTATTAAATGGGTGGCAACAGGGATGGACCTCCAGAAAAAAAATAAATAATCTGTTCACAAAGATTTAAACAGTTTTAGTACATAAGTTATAGTACATGAAAACAATAACAAAAATGCTGAAGTACTAATAAGGAATACTAATTTATTAGATATAGACTCTATTTAGCCTTTTTATCTGCAGACATTAGGAAGCAAACAATTGCATCTGGATGAGGAAATTCAAGTACAATCAGAGTGCACACAAAGATTTATAAATGCAGCTGGGTAAAGAATTATATCAAAGACTCCAAAACTATGATGCACAGTTCTTCCTGCTGCTTGTGTGAAAACATCTATCCCACACCTCAGCTTACTGGGGATAATCTGCTGTGGAGCCTTACCTCCACAAGCTTCTCTACTGTGAGAAATTGTAGGTACAAGTTCTAAGAATCACTTGCATCAATAACCTTGAGAGGTCACCAAAATCCACTGACAAAGAGTTAATGCAGACATACTTGCATTATTTGAAAGAACTCATTTTTTAAAACAAGAAAGAAAATGGTTTCTTTGCACGGAAACTTGCATGTATGTAAATCTCAGTTACTTTAAAACTACTCAAAGAAACAGAACAAATAACTTTGAGGTTCTCTCTGTCCTTCTTATATTAGTACCTTTAATACTGGGCATTCAATATATAAAATCTTCACATAAAACTCTAGATGGTAGAAAGCACTCAGCTTTAAAGCACCAGAACACATTAATAAAAACTCTGAAAATCATTGCTAGTAAGAGCATTTACATTCAATTTTTATTTAGTATTATCAGTACATATTTACTATTACTAGTACATTAATGAAAAAAAGAATCAATGTATTCCAAAAGTGTAAAGTAACACAAAGTTAAATGCTTATTTTGCAATACAAACACTTATCTCTGTGACACCACATTCTTCCAGGAAATGGAACTTTGGATACAGTTCATGCTGCTGAGTGCAGTTTACATAAGGTTTATTTTGTTATGGTGAATGACAGCTCACTTTTCACTTTAAAATTATTTGAAGACATTTCGAGGTTGGAAATTAGTTACACACACACAGACACACTCACATAATCAAAGCAACCAGTTAAGCACTTATACTGCGTAAATTGATTCTGGACTTTGACTGCTTCAAGTGGGACTGGAAAACTTACGTCAGCAATACATGTTTTCCTATATTTTTAGTCAAGATGTATACTGGAGTCACACTATAATACCACTATAAGCAAAAGACAAAAGAATGTTTGTCACTCAAAGCATTATATACAAATTTTTCTGTTGTAATGTATAACTTTTTTATGTACTCTGTCATGTGAAAAGTACTACTGTCATATAATTTAGTTTTAGGTCATCCTGCCAGAAGCAGATGATTCTTATGGATCCCTTCCAACTTGACATATTCTATTCTATGATTGTATGACCTCATAAGCCACCATGGATGTCCATTCTACTCCAGAAACATTCTTTTATTCCACACCTTGAATGACAGTTAAAAGCAAGTAATTCTTATATGAAACAATACAAAAATATGCCACTATTTAAACAAAAAATGTTTCTCAATTGAAACAGTGTATTCTGGAATGATGGCTGCAGGCTGGAAGTGTCAAAATTATTCTACAATCTGTTATTCAAGCCATTCAACCTCAGTGAATATTTTACACAAGACAGAAGCACTTTAATCAAAGAAATGAGAGATTTATGCTAGAACACCATATGAACTTGAGCTGGTGACTTACTAGCTAAAGAATTAACCAGAAAGAGAAAGGACATCAGATTAAATCATACCGAAGCAGAGTTTCAACCTGGATCTCAGCTATTTTTTTTTTTGCTGCCTTTTGCAGAACGCCTATCTAATATATTTGACATGGAAATATCCATTGGTGCCCTTACTTTTGGTTTGAGACTCCCATAGAAACTGAAATATAAAACCAGAAGTATAAATGCAAATACAGGAGTAAGTTGGTTCAAAAGTGCACGAAAATGTAATTTATATACTTTAAATGGTTCGGCCTCTCAGGTGCCAGGGACACACATGAAAACTCCACCTTGGTCCATATTTTATGTTTCACAGTGGCCAATAGCAAATTTCCAGGGAGGAACAGAAAACCAAGCCAGCTGTATTGTTATGCTTCCCCAGAATACTTTCACAAGTACCTCTACAGAGCGGAAGTCCCTGAGCATCATAGTGGGATCAAAAGTCTGGAGATAAGATATCTCCAGTAGCAGTCTGTTGAATCTCAATTAATTTACAATTCAGTTAAGATTTTCAATTATCTTTTAATTGTTTGAAGCATACATTTTGTATTTGTCATGCTACAAATACATTTTTAATAAATAATCCAATTGAAAATACAATAGTCAGTGTGAAATGTGCTTCAAGAACATGACAAAAAAATTCTCCCACACGTGGCCATCTACTTTTTTCCCTACACAGGAAATTACATCTGTGCATTTGGTATAGAGTGATTTCTAGTAAGATCTTTGGTAAATGTGACAGTACTCCACACAGAGGTATCACCTTGCCTCCTGGTGGCAAAATTAAGAGCAAGTTGCAGGCATTAACTTTTCAACACGAACCTTTATTTTTTCTGCAAGCCTCAAGTTCATCTCATTTCCCAGAAAAAAAGGAACAGATTATAATTTTATGGTTTCAGTCAGTATGTCTTAGTATTTAAGTATAAACTAGGCCATGTGCATAAAAACATACTATTGATCCTCAAAACAGCAGAATGTTTTCTGCATGTTTATCTCACACATTGTCTGTTCTGTCTATTAATAAACCTACATGTTAAAATAAAATATTAAATGTCCTTAAATGTACATACCACAAAGAACAGCCTCAAAGACTTGCCAAATGTACTTCAGATTGGACCAATGCTTATATTACTTTACATATTCCAACACCTTTCCTCTGAACTGTCATGGAATGCACAGGTGGTCAATATGCCAAATCCTCCTGTGCCTGGAAAGGACACCTAAAGTCCAAATGCTTGACACTTGACTTTTGTAGTTCTGCCTATCTATACCAGCAAACCTTTAAAAGTTATTTATCAATGTCAATTAAGCATTGATCTTATGTTTTGTAAACAATGTCACAGTGAATTTTAACACTAAAGGCAAGGGGAGAAAGGGTATAAATTTGTATTGCAAAACAGTCTTCAGAAACAAAACCCGGGTGAAGTAAGTCTATATTCTGAAGTAAATTAAGCAGTTAATGTGTACGACTTTATATAAGAAAACACAGAAGCTTTTGGATTACATGCATTGGAACAAAATATACACTCAAAGTTTGATTTATTTTACTCCACAAAAACAAAGTAAGTATCAAAAATCTGGGAAGCACATATTTGATGCCACAAGATACTAAGGTTTCAGTCTTAACTATAATCTGGGACCTGAAGGCAGTCTGCAAAATTCAGATTCTTGCAGAGCTACAGAGCAAAGAAGCAATTGCTAGTATAATTTTTTTCCTTATCACTCTGAAGACACTTTTCTGCTAATATTGCTTGCAATTGAGGTTATTGAAGCCAGAATAAGAAAGCCAGTGATTAGCCTGAATTTGCCAAAATGACAAGCTATTTATTATAAGGTACATATTTCTTTCTACATAGCACTTTAAAGAAAAGAAAAAGTTTTCTTTCCAAGCAGGAGCTACAAAAAGAATTAAAAATTATAAAACCTGTGGATTTTCAATTTCATATATTTCTGTATAATTATCTCACAGGCTTGCCTAAGAATGTCATTAGGAATGTGTATTAATCCAACCATTCCATTTCCCTTTGATTATACATAAATTACATTCCTTATAGTTATAAACTTCATGTTAAAAAGTTAAATATTCATGCTCTGTAGGATTTTGCTCAGTGTTTACATTTTAAAAGCCAACAGAACTTGGTCTGCTTCTAGTGATAACTGAAAGAAAAAAGAATATTTTAAAGGAGGATAAAATATGTAGAAAAATCTTGCTGATATATTTTGCTTTATACTCTGTGGATCTTCATCTTTCTGTTGAACAATGCTCCACTGGATGTATGACAAGCTAGAAGTCTAAAGACATATTACTATATTAACTTAATTTATGCCATCTGGATACCACTATAATACTCCAGACACCACAGTCATTTTCTTTTTTTACTTGCAATAATTAACAGTAGAGAGTAAAAGATGGCTAAATTAATTTATAACTTTACAGTTTCTTATACTAATTATTTCCTCTTCTTGTATTTTAGGTCATCCTGTCATTCCTACAAACACTAATCAATCATGGGATTTGAAGTTAATACTACTAAATAAATGAATTGTTTAATCTCCTATGACCATCTATACATACTTCATCTTCACAAAGCTCATCAGTTTTATGTCATCAAGGACAAAGTGACCTTCATTTCCACAAAATGCTTCTTACTACTGGACAAGTTGGTTACATATTTATCACTTATCCTCAGGAAGGAAGTCCTTCATGATTGTCATTTGATAAATGCAAGTTCTTGCTTTATTAATTGACCAGGTCATACTGAATTCCAAGACCATAATTGTGGAATACTAAAGGATCTGTTACTTTCCTGAACATCTGAGCTAAGATGAAGGACCTGCAACTCAAAATTAATTTACTGCTTGGTCTAGTTACCACTGCTCTACTACAAGCTGTTGGAAGAAAAGTAGACTGCCCGGAGTCATGTATATGTGAAATCAGACCGTGGTTTACCCCCAGGTCTGTCTACATGGAAGCTCCAACAGTGGACTGTAATGATTTAGGCCTTTTTCATTTTCCAGCCACACTGCCTGCTGATACACAAGTTCTACTTCTACAAACTAATAATATTGCAAAAATTGAACACTCAGTAGACTTCCCAGTGAACTTAACTGGTCTAGATCTATCTCAGAATAATTTATCATCAGTGACCAGTATTAATCTTAGAAAGACACCACAGTTGCTTTCAGTGTACCTTGAAGAAAACAAACTTACTGAACTCCCTGAAGAATGTCTCTCTGGACTCAATAATTTACAAGAGCTTTATATTAATCATAATCTTCTTTCTGTGATTGCACCAGGAGCTTTCATAGGCCTCAATAATCTTCTCAGACTTCATCTCAATTCAAATGGTCTGCAAGTGATCAACAGAAAGTGGTTTGAAGCTACTCCCAATCTTGAAATTCTCATGATTGGAGAAAACCCAATAATCAGAATTGAAGACATGAATTTCAAGCCTCTTAGCAACCTGCGCAGCCTAGTTTTAGCAGGTATAAATCTCACTGAAATACCAGATAATGCTTTGGCTGGCCTTGACAACTTAGAAAGCATTTCCTTTTATGACAACAGATTTGTTAGAGTGCCCCACATCGCTCTTCAAAAGGCTACAAATCTTAAATTTCTGGATCTAAATAAGAACCCCATTAACAGAATACGACGAGGAGATTTTAGCAATATGCTGCACCTAAAAGAGTTAGGAATTAATAACATGCCTGAACTGATTTCTATAGATAGTCTTGCTGTTGATAATTTGCCAGATTTAAGAAAAATAGAAGCAACCAATAACCCCAGATTATCATACATTCACCCCAATGCATTCTACAGACTTCCCAAGCTGGAATCGCTCATGCTCAACAGCAATGCGCTGAGCGCCCTGTACCACAGTACAGTGGACTCCCTGCCTAACCTCAAAGAAGTCAGTATACACAGCAATCCCATCAGGTGTGACTGTGTCATCCGCTGGATTAACATGAATAAAACAAACATTCGTTTCATGGAGCCGGAGTCCCTGTTCTGTGTAGACCCTCCTGAATTCCAAGGCCAGAATGTGAGACAGATACACTTTCGGGAAATGATGGAAATTTGTCTTCCCCTGATAGCTCCTGAAAGTTTTCCATCTACCCTGGATTTAAAAGCCGGCAGCCATATTTCTTTACACTGCAGAGCAACAGCAGAACCAGAACCTGAAATCTACTGGATAACACCATCAGGACACAAGCTTTTGCCTAATACTATCTCTGATAAGTACTATATTCATTCTGAAGGAACATTAGACATAAGTGATGTAACACAAAGAGAAAGTGGCTTATACACATGCATAGCAACAAATTTAGTTGGGGCAGACCTAAAGTCAGTCATGATTAAAGTGGATGGCTCTTTCCCTCAGGAACACAATGGATCTTTAAATATTAAAATAAAAGACATAAAATCTAATTCTGTTTTGGTTTCATGGAAAGCAAGTTCTAAAATTCTGAAGTCCAGTGTCAGATGGACAGCCTTTCCAAAAGCCGAAGAGTCCCGGGCTGCACAGAGTGCTCGAATACCATCTGATATAAAGGTATATAATCTTACACATCTAAATCCATCAACTGAATACAAAATTTGTATAGACATTCCCACTATCTATTCACAGAATAGGAAACAATGTGTCAATGTAACCACAAAAGGACTGGACTTGGAAGTGAAAGGCTATGAAAAGAACAACATAATAGGATTCCTTGTCTGCCTTGGTGCTCTTCTGGGAATCATCTCTGTGATATATCTCTACAGCTGCATCTCTCAAGATATGAACTATGGCATTGGACACAGCTATCTAAGGAATTACCTGAAGAAACAATCCTTTTCCCTCAATGAGCTTTATCCTCCTCTAATCACTCTTTGGGACATGGGCAAAGAAAAAAGCACAGCAATGGAAGTAAAAGCAACTGTAATAGGTGTACCAACAAATATGTCATAAATATGTCAGTATATCACTTAATTTCTGAAATAAAAAGCACATGACTGTATTTGTGCTGAACAAAAAGGCAACAAGAAAAAGTATTTCTCTTAGGAACTAGATGCCTGGACTTTGCTGCTGCCAACAAATGGAATATATATGACTCAGTATAAGAGAAGAATTTTAATTAAATGGCTTCTAAGGATATTCTACCAACCAAATAAAATTAACTTCATATTCTAGAACTTTTATGGGACTTCTAAGTCTGGAATACAGTGGAAGTAGCCAAGAACATTTTCTGTATTTTTTTTAAATTATTATATAAAAGTAGTGGAACTGAGCAATACCTCCTCCTGTGCTGTATTACACAAAATAGCCACGAGTTTTTGCAGTGAACGGATATACTAGAATTGACATATGGTGTAATGAAATGGACAAATTCTGTAGAGTAGACACAGTGAGTATGTGAATTTTTTTTAATGAGAAAATACATTTTTGATTAAAATCAAAATATTTTTTGTCTTGTTTGTTTCTAAAAAAACCACTCCACCATTCTGGGAGTTCCTGTCTGACAATAAGCA
The DNA here is from genome assembly GCA_026261815.1 of Monarcha castaneiventris obscurior. NCBI lineage: Eukaryota > Metazoa > Chordata > Aves > Passeriformes > Monarchidae > Monarcha > Monarcha castaneiventris. The sequence goes on from JAMPIT010000482.1 coordinate 1,083,874, forward strand.
AACACATTCCAATGTCTGATAAAATATCTCCTATATCGCCCTATTAAAATGCTAATCTGAGCACAAAGAATATTTTTGCTGATTTTAGGTTGTATGTTTCTAACAGAAACGTAAGTTTAGTCATAGTTTTTTATCAAATTTTGTTTACCCTAAGAACATTCTAAAGGCAAAAGAGAAGTTGGAGATGAGGCCACTTAAACCCACTTTAATTAGATTTCATCATGGATATTGGTTAATGGATAGTTCTTTGGTGCTTTTATTATATACACTTTTATGTATCTGTGTGAAACACTTCTGTTCTCTTAGCAATGTGAGCCTGCAGATCTTTATTTCTTTATATCTGTACTACATAATTTTATTACTAGACAAAAGTATCTCTTCTAGAAAACATGGCAGTGCTTTCCATGGCAGTACTGTGAACCACCATCCATATAAACATAACATCTTTAATCTCTACCCAGAAACATCTCCATTATATTAGCCATTTTCCATGACCAAAGACATTTTTCATGTTACAATCCCCACAGAAGCTACAGGTGAGCAGTGGAATTCTTGTGTAGCTCTGTATAAAAATGGACAGCTGTTCCTTCTACAGATATCCTACATAAGCCTTAGGAGGAATAGTCCTTAGGAAGTAATAAATCCATCTTGTAACTTTAATAGCATAGTGTGTATTTAACTTGCATTTTTGCACAAACATGCCAAAAAAAAAAGTAACAACAGTTTTTTCAGCAACATATAATCTCTTAAAAATCATAGAAATAACTTAATCATGCTAAAGTATGCTTTTTCATAATCTCCTCATTTACACAAAGGTTGCTTTTTTTCTACACAAGGAATAGAGCTAAAATTTTCATGTATTTCATTAATTGGGATGTTTACCCTCTTTAATGGAGATAGGAACTGACAAGGAGCTATATTTAATTTCCTCAGAAACAGACAAGTATTTTTACACCCCTGTGTTTCCATTTATTTCATAGTTTTCTCTCAGGAATGCAATGCCTTAAGAGCAGTACTTACTGGTTATTCAAACGAGAAAAGAGTATCTCAGAAATAGATTAACTTTTCCTTTGCATTTGACAGCAAACCTCATTCTGAAATGTACCACTAATTAAAGAGAGAAGACAAACATAAGTATTTGAAATATCTGGCTAGGAAATACCCAAAATACAATGCTGAAAAACTTTTTAATTAATTTATATTACTTTCTTCTATCAGCTCCTAGACTGAAAGATAATGTTCTATTCATAAAAAGATTAAGCATTTACTTTTTGATAAAACACTTACTGCCATTTAAAAAAATAAATTGCAATTATTTCGTCAGCTAACACAGTCAAATGCTATGTTAGATACAAACATTTCAGTTTCTAGTTTAGCTAAAATGCTGTGAAATCATAAGTCCAAAAAGTACCCATAAAACTTACGTAAGAGATCAGAGAAAAAAAAATGTTGTATTATACCCGAAAAGGAAATTTCCATTTCCAAAATTCTCTAATAAAACTTATTCTGCTTGTGTAGCCTGAAGTAGTGACCTCAAGATAACTTAAAATAGAAACTGAGATTCTTCCCACAATCTTGTGCTGGCCAGTAATAGAAAAGATGCAATGATCAACAATAATCTTATAAGATATTCTTTTTTATCTGAAACCAGAAGAGACATTTCTGAAAAGGGTTGCTATATAGTACAGAAAATAAGTTCACATACTAGACAATTCTAGAAGAGCTGCAAGAAAAAAACTGACATGTCAGACACAAGGAAGAAAATGATTATTATTGAACTGAATACAGTGGATGTGTGGCACTGACAAGACAAGAAATTTTACATGGAAGAAAGTGTACAGTAAGTATGAAAAGTTCATTATTAAAACTTCGGAAGACATTTTGAAGGATATAGGTAAATGGAATAAAGGAAATAGCCATTGAACATAACCCAGAAGAGCCTAAAAGAGACTGAAAATTCACCTCAAGCTAAAGATTAGAAAACGTGCTTGGAAAAATATTAACATTTGCATGCAGCTTTTTTAGAGGTCAGTAACCAGATGACTAGAAATATATCCAGAGTAAAAAAACTGCTAGTATTGCCAGCTGAAGATCATGAGACAAGACAGCTTACAGAAAGACATCTTGAATCAAGTCATCAGGGAAGCAGTAGATACATTGATCACTTTAGAGCATCTTTGGCTTTCATGAGAAGCAGTAGAAAGGTGTTGGAATAAACTGCTAGGTAAGAAAAAAAAAAAAAAACAACACATCTTTCTGGAATACAGGTTGTCCTTCCAAACCTAGTGTTTTGGTAGGTCAGTTGATTAACGTACCAAATGTGTAATTTGAATTTTTGTTTAATACCACTGGAAATAATTGGAACCAATTTTCTCAGGAAAAGACTACATATATACTCAGGGAAAATGTTAAACTACAACATAAAAAGAGAAGGATTATCAAAATGAGAGAAAGATAATCTTAACATTCAGTAAACATGAAATCAAGACAGAGAACAAAAATTAAGCTAGATGACAATGTTTGTGAAAATTAAAGAGAAAAAAACACCAAGCTTCATTTCTGCATATGATAACTACAGAAGTTAAGATATTAAACAAGAGAATTGCAATTACTCATTTATATGGATAAACTCAATTTATTACTGAAACTTGGCAAGCTTTGCATGATTGGAATGTTAAAATACGCAATCATAACCTGTCTAGCCAGAACTGTGCTTTGAAACTGAGAGCTGAGCTATTCACTTCACCTTCAATAAAAATTCTAAAGGAGTTGCGTCCTCTTCAATGTTTCCATTATAGGGCAGTGTGAAAATGAAGCACCAGACTACATTCTGTCCATGATTAGCTGCACTTCAATATTCTGAGACAAAATGTACAAGCATGCTTTGTAAAGAGCTTAGGCAAACAGTAAAACTAGTAATGAATAATGAAAATGGACCCTATGGTGCGTGACTGACTATGGTTATGTTATTTTTCTGGTTACATTAAGTAGTGTTTCATTTCTACAGCTGGGGTGACCATAAAGAGATAAAAGGTTAAGCCAATTGGACATCATGTTTAAAAGACTTCTTCTTTTGAGCACTCTAGAAAAACTTTAAATAAATGTATTGTACATGTACCTACTCAACTACAATACTCTCAGAGAGATATAAAGCTGCAGATATATTGAAGAACCTTCAAAGCAACTGAATCTTTTATTAAGTCATTCCTTCCCTCGACAAAGCTGAAAACTACGAATTAAATTCCTCTGTCAGCTAGAAAATGCTTTTTACAAATCTCTCTCACTTGCTTATCTTTCTGTCTCTCAGCTTCAATTATTTTAGACCCTTTTTCCCAAAGCTCTTTTCTTTGCCTTGATGCAAATTCTCTGTTCCCTTCCATGCTCCCTGTGGGTTCTTTGCTTATTTCCTGCTACTATTGTTTCCAGAGTGTCACATCATTTCCAACATTTCCAGTAAGGACAGATGCTGTCTGATTTATTAAAAAAATTATCAATGAAACATAATACTTGGAGGCAAAATATTTGAATAGAGAAATACAATTATTAAAGAAAGACCTAGCATTCTTAGAGAAAAACCTAATTGTAAAGCTGATCTGGTAATAAGACAAAGCATCTCTAAAGCAGAAAAAAAATGTAACAACATTCAGATGAAAATAATAATATATGGGTGTTAAATAAAGCTGGAAGGGCATGCAATTTGGGCAGATGGCCTACTCCTGATCCTAAAATAGCTGATGTTCTTTTTAACATTACAGTTTAGATAAGTGGAAAACAACCCCATCTGCCTCACCCTTACGTAGCTATTGTTTGTTATCCATGTTGATGACAATTTCACACTGTGCTCCAAGTAGCCATAATGCTTTCGTGAATCACAAAAGTACATCAAATTCAGTGCTGGTGTCTTTTTCTATATACATTTCTTCCAGTCCAACCTAGATTCTATAAAGAAAACCTTTCAGCATTCATATATTACACTTTACAGGTCAAAGGGTTTAGAGTTTTGTCATTTAGCATGTGAGCACAAGTCAGATTCCTTGAGATGCCTGTTGGGAATAACTTTAGAGGGCAGAATCTTGTCATAAATTCTTTTTTTATTTGTATAACTTTACTCTGTGCTGTTAACATTTATAACTTCTTTCTGTTTTTTCTCTAGCATGAATGTCAGCTAAACTTAAAAACATAGAGCTGAATACATTATAACACCAGAGAAAGTGGGTTACTGTTTGAAGTCTACTAAAGACAGCTAAAACACACTTTTGACATAATGGTGGAAGGATTACATAGGACACAGAAACAGATGATGAAAATCATGTATTCCTAAATATTCCCACATTTCAATGGAGTATTAAAGGGGCTACAAATAGAGTCAGAATTATCGCTTTTAATTAAATGCAAAGTGCCCAATTACTATGCCAAATAAAAAACCCAACCATTTAGAGTTAGTCTCACTATACCAAAGCAACAACCATCATTAAATCAGAAGTAATCAGCTATGTTTTTATTTATGTACCAGGTAATAAAAGGATTAAGTTAAATCAAACTGTTACTTTCAATTATAGTCTCTTAGGTTAATCTTACCTTAAGAATTAATATAAAATGCAATGTTAAAGTCTTATATAATTTATTTCATAAATGCTCTGAAAGTATTCATTATAAGTGCATGCCCATTTTTAGCAAACTAAGTGCTATACTGAATATTCATGTGTCACACAATGTATTCCAAAATATGAAATAATGCTTTCTCCTAAAATACCTGTTTGTACAAGTTAAACTATCAATACCTAAAATATATAGCACATGCACACCACTATCCCAATTCCATTTATTCTATAGAGCAATGCAAGAGGATTTCATTACTCAATCTAGGATGAATTGTACCCCCAGGACTTTCAGACTTTCAGTTTGACAAGTCCACAATAGTACGGTCCAATGTCACAACACTTATAAATGTATCATGTCCAATATGTATCATGTCCAATTCACCTTGTTGTCTTTCAAGCTGTTAAAGCCAAATTAAAAATTGCTTCCTTTTCTTCCTTCCGAGAAATTCAACCTCTCTTGTACCCTTCACAATTTCCACTGAATTGAACAGATACTAGTCTCCAACCTGTTAAGGTGGTTTGAACACTACAGAGTATGCCCCTGGATGACCAAAAGCCTGGCCATATGAACCTAACTGCCTGACTGAGCCCCCTCAAACATTTTCATCTGCACAGCTCTACCAAAGACAGTATAAATGCAATATACATCATTCATTTAATTGAAAACATTACATATATTTTTAATTAAGACAAAATGGGAAAAGAACAATATTATTTATTTAAAATGCTCAGAATATAATATTTTGTGGAGAGCATCTGTTTCAGGATTAAATAATTCAATATCCATCCAAGAAATTCTGAATAGTGTAGAAAATTAAGCACCAGCAAAGAAATGTTTTATATGTTCAGGTATTATCTAATTACAAACAAAATAATATGCCATATAATATATTCTAAATGACTTTATTTTAAGATACCACGAACAATATAGGTTTCCCTCAGATTCTTACTCCTCCTGATCTAAAAGGTTTTCAAGAATCTGTTCCTTCTATTCATCTCTAACTATAAATTATCATCGTACAGAATTTCTTAGGCTTCAACTTGTCTTCTTGTTCCTTTTGTCTCCTTCATTTGAAAATTTCTTTTTGCTTCAATTATCTTACACAGGAAAATTCTCTGCTCTTGTATGTTGTGCAACATTGTTCTCCCACTACCAGCATTTCTTTTTCATCATTCTACCAAAGAACTCTACTTTTCTCTTGCCAAAATTTATATTCCACCACACTGGATGTGTATAAATAATCTAAATGATTCTTGCTAGAACACTTACATTAAAATTACAAACTTCATGTATAATGTGGTAACCTTACAGTGAGTAGGGGTTTGCCTTAAACAAGAGCATGAAAACTTTCTCATAAATATTCATAAAATTGACAAAGTATGAGAAAGAAAAAAATATTTAAAACAGAAAATGGTAAATTACAAGCCTTCATATGTTGCCAACAAATAAAGTCAGACCATGTAAGTATTACAGGTAAAAGTGACAAAAAATGAGAAACTTTAGATACTCAAAGGGAGATAGGTGAATGGTAAAAACCAATTGTAACATAGGATGGAACAAATATTTTAGAACAAACCAGAAGAGAGCTGTAGAATTGAGGCCAAAGGGGCCAAAACTGCTAAAAGAAGAAGTTTGCAACATGATCAAATCAATAAATAAGAGAAAAAAATAAGTTGAATGAACAAAGAGGTGTTACAAGTAGGTTTAAAGACAGTGAAGGAGAAAAATAGGATAGACAAAAGGTATAGGAAAGAAAAGGAACAAGTGAAGGCATTATGTCTAACAGCCCAGTCTGGAAACATGATAATTAAAGGTAGATACAGAAATGAGACTAGTCAGTAGTCAAGCAAAGTTTAAACAAGAAGTGACAGTCTTATCAGAAATTAAGAAAAATTAATGATAAAGACATGAAGAAAGACTAAAGGAAAACAAGTGAGCTTGAAGATACCATAAAATTTATATATATAAGTTTCAAATTAAGACAAGACTTAACAAAAATGGGGAAGAAAAACAAGACAGGAGGCCTATGTGCTTTGATTTGGTCAAAAATATTCAGTGCAGAAAAAAGCTGTAAAGAATCTTTACCTTTTTATCATTTTTTTTTTCTTTTGTTGTTGCTGTTATTGTTGTTCCATTTTCAAAAATATTTCAGATTATTCTGAAATAATGCTAGGGAGACAAATTATAATTTCCACACCTTATGATCACATGTCAAGGAAAAAGTTAAAATACTAATTGTAAAAGAAGAAAAATATTTATTAGAAAGTGAAAAAAAGTGCTTAAGCAACGACAAAGAACATGTTGGGAAGTTCTGGCTAATATGAAGAAGGTGGTGACAGGTAGTCTCATTTGGGAGGTTTCATTCAGAAGACAACTGAAAGCTGATAACCCTGTGTTATTAAGCAAAATACTTTCATAACGAAATCTCAGAGGGAAGGAGACACTACTGCCTCTAATTAAAGAGAGAGCTCAAGGTCCAGGAGCTGCTTAACTGTATCAATTATAATGCCACTAATAACCAATTAAGGTTTGTGATTTTCTAAATATTACCAGAGCCAAAGCAATATCAATTATTGTTTTTAAGAAGCCTCGAAGTTCTCTAAAAATAATTAATTCTGAAGGATTAACTACAAAATCCGTTTAAAGGCAACAATGAAAGACACTGGAAGGCATTTGAGTTTGTTTTAAATGATGCTGAAAGCAAGTGTGTTCCACCAAAAAGAAGCCAATCATTACTACACAGAATAAAAGCTTGAAGAAAAAGAAAAGGGAAGACCAAGAGCTGAGGGAAAAACAAAGAAAACAAAATCAATTAAATTAAGAGGAGAAGAGAGGGGAGATAAGAATGATCCTGTTTAAAATTAAGTTATAAAAGTCAAGTTAATATAATTAAGTTATATACTACAATAATGACCAATACAAAAGAGTCAGTCAGAGTACAGTAACAGAAATCTATTTTTTAAAACCCATTTTAAAACTCTTAGCAGACTAACTGAAAAATCAGTGAAAACATGGAAGTAAGGGAGACTGAATAAGCCAACTAGGTGTCTGTATCTAAAACAGAGCTGATCTGCTGAGTCTCTGATGATATATTTACATGTAAAGCTGCTTCTCAGATGCAATTTGGAGAGATCTGAATTAGGAAGTCATACAGTGCTGTGAAGCCCTTCAAGGGTTTTCTAGCTCAGGTCCAAGTGCAGTTTAACATTATTAGTTTGACAGAAAGACACACTAATATCACTCACATGTAGATTGTATAACAAAGGTGCTAAAATACATAGTACTAGCCACGGTAGTCTGGACAACATCACACTAAAGGGGTAGTGGTCAATGATTTGTACTGTTTTGAGACCAGTTACAAATGGTGCTCCTCAGGGTTCTACTCTGGTATTTAACCTGCTTAACATCTTATTAATGACCTGGAGGAGGAGACATAATCCTTACCAATCTGACAATACTAATGTGGAGAATGCAGTCAATACATTTAACCACAGGGCTGCCGTTTAGAGGAATCTAAAAATGCTGGAGAATTAGGCCAACAGGCTGACAAGAAATTCAGCAAGGACACATGTAAAGTCCTGCACCTAGAGTGGACTAACACCTGAATGAGTGCAAAGCTGTGACTGCCTCACTGGGCAGCAGCTCTGCTGAAAATGACCTGGGGCTCCTAAGCACAGTTGGCTAACAGGATACTGGGCTGTATCCACATGAAATTAATAGAAGACTGAGGAAAAGAATTCCCCTTCATTCAGCACTTGTTAGACCATCACTGTAATACTGTGCCTAATTTTGGATCCCCACTTGCCCAGCCCCATATGAGACATTGATCAACTGCAGAGAGCTTAGCAAGAGGCTCCCAAGATGTCAAGAGCTCTTTGCAGCTCTTCTCCTAAGAAGAAATTCTGAGGCAGCTGGGCTTGTTCAGCCTGGGAAAAAAGAAGCACTGAGAAGAATAAGTAGCAACCTTTCTGTATCTAAGAGGTGGCTAATGAGAAGACAGTCAGGCTCATTACTGAGGTGCACAGCAGGAAAATGAGTGACAACAACCAAACCAGAAGTTAGGGGGAAGGGGATTTAACCAGATATAGGAAAAATAATTAATTATGAGGGGAAAAAAACCTGGGGAATAGGTTGCAGAGGTGTGGTACAAAATTACAAGCAATATGATCTGATTCATAATTGATCCTGTTTTGAATAGGTTGACTAGATGACTTATACTCCAACCAGAATAATTCTGCAGAGGAACTTTATGCCCAGAGACTATACATACAATGTAACCTGTTCAGGGAAGCAAAAAAAATTTTAGCTGAAATTACTTCCAAAGTTTTACACAGGAATATTCTCTTGCTTCTTTTTCAATGATTCCAAGAGTTGTTGAAGAGATGCTACAATTTCAGTAGGTGTTTAGGCTTCTTAAATGTCCAGATTTTAAAAATATATTCATAATGCAGACAGCTATTTCCATATTCTTTCAACACATGGCCATATTTTATTTCAAATATATTTACTCTACTTTTTTGAACAAAATCCTTAGGAATTTCTTACATACCTTTTCTTGTGCTCTATCATTTTCATTATGATGCTCTTCTACATATCTAAATGGCATGATTTTGCATAAATGGAGAGCAGCAGACGGTGAAACTGAATATATGAGTGTTTCTTTCTTTTTTTACCAACACAGACATGAGTAACAAGCTATAACTAGCATATATTTTACTGGAATGTTAAAAATTTTGAACAAATCCATGAACATGAGAAAAAGATTCAAATCCACAGAATCATAAAATATTCAGAGTTGGAAGGGACCCACAAGGATCACCAAGTCCAACTCAAGTGAATGGTGTATGCCGGGATTGAACCCATGATCTTACAATTCCTAGTACCATGCTCTAACCAACCAACCTAATCCCTCTGCCAAAAATGCATGAAACTGATGAACTAGAAAATCTTTCCTCTTGTATTGTCAATAATTTTGAAATTTGATTTCTTTGAGGTATGGTTTTGTTCCATACCGTAATAAAATCCTTTGTGGCTTTGCAACAACATCAGCCAATTCCCTCAGGACTCTGGGATGCATCTCATGAGGTCCCACAAACTTATGTACACTCAGGTTCCTCAGGTGGTCATGGACCTGATCTTTACTTACAGTGTAGGGACTTTGCCTTTAGTTTGACCAGCAGGTCCCTACTCAGCCATGCAAGTGTTTCGCCTTCCTTGCCCAGTTTCTTGCTCCAGGGGATTTCTGGCTCTTGTGCCCTATGGAAGACTTCCTTAAAGATCTGCCAGCTCTGATCTGCTCCCCTGTCCCAGAGGTCAGTCTCCCTGGGGATCCTATTGACTTTCTTCTTGAAGAGCTGGAAGTTGGCTTTCCTAAAGTTCAGGGGCCTAACTGTGCTGTATATCTGATCCTTAACCCTCAGGACTATAAATTCCACCAGTGCATGATCACTGCCACTCAGGCTGCCTCCAACCTTTATGTCCCCACTTAGTTTGTGTATGTTGGTGAACATCAGATCCAGGAACACATTCCCTCTGCTAGGGCTGTCTCTTACCTGGCTCAAGAAGTTATCTGGAACATGTTGCCTGAACAAGTTCTGTATTCGCCATCTTAAGAAGCATTTGAGGTCAAGTTGGATGGGGCTTTGGGCAACCTAATCTAGTGAAAGATAACCCTGCCTACAGGGACTGAACTAGGAGACCTTTAAATATCCGTTCTGACTTGAACCATTTTATGATTCTAAGGAAAACATAAGGAAAAATGGGGCCACTCACAGGTAAGCCAGTGGCTGGTCAGTACATTTGCCTGGCAAAATGTTGTACCTGATTGCCACAATCTGTCTGTCTAATTAAACTCCAGTCCCAACTATTTTCTGTGTAAGTCTGCTGTCTAATCTGTATGTGTGTGTGCATAATCTACTACAGAACATCAGGCTGAACTGAAGCCTCTGTTGGATGAGACATTCCAGAAGGACTACAGGTCTGGGGGACCCACAGCTCTCACTGCCAGTAACTGTAAGACACTGAGATACAATTCTGGGTGGAATAATTGATTGTAAAAAACCCGTAAGTTGTGGATGACTCTGAATGTGAGCAATAACAAACTCTAGCCCTCATCAGTTGGCTGGGGGTAACACGATCAGGCTATCCATACTGTTCATGTTCATGTGCTCATGTTGGTGCTGATGCAGAAACCATTTTCTCTCTGTGTTATCTGTGTGGTCAGTTAAGTGTGTGTAGTGCATGCTGTGTGCTTCTGCCTGTGCAGGATGTATGCTTAGCCTCGTCACTGGCTGGACCCTGCGAGACAGAACCACAGCAACATCTCATTTATGGCATCAGGACAGGAGCCTCCCTGAGTCCTACAATGCACCAAAATTGGTTCTAGCAGACTAAAGAAAAAAATCTTGCCAACAACATGAAGTTCATCGGATCCAGCATCCCTAACACAATTTCTAAGGTTGTTTTATCAATAAAAGCATTGTAAGTAACAATATCCAAGGTGATGGCTAGTTTAATCCAACAATCACTATATATGTAAATAAGTGCTTTTCTAGTGCAAAAATAGCTTCTGATTAAAAATATTCCATTAGAGAACTTTCCCAACTTATTCATATTTTTTCCCTGTACTGTGCCAAATAAACTCTCACCACAACATCACCACCACAGGCAATAAGAATTGATATGGGGTAGGCTTATTGGATCTGATGTATGCTGACAAACACTTTGACTAGTTTTCTCTAGGACTTCAAACACACTATGCCACTGAAATAATTTGCTTTTTGACCACAGGCAAAAGAACTGCCTGTTACTGAAGTGAACAACCCGTTCTTCTACCTTTGAGATCCTAATAATCATTCAAATTGACAGCACCGACCAGGGTCAAAATATCCTAAGGAACCAATTCAGGAGAGCCACACCTTAATTAACTTTTTTTTAAAAAAACGCTATTTTCATTTTACCTTTTGATATTATTATGCTCTTTCATTTAAAGCAATAATTAAACACATTGACTTGAGTTTGGTATCCTCCTCTCACGTAAAGCCAGTTTAGTAAGTTTGTTTGACTACTTCTGTAGTCTACACCTACAGCTGATGCCCATGATCTTGACATCCTCTCTTAAAGCACTTGCCAAATTTTAAATAGTTACAGACAGTCTAAACTCTACCTTCATCCCTACTGCTGGTACTTTCTTAGCTTCCCTCAGAAACTGAATGGAAAATATGAGAGGCAATGACTTAATTATATTTAGAGCATCTCTTTCTTAAAATCTTGAGTCTATAGGTCTCCATTAATCTTTGTTCCTCAAACTAACAAGTGAATCATGCTATAACAGCAATAATTCCTTCCTTTTGTCAAATTGCTAATGATGGAAAAACTTGAAATATTTAAGCCCATGTTTATTCAAAACCTTTGACTTGTGTAGTCTCCTCCACGAAATCTACTTTTTAATTCCACAATAAAGTATCAGATAGGTAAGTGACAAGGAAATCTCCATTCTCTTGCAGATTCAGGTTCTACCTAGTCCATACTAGTCAGACCAATAAGTTCAACTTATTTAATGTCAAACTAAACATGCCTTCAATTGATCACTCATTACAATGAACTTGGTTAGACACTAGCCCAGGTTGCCCAGAGAGGTAGTGGGTGTCTCTTCCCTGGCAACATTCAAGGTCAGGCCTGACAGAGCTCTGAGCAGCCTAATCTAGTTGAAGATGTCCCTGCTCATTGCAGAGGGGTTAAACTAAATGTCCTTTAAATCTCCCTTCTAACTGAAACCCTTCTATAATTCTTTTCTTTCTTTTAAACTCTATGAAAGCTTGAAACTTTGATATTATAGTCAAAATAATAACCATAAGGAGTATTTATTAAATGTTTCACATTACTCTAGGAAATATCAAAGCTCTTAAAGATTTTTTATAGTTCTTAACAACTTATTTAAACACAGGAAGTCAAAGTGTTTGGTAATTTGTTTAAATTTTTTTCCTATATACTTCACTCTTACACAGATTTCACACTTCAACTGATTTGTAGATATTGGTAAAAAAAAACCTCTTCCACATTTAAGGTGGTCCAGTGCCAGTTTTAAAATGTTTTCCTAATAAAACAGCCACTTTAATGTGAACCTTATATACAAATTTTAATTGCATATAGTGCAGTGAATGCCCAAGTTTCCACCCCAGTCTACAATACTGTAAAATCAATTGTTCACTGAATGACTGCTCATATCCACTCAGCATGAATTACTGCATTATAAAGTGCATGGATATTTTTCCCTTGTGTGCAACACAATATAGTGTATCTAGTTAAAAATAGGAGAGATAGATCCATATTTTCTACTGCTTATTCAAATTTTGTGTACTAGATATGTCATTTTTCTAATTGCCTCAAGATGTTACACTGAACAATTCTCTCCATTTTTATGAGGTACTAGTTAGCGCATACTTGGTTTTTTTCCTTTTATTTAAAGCCAAAGGATTGATTCCTGATCATTTCATAGGAGAATGAGTCCTTCACAATCTCTTCCCTACTTGTTACATATAAAATATTACAGATGCGTGTCTTGTAGCATACATTATTGTTACTTATAATAACCAAAAACTACTACAAACAATGGAAGTTATGACTTTGATTCCCTCATTTAAAACAACAAAACCAACAAAGATCAGCATTTAAATTATGCTTATAAGGTTAATGCATGTAAGGACATGTTCACACGTTTTTAGTCTAGCAATCACTGACTTTAAGACTAGATACTAGAATAAAGTTTAGCACATACTTAGGCATGTAAGTGCCTAAAAACTGAGAACTGGAGTGCTGTGGTGGTTGCATCCTTTGCTCTTTAGCACCACTACATCCAATATGAGACAGTCAAGTTTTCAAAAGATTCTGAGTACATAAATACTCAAGCAGTGTTATCAATGGAAAACTTTACTAAATAAATTTCTCATTCCTAAAAATCAGGACATGGTGAATTTCAGACACACCAAAAAAACTGATGTGCTTTAAAAAAAGTGTCTTATGAACTATATGCAGCTTGGAAAAGCATTTTAGGCAATATGCAAGTACTTATTCCACATTTCTAGATTCAACATTAACATCAAAAAAAACAATAGCTGTTATATTTACAGTCAGTTAAGCTGCCATACACCACCTTTTCTTTTTCAAAGATATTAATATCATAGCATGCCAGAAGATTTTTCTACCAGCAAGGGACAAAGAGCAGGAAAGGCAAAACCAGCCATAATAGAAACCAAGTAACTGTAATTACATTGAAGAATAGAGATTTTTTTTCTAGATTAGAGAGTTTGAAAAGGTTAGTACATGGGTTACAGTAATAATTATAAAATTAACTACTTTAATTACTAGCCTAAAATTGATGCCTCAAAAAGCCTTACACTCTATATCACCTACAAGGATGCTACAAAAATGGAACTAGCCTTTGAAATCTATTTCAATGAAATTTAATTCCACAAAGGTATGAATTCAGTGGTATCAGTTTAGCTATCAATATGCAAGCCAAGCAACACAGACACATTAAAAAAAGAAGCAGCAATTTCATGAAACTTTTTCAGACTTTTAATTAAAATTAACTAATCCAGAGGAAGATATTACTTTGAAGAGAATGAGTCTGAAACCCATCAGTGTTTTATAAATCTCCCTGAATCTTTTGTCTCTTGTTCTGATAAAGTGACATACAATGGCTACATAAGACAACAGAGGTTTAGGAAAACTTCAAAAAACCTACTATTATCAAGATGACATAAAAAGATGGTAATATTTGGTTTTTATCTTGGGAATGGGTCTTAATTATCACTCAGCATCTTTAGCATGTGTTTAAGTTATTAATATTCACAAAATGATTACTTTATTGCAGAACAACTACACAAACACTACTCTTACCATGAAATCAAAGTACTACCTTTTGTATAACAAGGAAAATTAATGAAATTTCTAGCCAATCAGAGTTGATATTTTATTTTAAATCTTTTTTAAAGAAAAGCTCATGCTAAGGAGTTTATATTAATAAATAGCATATGCTAAACACCCCCAAAATTACCACCTAGCATACATTTAATTTGTTCTTGCTTTCCTCTAAGGAATGGCATTTATGCTGTATCAAATATGTATTTATCAATTCCTCCTATGTATGGTTAAGTACACACAGACTCAGATGCAGCTTCAGTTCGACCAGGGAGCCACACGGGCATAACACGTCTGCTAAAGGCCACTTATTTACAGTTGCCAGTATATCTGCACTTGACAGAATTTGTCCCACAACAGGAGGCAGGAAGAATAAGCAAACCAAGACAGTATTTTATATCTGAGCAATTCTCCTCAGTATCAGTGATGCCCTGTGTTCCAGAAGTTAAGTACACATGTGAAAAGACAAACTAAATTAATTAATTACAGAGTTCAGAATTATGTGGCTTTTGAATTTCTGAAAGTTATCTTTGCTGTTGTGTTTCCAGAAGCAGCAACCAGCACAATTCCATTACCTTCTTTGTAACAATCATTATTTTTTAACACTTCTCCAGAGTACATTTTTATTCATCTACTGACCAAATGAAATAGTTGCAGTTTTTAAATCTCTCTTCTTAAGAAAATCTCTCTTTCTGTATTCATCATTCTACCTGACTACATGGCAATAATAAATTTAATGAATTCACTTAGGAACTCTTAGAGTAATTCAGCTTACTACTTCTTTATTCAGCTGTTACTAATGAATTTTTACATTCCATTAGCCTGCCTATTCACCTTGGCTGTTTTTCTGGAGCTCTTCAGCCTTCCATGCTACTTTCTTATTAAAATAATTTGATATTACATATGAAATTTTTCTCTTCTTCAATAGTGTCATTCCTAAACAGCCCAAACATTATAATAAGATATTAACTTACATACTGAATTTCTATACTGAGAAAAAGATCTCTCAACCTTTCTCATTTATTTATCTGATCTCTCCAGTCTAATCCTAGAATTACTATCCCAGTATATGAGTACCATCTGTACAAAATCAATAGCAATAAGGCAATTTTAATGGAGCCTGTCACATTTCCCTGGGAATACTTAAGGTGTCAGTTGATCTTGAGAAAGTCTTACTGTAGCAATGAGTCTGGCATTTTTTCTTAAATAATGTAAAAATTTAGATCTACTCTGTGTCTTCTGAAATAATAAAATCTGCATTATTTAATTTTTCTTCATTTGAACTGTTCTCATAATCTTCAAAATTTCATAGATTTTTATTATTTGAAATGTTTGTATTCATACAATTTGTGCTGGGCTGCTAGCTGCACCTAGCAAAAGGCCAAATCTTGTTTTTCTGCTCCAACTACAACTGCAGTTATTAAAAGAACCTGCTTGGTCTGTTTTAACAAGGAAAGAAGTGGATGTAGAATATCAAAAGAAGAAAAGGTTGTGAAAAAGAAACAAAAATTATGACAAAAACTGTTACTTTCATGTTATTGCAACAGTAACATGAAATTAGTGCTGTGATCATAAACTAAAGCCATCACTATGGTCCTATTGTTCTATTGTAACTACTGGGCACAGCAATTTATAATACAAAAGAAGATGCAGTATTGCCATACACCAGTGTCATGATTAGATTAATAAATTTTAGAGCTGTAAATTATTTATATATCTATTTTATTATATAGAACAGCTAAATGAGAAAAAGCATTTGATGAAGGAAATAAATCCCATGTGAAATTCTTGTGAGAAAACAATCTACTTGTTTCCATGAAGTATGTTATTACTAAGCAGACTGACCAACTACAGAAGCAAAAGGTGACCCCAGTTTACAGCTGTCACATTTTAATTAAGCCAAAATACGTGAAAAATCCTTTCTATGTGCTATTAAATGTCAACTGTCACAGGTAGTTTCTAGCTTAATTTCCTGCAAACTTTTCGTGAATCACTTATTTTTATTATAGGATTATGTATGGCTAGATTAACCTAAATACAAACATTTTAACTCAATCACTAAAATGGATACTGCCTTGGAGAACCAAAATACAGATTTTTTTTTTTTTTAAATATAAATTTACTGGTAATTAATCACAGAATTTTGACACATGTGGAGATCATCCTGCTCAAATTAACTTCATAGATTGACCGGTCTTTTCTTGGTGTTCCCTAGAACAACCCTAAAAGGTTTATTAATTTATTGTTTCACATATCTTCTTTGAATTATTTATGTCCATTCTAAAATTTTTCAGACCACCTTGGACCATCAATCATGGTATTTTTCTGTATCGTATCAGCCTACAAATTGATTTTTAATATATATATTGTTCTGAAGGAAATAATTGCAGACACACTAAACTGTCAGTCACACTAACACATTTTTCTGCACATGGAACTGAAACCACGTTCTGTTTGAAAACACCAGAAAATTCAGAATTCAGTGTACATTTTTCCAAAGTGTATTGCTAGTTGACAGTGTTTATAGAAAACAAAAAAGGATTTTTCTCCATGATGCTGAGAATGTAAAAATATTAGAGAGCATTGACTAACTGTAAAGAAGCGCACAGGAAACATTTATTTATTTATTTAGGTCATCAAGTGCTGAAAACTGAATAACATGGGTATCTTTATAATGAATCTCACAACACTACCTTTATCAATGATCTGCACAAGGGGACCAAGTGAGCCCTCAGTGAGTTTGCAGGTGACACCAAACGGGGTGGGAATGTTGATCTGCTGGAGGGTAGGAAGGCTCTACAGAGGGATCTGGATGGGTTGGATCAATGGGCCAAGGCCATTGTATGAGGTTCAACAGGGGAAGTGCTGGGTCCTGCACTTGGGTCACAACAACCCCATGAAACACTACAGGCTTGGGGCAGAGTTGCTGGAAAGCAGCCCAATGAAAAAGGGTCTGGGAGTGCTGTTTGACAGCCAGCACAAGCCAGCAGCTGAACATGAGCCAGCTGTGCCCAGGTGGCCAAGAAGGCCAATGGCATCCTGGCCTGTATCAGCAATAGTGTGGCCAGCAGGACCAGGGCCTCGATTGCCCCCCGTGATTGGCACTGTTGTGGCAACACCTCGAGTGCTGTGTCCAGTTCTGCGCCCCTCACTACAAGAAGGATACTGAGGTGCTGGAGCGTGTCCACAGAAGGGCAGCAAAACTGGTGAAGGGTCTGGGACTCATGTCCTATGAGGAGCAGCTGAGGGCTGTTTAGCATGGAAAAAAGGAGGCTCAGAACAGACTTCACAGCTCTGAGAGAAGGTTGTGGCAATGTGGGTGTTGGTCTCTTCTCCCAAGAAACGAGTGATAGGACAAGGGGAAGTGGTCTCAAGTAGCACCAGGAAAGGATTAAATTGGGTATTAGGAAAAAAATTTCTTTACTGAAAGGATTGTCAAGTATTGGACCCAGTGTAGTCATTGAGTCACCATCCCTGGACTTGTCAGTGCTAGGTTAATGGCTGGACTCAATGATATGAAAGGTCATTTCCTACTTATATGATTGTATGATTCAATTATTCCAGGGAATGTTTTCTCTCTAGAAAGATATTTTAGCTAAATAGATTCAACAGCAGATATATTTTCGATACTAAATTAGGTAACCTTCATCAGATAATAGTAATTAAAATATTAAAACCAACAGAATGTTTGTGTGCTCCACTTTAGCTTCATGTGAAGACAAATCAATAAAAGAAACAAGGAAAATTTCTGGGGGAAGGGGGCAAGGGGACAAACAAACCAGCTAAATCTAAGGCATAACTTCCACATTTATGATAGCCTGGATCCAAAAGTGCTGGGAATAACTCTTAAGGGACAAGACTTTCTCAATCATAGTCAGTTCTCAGCTATCCGTAAGAACAAAAAATAACCTGGATAATCCATAACCTAATCTGGATAATCTGTTCAGGTTCCCTACTTATTCATTCTGGCTTCCTCACAGGGAAATCTAGGTATTAAAGAGGGCAGTGAACACAACCTGCAGAGAGGACACTAAGATAAAAGAGGGGTAGGCATTTTTGGCTTTTGACTCCATGCCTAATGAATGTAGCCCAATTTCAGATCCAAGCAAAACTCTGAAGTACTACAGACAGGTTTTTTCAGCACTACATGTAAAATAATATTGCCCTATAACTCAGTTGTTTCTGCATGGAATGAGCTTGAGGATTATCTTACAACAGTACTAATAAATTTTCAAAGTGACATTAAGTTACTGCCACTATCTAGTCTACATCCCACAAATCACACAATTTCAGTCCCTTAGCTCAAATTACTGCTGAACTATAGCATATAGTTCAAACAGTATAGTTTTTTAAATTAAAAAAATAAAATAGGGAGAACCTTTTCTTTCAGTGTTATAATGCAGTGTCAAAAGATCACAGTAAAATAGGTGTTGTATTTTTAGTTTAACTGATTAATGTAAGTTGTGAAAAAAAATAATGCAAATTACCTCCAAACAATATCTGCCACTATCTGTCACTTGAAACTCTGCAAAACCTCTCATTTAATAAGTTTAAAAAAATTAAAGAACATGCCTTTTGAAAAACAAACTGGGATTTTTATCTAGGAGGGAGATTTAGAAAAACTATTAACTAAAACTTAATTTAGATTTCAACTGTCTAAAAGTATTACCTCCCCATATAAAGAATTGATTTCTGTTTTGATTTGTATTTAAGACATCATCTAAGACACCACATAGAACATTTAAAGACATTTTTATTCCTTTTTAATTTACTGGTCAGGCTCATAGAAAACCTTTATTAGATAGCAGCTTTCTTCAAAGACTGACAAACAGAATCAAGGACATCCATTATCAACAGAAATATCCTTGCTTATTTCTGCCAGGCTTTTTTTTATCTTTTTTCCCTCCCTCATTTTACTTTCAAATGTTCTTTTCATCCAAGACTTCATTAAATCTGGGAAAGTGAGGGGGGATAAAAAAGAAAAAAAATAAGGAAAAAAAGACAAAGACTTTCGGATAATAAAATTAAGAGATGCTTACCTTCCTACCCTTATAGTAAGAACTTTTTAATATATATCTAGAGAGAGAGTTAAAGGAGCTGTTTGCAAAATGACTCTGTTTCAGGATTCTGTCAGACAAAATGCTTTCTTCTCTTCCTTTTTCCTATACCTAAACTGTTGGTCTTCCTCTTCAGCATTCTACACTCATTTAGCTGTAAGTCTAAATTCCCTACGGGTCCATTAAGTATGTTGCTAGGCAAACAGTCCAGTAGCAACTGTGAAACAGGAGGTTTGGATGGGAGCCAGTTTTATAGGTCACTACACTGTAAACCTTCACATCATTAGAGTAGAAACTAGTCTTGCAAACTGCAACCATTACTACTGATATTCTTTCATTTCTCTTAGAAGACAGCCATTCATACTACATTTTTCCAATAATGGGTATTTCTAAATCAAAGGCATCGATAAGGATAGTATTTTTCCATGTACTAGAAGGGTAAATCCTCTATTTATTGAATGTTTTAATGCTATCCATCATGTGTCTAGAAATAATAGCCATGTTAGCGATGTATAATTACCATGGGAGAAACTTTTATCTTACAAACTCAAAGAGCACATACAAAAAAGGACTTAACCTTAAGTAAGCAGTATTTTTTTTTCTTTTCTTTGTTGTAACAACAATAAGACAAAGTAGACTATTCTGTACACAAAATTACCCAGCCATCATATTATCTGATTAAGGAAGATTCCTTCTCTTGGACTGAAGTATTGTATCTTTGCTGTAATGTAGCATTATCTTGAAAATGAGCATATAAGCCCTTCAGTGTGATCTTTACATTAATTCAAACACAGAACTCTAGCTGAGAACAGCAACCTGCAGAGCCCTGCTGATGTGACCACACTGCACTACCATGTGGAAGACCTGCTGCTCCAGTTAATAAGTTCAGAAATAAATGGAAGTGAAGGTTCCCTGCCTATGGTGGGGCAGTTGGAACTTGATAATCTCTAAAGTCCCTTCCAACCCAAACCATTCTATGACTCAAGGATTCTATGAAATAAATATGATTCCAGAAACAAGAACATTTCCATATCATTGTTTTTTCAGGCTGAAAACACAGCAATGAAATCAGCACACAATTTCAAAATCAATGAAGATCCACAAGAAAAGTGCATAGCTTGAGCACGTACATGTTTGTGTTTCTTTAGTTAGTA
The DNA here is from genome assembly GCA_026261815.1 of Monarcha castaneiventris obscurior. Classification (NCBI taxonomy): domain Eukaryota; kingdom Metazoa; phylum Chordata; class Aves; order Passeriformes; family Monarchidae; genus Monarcha; species Monarcha castaneiventris. The sequence goes on from JAMPIT010000482.1 coordinate 1,104,608, forward strand.
GTTTGACATTGGAGCACTTCTGAGCTGAAGAAAGTGAAGCAGAGCAAAATAAAAACATTTCCTCTGTGAATTTTATATACACAGGGATTGTTTTCAAATATATATTATTGAAATGAATAATAATGATAAAAAGTCATTGACAAAGCAAAACACTCATAATATCACTAGTTCTTGAGTTTCTGTATCCTTACTTGTTCATTATCAGTAACATTTTAACTTTTATGCTGATAGAACTACACCAATAACCCCCAACCTTTATGCTTTAATGTATGAGAAAATGAAAAATGGATTTAGGTATAAGAAATGGAAATGCATAAGCTGAAAGATCACCACTGTCAAAAGGTACAGAGATCTAAGCAGCGACAGTAATGCCAGAGATTTCTCATCACTATCAGGTGAAAGGAAAATAGTGACATTTTTCCAATTAAGCCCTAGATAATCTTCTGTACTCCCTAATTTAATGGTCCATGTACAATTTTTTCAGTCTTAACACGATTCTCCATATATATTTACTTCTCCAGAAGTGCAAAAACTTTGAAGCAAAGAAATTGATTTTTATAACATTACTATAATCTTGAAAGGAGATTTAGAATTTGTCTACTTATCCTGTCAACTCCTGAGCAAAAATATCATCAGACAAAGCTATCAGCATTATTTAAAATCTCTGATGTATATCTGTTTTGACTTGAACAGGTCAGATGGTAACTTATGCTTCTAGTTTTACAATTCCTGTGTGTCATTTGGGCTGTTTTGGAAACAAGACCAGCAGAAGTAACTCATGACCTCTCTCTGATTCTACTCAAGCAAATTCTTAAACCCATCTAATCTATGTACATTAACAAAGATGCCAGAAGGGCTCATTAAAGAATCCCCCTTTTACAAAACCCTGAGTGCTTAAAAAAAGCCTGGTGGGACTAACAACCTGTTTTTCAACTGCTTTTTAAAACTTGGCATTATAATTTGTGTTCTAAAGACAAAGATTAGGTACCAGATACTACTAAATCCTGTGCTGATATATGCCTCAGAACTACTAGCAAGCTGCTAAACTGAAGGGCAAAAACTGGTACCTGACATTTGCTAGTTCTATGGGAATTTTGTTAAGAAACTTGATTTACATATTGTGATAAAAAAGCAAGATGCCATTTGTCTCTAAATGTACACTTAACAAATACAACCATCAGACTGTTAATGGTGCACTGCCTTTTTTTTTTGTAGACAAATGTCTGGGTCCTGAAGGCACACAACGGTCCTAATGTCCCTACTTGCCTCCCTGAGGTTTCCCCTTTCTCTGCCCCAGCCATGCTGAGGACAGATGCCCCAAGCCCTCTCAAAGTGTGGACACTCCTATTGTAGCCTGTCTCCAGACCTGTCTCGGGTCCCATCAGCTTTTGCTGCTGACAGGACTCTGGCCCTGGCTCATCCCTTGTTGTGTTGGGGCTGTCGATAGACCATGGTACCCGACCTTGGCTCTGCCCCCATGTTTGCTCCTCTCAGGGAGGGCACGGGGTGCTCTTAGCTTGTCCCGCTCAAAAACCTGCTCTGTTCTTGCTTCTCCCTGACAGCACACACAAGAACATGCTTGTGCTAATTCATTATCTTACAGGAATGATGAAGGCTTTGCTCTTAAGCCTGGACATGGAGTAAGTCATCCCTAGACAGCGAAAGCTGAGAAAGTTCATATGCAAACAGCAAACAGGTGCATGTCTTGAACTGAACCAGATGCTACTTTCCTATTCATGCATTTAGGCACAGAAATGTCTTCTTAAACCTGGCCATCAGTGTTTTGCTAATCCATATTTTTTAACTGACTAAAAAATACTAAACAATCTATTTGGCTGTTTCCTTGACAATTTTTTAAGTTCACAGAGATACTTTCTTGTTTCATTAATATTCTTGTCTCGACTGTTGCAGAATTAAGAAAACTAGACAAACAGAAACAAAACAAAAATTCTTAAACATGAATCCATGAACAGAAATTTGAAGTTGTAGTGAGCCAGTCCATTTCATCAAAACTTGAATAGCCTGAGAAATCTATGAACTATGTCCTCATTGAAAATAATAGCAATGACTAAGGAAGTAACTCCTTTCTGCAGATACACAGTCTACTTTTTTTGGTACACATTTAATACAGATAAATGAAACCTGTAACATTAATTTTTTGCAAGTAATTTTCTTCTGACAGTGGATCAAAAAGATGACTAAAATAGTTCTAAATGTGCTCAGTTGCTGAGATAGCATAGTCATGTTAGCACAGACACTGCATAATGTACTTCAGACCACTAGCTGTAACATAGTGGTATATTTAGACATTATTTTTGATAAGATATATGAACCTAAAGAAACTCACTTGCCTCAAAGACGCAGTCCCATTTCAGAACCCAAGAAGGCAGGAAGAAATATGATTTGGACTTGTATAAAAAAACCCAATATTTTTTCTAGACAAAATGATAAGTAAAATATCCTTTAATAAAGCATAATAGATGGGAATCTTTGCATGTTGCAAAAATAAATGGAATCCACTGCTACTGTCTAGGGTATGCTGCCTAAATCAATAGAATTTAGAGGAAAAACAGCTTTCTAACAGTCAAACACACTCACCTAATCAATATCAGAAGTAATTGAATTACCACGCAGCTCAAATTTTTAAAATGATCTTTATGAAAGTTTAAAATCATTATACACTTTAAATTAAACCACAATCTATTATTTAAAAAAAATACTGAAGACAGAAAAAACTGAAAATGCATTCAAACAAAAACAACACAGTCAAAATACTTGAATGAAATACAAGTTTTATGCAACACAATTACATCAATGGCCTTATCTCTTTAAAAAAACTCCATAAAGACGCTACAAAAAAAATTAATGGAAATTTTAAGACAAGGAATCTATACTACATGCTCTTTTGTTGGAAAATACGTACATTAACACTGTGCTTCATGTTCTAAAGAATATAACAGCCTCTCTTCCTTGACTGCATTTTTTGGCATTTGCTCCATCAATCACAATCAAATCAAGAAAAAACACTGATTTGATTACTGTGTCTGCCCAACAAAGTAGCAAACTTCCCTATATAAACACTACTCACTGCTGATTGAACAGTTAAATTTTATCTTGCTCCTTTTCATAAAAGGCCAAATTAAAATCTTAATCTCACAAAAGTTGACCATGTATCCATAAGGGGATAAACACATCCCAGAGTGTTTTTACTTATAGATGCAGCTCTAAAAAACAGAGAGATTAAGCTAAGTTAAAAGTTGAATACTTGCAACCATGTTTTATAAGCATAAATGAGATTTTAAAAAAATTATATATGCTACATGATATTATAAAGATGGCATATCAGATGGAAGTTATTTTTAATCTGTGGTTGTTTTCATTTCGGGGCATATTTGGTGTTTTATTTTTTAGAAGACAAGTTTTTTATCAATTTCCATACTTAGTAAAATGAAAACATAGCAAACATATTTATTCCTAAAGCCTTGAGGTCATCCTGACTTTGCCAGCTGCAAGAGAAACTCACTCCAGGCAAAAAGCTGAAGTGCTTTTAAATGTAAAATGTGCTCGCTTTCACATGAGCAAGCAGCCTGCAGGTAAAAAATGCCTGCCACAGATTCAAAAGATAATGGTGGGATTTCAAGCTCTCTTTACAGAATATTTGTAACTAAATTTGTTGATCAGAGGACCACTGAATATCATAACAAACAGTATTATAATATGCAATAGGCACAGATGTGAGATCTAGCAACAGGATGCCATTTTCTTGCTCACATTTTTTTTAAATTAAAAAATGTAACCTTTTCCTCTCATAGCTGAGTCTATGTTGGATAATTTATATTTAGTGAAAATGCAGAAAAAGGGGTGGGGGAATGACAGAACAATGATATCACATAGCTTAAAGAATGCTTTTGGCCTGAAAGCATTAGGCTATTTTGCAGGAGTCGCCACCCTAACCGAGCATTGCTGGCTTGGACTGAGTGGTTCTGAATCTGAAAGCTGTCACCATGTAGATTTCAGCCTACATAAAAGTAGACTGAGTGGCACCATCACTGAGGAGACAGTGTAGATAAAAGCCTAAAAAGCTTCTAACTTCGTTGAGAATCTCTAAAAAGCATCTAATCTTTCTAGCAAACAAATGGAGGCAGAGGGATAGCAGAGAGAATGTACAGCCATTAAATACTGACAGACACTCCTGGGTTTCTATGCTCAAGACCTCAACATCACATGATACTTTATTTCCAGTTCTGCATCACTGAAAGACTTTAGTCTATAAAGATGTAAGTAAAACTTTTATGTCATCAAAAGCCCTTTGAACTTGTCAGTGTAGCACAGACATTTTAATATACACATCCATTAGATTTCACAGATTTCACCTACCTGAAGGGCTTGGGTTTTTATCTCAAGCTCCAGCAAGAAGGTACTCCAAGGTTTTCTGAGGCATTCACTGCTCTTATCCAAACTTAAAACCTCTTCATTTTTTAAGTTGTATTTTTTAACATCTGTATAGTTAGTTGAAGAAAACAAGAGCCTTTGGTATGTATGGCATCATATTATTTTGGTCACTAATACTGGGAGAGACACCAGGAACTAGTACATATGGTTGCAAATCAGAGTGTTCCAAGAATCAATTCATTTCGTAAGTCCTGTTAAACACAATTGCTAGAACTATTTCACCCACAGTTTATTGCCTTTTTTTATTTAGCAGATATGAAAAAAATCAAGAAACCCTAACCACTGACTGAAAACTTAATGAGTAATTAATGACTACTAAATCCAAGAATTGATATAGTTCCTTTAAAACTATCTGGTTAAAGAATGAAAACACACATTCGAAAAACAGGTAGTCCACAAGTAATCTACTAAAAATAGTTAATGAAATTTTAAATTTAATTAACACTTTGGAATATATGCCTTTATTTCTGGATACCAAATATTCTCCTGCTCATTGGTCAGACCTAATCCTGGGAAACATCAATAAGTAATGACTCTCCCAGGTAGAAACAAGCTACATGGGTGATTCTGTGGTTCACTACACTAAATTCAGGGTTAGTTACATATGACTGGAGCATGAATTCCAAAGAAGATGAAATATCTCTCACTATTGATGAGGAGAATAGCATGCAATTTTATTCAGGGTCCTTTCTATGCACTTTTGTTATTCAAGCAGTATATTTAATCCTTGCATGGTTCAAGAAGTCCAAGACACACAGCTGGAAACTAAGCAGCTAGACAGAAACAGTAAAATATCAAAGGTACACTCAGGTTAGATCACAGTCCTCTATAGAAGATCTTTACAATATGTAAGAAAAAAAATCTCTACTAGGTCAACATTTTTCACTGACTTCAGTGGGACAGCATTTCATCCTGAAAAATTAACATTAGAGGAATATACAGTTCCCTGGTTAGGTAGCCCAAGTTCCACACAGAGATCAATTCCCCTTTTGCTACCATTCCCTGTTACACATGCTTACTAGACAAGCCATCCGTAAAAATGTCTGAAACACTTTACTCACTCTGCCAAAACTGCCAAAATTGTATCTCTTTTCCCAAACTCGGCCAATTCTTCGCATTCTCCAACCTCACTCTTCCAAGCCCTAAGAGGCATCATCTTCCTAAAAGAGCTAATCCAAACCACACCAAGTAAATTTAAATCTGTATTTTAAAAGCTGATCTCACACAAACCTCAGATCATTTTTAAAAGCAAAATATTAAACACACTGAGTATTTCTTCATTAGAGGCCACAAAATTTATTCTGATCTAAATCTAAGTATGGAAGAAGTAAAATAGGAATATGTTTGCTAAGAGTGAAATTTGTCTGACTTAGGGTTACCAGTAAATTATCCATGTAGCCACAAACAACATTGTCCTGGCAAACTTAAAATTAAGGGGTTTAATTCATTCCAAATAAGGATCCACAGCTGTTAGGTTGTCAATAAATCCCAAGGGAATCAGAGTGGGGTTGTATATTTTCCCAGAGTTGCTTTTAGCTATCTATCATCAAAGAAGGCCATTACTTGGAGGTCAGGCTAGTAAAGGCAACAAAACGTGGAGGAGGAGAGCATGGAAACATCACCCTCCCTAACAAGAGCACAGTGCTGTGTAATGAAATGGGCTGGCACATTTTGGGGCGCAGGCTTTTGTAGCTGTTTTCCTCTAGTCTACCCATAGACCATGGAGAGAGGCTGAGCAGCCAGTGAGCTGCCTGATGATCAGGGGCAGAGTGAAGCACCTCTTATGTCCTTTCCTTAACAATGTCCCTACACTGTCCAAAGGCATGGGGTACAAACATCTGACATTTGCAGAGGCTGGGATACTGGCAAGCACAGCTGGCTTGTTGCTGGGGCAGTAAGTTCACATAAAAGAGGCCATCGTGCCAGTGGGTAGGGGAGGGACGACAGGGAACAGCAGCTGTTCTGCTTCAGCAAAATTTTACAATTCATTAGATGAATGCAAAAAAAAGCATATTATCTTTGCTCTCAAGGGGGCAAAATTCAATTCTTCCAACACTGCTGAGTAGCTCTAAGATGTGGCACACCTAAACTAATGAAGTCATGAAAACTGTTGCATTTTTTAAAAACCACATTATCTACACTTGGCTAGTGATACTTTGTATCACTGCATAATTACAGACCTATAAAATCTCCATTAAATTCACACCAGTAAACATTTCTTTGAACTGAGTGAAATAAAGCTTTTTGATGTATGCTATTCTCAGCATTTATCATAAATATTAGAAATATATTCAGTAAATTAGATTACAAAAGAATAGTAATTCCACAAGAATCAAAGTAAGAGGGTGTTTAATTGCCTCAGACCAATAGAGGAAAAATGGTGGTAGAATCAATTAAAATATATTAAACAAATGTATTTTAGGTGGCAGCAACCCCCCTTCATTTCGGTGTATATTGCCTTGGGCTTTATAAGCTTGCTAGTTTTACGTCAGATATAGTGGGATATAAAGAGATAAACTACAGTCATTGCCCTATGGATACCAATATAGGCTAGAAAATAAAACTGGCAAAAACCAAAAAACCCATAAAATATATGATACACTTTTTAGAGGGGATAGAATTTTTCTTTAGAATTGCTTTACACCTTTTCTCTCACCACAAAATACTGACTTTAAGAAAGTCTTTTCTAAATGAGAAGCACCAAAATGCCTGTTTCCTAAAGCAGTGAACATTTAAAATGTTCCTGGAAGGTCCTGATCAATGACAGGGATCATTTGCAAGCATCACATCTTTCACAGTCTCTTCTGCTTTAGAGACCAGGGAACCTTATTTTTAATTGCTCTATGCTGAAAAAAGGTCTTACGACAACCACAATGATGCATTCAGAGTGCTGCTAGCTGTAAAATGGTAAGAACAAAGAGGAGTGGAAGACCTAGGAAACCTGTCTGAGTTGTTTGTTTTTTTGTTTTTGGTTTTTTTTTGTGATTGGGGCACAAAACCTTTGGTTTTGCATTTTTCTTGAACAGACATAGACAGATGTTTTAATTTCCCAGAGGATGTTAAGCCCATAGACTCATCGTCATTGTACCACAGCCACAAGTTACAGAATTTAAAAATTCTGGCACATCTTTCTCTGATATGCTCTCTCCCTTAAAATATTCAAGACTTACAAGATGGAACATTAAGAGTTAGTGAAAAGGGAATACCTGGAATCAAAAGGCTCCTCACATACATTTTCATGGTATCAACAACAGATGGCAACATCTAGTTTCCAAATTCTCATTTATATGAAATTTGAGGAGTTATTTTATTTTTTTTTTCTTTTAAGCCAAATAATATGACATTTAAAAATCAGAGCAAAAATCATAGGTAAAGATATTTGTAAATGTATGAAGATATATGATTATTTACACAAGCACACATGCATTCCAACAGTAAAGATCCTGTGACTTTATCCAGTAACAATGTATCTCTGAAATCATTATACTGAACACGGAATACACAACCTTCGCAAGGAAATAGTCACAATTTGGTTATGTTGTTTTATTAAATGCATGGAGGGAAAAACAATCAGTTAAACAACTGGTATATTTCACAAGCTGGAAAAGAGGACATATTTGAGAGAGACACAAGTATTCCTGAACTATTCATGCAAATATTAGAATTCAAAACAGAAAATTCCAACATGAAAACAAAATAAGAAAGATTTAAGCTAGAGTCAACGCAAGACTTTCCAGTTTTCTTGAGAGAGATATATGGCCATCTCCAAGGACATAGCAGTCTGAATCCTTCCTTCTGCCCCTTCTCTTCTCTCACAAAAAAATAAACTCCTACTCAAAAATTCCCAATATATTCTTATAAAAGATATATCTTTTATATAACTTATATATATATAAGAGATATATATATATATATATATATATCTTATGAAAGATATATCTTACAAAAGATAAGGTTATAGCTGAAATCAGTGTATGTTATGTGGCAGAGGTTTTCAGCAACCTGTGTACAGAGCTGTGGCTGATGCAGTGGCCACAGGCTCAGCTGCCAGGTACAACCTCCGAGTTCATGAACGGATGCACTGCGTGCCGATCACGGAAGACTGATGTCTTCAGGGTAATGTGTGCCCAAACATTGCTGCACCACTGTGCTGGCAATTTCACAGGGCAACAACGGTATCACTTCTAGCACAGGAAAACCATTTAGCTCTTACAGCTAAACATCAAGGAATGCAATTTCAAGACAGAAAGGGGTAAATACTCTATCGTAGATAACAATCCAAAGCACTATGGTATGTAATGAAGAAAATGGTCTCCTTGCCACTTACTATATACACATTGAACCACTGAAGTGCAGGGTATATCCTGTTTCTTACTGATAGGAGAAGGAAGTAAGCCCTTTTTGTAGTGTAAAAATATTTTTCCTTCCTGTTCTAAAAAGGAATAATTTTTAATTAAATTAAAATAGCTTACATTTACAAAATTGCCCTCAAATATCAACAAGAAGTAGTAGCATTAGATTTGGTTTAATAACTTCATAGGAACATGTATTAAACATGCTATAATTTAAAAAACAACTCTGTGATAAAATACATATATTCATTGTACATATATAATTCAGTTTCCCAAGTGCGAATATTGCAACAAGATGTTTTATCACTGATTGCTGCTCTAATAATATACCAAATGCCAGCTTGGAAATTAAATATTCACAAGAATACAATTAAAATGAAATCCTCACTCCCAAAATAAATCATAAAAAAACACCCCCGTGATAAATAAAAGAAAATAGTATTCCTGCTGCCTTTGTCCAGTTTCGTTTTTTTACCCATATGGTACCTTATTTGTCATATGGAGGTTGCAAAAATACCCTTTTAGAGAACAAATGAGAAAAACGAAGCATAAACAATAAAGCCTGCTCAGCAGTCGTGTTTTCCAGTGCTCTGTAGGATAGCTGCAGGAATTTTCCATGCTGTGAGTGTTAATGAGACCCTCCATAGGCACCATTAATACATAAAAGCAATCACCTATAATTCACCTTTTCAAATCTTCACTTTTTGAATTCAGTAACTAGAGCAAAACAGGTAGAATCATGCAAATACTATCCCCATTTACTGATATACAACCACTAGCCAAAAAGGGGTTGACAACAGAAAAGTTATCACCAGACATAAATGCTTTAATAATCACACAGAGTCCAGAAGCACTTGGAGAACATGTACAGTTTTGAAGACTAAAAACTGTCCCTAAATATATGGTTTTCCTGATAGAAGAAAACATACTTACAGGAATTACTAATTAGCTAAAACTGGCTGGATTCAAGATACTTAGGCACTAAGAACAGAATGGGTATCTGACCAAACTCTGTAATGAAAGCAATCTGGCATGAAGAAAACACACAACTTTTATACAATTTATTTCCAAGTTGTTGTTTATCTTTTATAACATTTATTTAAATTAAATTGTGGAAAAATTCAAATTTTCAACATGGATGCCAATAAAGTTCTGGTTAACAGTTGCTAGCATGAGGCAACTGTCACTAACCAGCATCTCACAGAAGCACGTTTCTAAACCAGGCACTGGACTTCAGCCAAGGACAGCTTCACCAAACAATGAAGGACTTTAAGCATTTGGTAGGAAGTCCCTCATCTCTATTCCATTTCTGAATGGCCAACCCCTGGGCAAAGACATGAGCGGGGTCTGTGAACCCCTAATACTTGATAAATTTTAAAGTGAAAGAGTATTAGTTCATTCTGCCAAAAATGCACAGCTTTCAAAAATGCACTAGTTTCCGTATTTAGTGACAGAAACACGAAGCAATAGCACACCTGATAGCTATCTTGCCCTCTGATCCCAGTTCAAAGTGATTTCTCTGTTCAAGGTAATGGGAAGTTTCTATGCAATTTAAACAAATACCCAGAAATGAGATTAGTTTTTTTAAACAAGACCCATCTCTTCCACAAAATGAACACTGATTTCTGGTACAAGCTTGATGTAGGACATGCTTTCTCAGCTGCCTTTCTACTTCTGATTAGGCAAACTAACTCTTCGCTTTCCCATAGTTCTCATAAGCATCAACTGATTCAGACAGGTCATCCCTTACCAATGAAGTCCTTTTTTTGTACAGTGCTATCCACTGCCAGGTAAAAATACTTTTTTGAATAGTACCTCCTGTAGTTGGGATGAGCCCAAGCATGTACTTTGGGCTGCACATCTAAAATGAACATAGCAAATACATATCAAAGATATGCCTCAAAGTCAGCTTTGCTAGAGGTTAGTTATGTCCCTTCCCTACTATTTTTCTGGTCTTGATGCCCATCAGGCCCATTACTGAGCAATTTCAGCATGCTCAGTTATCAACAGCACTTCTATTTTGGTGGCCAGGTTAGCTTCCTGATGCCTTAGTGTGCTGCAAGAGCTCATTCAGCATCTGACATGAATTGAAGCATTTGAAAGAGAGTAGTAAGTGAATAGGGTGAAGGAAGGCAGTGACTGGCAGTTAAAGTGGTTTGACTGCTATGACACTTATTTATACAATGAAATGCACTTCCTGAGCACATTTCACTTTCATAGAGGTGAAAAACCACTAGCTTTACATAAAACTTTCATTCTTAAATAAAATTACTTCAGAAATACTTATGCAAACACATAACATAAAATAGGAAATGCACCTCATTAACAGCTCTTCCTAAAACCAAAACATGATGATAGACAAACTTGAGAATGGCAATTTATATGAGATAAATGATTTATATATATGACTTGCTAAAAGGAAGGAGCATCATGACAGCAGCCGTTTCCATCTAAGACTAAAATTCATTTCACTTCCAGTTTTACAGTGGTAAATCACCAGGAAGTAATCACATACTGGTATTTGGTAGACTCAGTGAGCAGTTCAAAAACTGAAAGAGCATTTCCTCTCATCTTAATTCCATCAAATAACTTAGGAAAAAAGTAAATTCTACCACTGTTCACATACCCAAACAGCAATAGCCGAACTGCAGTTTTCAAAGGCACAAGGCTTTATACACAATCCCAGTGGCATGTTACAACGCTGCATCAATTAGTATTGTAATCTACACCAGCTACTACATCTTCTTCACTTACTTTTTTTTATATATCTCTCTCTCCTTCTCTCTATTTTTAATGAAAAAGTGAAATACTGCTCATGTCTGCCAGACAGGAAATTAGCTCAATGCTAAGGACAAGTAAAATTGCACTAACACTAAAAAGAACATAGCTGTTTTCTGAGTTTTGCTTATTGCTTTTCTACTGTGTTGCATAGACATTTCAGTAAACCAATAAATAAACAAATTTCAAAAACAACCTGATCCAGAGGACAGCAAATACAAGTACACAGCAAAGTCAAGGAAAAAAAAATTCCACAATCTTTAAATTTAGGCATATTTGCTACAAACTTCCACTTCAAAACAACTTTGAATTACTGTCAACATCAGTACTAAAACTGTTATTACCATGAGAAGCTCATTGCCACAGGATGTTTTATAGACCAAAAGTGTTAAGAGGAACAAAAGGGGTCACCAGAATTACTGAAGGGTGGATAATGAATTATTTGGAGATATTAAACAAAACAATACAAATGTAACTTGTGACTCAGACAGTCCCTGAAAGCCTCGATGTTGAAAGTGAGATTCACCAGGGGAAGAAACACGTGATGCTTCTTCCATATGTTGCAGTTTGGGCAGATTCATGTGAGTTTGTTTTGTTCTTAAATACTGTTTGTCTTTATTCTGTTAAAAAAAGTTCCTTATTTCTTAAAATTCATTTACTGAAGGGAAAAAATAAATGTGAACCCCATAAAACACATCTGCAACGCATTCTCTTGTAGTTATGTTGGGTTTTCATTGATTGTTAGTGATATGGTACAAATAAATGGGACATTCTTCTAGTAGTAGACTTTTTTTCCCTAGTAACAGATTCAGTTCCACATAAATAATGTTCCACATATTGTGACACTAAAAGCACTGGTGCTCTTCATCTGTTGTAATATTATTTCAAAGAATTATACTCAAACATCAAAGGTTGTTGTTCTCAACCCAGATTTTGCAGATATATAAACTGTCATGGTAGATTAATCTCAGTATGTCAAGTTACATACATGAATCGTTAGGTCATATAATGGACATTCCTAATATCAGCTTTCAGTGAGGTGTGTGCTCATAATCTTCTTTTTCTTGTATGTACCTCCTGAACTTATTTGAACTCATTTATTGCCAATATGCCAAAATGAAGAATTACACTAGAATCAGAAACTTTATGCTAAATTATATATCTATTTAACACCTATGGAACTATATTTCCTGTGTTCCAAGAAAACATACTGGGATGAGTTTCTCAGGACTTCAGTCCTGGTATATAATATAAAGTTTACACTTTGAAATTACTTTTCATTTAAATTATGGCTTATGTGACAGCTGTGACCTTGTATTGTTCTTGCATTGGTTTTGCTCGGCCTGGTTTTTGGTAGCAGGGGGCCATAGAGGTGGCTCCTGTGAGAACCTCCTGGGAGTTTCCACCATGTCCAGCAGAGCCAATCTCTGATGGCTCTGGAAGATGGACATGCTGCTGGCCAAATCTGGGCCAATGAGAGAGGTTGGTAACACCTCTGTGATGACATATTTAAGAAGAAAATCAAAACAAAGTCACAGGGTTATGTCAGAGAAGAGAAGGTGAGAACATGTGAGGGAAACAACATGGCGACACCAAGGTCACTGGAGAAGGAGGGGGAGGAGGTGCTCCAGGCGCCGGAGCCAAGATTCCTCTGCAGGCCATGGTGAAGACCATGGTGCAGACCATGGTGAAGCAGGTTGTCCCCCTGCAGCCCATGGGTCCACGGGGGATGCAGAGATCCACCCATAGCCCATGGGGGAGGTGCCCATGCCGGAGCGGGTGGGTGCCTGGAGGAGGCTGTGATCCAGTGGGAGACCTGGTGGAGAGAGAGGGCCCTGGAGGAGCCTGGAGCAGCCTGTCCTTGCAGGACTGCACCCTGTGGAGAGAGCCATGGCGCTGCAGTTTTGGGAGGGCTGTGTGCCCGTGGGAGGGACTCACGCTGCAGCAGGGGCGGTGTGGCTGCTGCTCCTGAGAGTGGACCCATGTCAGTGAGGTTCAGGAGAACTGTCTCCCGTGGGAGGGAGCCCACGGTCTCACAGGGGAAGGACTCCTCTACCGGAACAGCATCAAAGGGAATAGCAGTGATGAACTGACCACAAACTCCCATGCCCTGTCTCCCTGCACTGTCGGTGGGAAGGATGGAGGAGCTGGGTTGGGGAAGCTGTCCTAAGGGCTTATTTTTTTTCTCATTATCCTCCTCTGATTCTGTTAGCAATAAGTTCACTTTGTAACTTTAAATTAAGCCTGTTTAGCCCTTGAAGTGTTTTCTCCCAGTCCTTATCTCAACTAATGAAGACTTTGTTAATTTTTTTTTCTCTCTCTCCTCTGCCCAGATGTGGCAGGGGAGGGTGAGCAAGTGACTCTCATGGGTGCCTGGCATCGGGCCAGTGTCAACCCAGGACAGTTCTTAATTGTCTACTTAGTCTCTTCAAGAAGAGTGAGTCAGAAAAAATTATATGGAGCTAGGAGAAAAGTGTGCAATCATAGTGGCCATGTGAGCATTAAGGGACAGAAGGTCCCAAGGCAGAAAAGGTATGGCAGAGCAGAGCATGCCAAAGGAGCAGGGCACAGGGAACAAGGCATCAGAGAAGAAAGAAAATTAGTAAGGATCAGAGGCATTGATTTAACATTTTCTTAATCCCAGAAAGCCAAGTAGTGGTCGAAACCAACCATGAATGAAGGACCTACTTTCAAGGACTCACTGTACATGGAAAGAATAATATTGAAACCTTGTTTATGTTGTTTTGCCTAAGCTAGCTATGTGGTGTGTTTGGGTTTTGTTTTGTTTTTTTCTCTATCAATAATTACCCACTATATGCTGGATTTATGACTTTAAAAACTTTTTGGTCTTTTTCAGGAGCACCTTATAAAGAGATGGTCAAGGCAGATTCTCTTCAAACCTCTTGCCTTCTCAGGGAAGCACGAGAGCTCACTAGAATTCTGCATCAAGCCTCATTTTATTAATATTTCAATATTATATTTTTATACCTTTTGTAGATTTACAGTTTCTAGATTTACACCATTTACGGAGATGTGCTTTATATAGGGATTTAGAAAAATATATAAAGATAATTTTATAGGTCTGTAAAAGTTCTGACAAATCTTCTTTAGGTAGATGAGTAAAGACTTTTTAAATTTATTTGACACCTAATATTTGTGCCAGCTACTTACCAGTTTATATTAAAATTTCTCTTTGTGTAGAATTTGCCCATTAGGGCCTATGTCTGTATCTGATTCATTGGAGCAATGCAGAATGACAAGAAAAGATAACATATATTCATCCAAATTTCTATTATATTCAAATGAAGTATTATAAAAAAGTTACTACGAGTAAGATTATGATTATTCTTCCCAGACAAGACAGCATTCAGATGGAGAAGACAAAATACAAGTGCCACTTAAAAGCTAGACAGAGGAACAACAGTAACCTACACATACCACTCAAAAATACATAGCAAACAGACAGCATCTCAAAATGACAAATGCATATACAGTATACATATCAGACGTTCACTGAATAACTAGAGCAAAGAATAAGTACGGGTCAACTTTTTAGCTCTAAAGGCAGAGTTTACTCCAGGAATCTTCAAAGCGAATCTGAATCTACAAGGGCTTAATCTGGGAAAATAGGTTAAGAACAGGCAGTATTACTATATTTAGGCACAAAGGAAATCTAAGAATATGCACACATGTGAATCCCAACAGAGAGAGACCAATGTCAAAAAATAAAGAGATTGAACACACAGATAGAATAAATGTTTTTGTCAGTATGTGAAATCACTGAGAAATAGAATGATCAAAAAAGCCCCTAAAAAATAATTCTGTAGCAGAAAAAACTACTCCAGAAGTTAGAAGGACAAATAATTTATTTTTTCCATCATTTCCATTAATGGTAGAAAGTGCTAAAAAAGGAAACAATTTACCTATCACACTGCAGTTTTGTGAACTGTGTTTATTGTTCACAAAATGCTCAAAAATTAAAAACAGCTGCCTAGACACTTACATTGTTATTAAAATGCTTATAACAGACTGAAAAAACAATAATTTTGAAGACTCTCTGGCCATATGACCAGACCTTCTAGTTTTGTGGTCAGCCTCATGCATTTATCTGTAGATTTTGGTTCTAGTCCTGTTTTGTTTTCATCCCTCTTTTCCTTGTATTTCCCTAACAGTTCTTTAATTGGGTCAGTTTGGTGCCCAGCTCTAAGAGAGTAACTTACCAAACAACTACATGTTTTTTCCTATCTGTCCACCAGTCTCCTGTCCAATTTGTAAGGAAAAAAAATCTCTGTCTTACCAATTCCATTGTAGTTTAGTTTAAGAAAATAAGGATTGTTCACCTAAACTAGTATCCTGTCTGACAACAGCCAAAAGTGTTTAGTGAAAAGCATAACAGTAGCTGTGTATTCAAACTACCCTAGAAAATTTTTGTAGCTTCAAGCAATTTTCAGTCTGAAGAAACCTAAGCCAAAAGTGACATATCAATAGATACATAGATAGATTGACAGCATTTGATTCACAAAGTAAAAAAGGAAACAACTCTTACATGATTTCATTGCCTACCATCACAGATCTACCTGTCTGAAAATTTTCTTTTAATCTGTTTAACAATTTTCACCTAATTTAGCAGAGGAGTATGAAATGTCAATGTATTAATTTCATGGTGTTAAGCTTTTTCAAATGTAAGGAAAATCAGCAGCAGGAAATTAAATACTCTCATGGGAGAAGACTATAGAATAAATAGAATCCTTCTATGTTAAACATGGATTCTCCTGGGGCCAGAGGAGCCATTTCATAGTTCCTCCCCCTTGGGTTGGAATTCACATCATGGTCGTGGTGAGTATTATACAATGTGTTAGACGGAAACTATAAGTGTTACAGCAGTTACAAAGCAGTGGCAACCAGGGAAAGACATGGCGTTATTGCTGTGGGAGATGGCAGAGAAAAGAATTTAGAATACTGCCAAGGAGAAGGATAAGGTGGGAAAACAGGGAGGAAGCTGAGAAGTCTAGAGGGGTATATTGTAACTTTGCAGGAAACCTGGCTTCTAGCTCTGAGTGCAAAAACACCCCAAACATCATCCTCTTAGTCCAAAGGGGAAAACATAGAAGGCATCAGTGTTGAAAGGAGAAGGGAAGGACAGCAAAACACAATGTAGCGATGTCAAAATGGAAAAGGAAAGGTCTATACAGTAAGACAGTTTGAGAGACACATTATTTGAACAAAGAGTTCACAAATGTAAGCAGATGTAAAAGTAAAAGGCAAATTCTTCAAGTTTTAGCGCTACTTCCTGACAATTTTCAGAATAACCAAAGAAACCTCAAAAGCCTTAAATGCCAGATAAAATAACAATTTTTCCCCATATTACATCGTTCAACAGCTTCCTGTCTTCCCCAGCATAAAACACAACTGTAGCCCCAACTGGCTGCTCTGCCCACTCCTGGAAACTCTGTGTGGCTCCTACATACTGCCAGACCATGCCAGAACATATTTATTGCCAGCTTTCAGTACTACAGAGAACCTGGGAAACCTAAGGTTGAAGTAGAAGCAAGAAATGCTGTTCACTACAAAAATTAGAATTTGGATAGAAACTCCTGATGGCCATTGCCTGTCAAAGGCATGAAACGCTTGCAGCTGAAAAAAGAGAGCACAGACCCTCTGCTTTGACAAACAAAAAGCTATGCATATCACAGTGCTTTATCTAGAGCATTCATAAAAACAGGCTAAGAAATGGACAATCAATTACTTGAAAAAGCACCTTGGAGGAAAGGATATTCATCCTGTCTCTCAAGACATGGAGTGCTACATTAGCATAGGAGGTCTTGTGGACAGAATTCCTGACAACATACAATATTTGCTAGCTCTACTAATGTCTAAATTACTCCTCCTCATATTATGTTGCACAACTGTAGCTACTATACACAGCCCTGTCACTATTGTTGTAGAGCCTTAGCCAGCAATTGATTCCACACCTTGTAGCCCAAACTGTTCCATATGATTTTTACATTTTGACCATTGTTTTCAGCCTGCTATTTCATTTCATTTCATTTCATTTCATGCCAACCTGTTTTGACCTTTAAATTCATCAAGAGAACAAAAGAAGTATTAAGCCATAAGTCACTGCACTGTTCTTTTAACACCTAATTTTATGAATCACTTTAAATTGTGATGGGTTTCTGCCATTAGCAGGATATATCCAGATGCCAAGGCCAGAATTTTGAGAGTACAACTAACTCACCTTCAAGATGCTTAATTTTCAGAAAATGATGCTTTTATAGTGAAGCATGCCTATAATCCTTCATATAATGAAAAATATTATCTCAATTTCTCATTTCATAAACAACATTCTATAACTAAAGAGATACTCCCTTTGCTTTTAACTACTCATAAACTATATTTTGATCTATTCACAGTGTTATACCTAGGTTACTAAAGGACTTCAGCTGTAATCACAAAAGCTGTGTGTTCCAATAAGAAGCGGCTCAAATTTGGAATATCAGCTAATGAAAGTACTTTTGAATTTCACATAATAACATTAAATATTATCACTGATTTCATGATGACATATCTAATGATCAATATTAGGAAAAGAAATCTGACAGAACACTTCAGTAACAAATTTTTTGAGCTTCAATAGATACAGATGATAAATTTTAGATATCTTTGCTTTCTCTTTAATGAACCATGAGTATTTAAGTACTAAAATAATTTAAATATAAATTTTCTTTTATCAGAAAGAGGTTATTTTCCTAGCTAGTAATTCTTAAAATAGTATTTAATATTTTTCATGGGTTAAAATATTTTTAAACACAATGAGTAAATAATTCAAAGTTTTACTTTTAAACTTGCTATGACATGCATATCAAAGGTGCTTTTCTTGCAACTGTCTGTTAGAGCTTATTTACTGTGATTTTAAGTGATACAGACAGGAGGAACTGAAATCTCATTATTACCTATGGAATATCTGCTGCATTTTGGAACTCTGTCTTTTATCTGACAGCTCCTACTGCTCATCTTGTACAAACTGGGCTGACAGAAAACCAACTGATTCTAAAGATTAATTTCATTACATCAAATTTTTACATGTTAAAAGACACAAGACAGTTTCTAAGATCTTATGATAACACAAATTGAATCCTATACTAATCAACAATAAGAGACTCAACAATTTACCAGATTTTTGATAATATTTTTTTCACCTTTAGCCAAGTAAAAATGCACCTTTACATAATTCAAGCCATTACTTAAATTAGTTTTAAATTATATCTCTCTGTTTTATGCTGACTTGTTTATCTCCTGTTGAATTAAAAGAAAAGGAATTTTTTTCAAAAACAGCATGTATACCGTAGACAGTTACTAGCTGGATTTCATAATGAACAGCATAGAAATTCAATATAGGCTAACTAATAGTCCATGCTTCCAGTTTCTGGGTAATTGCTGCACATTCAAAACACAGTTTTCTTTGTCTTCCTATATTGCTATTTACAGATAATAGAAGTTTCTAAAAGAAAATGCTTGTAAGTTTTACAGTCATAAATACCAAAGCTAAAGAATAAGGTCCCATTGAAGAAAACTGGTGATGCATTCTGCTCATTGGAAAAACGGACCCTTTCTGCTTTTCATGTTATGTAGTACACAAGCAGATCAAAAAGAATTTTGCAGTTTTCCTTTGGTCATTTTACATACACCAGAATATTTTATAATGTGTAGTTTTCAATGACATTACTTGAATGCCTGAAAGAGAAGACTTCTGACTACTTAAGCAGTTTCGTTGGGCTGACCCCAGCTGAATGCCAGGTGGTCACAAAAGCCACCCTATCACTCCCCTCCTCAGCTGGACAGGGGAGAGAAAATACAATGAAAGGCTCAGGGGTTGGGATAAGGACAGGGAGAGATCACTCACCAAATACTGCCATAGGCAAAACAGACTCAGTATGGGGAGATTAGTTTAATTTGTTACCAATCAACTTAAAGTAGAATAATGAGAAGTAAAACCAAATCTTAGAACACCTTTCTCCTACCCCTCACATCTTCCTGGGCCTACTTTCACTCCTAAATTCTCTATCAACTCCCCTCCTGTGGTGCAGGGGGACCCCAAATGGAGGGTGTAGTCAGTTTATCACACATTGTCTCTGCCACTCTTTTCCCTTCAGAGACGACTCCTCACACTTTTCCCCTGAACCAGTGGGTGTCACTTCCATGGGATGCACACTGTTCCACTGTCGGTCCCCCACTGGGTCACAAGGCCTCCCAGAACACCTGATCCAGCATGGGCTCCTCTCCACGGATCTTTCCAGGAACCTGCTCCGCACAGGCTTCCCAGAGGGTCACAGACTCCTTCAGGCATTCACCTGCTTCAGTGGGGGGTCCTCCACAGGCTGCAGGTGGATCTCTGCTCCACCATGGACCCCCATGGGCTGCAGGGGAACAGCCTGACTCACCAGGGTCTGCTCCATGAGTTGCAAGGGAATCTCTGCTGTGGCATCTTGAGCACCTCCTCCTCCTTCTTCACTGACCTGGGTGTCCACAGAGTTGTTTCTCTCACACAATATTGCTATTTTCTCCAGCTAAAGTTGCCATTCAGCAGGATTTTTGCCCCCCTTAAATCTGTTATCCCAGAGGCGCTATCACCATCATGGATGGGCTCAGCCTTGTCCAGCAGCGGGCCCGTCTTGGAGTCAGCTGGCACTGGCCCTGCTGGACATGGGGGAAGCTTCTTGCACCTCTTCTCAGAAGCTATCGCTGTAGCCCCCCTGCTACCAAAACCTGGTCATGCAAACTCAATTCAGTGGTAGGTGTCTGATCACTGATATCAAAAAGAACTTTTACTAGTGTCAGATGACACATACTTTTATTCTGAACTTCCTGTGCTTTTCTCTCTTTCAAACCAAAAGTCAAGTCTGTCCCCTGGACTTCATTCTTTCTTTCATACCAATATTGGGCAGTTTGTACACAATGGTTGACTCTTTTCCATTATCTGTTCCATCTACATCAGTGTCTGCCTACCCATTGCTATCCCGTTTTCTTTCTTTCCTTGTCTGTCAACATACCTTCATTATAGTTCAGTCAAGGTATGTGGGTACTCAAAGAGTTAAAAATATTCAATGGATTAGTTCAGCTAGTGGTATTAATGACTATATTAATTTCAGGAGACCTCACCTTAGACATAAACCCCCTTGCAAGACATAAAATGTCACTAGTCTATTCTTTAAGTAATCCAGCTCCATCAGGAAAGAGGATAGTAGTTTTAATAAAATGGGACTCATAAGTTTTTATTACTTTTACAGTGAATGCTTTTCAGTTTTATTGCCTCTTGGAAGGAGTAATTTAGTTTCTCTATTTAAACATGACTTTTTATCCTTCACAACTTGCAGGTTTCAATGTTATGTTTCTAACATTATAAATATAAATGCAGATACTGAGGTTTTAATACAGGTATGAAGTCCTTTTCACTGATAGATACAATCTAGGATTATGAAAATCACAGGACAAGAGAAAAAAACTTAATCACTTTTCTGGGCTGATACAGCTAACAGCATTTTTGAGAATGGATGAATTATAAAATGGTTATCAGTGATCACATTGAGTTGTCATATACACTGTTACACATTGATTTCAGTGCTTCTCTCACTCCTTGAATTTTCATGGAAAAAGAATTCAAATACGTTCTCTACATATTAATATCATGGCCCTAACTGACATCAGTGAGAGCGTTACCATCAGATCACAAAATTGAAAGATGGGACGTCAACATTTTTCTATAAGGTGAACCAAGAGGCTGATACTGATTTCAAGGGGAAGAAAAAAATTAATCTTTTGTTGTATGCTTTTTTTTTTCACCATAGCTCAAATAGTTAAGCATCAGAAACTTAAAATATTATTCCTGAAATGCTATCTCATTGTTTTTTCTACAGTTTTAGAGCAGACAGGAAAGACATGCTCTGATATCACGAAACTGTGTTTTGTTCTTCTCTGATTTTATCTGTGACTGGGAAAACTGGAGAAGAACAGTGTTTATAGAACCATGAGAAATCTTTAATAAGTAATGAAATTCCAGCGTCACCAACAAACAACTGACCGAAGTAGATTAGCAACCTGAAATTCTACTTATTAATTTAGATAAGGTAAAGATGACAAAGCTGTTCTGGTATAGAAACCACGAAAACTCTTTTTCTCTTGCACTTTCCTGTTTATCAGAGTGACATGATATCAGGAACGTGTTTATAATAAGATGAAGAAATGTTTACAAAAAGCTTAAGCTTTGGCTGTGAAAAAATAAACAGAAACTTTTATTCATTTAGCTATAACTAAAGGGGTGATATGTCAAAGAAACAGCGACTTGCACCAACTGCATGCATCCCACTATTTCTGCAGCACTGAGGCGGCAAAAGACTGGCTAGCTAAAGACATGAATTAGACCTGCCTTAACAACTACAGAAGCTATAACAGAGATTGTCAATGGAACCTGATGCATCACGGCCTGTCATCTCTGAAATAACAGTGAGCAGTGGCTTGTGCAACTACCATACAGCACATCAAGATACTCTGGCATTCACATATAGCAGAAGAGCAGATAATAATTTGAAAAATTCTCAGTATCTGAGAATTTTGAGCTAAAAAGTACATAAAAAAGAAAATTATTGAGATCAAAATTTAGTAAAGCTTCCTTTATGTAAAAGGAAGTAAACACAGTGACATAGAAATCTCAAATTTCATACTTACTTTTATTTTTAACTGTAGCTGGCTACAACGAATTTGAGATTGTTAAGATGTTAGCATTACTAAAATAATTAAGCTTGGGAGCAATAGAGGTTTTAAAATTAGGTCCCTCAAAGAAAGTACCATTATAATCACCTAATTACGCTTTGATGTAGCTTTGTTCATAAATGCTTTAAACATTCATTGCCTTACTACTGGGGGCTATGCCTCAGTTTATATACTCTGCGAGAAAATAAAGTTACTAGTATTCACTGAAGAACATGTGTGAACAGAAAATGTCAGAATGCTGAATGTTGCAATTTTAAGTCTATGTTTTTCTTTCAAGACTTTCTAAGGCTTAAAGAAATGAACCAACTTGTCCCTTTAAATTAAATATTTTAAAACTAGTTTTGTTTTCTGGTTTATGTAATTTACACTGTCTACACCTGATTCTTAAAGCCCAGCATAACACCACTTCTCAAATAAATGACTGAGCTATAAAACCGTTAATGAGTAGATTTGTCCTTTAAGATTTGTCTTATATTTAATAAATTAGTCCTTCAGCAAAGCAACTTCTTTAGAAGCCTTTTAGCAATTTTTAAGAATTGTCAGTGTATCTCCCTAGGCAAAAGAATGCTGGGCTGCAGTATGAGACAGCACAGCCATCGAGGGGTATCAGCAGTGAAGATGCAGAAGCACACATTAGCAGCAAGCCTGCTGCAGACTTGGGACACAGCAAGGACGTTGGCCAAAAACACAACATGTGCCAGCACGTTTTTATTAATATTGCTACTTTCAGCAGATCCAGGAAAGGCTGAAAGAAATCTGTTCATCAGTGCAGCAATCAGATCTTCATAGGACCTCATGTCCTAGGAGGGCAAGTTTTACATAGTCACATTTGGTTTGATGGAGACTTAGCATTTTAGGTACGTAATATGGATTTCCATGGATTAACATGCAGCTGGCATCTGTTTCACAAATGAATACATTCAAATAAGTAGTTTAGTACTCAGTTTCTCTTTTTAAAGAGTACTTCAAATAATATATTTATGATGCACAAAGCATGATCACTTTTCTATATTAAATCTATTTCTGGGGTTTTTTTCATAAATTTTAAATACTGCTGGAACTGAGATACCAATAGAGGCTAGAATAATTTAAATGTTATGATTTAAGTTTAATAATTAGATTCGCTATAACTATTTTTTTATTAAAATGTCATCCAAATGAGAATTAGCTTTGGTTTAAGAAGTACTTTCTTCCTAACAGGTAGATAAAACTAGTCAAATGTTCCTAACTAACAGATATTTTAGGACAGATTTTTTTATTGTTCTCAGATCACCCTCACTGTATCAGACTTGGACTTTGCTCACAAAATATTTGTCTTTTTTTTTCTTATTTCTTTAGTTTTCACCAAAATCCTAATGATCATTACTTCCTCATGCCTAGAATTCTGACAGAATTCATTTTGCAATAAAACTGCCTCATCTGCATTTTTTATCTGCACCACTCTTATGCCTTGATGCTAACAGCATATTCTAAGAACCCTAGTGGGTACCAGATAAACCTCACAACTCCAGTGTGCTGGTCATCAAAACTAGGTAAGCACTTTCTCTTACTGGCTGTTCTATTAGAAGGCTCTCCCCCGGAAACATCTGGTCCAAAAGACACATCCTGAAAAATCTCAGTACTATCAGGTTTGGAAGACCATAAGCAAAACTTAATGCCTAATAATGTCTTATCTGCTATACTTGTGAAATTTAACTCTGAGGACAGAACAATAATCCAAGTTTTATTAGCTGATGTACAACAGCACTAGAAGTAAGAGACAGAATTATGACTTGTGAACAGACAGCTTATAATGTAGCTGATTTTAAAGTTCCATTAAAATACATTTTTACTATAAATGCCTTTTCTACCTGATCCAATTTTATTCATTACATATATTCTACATAAAGGAAGGCAAACATTTCACTGTAATCAAAGAACATCTCAAATTTTAAAAAGGCCTATCAGAAGAAAATTTACTTAGAAGATAAGATAATTCAACTTCAAAATGCTTAAACATCTGATACCCAAATACGTAAAAAGGAAATATGAAAATACGTATGGAGTCCATGAAGCAATAAAATTTTATGGTTTGTTATTTTAATAGAAAATATGTATTTTTACCTTAATAGGGACCGATTTTTATATCAAACTCTTGTAATACTGGTGAATTGCAACTGAGAGGCAAGTAAAGCAAGTCAAAAGGACAAAAGATACTTATGAAATATGATTCTTGTATGGTAATTATGCAATTTTTATATTAAGTTAAAGCAATAAGATGGACAAACATTCAGGGCATTTCGAAGTATTAGATCAATAAAAACATTTCCTCACCAATTTACCGTAACACCTGAAAAACTAATCTGGACCTATTCCATGAATGTACAAGTCTTTTCTTGATTTGACAATATCTTCAAACAGAGATTGCTTGGATGAAGCAGGAACAAGTTGTTCAGACATTCTGTCTCTGGATTTTCAAACAGAATAGCAAAATAAAATCAATAATAAACTACATTTTCTAAAGAACCCTGGTTGTAGGCAATATTGCTAGTAAAAAAAAATTATATTTAGTGATATTTACTGCAGATATGGAAGAAAAACAAGTATTCTGAAAGTTCTGGCCTCCGCAGTTTCATCTCTTAATGAAATAAAAAGCAATCAAAAGCAAACATTTGTCAATGTTCTGTCACTTCTCTATTTCAATAAAGAACTTTCAAGAATCCAATATTCCATCTTATGTTTTAATTACCCAGCAGAGAGAGAAAAGCTTATATGCACATCCATTTACATTCAATCCATCTACCTGTCAAAGTACTTCATGAAAATAAGTGTATTCCCCATGAGAGAGAAATGCAGATCTGCTGAGGCTGTGTCTGTAAGGCTTATATGCTCTACTGTATTTCCTAAATTGTGAGAAACAATGAGAGGTGATTCTTCCATTAACACATGCATAGTTATCAGAACTTGAAAATTACCTCCCTCTTGAAAACAAAATGGAAAAGTTTTTCTTCACAGTCTTGTAAAAATTTACAAAACACTGCATCTCTATTCAGCTACACTTCCGATACACATTCTAAACCATGAATGAAGACAAAAACCTATAATTAAACAATTTCATTTGGAGTTAAAATCTGCAGCACACAAATGCCTGAAAACTGTCAAATTTCGTTGGCCAAGGTGCATGGAACAGAAAATAAAAGTCCTTTCTTAGCTGTACAAGATGTGAATGCAAGATTAAATGTGTTTATTTTCATTTAACTTTCTAAGTTGCCTTCATATATAGAGAGATGGAAGACTGAAGATTAAGAAATATCTTTTTTAATTTATACTTTTAAATAAGTATTCAAAAGATATATGAATACAGAAAAATAATTTCCTGAATTATGTTTCTAAAACTCATTGTATGATGTCTATGCAATGCATACTTAAGAGATGACTGTTTCTAAAGTTAAAATACAGGTAACTGAAACATCTGGAGAGAACACAAATGCCACAGTAAATCATGGGTTTGCCTGGACTGAAGAGAATCTTGTTACTGAGCTCTTTTTACAGCTATGTGTGGTTTTCTTCTTGATTAATTGAACTGGGAAAGGCAGTACTTTGCAGGGGGTTTAGAACCACCTATGTTAACTATCAGTTCCAGGATGAGATAAATTGACCTTCGAGCAAGTCCTTCCTCTTTATAAAGCAAACCTGGATGATTTTCCTAGACTACTTTGGTCACTAAATGTATTCAACTGGAAAAGGCATAGAGATGACAGAATTATTTAGCTACTAACAAAAACACACTATTTTTGTTAAATTGCCAAAACAAGCAACAAGAACGCCCTCCCCTCCCCCCCGCCCCGCCAGCAGATTCACAAGTTCCCCTACCCCTGTCTCCTTCATATGGGTTTGACTGCCCAGAAGGATGTCCATGGACATAGCCAGCTCAGATGGAGTCTGTGTCACCATGGGTCCTGCAGCAGTGCGGGGTCTGCCCCTTGTCTGGCCTTGTGCTGGCTGCAGCTCATTCATGGCTACCAAATTGCCCCATGGGGCTCTCTTTAGACGGCTAAGGTGGCCTACTTTGACCATTAACCAAAAGAATATATTTGTTTTCAGTAGGATGCATCAGATGCTCACATTTATGCATCAGTTTAGAGTTATACTGTATATGCACCCCCTGACCAAGTTCAAGCAATGTTTGAATTTTCAGTATAACCTACAACTCATTAAACCACAAAACAAATGGCTGCACTTGTTTAATATTTTTACCAATTTTCCTCCCCTTACCACTTTCAGTATTAAGACTTCCATAAAAACTTGCCATTGTAATTCAGTGACTTGTTCTATTTTCATAAATCCACATGAAAGAGCCAATTATCCCACTCCCTACTATTAGTCAAAGTAGTCACAACAGCTTTTTTCCATGCTGTTTGTGCTTCTGTAAACTTTGTATCTCATGAAGTGGAGATTGTCCTTATCTCCCTCACTGAGGTTATGTACAAGCTGTGGGCTATTTGTGTCACCAGTGCAAACAGACAACCACCACAAACACTCTCCTGATGGATTGTCCTGATGGACCATTTGGGATTGTCCTGATGGATCATTTGGGACCTCCTTGAAAGAGCCAAGGGCAAGCTGCCAGATAAAAATCAGCAGCAATTGATTTCCAGCAGAATCTTGAAAATCAGAGACATACATCTCACTTGTCTCTTCAGATGCACAACAACAGATTCTCCTACTGTGCACTGCAAAAGAAAATACCCATGAAGGACTGGTGGTTTCACTCAAAACTTAAAAGAACCATGAACTGCTATATTTTATCTTTACAAACAACAGCATGCTGTGTTACCAGTTGTTTCAACACAGCAGTATGTACTTAAATTGAAGGTGACAACATATTAAGGGTTTGACCTTTGGAAACTGAGTATTTCAAGTCAGGGATCATTCATACCACCTACTTTATATGCTTCATTTGCATATGTACCCCAGGCTTCCTATATAGTCACTGAAGCACAGTTCCTTCTGTTTTAAGCAATACAGTCACATCTATTATCAAGACAAATGCATTTGGCCTTTTGGTGT
Organism: Monarcha castaneiventris obscurior; assembly: GCA_026261815.1. NCBI lineage: Eukaryota > Metazoa > Chordata > Aves > Passeriformes > Monarchidae > Monarcha > Monarcha castaneiventris. The sequence goes on from JAMPIT010000482.1 coordinate 1,132,006, forward strand.
TGTGGGAGGACAGGTAGAACCCTAAAAGTGAACACAATGGCCAAATGGTACTCCTTGGAGACATTAACGTTGCAGCTAAAGGTGGCAAACTTGCAGCAGCATCTCCTCACACAGTGACAAGTAGCATGGCAAGATAAAATACTCAACAAAGATTAATTTTTAGAAACTGAAATGCTAGAGAATGTTCCCAAGTAAGATGTTGTCTGGTACTACAGTACTATCAGTCTGAATCTGCATAATTTAGACATTAAAAATCATACCATTAATTCTATCAAAACCAGAAAGACTGCAGGCAAATAAATGTTAAGATCTGCCTATGCACTTGTAATTTTTCTAAGCAATCCAGACATTTTTACAGCTTATTTCATAGTCCTGTAGGAGTCTAACAAGCCACCCCTGTTCTGTGGCATTAAAACAACTCTAGTAACTGTTGAGACTGTTAAAAATACTAATAACACCCACACACCAGAGAAGATTCAACCTGCTTGTAAAGCCTAGAAAGTAGTTCACTCCTGTTCTTAAAAAGTAAAACTGGTAATAACACAGACAAGAAAGAAGTTTCTTGCATTCTTTCTATCTTGAAATATATTCATGTTGTTTCCTAATATGCAAAAAAGAAAACTAAATTATTAAAATGGAAAAAGGTGTATGAAAAGTTGAGATAAAAATCTGAAATTGAAACTCTTAAAGCTATTACTATATGAAAGTGCTATTCTTCTGAAATAATATAATACAGATAAAAAATGCTTCAAAATGTAGACATTTAATTATCTTTGTATCTGAGAATGTACTATTTCTGCAATGGCTGTTCCAGCATATGACATCATTCTTTTATTTTAGTTTAAGTACTAAAGTTTACAAAAATAAAATCATAAAAATAAATTCAGAAATCTATGCAACTATAGGCTCAAGCAAAATATATTATCTTCTGTTGTTTTCTGTTTAACAATGGCTTTAATAATATCATCAAAGGAGATGAAATCAACTAAGTGTGCATGTCTGACATTGACATAATACTTTCTATTATGAACAGAAACCACATGTGGTCAACTGCAAGAGCTCTAGATGAAAAAAAAAAAAAAGAAAAAAAAAGCCAAACTGGTCCCCCATGGAGGATAGAAATCAGCACTAATTGACATTACACACAAGGAGGAAATGTATGTGGAAGTTCAGACAGAAAGCCACATAGAGAGGTTCCTAACGCATTATTGTATTATTGGTGCAATATTTAAATATTACAAATATAGGATCCAGGAGATTACTCATGTTATCTAGGAAATATAAGGTATCATGGGAATCAACTGAGGTAAGAAATAGTCAACAGGCTATTAAGAGGTCTCATAGATCAATTTCTACAGGGATTATGGAAGTCTAATAATTATGACCCTGAATAAATTTTCACAATAACTAAGGGAATTAAGGCAAAGTCTCTTTAAAACATTCAACACATTTGCATAATGTAACCATGTCAGGTACCTAATTCGGATATAAGCATGAAAAGCTTTAAATGGCCAAGTGAGAGCCTAAGACATACCCAGAGTTCAATATGCCATCATGACAGGTCTGTGTTATACACTTTGGAAGCCTCCAAAAGGCTCAAAAGCTGAAACACTTTCAGCATGGATATTGAGTTTAGGTGATAAGCACCAGTCAGTGTATTGAGAGGCTACTAGGGCAGTGAGAATCATTAATAATGGTGATTTCTCAGTAAAAACTGTCCAGGACTGACTGGTTTTCTAAACGGGCTTAGGAAATTAGATGGATGATATAGTTCCCATAATTGTGGCCCCACTGTGGTTATCAAACAATTGAAAAAATCTGAGTTTAAATTTGTACTAAAGCAAAGAATACAGATCCCTGTGTAAAGAACATAAACATGCCTAAAATATAATCGAATTATATGTAACATTACATTACACTTCAAGAATGTATTTATGACAATAAATAAATATGAGAATGCTATTAGTGTCACCATAAGCCTATTCACTAACACGAGTTCTGTGCGAGATAGTCAAAGAATTATTGCTACTATTTCCATATTTCTTAACTTAGCTGCACTGAGAAGAAAAATCCTACTATTAAAATAACATTATTGCGTAAATAATCATGGGACTCTACTGTTCATATTCTTACAAAATTAGTAAAAGAGTGAATCTGCATTAAAAAAACCGTACACAACATGAATTTTTCATCTATCAAGTTTATATTAGCACCCTATAGGAGCATAAGGAAAAAACTAGAAAAATTAAAATGATGGAAAAAGAACTGAGAATTTTGAGAATATGTTTAAACTTATTTTATATATAATTGCTAGAGAACTGTGGAGCAGAAAGTTAGGGTGGCCAGACAACATGTAAGTTATATTCCATAGTACAACAAAAATACAGTTCTAGAGAATTTACTGTCAAAAACTTTGGAACTAAATTTTGCGATCTTCTCACTCGTTAAATAGGAGAAATTGGCAGAAGTGATCCCAGGTAATTTTTTTTTCCCTTTTTCCAGATACTTTCTAAAAGAGATATGTATGATAAAAGAGAGCTATAATCACACCAAAGTCCCATATCACAGTAAGAGAAATGAGTACACCCCTGTCCTTTTTTTAACATCAGGAAATTTGAAAAAAATAATATAAATACTGAGAAAAGATAGTAAACTTTTCACATCAATAGATTCAAAGGCCTATTAAAATTAAGTTGCTCTTACTCAGCTGTCACTATCCACATTGCACAGGTGAAGAAACTGAAGTAAAATATGAGTTGTCTATGGAGTTTCATAATGACATTAAGGAAGAAAGGAAAACCAACATTCAGAACTTGCTCATCTCAAGCTCTACACCAGAGCATTCTGCCCATCTCATCTTACCACAGAACAGGTAAAGACCTTTACTGTGTATTAAAATACATTTTAAAATTATGTACAAAAGAAGTCTGATAACTAAATATCATGGATATTTAGTATCTATAATATTCAGTAGGAAGTAAATAATTGTTGTTAGCTTCAATGATCACCATGCAAATCACAGGCTGCATGGATAAAATAGGAGTGTATATTATTCAGAACAAATTCCTCATTTGTTAATATACATAATGATTAGTCATAACCCCATATAACTATTTTGCAAGCTAGTAACACTAATAAAATTAAAATAATGGCTGCTATGTGTAATTTAAATAGAAGAACCCCTTTTTGTACCACATGAATAACAGCAATTTCTTTTATAAAGTTCACAGTAGGTTTTATTTAAAACCATCCTGCTTCTTTTTTCACAATAATAGATTTTCTCTATGTAACATATTTGCCTAATTAATAACAAGGAGCATTCTGTGAGTCTATGAAAAAGCCATGACACAATTCCTCTGAAATTCTCTACACTGGATTTTATATTTTCTATTTAAATTTTACATCCCACTGTGAGCCAAGCTATGGTTGCTTGCTAATTTCTCTAAAGCACCCTGACTGGAACTCATCATTACTCTAAGTCCACTTTTCAGGGAGGAATAATTCAATCATATTATATTTTGTAGAGCTCTGGATCAATTCAAACATGTAATAAGAACAAATTTAAAAGGCATTCTTCCTTCAATTAGGAAGAAAGAAACTTAATTTACATTTCTTGTACTACCACTGAAGAAATAGAAGTGTATGTGGGCTTAGATAAAAGAAATCCCCATCTGTTTCCTCTCATGCTTCAAACCAGAAGACACAAGCTTTAGTAAGGGAGCCATAAATACAGAAAAGTGATTGGTGCTCTCTTACAAAAAATATTTTTTCTTCTGATAGGATGATGATAAATTAGAGCCTGGTCCCTAAACCTTTTTTTCTCACTCTGCAGTGACTGTGAACACTTTCCTCTACATAGAGCTTTTAAAGTTACCTACCGATGACTCAAAAACCTACCTGTTGCACCAACTTATCTCCTATACCTGGTTAACATCTCTCCTTAGGCATGCCACTGTCACTTTAAACATGAGTCTCCCATCTTCACTTTCAAATTTTCTGCCCTTTTTCCCATCACTATTACAACTATTATTATCTTAATTTTTCAAGATTATACATTATATTTTTTCTTCTCTCTCCCCTCATCAGTTATCCAAAAATATCTCTCTAGTACCTATCATTTTATTTCCATACACATTTCAGCTAGCACTGACATTCACCAACTCATCACTTCTATTAATAGGGCCATGTTCTGGCCCTGAGCCATTCTCTCACCAATCCTTTCTGTCTCAGTGACAATTTCTGTGCAACGACATTGTTGTCAAACCACATGGCTTTGACTCTGGTGAGACTTTTTTCTGCTGCCATTTCAAAATTTGGATTAAGAACACTGTCATAAATAAGAACACTGTCATAAAATATTTGAAAACACTCTGTTTAGTCTGCTTTCCCAAGACCAGTTCCTCACCATCCAATCCACCACAGGTTGTCCACATATTCTTCAAATCCCTTTTGTTAAGCTCTTCCATCAGAGGTCTCTTTTGTTAACACCTACCTTCAGCCTACATAAAACCAGCCAGGTGATTCCTTCTGACAAGTATATGCACTTACATCCAGCTCTACTTAGTCACACCCATGTGCAATCTGACATGGCTGATGAGGTGGTTTATATCAGGAATGCAACCTGAGCTATATGAAGTGCAATATGGCAGAAGAAAGAAAAAGAAAAAAATTATATATACTGCTCTTTCTAGCTCATTTACAGTACATTCATACCGTTTGTAGTGATTAAAGAATTTGTCCACTCTTGTACCCATGTTCTGCATGTTCATATATGATGCATGACAGAATTTCATTGCTTCTGAACTACAGAAATACTGTATTGTAAACTAGGTGCAGCTGATAAGTAATGCCTATGATCGCTGGGTAATGTGGTTAAAGGATTATTTCATCTGACTAGATACCATTCTACCTGCTACATCTGATACTCATCCTCAGCTTAACAAATAGATTTATATTAATGGCTTTCTCAATATTTTTCCCTAAATGCTGTTCTGAAGTGGAGATACTTGACACTGTCAGTTAAAATCCCACACTTGCATCTGTTCAGCTGATCAGATTTGAGACAAGAACTGTGTCTCGTTTGTTTTCCAAATGAGCCCCATACACATTATATGCATCAAACACTAGCTCATTCATCAGTAAAGGGTTCTGTTATGCCATTACTCTAGGATTTTATATAAGAATTAGACTGAATACTATTGTTTGCTATCCTTCTATATATTGTTTGGAGTTTTTTCCAGATGAAAAATAGATCAAATACAAAGAAACTCAAAATATGAACATGCTATTTATCAAACATACACAATTCCCTACTTATATGAAAAGATTTAGAGTTTGCTACACAGTGGGAATAATTCAGTTCAATTTTTATCACTGGGATAGTTATATAATCCCATCTAAACAAAGTCTTGTTCAGACAGCTCAGTATGATTGGCTGTGTGCAGAAATGACACAGATCAGAACTAGACAGTTTTAGAACAGAACTAGCATACTTTTGCAGATGTTGCTCAACCCATTACACAACTTGCAGAAGGCAGCTTGGGAAAAAGCAGAAATTACATTATCATGCTGACAGCACCTCAGCAGTCTCCACCACAGAACTATGGAGTTTCAGTTTGTTTTTAAAAAACAGAGTAAAAACCCTAAACTGAAATGTAGAGCAAATTTCTATAACAAAGCAAAATCAATAACTGTAAAATTTATAAGTGAAAATGTAAAGGACATTTCCTGCAGCTGGTACAGATATCTCGTTAAATTTTAAAGGGCCTACTGCTGATGTGAAATATGAGTATTAGGTGACCGGAGCATGGAAAATGCCCTTAACCAATCTATGAAATGGCTTTTCTCTCCAGATCACGAAGAAATATACAGTGAAAGAGCTGTGTATCATGGAGTTGAATAAGAAAAAAAAATGGGACAAAGAACAAAAAAAATGGACTAGTTGTTTCTTTTACCATAAACTTTCCTGAATATGCTTTAGGGAAATGGAGACAGCTACAACACAGGAGAACAAGGACAAGCGTGGGCTCCTCAGTGAGTGTTCAACTAAGCAATAACTCAGTCCCTTTAAGAAGCTCTGAGCTTAATGTACAGCTGAAGTACATCAGCAAGGAGAGAAATCCAATCTCCTCAGAGATTATTTATGACAAAGTGCACCTAACTGAGGCCCAATTTGTTTGTGGAATTGCAGTCATTCCATTTCAACTAAACAACAAATGAATCTGCCTTGTAGAAGATTCGTTCAGGGTATAAAAGAAAACAAAAGAGAGAAACAGATACAACACTTCATTTACACACCGATTTACAGGCTAACTTACAGAAATGATTGATAAAGCAATTTTTGAAAGCAGAGAACTCTCTGAAAGAGAAGGCTTTTGAATCACATCTAAATTTCCTCCTCTGCAAAGTGAACACTTTTTATTTCAGATTTATTAATGTATACTCATTGGCTTAAAATCCATACTTTGTCTCATTATATTACTGTTTCCCCATTTACTTTACATGGTTTAATTGCAAATTTTGTTGAACTCAAAGAACTACCATGATTCTTGTTTTATATAAAAGTAAAACACCCTCTAAGATTAAATTTTTTAAAGTACCAGAGCACAGTGTGTGCTAGCAGATTCCTGTGGGCAAGGATACCAGAAGCAGTGGGGGCTTCCACAGGGCACAGCCTTGTAGCCAGGGCTTTTCCCACTATCTCTGGCCAGGGAGCAGGGCATCCAGGGGGCAGCTGGGGCAGCCCTTGGCATCAAGGCACCTCCCTGGAAATGTGCTTTTCTAATTATTCATATTTAACTTTTATTATATGTGTTATTTTAAAGCAGCCTATTTGAAAGTGCTCACATTTTAAATTGGATTTACTATGAAAACATTAAAATCATGTAACATTGGCTGACATATGAATCAATATTTAATCACTTGGCTTGATCTTATTCAAAATTAACTTCAAGTACAGTCACTGAAAATTAAAAACTGGAAAGGAATTTTGGTCACTAATTATAATTTTGGGTCAATTTCTGCTCCTTGTCTTGTCCATATCTACAGCAACACTTTTCATTTCTCCATGCAAAACTCATATGAGCATGAAACCAGTCAAAAATAAAATGAGCACACATCAAATAGTAAACAAAAATATTCAGGGACAGGCTAGACAAGATTACAAGAGAGGCATTGCTTCAGACTTGAAATTAGAGTAGGAAAAACCTGAAGTTGTTCAGACATAGTAACCAGTGGTTCCAGAAAAACCCCACAGGTCCACAGAAAATGAGTAGAGAAAATAGCCATTGTTCACCAATTAAAAGCAAAGGTGTAAATTCCAGTTCTTAAATACTACCAAGAATGGCAAAGCAACAGTGCTTTTGAAAAGTGGCATTTGCTTTTCAGGTACTGAAAAAATACTTCTTAATTAAATAAGAAACTACTGAGAATTAAATTCAATAGATATTTCCAAGCAGAAGAGACAACAGCTATTGAAAACATTCAAATAGAAGAAAGGGAAAAGGCCAAAACTAGAGAACTAAACAATTTAGAGAATCTGTATTTGAAATAGGATAAATTAGCATCTACTGAAGAATAGGGCAGGATTATTTACAAAACAAACCCACCATAAACAAAACATTAAAAGGGAGTAACCAGACTGCTTGTCCAAAAGCTGAAGATAAAAAGAAGAGCCTCTATCAAGCATATAAATTTTTTTATTACAGAATTGGAAGAGGTTCATTGTATTTTAATTGAGAACTTCAAAACTTTAAAAGACATAGAAAGATAACTAAACTTGCAAAAGGGAGGGAATTTTCTGTGCTAATGAAGCAACAATGAAAGTGGAAAATTGTATGGAAAGAATGCAGTTAAGCGAAGCCAAAGTGGAGAGATAGGACTCTTAGAATTGACATAAGTTGCATGTGAGAAACATATATCTATGTTTGCAAGTAGCTACCTAATCTTATTTTGATGCTTTGAAAAATATCTGCTTCATATACTATGCATATAAAAACAGTATTACTAACACCACTAAATTTAACACAGTGCAAAAGTATGTAAAATGAAACAGCTAATCTCGGAAAAGGCAAAGGAGCAAAGAACCTGACCACCAATTTTAGTAACACTACAAAAATGGTTTAACTTAATAGTTTCTTGTTTCACCAATTATGCAAAATTTTTTTACTCCATGATTATTGTAAGAAGTGATGTGTGAAATGGGATTTCCTAGACACCACAGACTGATAAGCAATATATATTAGCTGTAGGGAAAATGTCAATAGATGTGTCAGGACAGTTTAAATTGAGGAATATATTTGCCAAAAATGTGTACAATTGCCTTTGGTTTAAATATACATGTCTAATTAATAATGTGAGACTCACTGGAGATTTTCAATCAAAGAATGAAACTTAAAGTTGTCATACACTACACTATAGCATATAATTTACTTGAATACTGAAGAAATGGAACCCTGTTTAGGGTTTAGATTCAGCCATATCAGGATACTTTTTCAAAAAAGTTCTGTTTTAAAATGTGTAGAAACTTAGTGTATATTGCTTTGAAACTTCCTACTACACATACTGATTTTTATATTTGGAAGAACTTGCATCCTTCTGGAGAAAAAGTCCAGCACTCAGCTGAATAACTGTGTTACATGATGGGTGAGCAACTGGCTCCTGGGTCAGGCACAAGGGGTTAGAGTGAATGGGGTGACATCAGGCTGGGGACCTGTCACTAGTGGGGTTCCACAGGGCTCCATCCTTGGCCCTGTGCTCTTCAACATTTTCATAAAACACTTGGACACAGGACTGGAAGAGACACGGAGCAAGTTTGCAAATGATACAAAACTGGGAGGAGCTGTTGTCTCTCTCAAAGGCAGGGAGGCTGTGCAGAGACCTCAGCAAATTAAGGAACAGGGCAATCACCAACCATATGAAGTTCAACAAGGGAAAGGGCCGGATTCTGCACCTGGGATGGGGCAACCCTGGATGTATGGACAGACTGGGGAACAAGAAGCTGAAGAGCAGTGCTGTGGAAAGGGACCTGGGAATCGTGGTCAATGGCAAGTTAAACATGAGTCAGCAGTGCCCTGGCAGCCAGGAGAGCCACCTGTGTCCTGGGGGTGCATCAGGCAGCCAGGCAAGGGACGGGATTGTCCTGCTCTGCTCTGCACTGGGGCAGCCTCACCTCGAGTTCTGGGGGCAGTTTTGGGTGCCACAACATAAGAAAGATATAAAGCTATTAGAGAGTGTCCAAAGGAGGGTTACGTGGATGGTGAAGGGCCTTGAGGGGAAGCTGTGTGAGGAGTGGCTGAGGGAACTTGGCCTGTTCAGCCTGGAGAAGAGGAGACTGAGGGAAGACCTCACTGCAGTTACAACTTTCTCAAAGGTAAGCAGGTGGGAGGCAGGTACCAATCTTTTCACTCTTTCCCTGTCACTGGTCACTTTCCCTGACCACTGACAGGACCCAAGGAAATAGCATGAAGGTACAGTCATACTATTCCATTTCTGATCCATGTTCATCTAACCCAGAAAAGCCTTTTACTCCACTTGTCACTTATTTTTCATCAGGATTCTTTGCTCTTAGGCTGCATTTATGACACACCTAATTCATTGTCCTTAGCACTTGTTTTTGTCTTGGTGCCTCAAATGTCAGTTCTCAGCTATTTCCCAAGAAAGGTCATTTCTAGCCATAATCTGTGCAGAGTCGAGTCAGTCTCTGTACTGCTAATCTCAGGATTTATTTTAGCTTTGGTAGCACTCATACAGCTGACATAATACAACAGAAGAATATAAATGACATCACAAATAAAAATTTGCAGTACATAACATCTTTCAGTAACCCTAACTTAAAAAAATATGAACATAAAAAAACATAGCACTAACAAAAATCCCACAATTAGCAGTAATTAACAGATCTGGAATAATTTACACAGATATGACTAAATACAGTTGCTTCCCAGGTTTTTATCTCCTGCCCCTCTCTAAGCATAAAGTTATCCTTTCTTGTAGGACTGCTATTTCAGATCAACAACAAATATTTTAACCTGAAATAATATCTAACAAAGCAGGGAGAAGGGGGGATTTAAAGGTTGATCTGAATATTTTCTCTTTAGCTCATATTTGCATTCATTACTGTAGACCAAATATACATACAGATGAAATGTACTGCAGGACAGCATTGAACAGGATATTGCCAAATCAATGTTTCACTGAACTTTCTGACAGATTATTATTAGTGTCTTTTTGGGTTACAACATTTAAACTACAACATATAACTACAGGATAGAAAATATTCTTTTGGAAACCACAGCTTAAAAAATTTTCATTTTTTTCTTCACATATATATTCAGTTTTAAATAGTCTTATTAATAGTCTCTTCTATGCAGTTTTAATCAGGAAATATACAGCAAAAACTACATGAGAAAGCTATTTCACAGATGATAAAATTCTCTGAAGTAACAGTTATGGAAACAACTTATTGTATGCAAAGTAAAACAAATCTGTCTTCAGGGAGGACTGTCAGAATACACAGTAACTGACTGACTAGATAATGGATGAGTCTCACATATTGACACTTCATTGCAACCACGCAAATCACTCACTATGCTTATCTAGAAATTGGCTAGTTCTGTATCAATGAGGACTTCTCATCTTATATGGTGTTTTCTAAATTTGTTGTGGATTCTTCAAATAAGAAGATACATCTTCCATTCAATGAAAAGCAAAAATAATCTAAGTGGCATCTTTTTTCAACAGTTTTGTAAAAGAAATATGCTTCAATTATATATGAAAGCTCAAAATTAGTCAATACATCTGTCTTTCCTACAACCACTTACCTAAAGAGTTCTTCTCTAGACAACTCATCTCATGTACAAGAACAGACAAAAGTAGTTGTAGTATTAGATAATGGTCTCATTATGGCCAAAACTGTAGCCCCACACATAAAGAAGGCATCAGTGAGTGAGGAGAGCTCAGGCTGATCAGAGTACTAAAGCAGTTCTCTTGCTATGAAGTTATCAGAGAAGTCTCCGGAGATTTCATAAAGGTGTAAAAACTCTTCCAATGATTACACGAGCATGACCTAACAAATCAAACTAATACCCACTGAGATGTGCAGTTTTTTCACTGAATAAAAACAAAGTGAAAGGAATTTGCTCACTACAATAACCAGTAAATTCTTATTATGTAAAAAAAAAAAGAAAAAATAAATAAAAAGGCTTGCCATTTCGCAAAATAGACTGATTTAGATTATGTGTAAATTACACATTCCTCTTTCACAGTGTCTCACTACATGTAATAATACCAATTTAAATAAGCCAGTGCCTTACCGAACAATAGTTAAGCAGCATTGATTTGAAAGGGTGAAGAAACATTCAATTTTAATACAATCTTTTCTCCAACAAAAGGTTGTTCTTTCAGGGATTTTACTGAAGCAATTCTCAAGTTATTCTATGAGGCAAATTCTTTCAAGTTTTGTATCTCTTTTTCAGCCCAGTGATTAAATTCATTCTAAATTAAAACCTCTTTATGTCTTTTTATGCCAGTCTGCATTATATATTTCCATTAGTACAGTGAGGAAAAAAAAACATGAATACTTGTTTTTAAGATCATCTTCCTGTTATTGAAACTGCACTTTCCCTCAATTTTTCCTACATATTAAAAATCTTCAAATTTTTAAAATAATGTGAATAAATGGATTGCTTCAGCTGTAATGTGCATCAAATCCAAAAAAAGACTGAACAACATAATTCATTAAAAATCTAGAATAGAAACCACTCCCCAGTTTTCAATTTCTTAAAAATTCTTCAGTTGCTCATAGAGATTTTTCTAAACTTAAAAGAAAAGAAAATGAACAAACAAACAAAATAAAAAACCCCAGACAAAACCAACAACACAAAACAAAATAAGACATGAAAAGCAAAATAAACTCATTTATGTTTCCTGTCAATTTGCATGATTTGTTTTCCTTAGTTTTTCTCCTGGCACTTAAAAAACTTTGAGATGTGCATGGCCTACTTTCACTGCCATTTCAGGAAGGATTCATGTCGTCTACTTTGGAGGTGTCTGTATCTCAGCTAGTTCCCTTATGTTCTGTAGCGAATAGAGAGAAACTGGTCACTTTTAGTACCCAATTTATGTAACTTATTTTAGATGTCTGTTTCAAAATGAGATGGTTTACTCACCTGGGAATGCCCATTTATCTCCACTGACTGCAAGGGAAAGAAGTCTGAAAAACGAACTTAAATTTAGACACCTTCATTTGGCCAGATGAAACCCAGGCTTATAGTCCTTCCAGATACAATCTCTACTTCACACGCCCAATGGGCCTTTTGCTTTTAAATCCTGTATAACAGAACCTTGTTTCCTGACAAAGTTATACTGTGCTACTCCCTGAGCCAGTCACTAGTAATTTGCTTGTAAACTCTGTAAAAGACAGCATTATTCCAACAGTGACATGGTTTGCTTTCTCTTGTCTGTATGTTTTTGATTCTGCTATTATAGCTGAACTTCCACTAAAATTTAGGCAGATCTAGAGCTAGCCATTTTCTCTCATTTTTTCAGTTTCCTAAATTTGTATGGAAGTTGGTGTACTGTTAATTTCATGGCTTGGTTTGGGGTTTTTTTTGACACCCTTTTAAAAGGGCAACCCATTAAGTTTTATTTCCTTTTAAATTAATTTCATTCTCTGAGCTATACTGCACTTAGGATAATTTCAATATTTTCAACTGTAAGAATGTCATCCTGAACCACATTCTCTTCTATACTTCACAGCTTACTTACAGCTCTTCAATTTAAAAATTTTCTTGCAATCTTCTTGATGTTAAGTGTCAACAGTTTGGTTTTAGATGAAGTCATTCTCTCTTACGTAGGTGTCCTTTATTTGAAAAGTCCTTCACATAATGTTTCTTCCACAAAATATTAAAAACCTTTACATATGAGCCTCTGATTTTTAAACACTGGGTTGATGAGCAGAGCTAATAGCCAAAAGCAATAGCTTTGGATTTATTTCCATATTTCTAACCTATTTTGGGTTTTGGACAGGTTTCTTTTGGACTCATTTACACTAAAATAATTATTTAATTCCCAGAGTGACATTTGCTAATCCCTTTGCAGGACACAGATTATCTACTATCCCTCAAAGGACTGACAGACTGTCACTAACAAGCATTTTAAATTAAAATTGCTGTTATGTTGCAATTAACAAACAAATAAATCACTGATATAGCTAAATCTCAGGAATCCAAGATGAGGTTGTTCAAGTACACCACAGCTCTCATTTTCTTAACAATTCTTCAACAACACTGGAGTCAAAAAACAGTTTTAAAACAAGCACATATTTAATTCAAGCCCTAGGAACAGAACAAAAACGTTTTTCTTGCTTGATTCCTAATAGAAATGCTACAGCCACTTATTGTTTAAAGTATTAATTCTTCAGAGACACATTAAAGACTCCATCAATATGTAAACCACTTGCACTCTATCATTTGTAGCTTTGCTTGACACTTAGTTTCATGCACAAAAACCAAGGGACAAAATTGTTCTTCATGCGTGTTGATATTCTAAATTTGAGGTACATCAGAAATAAACCTGGCATTCTTCCAGTTTATTTCAATCTGGTCACTCTAGGGAAAATATGCTCAGGTTTTAGCCTCCCAATAATTCTCACAAGAATCAAAGCTATCTCTCCAAATGAATTGTTAGCAACAAAATTCACTATCCAAGGTCAAAAAATATTGCTGACCATATATGAAAATGTTTTAAGGAAGCTCATGAACAAAGACATTAACCTTGATATTCTTCATTTACATGGTTTGATAAACACCTTTTGGAAGATCAGGCACTTAGTATTTACAATTACATTATCTGCACAGATATAATAAGCAAACTGCATTGATTTCAGCCAAGTTGTATGGAGCATATGATCTGATAGCTTTTTTCCATACTTATCGCATTGTATTTCAAACTAGATTTATCTACATTAATTCTGGTGCTACTTTTCTTGACTATAAAGTGACAACAAGTGGAAGGAAGTGACTATATTATTTTCTTCATGAGTAAGTTCTTTTCACATATTTTACTAGAGACAGCCCTCAGATTTCCTGGAAAGAAACCTCAGCTTCCCTGTAGAGACACTCCACAGTACAGCTCCAGAAGGTACACAATCCTTGAATGCAGAAATAAGCCTGACAGGATGACTGTGATAACCTATTCACACCACTATAGTTTCAGCAGCTTTATATATATATATAACTTTTCAGGCTTATTCCAACCTGAGGTTAGATAGAAGTTGGTTATTTACATGATGATAGTTCATCTGTCATACACAATTTAGAAACAAGATAATTAAAGCCTATAAGCAAGGGTGCCGGGTATGCTGGGATTCCAGGTGGACTTTGAGAGCTCTCTCAAACTTGTCTCTTCTGTAACCTAGGATTCTGTGTCCCCCCCGCCCCCACCCCACCATATCTCTTGAGCAATATCTCAGTGCTTTCCTGCCTGAAAAAGCTGTTTGGAAAACAGACACAAATTTTAGTGAACTTAAACACATTTTACTTTAATGATACTGGCTATATTTGCATTTAGATGGAACGCAAGGTGAAAGGCACATCCAAAATCAACCATATTTGGAGACAGATAACTATGGAAATGATGAAACAGAAAAAGAGGATGTGAGCCCTACTACATCCATTAGCCAAACCCTTGGTAAATTACAGGCATCAAAATAAAGCTGTCATTGAAAGCTGTAACTGCCCACTTATCCACTGGCAGTCATGAAAAAAGAGTATATGCAGTACTTCCCATTCTGCAATTCCTTCTTGAAACATTAATGAAGGTGATTTTGCTTCCAAATCTTTCAAAAACTCACAGTTTATACAAAAGTATTCAAGGACGATCAAACTGTCTCTTTATTTTCCAAGGAACAGACACTTGCATGTGGCTATACAGTCCTGTTAAGTGCCTTGTAAAAAGTAAACTTATGGCCCCAGCACTGCTGAGAAGGCAGTACATTCAAAAAGCAGTAAAGCTCACATTTATCTAAGTAATGCAACTGTACAGTCGGCAAAAAATGTAAAATACTTTTGCTGGAGAACAATCTCTCTTCTAATTTAACACTAAAAAAATCTGAAGAATCTGAAGACTATGCAGTGTTACATTAACTGATGCCACTTGATCTCAAAAATAGCTCACAACCTGTTATGATGGCTGGTTATGATTTGGTCATGCATTTTAAGTTCATCTTCAATACTTAGTTTAGACTTTGTGAGTTAATACATGATGTTCTACTCTCTAGTTTTCTAGAGAATTTCTTTATATCTCTTCATAGTTTAGTTGCTTCATATGCTGTGGAAAATTCAACAGGATGGAAAAACCATGAATATTTCCAGGCTACAGTACAATGTGCCTAATGAGAAACTTAAATTTCATTTTCTCAAAAACCAACATATGTAGTACTAAAAGTCCTTGTCAGTCTTAAACTGTAATTGTATTCGGCTCACTTCTAAGAGTGTCTAATTAGTCGTTACTCACACTGACAGAACACATACCCTATCCTTCAGAACCAAATATGACACAGCAAAATATTTTAGGCATGTGTTGTTAACTATGTATTTTTGAATATTCCAGGAACACAGCCATCAGAGACCAAGAGATTCTGGTGTCATTTGAAATTGTCTGGCAAGATGGAAAAGTTTAGAATGAATCTTTTTATTGCCTCACATCAATATCAACACATAAAAATCTACAGCAATGTTGAGCTCAGACCATTGACAAGTAGAAATAGGATTTCTACCCATTATTTCTTTTCTTTGGATAGCAAATAGAGTAATGAAGGAATTAGCACGAATGTTTATGTCTGGCATCTAGCAGAGCTTAGTAATTTGTAGAGTGCAGGAAAGTGAAGATTGGCTGATGGGTTTAATTTGGACTTGTTTTTACACTTAAAGTAAATTTAGCTAAATTGTTTGGATACAAAAATCGAAATGTTTCATTTTCCAAACATTTAGTTTTTTCAGAACCTCTTCCAGAAACATTCACACATCGTATCATTTCCTTAAAAGATGCAATTCTAATGAATAAACTATTCGTCTGTTAGTAAATTTTGCTTTCAAGCAATATGTTTACAGCCCAAGACTGTGAAGTTTGGAAAAACTTTGATATGTGACAGAAACTGAGTTTATAATAAAAGGTGGCCAAGAGATTCTTTGCTATGCTATGTAAATCATACTACTGCACTTACAGTAGTGTTGCCAGTACTGTCCAGTCTCACAGAATACCAGTGTCATTGTTGGAGCAATCCAGAGAAGGGCTATGAAGATGACCAGAGGGCTGGAGCACCTCTCCTATGAAGACAGGCTGAGAGGTTGTTCAGCCTGGAGAAGAGAAGACTTTGGGGAGATCTCATGACTTCCAGTACCTGGAGGGGGCCTACAGACAAGCTGTAGAGAATATTTTGCAAGGGCATGTAAATTTTTACAAGGACTGGACAAGGGTTAATGGCTTTAAACAGAAAGTTCAGAGCAAATATGAGGAAGAAGCCTTTGATGGTGAGGATAGTGAGACACTGGAACAAGTTGCCCAGGGAAGTTGTGAATGCCTGGAAGTTTCAAGGCCAGGCTGGATGGGGTTTTGAGCAGCCTGGTCTAGTGAAAGGTGTCCCTGCCCATGGCAGGGGGGTTGGAACTAGAAGTTCTTTAACGTCCCTTAAAATCCAAAACATTCCATGATTCTATGTACACTTGGATCTTTCATACAACTGTAATAGGCACAAGAGAGGTAACAATCTTTGTAAAACAGGCAGTCCTTGCAGCTTTTGTGGTCAAAAAAGACTGTCTTACTCCCAAAATTTTTCCTTAATTTTCAACAGATTTCTACCAAAATCCTGTGACAGGCATTTAAAATAAATTTTCACTTCCTTTAGACTGCTTGATTGGTACAATTTGTTAACAGCCTAAGCCCAAAGTATTCCTGGCAGATCTCACTCCCTTCACACTGCTTGACTAGCACAAAAAAGGTATCTGGAGATCCAGTTTCCCTATATGCTTACGCAAAACTGTAAGAAGAAGGGAAACATAATTCATGCTGATGTGTTTTTGGCCACTGGTCTAACCCAATGTGAGCACTTTAGATGTTTTACCATATCCTTTTGAATATAGGACCTAAAGCCACAGGCATCCATCAAGGTGTAGGAATATGGATAAATACATATGTATGGACATACACAATCTTATATCCTCTGACTTATACTTTGCTATTTTCTTGTGAATTCATACCACTTGCTTTGCTTTTTGTCTGCTATTTAACATCTAGTTTTCAAAGATTTGCATGTCATAATCTCATGCTTTAATTACCATGTGATAACTGTCAACTGAAGCCCATAATTTTAGATACAGAGCCAGGATTCCTTTTTTCTGCCATGTACACCACCTTAAATTTAACTATACTGATTTTCATTCTATTTGCCATACACTCAATTCAATAAAGTCCCCTGGCAAATTTTCATTGTTGGTGCTATCTTACCTACCCAGAGTAAGTCAGCACCAAATTGACACATATCAGTGCTTACTGAATTTTTTTCCGTATTATTTTTGAATATATTGAAAAGCCTATATTCAATAAAGATATTGCAAACTTCACAGGAAACCATTCTTCATTGATCAAAGCATCATCCATTTTAATCAAGTATTTATCCTTGCAAACTTAAACACAATAACTATTTTCCTTTATAACCTGTGGTAAAGTACCAGAGTTAGCATCCTTTATAAATTCTGGCCAAATGTATTTATTAACAGGATTCGCATAGCAACCAATTCTCTCAAAGCAGCACCATATATCCAAAATGAAAAATTCCTTTTATAACAGCCATGTTTGCTTGTCCAAAACCATATGATATTTACCCATTCATCCATTAATTCTATTATCCACTCATTAATCAATAATGAAAAGGAAAAATCACGACTTCAAGTGCATTCAGATGGCAGTAGGAAGAGTTTTTGTTTTGCAATGATCAATTACACAAAATGATGAAGGCAATTCAATGTTTTCCGTAGAATAACAGAAACACCACAGTTATATCAAAAAGTGCTTTATTTTCATGCACAATTTCTTCAGTCTGTATTTCTGTTGAAAGATTGTATTAGACACTTGTAACAACTGCATAAATGATCTGCATTAATGAACAGGTATTTCAGTCATTTATAAGACTGCTGATATTTTAACCTATGAAATCATTATGTAAATTAAGCTAATTTCCACCACAGCCATTCAACTTCAAACAGCTGCACAAACCAGGATTCTTCCTTTTCTAAAGAAATCTACATACTATTGCGTTTTGTATCACAATTATACAGCACCTGCATTGTCCTTTACTGGAACAAAAGAGACCTTGAAGCTATGGTCCATATTTTAGGTGCTTGCTGGGACGCTCACCTTACCATCTGTTCACATTAATCTCTCAAACGAATCTGCTCAAAAGCATGCCAAATATAATCAGATTTATGGTAAAAAATATTTGTAATTAGAGGCAGAAAGGAGCACTTGATTGCTAGAAGTAGTGAAGTTCTATGTCCATCTTTAGTCAGTCACCTTTAAGCTTGCATTACCCTAATTGACAATTTTTCTTCTTTTGAAAACACCCCTTGACAAAGTGGACAAGATAATCTGGCTACTGTATTAGCTCTGTAGCTGTTATGACCAAGTGACTCTACACAGAAAAAACATGACTTGGCCTCTCCATTTCCTTCTCCTTCTTATCACCCACTACAGCAGACTAGCAAAACAACTTACATCTTTGGAAAGAACATTAAAATGCTATTACTTAATGAATACTGTTGAAAACAACATAGGGTGTCACAGATTCTCAACACCAGAACGATCACAGAATCATAGAATAGTTTGAGTTGGTAGGGACCTAAAGGTCTTCCAGTCCAATCCCCCTGCAATGAGTAGGGATAACTTCAGCCAGATCAGGCTGCTCAAAGCCCCACCCAAAACTGACCTTGAATGTTTCTAGGGATGAGGCATTTATCACCTCTCTGGGCAAGCTGTGCAAGTGTTTCATCAGACTCATTGTAAAAAACTTCCTTCTTACATTTAATCTAAATCAATCCTCCTTGAGTTAAAAAACTGTTACACCTTGCCCTATAGTAACACGCCCTGCTAAAAAGTTTGTTCTCATCTTTAAAGATCCCCTTTAGGGGGATTGAAAGGCTGCGATAAGGTCTCCCTGGAGCCTCCTTCAAGCTGAGTGATCCCAGCTCTTTCAGATTGTCTTCATAGCAGAGGTGCTCCAGCCATCTGATCATCTTTGTGGCCCTCCTCAGGACCCACTCCAACAATTACACATCCATCTAACACTGGGTGCACCAGAGCTGGATGCAGCACTTCCTGCAGCTGAGGTCTCACCAGAGCAGAACAGAGGGACAAAATCACCTCCCTCAGCCTGCTGGTCATGCTTCTTCTGATGCAGACCAGGAATGAAGACTGATCAAGACAAACGAATTTGAGCAGCAGGAAAGAGAGAAAGTCAGAAAAAAATAGGGCTACTCCCAGTCCTTTAGAAGCCACAGCTTCTCTTGTATCCTGACCTCCCTTAAATTATCCTTCCCAGCTCTCTCTCTCCTGTCCAAAATGCACTCCATAATGATTATGAAACTGAAATTTCTTTCTCTCAAAAGTCTTTACTCATTTCTAATTATATGAATTCAGAGGTTGTAAAAATTGTGGTTACAGATGATAAAATTAGCAGAAATACAAAATTCAATATAGAGATGTTGGAAGATAAGCAGGAGCCAAAAAGCTCTGTGAAAGAAGGTTCATTCTTCATGGAACAGTTACCAAAGTTTTAGTCTACTATCTGTTAAAAATAAACCGCAACAAACTGGAAAAGTACTTTTTCATTAAAGACTAAGACATATGGTAGAAAAAGATGACTAAGCAGAGACCCATATAAGGGCACAAATGTGTTAAACATCAGCTATATTTGGCACAGCCATAGATTTCAGCACCTTGCGCCTAGCCAGGTGGATGAACACAAGCAAGGGCAAATTAGAAAGCAGGACTATATAATACCAAAGTCACATTTAGAGATAATACAAATACTAACAGGTAGCAGTACCTCCGACTTTAGATGAAAAAATGGGTTTCTCTGTTTACTAAAATTTCTGATACTTGTTATATTTGATTCTGATGAATTCTAAAACTTTGTATCATTTTAATTTTCTAGTTACAAGACAACACAAGTCCCAACAGAAAATTAAGCAATCACAAACACTGCATTTACATTCATCTATTTCTCCTTCTCAATTAGCAATACTAGTTTATACTACATGCAACAGGTTTAAAAATTTTATTTTTTAAGAAAGAAAGTCTTAGATTTCATTGCATAGCCATACAGCCATGTCAAAAATTATGATCTCACTCCCTGACATATTTGCAGCATCTTTTAAAGGTACCATACTGTCCTGAACAAAGTTCTCTAACCCATGCTTCAGAAATGAATGTTGCATAACATATTTCTAAACTGGGCCTATACCTATTTCAAAGACATCAAATAAGTAAATAGGTCAATAGGTCAATAGACAAAACACAAAATATCATCTTCCACATCATCTATCTTCATCAATTTGGCCAGCAAATTCAAATGCAATTCAGAAGAACAATGACTTAAAATATTTCATTTAGAAATAGCACTCACTCCAAACTATTTTAGAAAGTAATCTATTTAACAAATAAAGGTCAAGTGCAAATTAGTATTAAATGTGATTTATAATGTTACATTTTAAGACAAGGGAGTAAAATAGACCTGATATATTTGTGATAGCTTTTCTCAATGTATCAAATTGCATGAATAGAAGGATGATGATGATGAGCAGGACCAGGCTCCAAAAGGGTTACTGTGCAAAACTCTCAACAGTGGCTGATCTGTCTCTGCCCAGAGAGCTTATGATGCAAATAATATTATTCTTTGCAAATGAAATATAGAAAAGAACAGGAACAAACAAACAAGCAGAAGTATTTAAATTGATAAGAGGCACTCTCAGCTAAATGGGCTTTAAATGTCCCATGCTAGTTTCCTGAAATGCTAAACTCAAATTGATGCAATGTAGCACTTGTCAGTGAAGTTATTTCACCCCTGAATTTATAAAACAGACTACAATGAATCAAATATTTGTTTGAACTGTGTCCCAAACTATGTCCAAAAGTATGTATGGTTGATAACTGTACTCTTCAAGCCCAACAAGCAGCAGACAAGTGATTACCCACAGTTATCAACCCAGAATTGTCACTGTCTCTTTTAAATATCCTGCTTCAAACTGATGAGAGGAGTTGTCTGAAGAACTACCACAGTACCATTTGCTGCTGTGAAGGGACTATAATTAGCTTGTAAATTGTTTTAATTTGTTTGATTAGCCTCTACAAAAAACAGGTCATCTGAAATATTTCTTCCCTCTTCTGATACCTAAATTACTTTTTCCTTGGGATCATTACAGACAGCATGTACAGTGACACCATAGTTGAAAGCGTCAGCTTTTACAGGGTCTGCTATTCAAACTAGAATTTTCCCTGCTGAGCATCTATTAAAGGCTGATTTTTTTCTTTAAGTTTCCAATTAAAATTGCTCAACTCTTGTTGGAAACCAGGTAGAGGTAGAATGTATTATTCTGCCAATGCTATGATCTTACAATGACTTCACTGAGAAATTTAAATGACCCTTTCTTTTGAACCAGATCTTCAAATCTGTCCAGAATTACTATAAATTTATAATGTCTTCTGAGCTCACAAAACCCTATTTAAATCCTGCAAAGTAACAAACCTTTGTAGACTGCTTTTTGCTTATACTCTGTTGAGGTCACCTACTTTACCCTATGACAACCTTGTTTATACTGAGCACATTCAATCCCCACATACAGCCAGCATGGTTCATCTACTCCCAAAGGAAAACTGGGCATGTTTACCAGCTTTATTGACTCTCCAAATTAAACTAATCATGCCAGAAATGAGTCATTGATTCAGTATTTTCTGTAAATAATACACTGAAGACTATGTGTATCATGCTAGGTTATTAGTATCATGATCCACGTCAGGGATATCAAGTATTCAATCTTTGTGCAATGGCTCCCCATGCCTGGTATTTGATGATGCAGAGATCCAGCATGAGAACCAAAATCAAGGAGAATATCTCTCCTGTACTTTCAATAGCCCTACCAAAGGCATCTAGGAAAGGCAGAGAAAATAACAGTAGCTTGTCTTGCTGGGAGCTGGAAACAGAAGTAGACCAGATAATAACCTGGGACAAAGGTGGGGAGACAACAGAAAAACAGGATGAAAAGACACACAGAAAATTGTCTTCACAAGTTTACATACTCCTTTTCAGAACACAACTCAGGTTTGCCAAGTATGAAAACTAGTCCTATGGCACCAATTAGTAGCAAAAGCCACTAGCAAAGTTAATGCCTCATCCCTCCATGCTGTTGCTTATATAGCCCAGCACTAGCTTGCAATTACTAAATAGCTTGATATTCTTTCAACACAATAATAGACAGCAACTAAAACACAGGCTTGTATTTGTATGTACTTCTTATTTTTCCATATTTCTTTCATAAACAATAACTTTTTTTGGTGAGAAAAGACAACTTGTTTAGTGTTAATGGTTATTTTGTTCTTCTCAATATTTAACTGTGGTCTGTAAAGAAACAAAACAAAGACACCACAGTAACTTTCTATTATTTCAAACACTCAATGTCAATTCTTTTCATAATATCTTATATCTCTCCATCAATTCAGAAGTCCTTGCTTATTGAAAAATGCACTGCCCCAGTAGTTTCATTTTGAGTAAGTTTTCCCACATCTCTAACCATTTTCCTTTACCTTTGTTCCCAGGCTATTTAGGACCTACATTCTTAGGATGTATCTGTACAGGATGATGGCATGTCAAGATTAATCCAGAGCCATAGTACTAAGTACACACATCACCTGTAAAGGATTTTAATATCTTGAAAAGATCACACTATCACACTGTCTTGCTTGCAGCTTTGATTGATGGGAGGTTGTTTCCTGTTACAAGGAAAACAGTAATCAGATCTCAGAGTAGGAACAACCACTGCTTATATCAGAGGCACTTCATTTGGTGGTGTTCCAGAAATTTGAGATGAAAATTAATTTGTGTTGGTCAATATTGTGATGGTGTGATCAAATCAGAGCATTCCAGTGTTTCCACTGTTACAAGAACAAATTATTGAAATATACCTACTTTTACAGATGCCATATCATATTACAGTCATCAAAAAGAAAACATTGCTCCTGGAACCTACAGAGTCTTCATCACTGGAAATTTTTAAGGACAGGTTAAACCGTTCCTGACACTGTGTTAATTCTACTTGGAGAAACATCTGAGAGACTGTGGGTGAGAGGCTGTCACTGTAGAAAAGAAGTCAAAATCCAGCACACAGCATGAATGTGTATGTGTGCACACGTCTGTGTCTCTATGACTAACAGAAGTCCAGAAACATCCAATGAACAAGTTTTGATTCCTCTGCTCATCACACTGGACACAAAGCTGCAGATTGCTTGTCCTTCCTTCTGCAGGCAGCAATCTTGCACTGAGCACCCAATGGACAGTTTCACTGCTCAGAAAAAGGATTCTTTGACTCAAAATGGTGCTTAGAGCACTGGGGTGAACTACACAAAGCCACTCTGGCTAAAGTAGAGTTTGCCTCCAGGGCAACTGTACAAATTAATACCCTGCTATGCTGAAGCAGAAATTACCTAATCCTCCAGCTACATATTATCACAGATTTAATGATCTTTGCAAAATAAAGTTATATCATCCAGTGATAATGATCTCCACATGAAGCAAACTTGCTTGACATAACAAATAATTTATCAGCTTTCTGTAATTTCCTGCCACCCTCTTTCCAAAGTCTCTGCCTTTCTTACAATAACTTAATTTTTTAATTTAATGTCAGTGCGGAGGTTCCAATTTTTATTTCATTTAGTGTTCCTCATTTTTCAATATCAGTGAGTGCTGTATCTTACATTTTCTTTAGGTTTTTTGCTTGTTTGTTTTTAGAACTGGAGATTGGCTCACAGAAGGGAAAAAAAAACCTGTTCTAAGATGAATTCAGCTGTAGAACATAGTGTAATTATAGCTAGCCAGCTTCATGTATTAGTACTCATTCCTGATGCTAGTCTGATTCAAACATTTTGTTTGGGTGGTTGTAACTTTAGGACTTAGAGACATTTCTAATAATTGCTGATGATGTCTTGCCTTGCAGCTATCCAGATGAAATTCTATTGCAATCATGCCATGCCAC
Organism: Monarcha castaneiventris obscurior; assembly: GCA_026261815.1. Classification (NCBI taxonomy): domain Eukaryota; kingdom Metazoa; phylum Chordata; class Aves; order Passeriformes; family Monarchidae; genus Monarcha; species Monarcha castaneiventris. The sequence continues at coordinate 1,156,302 of JAMPIT010000482.1, forward strand.
TCAACTCACTAAATCAGCCTGCTAGAGTACTTCACAACCTTCCGCATTTAAGTTGCTGAAATAGTGTCATGTCTTCTGCAAAATTTGCTACTTCTCCATTTTCTGGCTAATAATAGCACATCAAGTGCTAACACAAGGCCTAGCAAAGAACTGAAGTACACTGCACTACTAGTATAAAACTTGAACATACATACTTACTGCCTATTTTCCTTCTGTCAGACACTGTCCATTTGAGAAACCTTGCTTCTCCTTTAACGTCTTCTGTTTTTCCTAGGCTTTTCTACAGAAAAGCTGGAAAAATACTACAGGAAAGTAACACATATCCTTTGGGTAAATTTCTTTATCTCCTTTCCAGTTCATTTTGGAATAGATTTAATGTTTTCTTTCTGATATTTTTTCACCTACTGTATCAGTAAATATAATGAATACTATTGACAGCTTAATTATTACAGAACAGCTTGATTTTTCTTGGAATAGCTGTTAAGATAAGACTTTCTCACCACTTGAGCCTGTGAATAGCAAAAAATTCTCCAGCTTAGACTGATTCCTACAATGCTAACATAAAGCATGCATGTTTAAAACTGGGAAAAAAGTTCAAGAGAAGACCTGAAGCTTTGGAATCGGCCTATAGTTTCAGAATTTAAGCAGAGAGTGTATTTTTTTTAAGAATGCTTTGTAAACTATTGAAATGTAAATTTAGCCATCCCCAGGTTAAAGGACTAATCTCATCATGGGTTTACATAAGCAATATTATTCATTGCTAACATATTCTTTATTAGCACTCTCAAGTAGAATTTTAATTTTTCATAGCCAAAAACAGAATTTGATAAATATCATCATATGGCGCTGCTCCCTATATGGGGTTGCTCTGTAGGCCAGATTAATGCCAGTAAGGTCAAAAGCCACAGAGTTGTTATAGCTGTGAGGATTTAAGGAGAGAAATCAAGATTTGGGAGAAGTAGTACTATCTCTTATTGAATGAGATCATTCAGCTGGACTACCTGCAATTAAGATCTTGTACTGGGCCTGTATTCCCAAAAACATGTGGGATTTTCTTCTGAACTGACAAATCACTACCACTCTCTGTATCTTACTTATATGTATCTGTATCTTACTGATACAGAAAAAAAGATCAAAACAAGGGAGCATAGTTCTGGAGAAGAGCTTAGTTTTGGAAATTCTGACAAACTAGTGGCACACATCTGAATGTGTTTCCTAGCTGTTGCTTAGAAGGACGGAAAAATACTTCCTTGTTAAACAGAGACTGAAGACTAGGAAAAAGTGGTCCCTTCATTGCCTTTTTTAAAAATCATGATGGGAGTAGAAAATCTTTCACCACTTCACCACAAAGACTTATCAAATATATATTTTTTTAAATATCATTGGTATACCTGGTATTTTACTGGCTGAAAAACACCTAAAACCTGCCAGCCTAATAACAGACAGTGTTCATACTGAAGGAAAGAATACAAAGGCACGTCAACTCAGATGCACAAATGGACCTAAAATTTATACCCACATGTGACAATTTAGTAAATTCTTTATGGGCATCAAAAATTTCAGAAAGGATTTGAAAGTACAGAACAAAAATGCTTTGCAGATAGACTGAGAAAGGTATGTACAATTGAGTAGGAGAGAAGATATGGAACATTAGGACTAATAAATAAATGCTAACCTTGAGAATGAATGCCTAGAAAATTACGGCATTCGGAAGAGCTAGTGCGGAGGGCTGCTTGTTTTTGTTAAAAAAGAAGTTACAAAATGGAAACTGTGTAACTGAAATAAAGAGACTGGTAGGAAGTATTTTGCAGGCAGAGAAGAAAAAAATAAAATCAGTTAAAATTTGTCTGAGGCAATGTTTTTCAGATACAATGTACTCATTGCACTTTATCACTCAGTATTATTTACTATTTCAAAGGTTTAATTTATAATATAATGATTTTGTAATTTCTTATATTTTGAATCCCTGCAGGTTTTCTTATTATATGAAAGTGTGTACTTAACAATAAAAAACATGATGGGTGCTTAGCTCTAGCACCAGTGAAATAGGTGAGTAAAATCTAACAGAACTATTTTACAGACCTGGTTACTGTAAGCAGTCATGTCCCTTCATAGCATGTAGAGTAGAAATGGGCTCTAGTGACATACAAAAGAAACTCTACTTTGATTATGCCAGTATTAATTATACAACACAATAGCTCCTCTGAGATGAATAGAATCATTGTAGCTTGTGAAATATGTGCATATCTTTTACTACTGAGAAGAACTGCAGAAGTGTAATAATTAAATTAACAAATTAGAAGGTTTGCCAAGCACGTAGCAGGATCTAGGTTTATGGATAAGAGTGAACAAAATGGTAAGATTAAAAAGTAATTTCACTTTTTAAACTGACACCTTCTGTCATACATGTCCCAAAGCAAGCTACTTTTGAGAATTTAGTCCCAAAGTGAGCAAGTGGCAATATGGCAGCTTTTTCTGTTGTTGTAAAAGCATAAGAACAATGTAATTACTACTTGCCAACTATCCCTATCTTTTAACTGTCTGTCTTATTGCAGACACATCTTTCATATTGTTGTCAAAAGCTAAAATGATGACTTCTTCATAACTATAAAATTAAAGTAACTTGTTTTAAAATAACGTGATCCTAGATCACTGTACATTAATACTGTTGAAAATAAACTTGTTCTTGAAAAAAATGTGTTGGATTCCAGTGTTTTTTTGTGTAACTTCTTTTTGTAGTTAAACATTTGTTTTGGTCATATGTATGTGATTTTTAACTTTGTTTCATCTCCTGTTTTCATGAATGCTTAAATGCAGCACTGGTGAACCATGTTCAATGTTGCATTTAAGACTTCAGTAAATCAATAAATTTAAACTTTCATTAATATGCTATAAAAGGACAAGATGCAAGGTGGTAACAGTTTTGAATTTTGTTGTGGTTGTTGTTTTGTTATTTGGTTGTTATCAAAATCAAATCAGAACCAAAATAAAGAAAATCTCTAAGAACTAAGAAATATGCTTTTTGGCAACTTGTCTCATAATCTTTCCTAATTTTGGGAAATATTCTCATCCCCTGTCTATGAATATAGAGCAAATATAGCACTCACATAGCAAGTAACATCTTTGTTATGTAACGGTGTGACATTTTAAATAAAAGTGAAAATATGCGCAGCAAGATAAATATGCAGTGGAAACACCTCATGAGGCAAAAGCAGAATCTATTAACTAGTGAATGGAGGGACATGTGATGATCAGGCATTTCTAAAAATAACTTGTTGATTCAGATCATAGAGCTCACTTAAGATTGTACATGAGAAAAATTAAGCTGATGAAAGTAATTTGATGACAACATATTTACTGCTTCCTTTTAGAAGTACATTGACATTGTTGTAGATATATTTATAATATTTTAAATTATGATTTAATTTCACCATTACAACATACCTTTGCAGAGAGAACATGGTGACATAAACTGTTAAATCAACACCCGTTTAGTAGATATCCTTTGCAAGAAAAAAAATTATTACATAAGCAAAAGGAGTTATTTCTTAAGTAGCACTTATTGAATAAGGAGTTCTACTCCCCAGAGAGCAAATGAGTGGACTTTTCCATTTTAATTTAATAATGGAATGGACTTTTCCATTCCATTTTCAGGAACTTAGTTCTTGACTGGATATCGAATATGCTGTGTAATTGTTTATTATGATAAATTGGTCAAAAAATATTGTTTTTCAAGTAAGATTTTATTATGGCAACCAGTTCTCCCAGAAAAAAAAAAAAAAAAGACATACCATTTCAAAACTAGAACTTCTGGAGGTCACCCCAGAAAATTCTGTATTAGCTTCTGACTTTAAGAGACAGTACTTCATTTCACAAATTAAGAGAAAGCAACTGCAGAAGAAATATAGCCTTAATCTTATCAGGCTATAGAACACAGAAATCCACTAGGAATGATCACAGCTATTTCACAGAATTGTATTTTAAATTAAAAAGAAAGATCTGAATTAATGTACAGGTTATTTTTCCATCTCAAAGTTCTTCCATATTTCAAACCACTATAGGATACCAATTACAAAAGCATCAATAAAAGTAATAAACAAGGAATCAACTAGTCTTGGTTTTGAATAATCTTCAAATATTAACCCAATAGAAAAGCACAAAGTTAAATCTGTGTAAAGTGTTTGATATTTTGAAACAGACAAGATAAAGTTTCACGCTGTTGTCTACCAACATGGAGATGAGGGATGTAAATATATGGAGGCTATTCCAGTTTGGTGCTCATTATCATTCTTGAAATAACTAAGTTTTATTTCAGATAGCAAAAACATGCAAAAGAAAAGGCTGCCTACCACCCTGGAGGCATTTTCATAGTGCATTGGTCTCTTCTACCAACTTCAATGAATTTGGGCAGTAGTTCCTGTAAATTATATCCCTCTTATCCAAACTACGACAAAGGCAGCTTAAGGTGTTTCCCCTCTTACAAGGGCATTTCTTACTTTGATATCTACGTGATTAGCATAGCCATTTCTGTATTTCAATATCTCTGCAAAACACATGCTGCATACAAAAAGTCATTTGAAACATTTGACAAAAAAAAGCTCTGATATTTCAGTCTGAATTATTTTATCAACATGCTTTAAGTAACAGGTACAAAATTTTGCTATTAGTATTATTTTAGAAATGTAGACTAAAACTAAATACCATATTGCAGAAAAAGCCTATCAAGTTATTGAACCCAGAGGGACCAGATTAACACGGAAACTTCTTGTGCCTTCTTCAGTTTTCCAAGAAATGAAAAACGCTACAGTTCATGTGACAAAGCAGCTGGCTAAACACAGATTTAGCTGTCAGGCAGAAATCCAGATATGACTGAGCTCAAGACAAGAAGTGGAAAGTAACTCTTCAACAAAGTTTTTCAATGCAACTATCTCCTTTTAAGAAGTAAAAAACAGCAAATCCTGGTTATTATATAGATGCATACTGTTAATTTTCTCCTCACGATTTTTTAAAAGAATATAAACAAAGTCAGCTTCTTCTTTGGGAGGAGATAAATATATCTTATATTTTTTCAGACTTCAGCTAAATTTGAGATTGGCATTAATCCCCAGAAACTGGAATGATGCTTCTATACTGCTAACAACTGTTCATTGTCCTATGACTTCCGTGATATTTAGGAAAATGAAAGTGCAACAATGCATCACATTGTTAGTCTTATTTGTTACTTGTAAAACCTTTGGTTCTCATCAAGTGAGGAGTGGGAAGGATTTCACTGCATGTTAAAATGTATTAAGAAGGAATATACAACGAATGAAGAACTATTTCAGGTGAAAGACAATAGCAGCAGAACAAATAAATATTAAAATATAAACACACTGTATGTGTGTATGTATGTATGTACAATATTCAATTGATCATCAATAAATTCTGGCTAAAATGTTAATATCTGACCTTGCAAAAAGATATGCTGAAACAATCTTCCAGTTAAAGCACTAGATACACAAAGTTATACAAAATATATGGTTATATATATATATATATATATGTTCCAGCTTGTAATAATAGAAAGGTATTAGCTGCAGTAGTCTTACTAACTGTGTATTTTCCAGCAGAAAAATAAGAGACAACTCCTTGAATTCTAAATCTCACCAGGATAAGTCAAGAAAAAGATCTCATATTTTGAATAAGTAAAAACGAAAAAGATTAAATGCACTTTTCAAAAAAGTAAACTTTCAAGTAAAAAAAAACTTAAAAAAAACCCCCTGCATTGGAAATGTTGACTATAAAAATGACTTACTCTCTAATTTAAGGAATATCAAGGAAAATTCCAAGTGAAATCAGACACCCAGATTCACTAGAGGGAGAATTTCTTTCCTGAAGGAAACAGGAAAAAAACAGCTTACAGAAGAAGAGCATATAGAAATAAGCTCTGTTTTTTTCACTGGGGAAGTCCATATCCATCCTGAGACACCAAAGACTCAACATGAAACAGTGTTTTAAAATCTTAAATTCTTACAGCTTAAAATATTGAGGAAGTATGTCAGTCTGAAATGTTTCTATTTTATTTTCTGAACAAAATATTTCAATAACTTTTTAAATTAAAATTGTAAAGTAATAGCAAAAATCAACTTCAAGTTCTTATACCCAGACAAAACCTATTCTGGCTATTTGACTACAAGAAAAAAAATATTTCTTACATTATCACAGCATCTTAAGCATTCAGTTAGTGTAGGGCAGCCTGCAGACTTGACATCTGTTTTCTAAGGTCACCATTTAAATAAGATCATATAAAAAAATTTTGCTTCTTACAAAGAACAATTTACACAGTGAATCACTTATGTATGATGTTTTATAAGACCTAATGTAGCACTGCTGGCACTCCAAAATCTCATATTAAAAAAGAAACTGAAACATACCACATAGGATGGTCAATGTCCTCTCTGGAGACAGAAAAATTGCTTACATTTAGGTTCAAAATTCTTGACCCCTGTTTTTACATTCATCAGAATACTTTTCCAAATTTAGAAAAAAGGAAAGCCAATGAATTATACGTCAAAATTTCTGTAAATCTGAATTTACGTCCAAATGTCTAAATCTGAATTTTAGTATCCAAATGTCAACTTTTCTGTATTTATACTCTCTTTCTATTTGAAGATATATTTTTCCAGAATCTAGTTATGTTTTTGGCAGAAACACTGCCCAGAGCATTATGGAGTTCTGCAGATTTTTAACACCAGAACTCCTGGCAAAATCCCCATACAGCAGATAAAATTTTAGCAGAAAAAGCAAGAGAAAAAAAGCAGTAAAAATCAAAATTCTCTCCTCAACTCTTACATAATCGATGTTCTTTGAGCTTACTCTCTCCTATTTGGCCAAAAATGAAAGACTGTAACAGGGCTCAAAAGTACCATTTTAGAATGGTGCACTTTTCATTGCAAGCAGTCTGAAGTTTCTGCAGTCAATTGTTCCAAATATTTTTCTCATAAAACAAGATCCTTTGAGAGAAAAAATAAATTTTAGAAAATGCATTAAAGCTTTTTTTAGCATTTCATTACTCATGTACATAAATTCTATGAGACTGAAACTTTACTTATAACCTCCTTTTCCCCAAGCTAAACTCCAACACATGGAATTCTAACAAACATTTCAGAAAATTAAACACTAGAGGCAAGAAAGATAAAATTTTATGTTAAACTGTAAAGAAAGGCGAAGGATTTGTTGAAGAACATATGAAAAGAATTTGAAATATTCACTGTCTTGATCATCTCCTCTGTGCAAAGAAACTCAATATTATGAATCACCAGCATGGAGAATGAGTGAGCTACTTCTGATTTCTCCCAACTAATCTTCTTTTAATATCATCCCACAAAAAGAGAAAATTACTTCGTATTCCTAAGAAAAGAACATCATTAACACTGTACATCATATAATAATTTCATAAAAGAATTTTACAAAATCAATGTAAGTTCTTCAATAATATTACAAAGTATTCTTAAGACATATATCCTTAATTTCTGCAAACTGTTTTGTAAGGACTATAGAACATCATCCCAGAGAAAGCCTAACACTTAAACAGAATCAGAGGTCTCCAAATTTGTCCTTACAATGCACAGTAGATGCATCTTTACGTCCAGAATTCTTGACAGATGCTTTCAGGTCTCTTATGCACCACTGAAGTCTGAAGATCCACAACTTCCTTAGGCAATATAAACCAGTGCTTTTACTTTACTGTCAAAAGTGGTTGTCTCATGTGTTGTTGTTTATTCTCCCTAATATCCAACCTAAAAATCCCTCACTCTTCCCTAAATATGCATTTGAAAAGCAAGTCAGAAATCCCCAACTGGGATCATTATGCTTGAGTTAACTGATTATTAATGGGTGTATTGTTAATTTTACAGCTGATTCTAGTTCTAGCTGCAAATTATCTTAGATTGTAAATCCAAGGTTTTTTACAAGATTCTCTTAAATTTAACCCCAAAATATTCAAGGCCAATATAAAAAATTTTTTTGAATTTGTAATTTTCACTGAGTATATATACACATCTAATGTGTATGTCTAATCAAACAGTACCTGCCAAAATTACAGAATAAAGACCTCCATCAAAAAAAGCATAAATATTAAACTTCTAAAAAAAGTTAACATAAGTTAACCTTTTGAAAGGGGAAAAAATAAAATTCAGAAATTATATTCTCTGTCAATATCTTGCATTCTGTGGCTCAACAAAAATAAAAAAATTAAAATTACAAGAAATGTAAGCCACAAAAAATTTTAAATTGGGAGCAAGGAGGAGATTCAAATGGCAGAATTATTCCTAGAAACATCATGAACATTTTGGGCACCAGCACAGGATTTAAATCAGAGCTTGTGAAGGTCACAGGAGCGCCTAAGAAAGAATATAAAAGGATCACTTACGAGGGCAAGGTTGAGATCACTTACAAGGTTGAGAAGCTAAAAAAGAGGTTCAGATGAGGTCAGAAGTAGAACATTTGTTGCTTTTTTATTGTATTTAAAAAATGAAGACTTGGATTACAGAAGCTGGAAATAAACATGATGGTACACTAGACATGCATAACTAATTGGATCAATTCCTCAATCAGCTGATAGACTTTGAGCATTATCTCACAACTGTAGGATAACAATAGATTCAAAACATATAAAAGTTTTTACTCAAAAGCTTTGCAATAAACTTTAAATACCACAAAATATTTTTTAATGAATGGGCCTTCCTGCTGGATTCAGTTGGATGAACATTTATTGAAGCACTAATTGTCAGCACTACTTTCAGATCTCCATCAGTTCTCATAAATGTCCATATGTTCTTTGGTTTAAAAGTGCAGCTTAATGACACAGGAAAGTGCAAGCCAATTTATCATCCTTCCTTAACCTTTTGAAAAATAAATTAGTTTTTATGAGAAACAATCACAGTAAATAAAGTAAAAAGCATTTCAATTCTATCATAATATGGTGTCATTCTGCATTAAGTCTTAATGCAATTGCATAACTTTAAAATTATTCAAATAAATCACTTATTTTTTCTCTGACCTAGAGTTTAGTACCTCTAGAAGGGGAAAGACAAGGACCATCTTTTGAAATAGCTTTATATGCTTGAGATGTGACTACCAAACAGGTGTTTGTACATCTCTCTCAGCAGAGCCACATTTCTACAGGACAACCTCTACTTTCAACATATTTATACTAGTATAAAATTCTTTGTGCTATAGGGATTTATCGTCCCTTTAAAAACCTACACTTATGTGAAGCATTTTAACTGGTGTAACTGAATCCACACTAGAGGGTGCTGCTATTTTAATTGTAAAAGGTTTTTACAGCTATTGCAGCTTCAGAGCTGTAATGTTTCAGAAGTGTTTTCTTGCTATCTGGGACAGCAAATTACTACCAAATGAGAATTAAATTTATGATCACAGACAGGCTTTTGTGCTGAAGTTCACATTTTGTGATGTGCTGCCCTAGCCAACTGTACCTAAAATAAACACAATCTACTAACTCATGTGGTGTGTTATAACCTGTACTTAATGCTTCTAAGCAACAAAATTAATAATAAACACAGGAGGGTCTTTTTTCCCCAATCTGTCTCACTATAGCTCACCAGACACATCACTGGTACATGTCAAGTCTTGTTCCAAATCTAGAAGTCGGTTATTATTTGCTATCATAATTGCACATCAGTGCTTGCATTTAATGTTTGAATAAATTAGTAAAGAGAATGAAGAATTTTTAGCATCAGAAAAACAGTTTGTCAAATGAATGCTGACAGATTTGAAACTGCACAAAATTGTACTGACTCTTCCAAAAACAAGGGTATGTACTTTTTCCACGTTGCATTAAGATTAAAAAGGAAAATACACTTTACAAAGTACATACAACTTGAAAGCTTCAAATAGAATTTTGCCTCAGGCTGCAGAATAGCCTTTGCAGGAGCTGACTTCCATACCAATAATTCTCCATCTTCCTTGATCCATATGAAGTAACGTTTACATGCTGCCTCATATCTGATCTCCCTACTCACAGTTTAAACTTTCTGAGAACATGGGCATTACTGGAAGGTCTAGTGCAACATGTCAGGGCCCATTTGTCCTGGTCCACATTTCCATTGTTCATCCAGTACCAAACCCACCCCAGAATACATATTATAGATAAGAATGAACTGGAAAGATACAGTTTATCTTCTTACTTAGCTTTTACTTCCACAGAGACTTCTGTCTCTCAGGATCTATCCAGAGAACAAGGGGAGAGGAGAAGGTATTACTCTACCTTCTCTCTTCTACCATTTCCACAGACAAAAGGAAAAGATTCATAAATACAAGAAAGTGAAGGGAAAGATTTTTGTCTAGGACATGGCAAATAACAAGCCTGATGCCACAGAGGGATCCTATGAGAAAATGTTCTGTGAGCTAAGGGCTATAAATCCAGCTGATCAGCGCTGGACTAGTTCCAGTTCCTATAAAAAAAAAAAAAAGGAAAAAAAAACCTCTCAGAAAATTATAACAAATGTACAGATGCAGTGATTAAGGGGTACTATGTACACTGCACAGTAAACCACTGCACAGATCTCAAAAAAAAGAAATCTAAAAAAATCCAGAAGAAAAATAAATTTAAGAGAAAGGTAAAACCAAGAATTTGAAACATTTCTAAGACTTCTTGATTTCTGGTCTCTTCCCCACATTCTCTTTTTCTCTATTTCTTCTGCCCTTTCCCCTCTTCCCCCATTCTCTGCCTCTTTCTGTCTATTTTTGAGAAAATAAAACAGATAATTAAATGCTTCACTTAGTTGTCAGAAAGATAGAAGCACTATTTAAAATTTTCAGGTGCATCTCCACTTTGAAAAAGCTTAGTTTATTCATCCAAAGAAAAAGCCATTTGGTAAAACTTGTAAGTAACAAATTGCAAATATTCATATTAGAATAGCTAGCAAAACATTACACTAGAAAGTGTTTAAAGGATGTATTAAAATTTCTAAAATAATATATTTGTATAAAATTATGTTCTCTGTTTACTGACAATTCTGTAAATCTAATCTTTGTACAAATATATGTTGTGAACCATTTACACAGCTCCAGGAATACCTCCAGTAGTTAAAACACTTTCAACTTTTTCTGAGACTCTATAAACAATGATTTTCATATCACATATTAAGATCACCAGCATAACTTTGATTGTCAAAACAACTATCCACACACTTCACTGGTATTAAGGTTCAAAGAATTCTAAACATCCCAAGAAACAACCTGTTTCAGGGTTACAACATCCAAGGGAAGACCAACATTACAGATCCTAAGGTCCAATGTCTTGTCCACTTTTGTTATTCAACAACATGGGTTGAATGAACATAAGAATGGACAGATTATGAAAATTGTTCTTTGAGGCAACTAAGACAATTCTTTCAAAACACTTTTTTAAACATTATCTTATAAATGAGGTGGTTTCTTGATTTACTCCATGTATTAATTGAAAACCCGATATTTAAGAAAATCTATCACTGAATACAGATGTGTTACTCAACTATTGACAAGGTAAGTAAGTTTTACCATTTCATAACAATTCAAATCAAATTCTTAAGAAATGTTTCAGAAACAACAGGTCATTTAGCAATTCTCTCCACCACTTAGCCAGAAGTCTGTAAAATGTTATTAATACTATTTGATTTACTATTTATGATATTGCTAACGCATATAAACCGTACCACCTGAGGCATTTTCTCTTCGCTGCAAGAGTAATGTTAAATCTCATAAGAGATGCAAAATATATATTTGCATGGAGAAATGCACAACAGTTCAGAGAACCAGAATGATTTGGGTTGGAACCAACCTTTCATTAGTGAAATATTTTCCTCAGAATCCACTTTCAATGCAGTAGGGAAAAATATGTCCTTCAAAACTTGTTCTGTTTATTAGCAAAACCATTTGTGGCTTATTTATTTCCATGTAGTCTGTTTTACTTTAATTTGCTCTTAACTTTTTCCCCAAACACTTGAAACTTTTATATGCACGAGGTTCTATCAAGTTTGATTAATTCAGACAGCCTTCTGTGGACAAGTAATCTTGCTCAATTTATTTATCTGTTTGCACAGCTTCTTGTATACTGATGTCATCTGGAAAAAGGAGGGAGAAGTTCCCAAGTGGCTAATACAGAATCAACCAGTATGAATAAATCCTTTTACAGCTGTAAAAACATATTTTTACATAGTTTGTGTCTCACCATATAATGTAATTTTTACACAAGAAGATACTATCTGTCTGTAATAATGGAAAGAGCACAGAGACTAGATAATACTTAGAGAAGGGGTTGCTGAGCTAAGCAGACCTTGCTGTGAGCCAGCAGTCATTCCTGTACTCTTAGTTAATGTCACTTTGGAAAAAGGTCAGTTCTGTATTTACATGAAAAAAATACTGAAATGATAAAGTAAGAAAGCATACTTGGAAAAAAAAATATTTTAAAACGCAAGCTATGTGCAGTACAAAGGAAAATGTAGAAGCACAAACTCTGAATTTTATCTTACTTTCCCTTGTCATTATGGCCATTTCAAAGACCATTTTAAGTAGTTCTGTGCATAACATTTCTTAAATAATCTTTTTTTACAAAGGCTACAATAATTCAACTACTATTATAAGATTACAGTCCTCACCACACTGCAAATCTAGCAGACCCTGAAAACAAGCATGCTGAAGGAAAGGCATTTGTAGGTGTATTGCCACAGGATTTCACTTCCTGTTCCCTTTGACACTGTTCCTAGCAGTGAATCATTCTAAGCATCCAGAAGATACTCTAAAAACATTCCACTCTGGTAAAAACACATGGGAACATACAAAGAGCTTCTGATTCTTCATTTCCAAAACCAAGGAAATGCAGCCATTACTAAGACATGAGGATCAGAGTTGTACGACCACATGTTAATGCAGCAGGACGTGCCCCTGTCACAGGAGGGCTTACCTGTTCTGCCTACCAGGTGGTGCAATAGCTCAGGGCACCTTCCCCCTCACATGAATTTGCTAATTGGTGAAATAACTCCATCAGGAGACCCTTCCTGGTAGTGAGTTCTTTCAGCGCCATGAAGGTCACATTCCCAGCTGACAATAAACACCTTGAAAGCAAGAATTGTAGGAAGATACGCTGGAATTTCTGACTGACAGACACTTCGCTCTACAAACTATAAAAGCTACATCAAACTTTCACAAAGCAGAAGTCTTCTGCACACTCCCTGGAAAAGTGTGGGGTCTTTTCCCCAAAGCTGGGACACCAACTTTCGTAGTTACTTTCTCAAGGGTTGAGTGAAAGGACTCTGTGAACCCCATCACCAATTTGGTGGTAAACTATATTGATGCCTAATCTGTACTAATTCTTTGGTAGCTGTATATCTATATATAGATATATATAGTTATATATAGCTAATATAGGTACCTTTATGTGGTGCACTGTTATGTAAGCTACTAGTAGTTGTTCTGTTTTATCCTGTGTAGTAAGTAACTCTGTTACAGGTCTTTTGTCTGTTAATCTCCTGTCTTTATAAAACCTGCATTTTATAATAGACCTGATCTGCCATTCTTGAGAACTTGCAAGCCAGAGAGATTTAAGTGCAGGTCACCTGAGTAGAGTGACTGCCAAAAATCTGAGCCTAAGGCAGGCCTTGTCTAGAGCTCTCACTCCATCCATAACAGTTGTACTGAAGACGATGCAGCAGCATTTAGAGATGTATATTACCTGCCATGGGACAGGCCCAAGATCTGAAAAACACAAGGCTGGGCAGAGACTGAGCTATGAAACTAGGACAGGAATTTATTATCATGAAATCAAAGTAGCAAGAAAAATGTGGAAAAAGCCATCCCATTGTTTCATTTTATCTGTGCAGAAAGAAAAATAAATCCAACTTGGAAATGTTTTATCATAAAAATTTTTTCTAATTTACATCCTAATATACAGGTGGCACTGAACCAAGATATTATTTAGCTTGGAAACTGCTAAAAATTCTTAGATGTGTAAGCAATTTGAGCTAGTGAAAGGCACGACAACCAGCTAACAACCATCCCACTCAAATAAGTATGGGCTGGAACTGCAAACTATCTGAAGCTGAGACCATGCAGTCTGCATAGACAGAATGGATAATATATGTAAATAATTATCAAAGGTAGCGGCTGGAGTAGACCATAGCTAGATATCCTCTGTCCACAAAGCATATCCTGAAGCATTACATTTCGCAACTTCACGATGCCACTTTGGTTTGCATGAGTATTACAGCATTATTACACAGTCACACTAAAGTTTGTCTAACACACTACCTTGTCTAAAAACTTGCAAAAAGTTTAGCTTTTCATTTACTTTTGTTTTGATCTAGAGATGAAGACTATCTGATATTTCTTTTCTGAAGTTCTAAAATCAAAGTCAATGATAAAATAAGGCACAGAATAATGCAAATGATACGTAGTAAAAAGAAAAATTAAGTCTTCCAAGATTCCACAGGGAGACATTTATTGCCAAAATAAAAAAAAAATAAGAAAAAGAAAAAGAGTATGGTATTTTGTATTCAAGCATAGACATACAGGCATTGTAGGTTCTTCCTTGAAAATATCACACAAATTCAAAACACATTCTCACTATCCCTACTTACTCTGTCAACTTCAGACATTTTATGGAATGTTTTTCCCACGAAAGCTCAAAACTCTATACAAGAAGAACATTTATTTTCTAGAATATAGGAATACATGTCATTATGTATTTGACTAGTTATGTAATGCTAATAATTAAGGAAGGAAAGATTGATTTCAAAATTACCTGATATTTAGGTATCATTTAAATTAATAGCATGTGTTAGCTTTTCAATCTATTAGAAGTTTTTGTGATTTTCTAGAAACCTTGTAAGTGACTTTATCCACCACATGGCTAGTGTAGTGCTAGAACTTCCAAAAACTATATTCCCTTCACCCACACTGTATTCTGCTCTACACTGCCACTCGATCAGAGGGCTGGCTAAGACAATGAATATAAGAAAACCTTGTGATAAGAAATCTGAGTTCTGGAGAAGGTCACTTCAACTGCCCTGACACAGGCTGTTTTCTGGACAGAACCACCTTGCTAGAACTTTCTGCAACAGCATATACTTTGCCCACATTTGTAGGACCCAATTAAAAAAAAAAAAAAGGAAACATTCAACATCAAAGTAGGGATGATGGCATAGAATGAAAACATACAAAATCCAGTGAAAAACATATTAACATCTCTGTAAGCTAAAATAAATACGTGTTGTACATACAGAACTGTGTTTCACATTTAGTGCCCAATGCTACAAAGCTAGCTTTATTTCCTATTTATTGGTATTGTCATAATACGAAAAATAAATACCATTTGTTAGGAAAGCAGCCATTACACAAAATTAACAGACATATTCTGCTTCAGGGCATGAATACAAGAAAATTGTCAGACATTAATAATGTAGACAGAGCATTTTCCTGGGAAAATGAAGATCCAATGGAACAACAGATAAATCATGCCCAACTGCTCACTGTTTGTTGTTTCACAATCTGTTGTATTTTATCGAATATGACTAGTACAAGTCTGTTACAGCCATAAAAAAATTAGCAGAAATTAATATGTAAATTACTGTAGTGCTTGTGTGGGAATCCATTTCATTAATTTGAATTCACTGACATCACTGTGTAATCTAAATTTATGAGGTTTTCAACTGCCACTCCATGGAGAATTCTACATTTATTGAATTTTGCTTTAGAAGTATTTTGTGCATTAAATAATACTTGCAGGGCAGTAATGTACATGAATGGCTTGGAATTTAATTTATATAATATATACCAGGCATTTGGCCTGTGAGAAGACATATAACCTACAGTACCAAAAAAAAAGGCATTTAGATATTTCCTTTTAAAACATTTATGGACAGCAATGAACACAAATTATTGGAAGAGGGAACAAAGAAAGTTTTTGAAGTTCTCAGTGAAGTAAATATTGCTCATAATTATTTTGTTGAAACAAAAGCAAATCTTCTTGTTAATATAAGGGCTTTATGATGTGTAGAACTCAAGTTGAAGAAAAAAGGCACACAATAAATCCCATACAAATCTGAACAAGAAGGTTCATCAATACATAGGCCAGCTTGAAGGTTAAAGTTTCAATACCAAATTTTGGAAAATAGGAGCAAGAAAATAAGTATTAGAATATTTCTTTCAATAAAGAAATATAAAGAACAGAATTCTTTACCATTCAACACTTTAAATAACATCTGGATACAAAGATAACAAATGGTTTGCCTAATCTTGGCTTTAATATCCTCTAGTTTTCTAGATGTAAAACAGGTATCCAAATAACATACTATCAAAATGTTTCTCAAGAAAATACAGAAAAAAACATGTTAACATGCTTCCTGAAGAAAAGAGGAAATACAACAGAAAAGATAGAACAAAACATTTACTCAGTTATGAAGACCTAATTTTAGAAGGATAAAAATGTGAAGGTTAAAAAATATTTATATGATCAAAAGGTTTTATTTTCAATTATTGACAGCATAAAGTGGGATTTTCTTCCAGTGTGATTCTAAATGTTTTGATATGACCTATTTGCTGGTGGGATGCACTACTAGGTTT
The DNA here is from genome assembly GCA_026261815.1 of Monarcha castaneiventris obscurior. Lineage (NCBI taxonomy): Eukaryota > Metazoa > Chordata > Aves > Passeriformes > Monarchidae > Monarcha > Monarcha castaneiventris. The sequence continues at coordinate 1,172,904 of JAMPIT010000482.1, forward strand.
ATTATTTTGCAATATGCAGTTTTGTTAAGCAACAGGATTGTTTCATTACTATGGCTCATTGAAGTATTTATCCAAGAGTGCCTATGGTGCGGTTTTACCCCTACACATTTCAGTCTTTTTCACACACAGACACATATCCATAAACAAAGTGAGTTTTCATGTATCATCTAGCCTTTGAATGAAGAAAACTGCTTTGAAATGGGGCTTTGGGGGCAAGGAAAGGGAGGGTTTGATTTTAGATTTGTTTAACCATGACACAATGAGGAATATATTCCCAACCAGCAACGAATCTTTCACACTTGTCAAATCCTCCTGTGAGCATTCCCTGCAGCTCTGCTGACTACCGGAACACCTGTCTGCTCCAAGGTCACTGATTCAATGTCACATTGCAGTGAACGTGCTCACACACAATTAGGATTTCAGTATCATCTTGCAAGAAATTCTGGTATCCCTGTTATTTTACTTATAATTGATTACTGGGTAATTATACTTCGTGAACTGGTATGATTTTATAAATCATAACCTTGAAATTAGTTTATCTGACTAGCAAAGAAGCAAGTAAAGATGCACATACAGACAGGAGTCTCTCTTAGCAGGAATGGCTACAGCTCATTTATTTTTATCACTTACATGGAGATAGCATTTCCATAGGTTTCTTTGCACTGATCACCTACTAAAGGAATCTTTTTTTTCTTTTTATACAAGAGGCATGTTTTATAGTTAAAACATCATCTGTTTTTTGCCTCCTAAAACACTTCCAACTACCTGCTATTTAGGAAGCTATCTGTTTCATGCAGAGATTTCAAAAAATGCTGCATTTTTCCTAACATTGAATAAACATATAAATTAAGCAACCATTACATGCCCATAGACCTGCATTCACGTGCAAATTATAAAGGCAAATAAGAGCTACTGCAGGAGTCTCTGTTTTGCCTTAACCTTGGCATTAAAGGAATGTAATACATAACTTTGTTCTGTTCCCCTGTGTAACTGTAATGTTAGAATCCCATCCTCCAGTTGTTCTGAGATTGAAGCCTTCTGTTCATGTCTGTAACTATAATTTTTCTACCCTAAGTTTCGCAAAACATAGCAAGCAATTGTCAGGAGACACACATTCCTCAACAGTACTCAACCTACTTACCAGCCACCTCTTCCTCAACTCAGGACTTTGAGAGAAACATTTCCTTTTTATGATGTCAAGTTAAGCTGTTCTTTCCTCCTATCCACAAACAGAATAACAGATTTTATAGGTGAGAAAGGGGGAATGACTCAATTCTTCAGATGTTTCAAATGCTCAGAGGAATAGTGATCCCACTGCTGTCCCTCACAGAAAAATTCCATTTGTCACTGCAGAAATCCACAAAAAGACCCACTCATCATGGATCTTGTAAATCTGCCACCTCTGAAATTCTGTAAGCATTGTGTGGTCCTGCATATGCTGAAAAATTGCTTTCTACTGAAAAAGAAATAAACACATGCATCCTGGTCTCAATCAAAACACAGCTAAAATGATACCTCAAACATAAAAACCTGCTAAACCTTCCCCAAGCATTGTCTGAACCTTTGACTGTTTTCATAGCACTGGCTAGCAGTTCATTCGCTCTACACTCTCTAACTACTGATAGTCAATACCAGTAAGAGTTAAGAGTGCACATACTGGAAGTCATTATAGTGGAGCAATCATGAAGGGTATTGACTGCTGTGACCCTAAGATGCTTTACCTCTGGAAAACGGCATCTGAAGACTTGCTGCCATGGCTGGCTGTCTCACAGCTTCAAAATTGACCTACCAGGGATACCAAGGCACAGGCTTCACAAAGCAGAGTTATTTCAGTAAAAAACAGAGGGATGTTTAATGTCAGCTCTTTCTCAAGTACCCTTATAATCCTCATTCTGTAGTCACCACCCACTATAATTTTCTGAAATGTAATTCAGAAGTTGTCCTTCTTCACAAAAAAGGAAAGGGATGAGGAAAGAAAATCAATCTCACAAGTTACTTACTTCACTCAGTCTCACACTTTCTTTCCCTCTCAGCTGGAACCCTATAATGTGAAGAGATGAACAACTAATCTTTCAGATACACAAGTCCATCTTCATATTTGATCCCTCTTCTTCTAAGCTCATCTTTTGTCTGCTGATTTAAGAACCACAGCCAAGGACTTTACATAGACTTTTTTCCAGTGGGAGAAAAGTTGTGGTGATGGCTGGTTTTGCTCATGACTTCATCATTCATTCTTCTGTTGAAGTCAAAAGAAACGTGATATTATACAACCACCAGCTACAGTAATGACCAATTAACCCCACCTGGTACCAGGCCTTAACAGTCTCTGCATCCTGCTTCAAAATATTGCCAAAGACAGCAAACCCCATCCTCACCACCTCCTCAAAATAGCATACAATCTGTTCCGTCATTCGCAGACCAAGCAAATTAAAGGAAACAAAAGGAAAAAAACCCTACCACGTATACCACAGACTAGAGAACACTCTCACAGAAGGATCAGCACAATTTAGAGAAACCATCTAGCCTGCATTTGTTCAAAAGTTTAGTTTTCTGGGAAATGCAATAGATTTCTTCCACACCCACAGCCACCGCCACCTTGGCCAATTTAAAACACAAAGCACTGTCTGCCTTCAGTAAGAACAAGCCTAATACTCAGATTTCCTGCCTAAACACAAATTGATTCCACAACTACCTTATCTGCCAATACAGACTGATCTACAGCATGGCAAGTTACAAATGAAACACTAAACGCAGCAGAATTTTATTATTCACATAAAATACACAGATAACATTAGTATCTTCTGGACTCCCTCAAATTACTATGAGAAGATTCAATAATCACTACTTCTGCATCAAACTGCATCTCAAATACACCTCCAGCAGTATCCTAGTGTTAGGCGCTCTGCTCGACATAAGACAGAAAGCATACAAACTACTGTGCATGAAAAACATGCAAACTATCGCATACATTATTAGAAAAGCAGGTGCTTCTTGAAACACCCCAAGAAAGCTGTAAGATACAGAAAGCCCTCAGACACAGACACCACTAACATTCATTGTGTATCATTCTCTCACAATGCCCTGCTCAGCAGTCTCAGACCCTTAACTAGATAAAGACACCACTCTAGAGAAATCCATCAACTCTTCCCTGAGTACTCTAAACCTCTCAGTTCTGACTCTGAGGGAAACTCATAAAACCCAGATGATTCTGAGAGCTAAAACATAAACTCCAAAGGATGCTAAGCAAAACAACAGATATAAGAATTCTGATGCTTTATAATTCTCACTCACCCCTAACAAAAAGCTCCATATTCATCTCTATCTCCCTGCCTGAAAGGATTTAATGACTCTACCGTGTCTTCTCTAGATAACATCCTTTTTCCTTCTTCCACTCTACTCCACAGGTGTCCACTATTTTTTTCTTACAAATGATGCAGGTCAGTGCACAGGCTAAACTCAAAACAATTTACAGTTGTTCTTTAAGACCTCTCATGCTATTACAGATTTTAAGAGGCTCACATGGTCAAAAGGAGGCATCTTTTCCAATTATTGCAATAATTCTAGGATATTACTACCTCCTTACAAAATCTGTAAAGCTTTTATTCTTACAAAATCATAGTTACAATACTATGAGTGTATTAAAGTATTTGTTGTTAGCACAAAGACTTTTAAGAGCTCATGTTAATGGAGATAAATAAAATGAACCATGTAGGGCTTCAAGAAACCTGATTACAATATTCTTTTGTCTACAGCATAAAAATTATTCTATGCTGCACATAAAATTAAGATAATTATCTACCAGTTTAATTTAAGGAAAAGCATGCATGCCTCTTACTGCAGTAACAAAAGCAATTACTTTTGTGGTAAGTTAAATATTAGATTTGGAACGTTTTCAAACTAAGCATAATAATGTTTTAACAGCAGTTTACACTATAAAAAATTCAAGCAGTGTCCTTTTATGCATCTGCAAATTTAATTTTAAACATGCTAAAACTTTATGGGTACAGCAGTATAAAAATTATGTTAACCGGCATTTAACAAGCACAGGAAGTATACTAAGAGTTATGCAATTATTAGCTATAATTTACATATGCATGCAAATTACACAGTATAGAGGTATAAAAACAATCCTTATAGTGGTTCAGTTAGAGGGAGAACTGCTTTTTTGAAATGTGATCTTTTACTGGTTTCCATACTTGCTATCATTAAGCCAACAAGCCAAGCTCTTATTAAGCAAGTATGGTAACAAACTACTGAGATTAGCTTGTTAATAATGTCCGTAGTTTTGCATAGGAATATTAAACTCACACTGTATTTATTTTATTATGCAAGCAAGCAATGTTTCTACAAGTTAGTAATTTTAATTTGATTGTGTACAAGGACAGAACCAATTAAAATACAAGCTTACTAAACTGTCTGGTTTTCATGTAAGAGATCTCTACCACATGAGTTTCAAGTTGTTTGGGTTTTCCTATTACAAATTTACAGAACAGATGCAAGGTAATTTCCAATTATAATACCTATTTAATCCCTAAGTCCATTTAAGTTTGCACAGAAGAGGCATATGTTATATACTGTCACTTCTGGAAGCATCACATCATCCTGAAGTGCAACAGAGACTCACAGCTGAAAAGGGCAGCTAAGGTTCCATCCTCCTCCAACAATTCCCTACTCCCTCTCTTTAAATTACACCCAGCACAGTACCTCACACAGCCTTCACAGGGCCCTTTTCTTCCCTGTAAATAAGCAGCAGCTGTTTTGCATATGTCAAGAGTTTCTTGACAGAGATTACAATACTAGGATCTATCCAAGGATCCTGAAGTTCCAAATCATTTCACAGAATATAAAAATATTTATCTGAAATTCTGCTTTTAACCATTAGAGGTACACTGAATAATTAAATCCAGCAACATTTAGTTCTTAGTCACAAAATATTTACTGAGAAAAAAAAACCAATTTGCTTTTCCAAAACACATTCTTTCAACAGCATTGTTTTAAAGTTGCCATGAAAAAAAAGGCTGATTTCCCTAAGACTTTCAAACTATATTTTATACATTACTGAAGACTACTATTTAGATTACAGAATTTTTTAAAATTTCTATCAGGGACCAAACAATTTGAATGTGGGTTGTTTTTTTGTTTGTTTGTGGGTTTTGGGGTTTTTTTTAGGTGGTCTAAAAATTAAAAAACAATTTTAATGAATTTTATTAATTATATGTGGCATTACCACATTATGAGATAATATGTAGTTTTAAAAAAAGCTTTACAATGCTTTTCTAAGTATGTGGATTAAAAAAGCAATTTTTCTCAGTAAATGAAATATTTAAATACAAAATCTATGCAGTTTTCAACAGGAATGAAAGCAAGATAATATATCAGTCTAAAGTGTATTTTCTTCATCATCTGAAAATACACCAAGTGAAAGGAGTAGATATTTTCAATTACTTTGAATTTTCAATTACTTTTGTTTTAAAGACAAAAATTGTTGTAATTTCTCATTTCTCAGTCACTTCCTGTAGCTATTTTAACACAAATGTATCTAAACCAAGCTATACCTAAAATAAAATCCCTTATGTTAAAAATATTGTATTTAAACTATTATAAAATATTTTCAGATTTCTTTTTTCCCTATGTTACATTTATTAGGAAAATATTCTTATTTCTAATAGGGAAACAAAGTAAAAACAAGTTTTGAAGAAACTATAAGACAATTTAAGTGTTAGTAATATTCAGATAATTCTTTTCATAATATTTAACATGATCACCTCTTTCAAGTAACTCCTGGATAAAGCAAGAGAAAGAAAATGAAGAAACTATCACTTGGAAGGTTCTTCAGACAGAACTTAGTTTTCTTGAACCAAGAGGACAAAAGGATCTCTTTTGCTCTAATCAGTGGCAGCACTAACCTTTTCTAGCTAGTGGGGATCTCAAAAGTGTGCATAACTTAAAATATTTTACCTGTCACTTTCTGACTCTAAATGTAATTTAAAGAGAACATTCAGCAAATTAAAAAGGAAATTCATTTTCAGGAATATAGTTCAAAGAGCACTACCTACTGCATCAGCAATTTGGACAATAGGAAGTGAGCATTTGTGGACACAATTGACTATATCCTTGATATACCTGGAAGCAATAAACCAATTCTACAGCTTGTATGAATCACTACAGCTCCATTAATTTCAGTGATAATAGGCTGATTTGCATGACCTGACAACCTAACACAAATCTGTTACAAGTTTTTCAAGCTTTAGTTTTTGACATCTCTCAGAAGAGATGACATGGGAGATGAATCCAACATAGCATTTGTAATGGTAAATGTTCATTGTAAGTATACAGATCTGAAAAATTGGTTCAAGTACTAAGGTTCTAAAATCTACAGATTAAATACAGTAATTACTTCTAAGAACATCAAAATGGAACAATGTAAAAGAATTGCTTTTAAAACTAACAGCAGTTTGTATGTATGTCATTTTGTGTTTCCTTGTGTTCTCAGAGAGAGAAAAATTTCAAGTAAGAACATGGGAGACCAGGCACCTCAATAATTTTAAATACAATATTTAAACATTTCTGAGGTTCACAAAGCCCTGCAGGCTCTCAGAATCTCAGTTGACTCAGTGCCTAAAATTATGGTTCTAAAGTTTGCTGAAGAAAAGAAACCTTCCCCTCAGCACACCCTGTGGCAGCACAGTCATGGCATGGTCCTGGGTGACAAATTTCCTCTGGCAGGGGAAAGGTGAGCTGAAGCCCCCCCAGGGCAGGGGCCACTACTGAAAAAGAAAAGCTGTACTACTTCACTCCCTCTTTATGCATCTTGCTTCCATTTTTGAAGGTGGACTTTAAAAAAAATCTAAGGCTGAATTTCAGGATTTTGAGAAGACACAGACACTGCCTTGCTGTTTTAGACTAGATACCTAAATTCCCAGGAATCAAAGGCTTGTGCCATTACTGACCAATTTAAATTCATGCCCTACCTACCATGCCAGAAATCCATATCTCAATCCTGGCCTCTCTTCACATGCGCTGTATATGAAAGTGGCAAAATTAATTTCACTTAGCAAAGGTTACAATTTAAATGCACATTGTAATGCTTCAGTCATTGTCTGAACCTTAGTCTTGCAAAGGTCTCAATACATACTTGAACTTTATGGAATATATTCTATTCTCTTTTTTTATTGACATGCTCCCCTGGCCTTCTAAAAAATATATCTGAAATATTCTATTGAAATAGAGTTTAATCACAATGCACATTTATTTGCCTTACACTGCTGACTAGATTATTAACTTAAAATATTAATCAGAAAGCAATACCTCCTAGTTTTTCTGACATGCTGGAGTCCCAGATTGAGACTCCTACTCAAGCAGGAAAATTGTTGAAGCATTTACATGTCTCAAAAGTAATTCAAAACTCAAGGCCTTGAGGACAAGGCAAATTCTTCCCAACCCCCAGCCCATCCCTAAAATGCCAAGCAAACAAAAAGATCAAATAAAACTACAAGCAGTATTGCATGTATCTATGACCTGTGACTTGAATCGATACAGATAAATTAGAAGTACATTGCTTCTTGGATCAGGTAATGGTTCGATTTTGCACAGAATTAATGTGTGTGTGGAGGGGTGACTTGTATACAATACTGAATGGCCAGAACAAGATATACAGCTTGGGAAGTGATGTGTGTAACTGTTTATCATTAAACAGTGGGGAAATTAGTGCAGCAAATTCCCACATAACTGTCTCATCTGCAACTTCAACACGCCTTTCAACTTGTTCTATTTCTATATTTATCCAAGATGAACTCTCTACAATGAAATAAAATGGTGAGCAAAAATGTAGCCACTGATTCTGCCTTACAGATTCAGAGGTATTTCAACTGGTAGTGCAGGCTATATCTCAACTGCATAGCAGAAAGAAGTTTAGAAATTACCCAGTTATATATGCTACAAACATTGAAATAGAGATTATTATTAAAGGAAGCCAGCAGGTACAAAATTCCGTAATTTCCTATGGTGTCCCGGTTTGAGACAAATTCAGAGGAACATCCAAAATGAACGTCCTCTGATAGAAGGCAGGTTAGAGCTGCCCGTTCCCCAGCAGGTGTGGAAAGAAGTTTTCCTCAGAGGAAAGTGAAAAAAACCCTATTTATTTAACAAGTGCACACAGGCACAGGGAAAAAAAAAATATTGCTAAATAATAAAACCTCTTGATGTGGAGAGAAACTGGGGAGATTTCAGTCATTTGTGGATGTAGCTCTCTCCCCTCCGGAGCTGGCATTCGGCCTGAGCCCCTCTGGGCCGCGGCATAGGGTCTCCCGATGATGTTCTGGTGTTGCTGAACAGTCCAGAAGAGAAGAAGCCGAAGTCCCAAGTGAAAAAACTTTCTTGCCTCAGCTAGGAGACTAGCATAAAAGCAAAGGAGTTTAACTCTCCATCTCGCTCCTGAGAAAAGGAGCCGAGAGCTGGGAAAAGCAGGAAGGTGCTTTCCTCCACTCCCCAGCAGCAGAAACACAGGGGAGTGTGTATCTGTGTCCTTGAACACAAAACAACTCGGGTTTTTTTTCTCCCTTTCTCTCAGACCCAGATTAAAGACACAGAAAGGCACAGGATTCATGTCTGGCATAGGGTGGACGATAGGGAATACAGTATCATACAGTCACCCCAAGACATATGGCAATAAGGCAGATTATATTTTCAGTCTCTGTTTTAAACAACAGAAACCCTTACTTTTTCTTCTAATTTGACATGCAGAATTTGTTTCATGTCCTGCTTATGAGGCAGCACAAATCCAGTCAAAATTATAACCCAGGTGACATTTTAAACAGGATCACGGGAAGGATTTGGCATGTTAGTCAGAACTCTAAAACATACTGATTCACATCTAGGCTCCCATAAGTGTTTTGCTATGACTTATTTAATTTTCTCTGATTACCATTTCATTATGCTCAATAGATAATGAACAGAGTGCATTTACAGAAGGACTAATGTTCTGGTTCTCTCTGCAATCTTTTATCCTCACACCTTTCAGGGTATGCAGTAAGCCCTTAAAATAAAACAGCCTTCATTATCACTCCTTACTGGCAAACAAAGCAGCTGAAGAAGATAAAAGATATCATTATGGCAGGAGCAATAGTAAACAACTATCACCCCCCCCCCCCCCATAAGTTATCTTGAGTCCAAGTTCCTATTTCTTTCCTTCCTCATAATGTGTAAGAAGTTCTCTAGAATGAACATGCACTGGCTGCAAAATTAGCCGGACTGACTATCTGAAATTTTCTTTTATAAACCTGATTGATGTTTTAATTGTTAGAAGCATACATGAAGTACAGTTTATTTAGAATCCATCATCATTTCTTGTTCACCACAATGAGTTTCTGAAAAAAAATAGTATCAGCTAATGCAAATTTAACTCTGGATATAATAATATTCTTTAGTTGTGGAGAATTCTGTGAACAAATACTCAAAACTTTCATGGTCAGAATATTCCCCAAATATGTAGAGACAATACAGAAAATACCCTCAAACTGGCACATACAACATGGCATATTCTTCGGAAGTTTACACTTTAATGCTATCAATAAAAATATTTAGAGAATGTGTTTGCATGTAACATTACTATATACATATAAATGCATACTCCTTCTTAAAAAAATAATATAAACTTCATCACAATATAAATGTTTACACTATAGTTACTCTGGCTTCATGGATGTTTTGTAAACAACAATTTCTAAACCCCACGGGGATTTACCTCAACTGACCTTAAGCATTTGAAGTCGACACATGGTTTATGCTAGAGATCTGAATCCCCTCTTCAGCCAGTGAAGAAAAAGAGAAGTATCTTTGAAATTATTCATGAAGCTTCACTTAGCAATCTTAGAGGGTGGTGAACTAAGCCCCGAAGAGAGTATTTTATCCCTGTTGAGTAATACAGGAGCCACAATGACACTTCTACATATCTAGAGCAACTTACAATGGATCTCATCTTTATGATGGGAATATCATTGCCTCTAATACATCAGCTAAGACAAATTTCTCATTATTTGAATACTGATTGTCACTGGCAAGGCTTGCTCTAAAAAGACTTGGTAAATAAGATAACACAGAATGAATTAACTTGTGCTCCTTGTGAAACACAAAATTTACCTTGTAAGAAATATGTTTATGTCTTTATTTCTTTCAGACCATACTTTCAGGATCTTTGCTATCTGCATCTCTTCTTCATTATGTTATTGCACAAATGTTAAACTCCATTTATAAAGGAGTGGGTGTGTACCATCAGAGATTACAATTGCCAGCTTCCATTTGAATAGAGATATTATTCCTCTCTGCAATGGAAAACAGTATTTGTGGGAAAGAGTTCTATGAACTGAACATGAGTCAGCACTGCAATATTGTTTTTAAAAAGAAATACGTTTGATCCCTGAACAGGGATGTTTTGGGACACACTGGGGAAAAAGAAGATCCTGGGATCTAATTGCCTACAGAAGTGACAGACATCATAAATAAAAGGGTAAACCAGCTGAAATGTCAAGGAAGATACTGACCATCAAAGCAAGAAGTGAGAAAACCTCTCCAGAATGTACTACCCTGTAACATTCTTGTTAGACATTGTGTCATGCTTGTTAGAATGAAGGTGCCATTCTCATTTAAACTCTGAAAAGTAGTTTATCTTTATGGTCCCTTCTAACAGCCAAATCGTTCAATAATTCTACAATACATTAAGCAATTTTTCTACTGTATTCAGTACTAGTAAGTACTATTCTTAGGTAAAATATTCTGTCTAATTTAGGACACTAATATTCTGGAAAATTTTGCAAACTGCAGAGGATCCAGAAGACCAGAGAAGAGCAGCAAGTACAATCAGCAGTTTGTAAATACGGGAAAAATATAAAGGTCTATAGGAAAAATACAGTTAGTTGATTTTATATAATAAAAAAAGATGATTGAAGTAAAGACTTATACTCTTGAATTCTTCAAAAAACCAAAGGAACTGTACAGAGGAAGGCAATAAACAGTTGTGTCTACTGTAGACAGGATGAAAGGCAATGGGCTGAAATGGCACCAGTGTACAATTAGACAAAAAAAAAAGAGACAAAAAACCCCATAATTGTAGCAGTAAGTACAGTTTGAAACAGCATGCCTAGGTAACTAAGGGATCATCAAAACAGTGAATTTTTCAAAGTAATTTAAAATAGTAGTTTACAAACCAGCATAAACTAACTGGCCAGGTCAGATGACCTCACATTGTCTCCTGACTTCACATCGTGACCTTTTACCACTTGCTGCTCCCTACACCATCCAGTGAGAAATTACTAGTTCTACTTCCCCAGTTTCATTCCAGATCCTTTCTCCAAATATTGTGTTGGGCACCACAGCTTCTCGAGCCATCTCTGTCCACAGTTTCTTATTTTTTCTTCTATCTCTCTCTCTTTCAAAAAGAATCAGTGCCCATTATGTCCCAACAGTGTACACAGCTCAATATGTAAAAAGTCCTTTGGACTCAGTTTCAGTAAAGCTTAATTACATGTTCTCTCATGGTCCCTCCAGGTATATTTTGCTAAAAATCTATTAATCCAATTCCAACAATGGGGTGACCTTTCTTTGCAAAGCCTCCTTGTGGCTGGAAGTTGAAAGAAAAATATTTCCTTCAAACATGCATCAATATATTTGATTGATAACAGCTGATCTGCTGAATTTTATTATACCCAAACCTTCTGTAAAAAATCTGAAAGAATCTGTAATATGTCATGCAAAATTGCAGGCTTCTTCAGGCCATTAGTATACAAAAGTCTGCTTAGATTTACAAGCCTTTTAATAATTGCCAGAACTTCCTATATTTGGGTTAATTTAATTAATTATTTCATATTAGGATCGGGAAGCCTTCACAGCCGTTTTTGTCTTCATTATGTGCTTGTCTTCACTGATGCATATCCTTAATTTTGAACCAATTGATTATAGGAAGCAAATACCTAACTCCAGAAACATCTAAATAGCCATATTTTCCATTTACTTTATTACCTGAAAGGACATATTGATAAGTTATGCAAAAAAATATTACACAAATGCTGGTATTTTCTGAAAACTGAGCATATGGAAAGAAGAATTTTACAATTAGACAAATAATTATTACTATGAAGTAATTGCCAAAGTTATTTAAAAGTATTATTTTTTTATGGCAAATATCAATTGCAAGAAATATACACAACCACTTCATATTAATCAATTCAATATTTCCTAAAATATAACAGTGAATTTTTGAGATGCATTAACACTAAAATATAAAAAAACCTATGGTATAAATATGTGAGATCAATACAAGGTACCTCATCCACTCTTAGCAGGTAATGATGATGATGATGACAAAACAGATAATCTTAAGAAACTCTTATAAAAATTATTCTTTCCCAACAACTGAATAATTATGTGCTATATATTCACAACATTTCCTATTTCTTATTGCATATTGAGCTTTACACAGTGCTACAAATGGGTCAATTGTGAAAGAAAATAAGACTCCTGCTTCTAAGAACTGATTCAGAGGTTCTATCTATGACCCTCAATTCTGTGTTTTACAGGGATGATATTGAGTAACTAATTTATTTTCTTGAAGATTTTTTGAAGTTAAAAAGTGTTCGCAGTTCATGTAGTAATCAGTCCTCAAGTTCAGAACTTCTTGCACCCAGAATCATCAATTCAAGAGTTTCCCTTAAACAGATCTACTTTGTTGCAGTTCAATAACAAAAAATTGCTTATATCCTCTTTACCTATGCAACTGTTTTCAAGGTGATCAGTTTACAGTGTATTAAGTGGTTACAGGTAGGTCAGCAAACAGAATCCAGGATCTTACGATAGGCAGCTGAAGGTTAGCAGCTGAACCACTAACATTCAAAACAAACAAAAGTGTTGTTCTTTGTGAATGCAATTCAACTAGTGGAATGGAAATCGGGCAAAAATGTCATCCCTCTGCTGAAGTCAAGTCACAGAAGTCTGCACTTTTTCGTCCAGACTTTTCCTCAGGCAGCCTGCTCAATCTAGTTGAAAATACCAAAGTAATTTTTTCTGCTTCTTGCCTCTATTTAAAATTAAGAAACATAAGGAAAAGTATGTAATATGCTTACTATTAAAATAGATCTGCTAATGCAGACAAGTTTGATACTTTTAAGAGTCTATGGTATCTTTTACAAAAGAGAATAACAAGTGAATCAGAGTATTATCTAAGAAAAAAATTATCAGCAATTGCTGTTCCAAATTGAAACCATCTTAGTTTTGTCTAAAAGATGAAAATGTAACTGAAAAGGCATGCTCCCAACTTTCCACATACATAGAATCTGTCAGGCTAAAAAGGTTTTACACTGATTAAGCACATGCCTGTGTTCACACCCTCAAACAGAAAAGCCAGGGACCTTCAAGTACAGAACACCTGCCTTGCCCTCTATCCTAACCAGTTGTTCCTGTATGCCAGCAACACAGCCAGCTGCATGAGATTCTGATGAAACAATGCTTCAAAGCACAGTTATTCTTGCAAGCACACATTCAACATCCACCAAGAGAGAGGGAGATGGTTTTCAGATCCATACATGCCTTCAGGAATCCCTGGATAAGCCTATCAGCTCCTGGGGCAATTCACAACCAAACTAAATTTGTCTTTTCAACAGCCTTACTGATCATGGAGTACTAGTTCCATACACTGACAGAAGAAGGGAAAAAAAATTAAAAAGGAAAAACATTCAGAGATTCAGTGTGTCTTTCCATCCTAATCAAGACCCAAGACTCATCAAGGATCAAAAGGAAGTTTGTTATAGATAAAAAAACCAGACAGTTTTAGTATCATTCTAAAACTGATGCGCCATTATATTACACATCTTTTTGGGGAGACGGGAATATTTTTCTGTTATCCTTTTTTTTTCCTCATGATTTCATAGATTTTACAGGTACCAGTGACCCAAAATATTTGCCTCAGAGAAAATATCACATTGATTGACCCACTATGGCAGCATTACACTTATATTAACAGCTGAGCCATTTACCACTAAGTGCAATGGCATTTTCTAAATTTTAATATCCTGGTTGTTCTACAGGTACAGTGGTATAAAAAGAGTTGAAGCAAACACACATCAGGAAAAACACAGAGCTGCAGAGATTTGTAATAGAAATGTTAATACTGATATGAATGGAGAATTAATGGTAATACAGGGGAGGGGAAGGAAATAACAAAAAGGAATTACAAAAGGCCTATATGAATATCAGTGAAAATGACATTAACCAGCCTTAAAGGACCTCCACACAACTTCATAGCACATGCTAATTAGAAAAACAAGTTAAAAGAATAAGCTAACACAAGGGACAGTGTACTGCAGCTAAATCAAAGATCTACAGAAAGGTAAAGAACAGGGTTGAAGTGACCCAGGTAAGCAGACAAGATATAGTGAGTACATCCTAAAGACTCAGAGAAGGGGAATGGGATGGAGAGAAAAAAGACTGTAATTACTGTCAGTTCCTCTAAAGACAAATTCCATATCAATATATGGTCACCAACCCAGGAAGAAGGAGCAAGGATGACAAGAACTCAGAAATTATAGTCAGTGTTAGTATAAATATGACTACAGTACAGGTGTACCATGATGAAATTGAAAGAAATTAAAAAATAAAATTATATTTATAGATTACAATATCTTTTCATGGTTTCTATCAGAGTGACTAATGGCTCATGTATCCATATCCATGATATTCATCTTTATTTTCTTGTCTCTTTATGGCTGACCTTTCAAAACAACATGTAGTGCATACTCCTTTCAAAGTGGTATACAGATATTGTATGCTGCTGTGCAGATTACATATAAATCATATAACCTGATACAAAGCCTTCTGGTTGAATTTTGTTGTCCTGAACATCTTCTGTGTTACTGCATTGTAATACTAAAATTACATTTTAAGAGCTATTAGAATATCTCTGGACAACTCACCTACTAATTTTTAACCTATAATGTAAAGGTATGCTTAGAGCAAAAGATTGCAGTTTTTATATTATAATTGATTTAAAATTTTTGTTTGAAACTTGGTAGATGGGTGGTTGGAAGAAAAGGAACATAATGCACAGTCAGTCCTGGGGTTTGCTTATCAGTCGGCAGTTGTTACAGTTCCAAAGCAACCCACACCACCCATTCTCCTTTCAGGCTTTCCATGGGAACTATTTTGCTCCATCCCTCTTTTCAGGGAGTCTCAACTCCCAGGTAGTAACTGAACTCCCAGGTAATTCACTGAATTAACTAATTTCCAACTTCTCCAACTGCATTTCACATCCTGCTAGAGGTTTCCATTCCAGGGCATATCAATGCTTTCAAATGGCTCTGACAGAGACCAGGTGTAGATTTAAAACATCACTTCTGTATTTCCAGCACAGCAAAAAGAAAAAAGGATTAAGATAACAGATGATATTTAACCTTAACTTTTGCACTTCTTCACAAGTTTGTAGATTCCTTTTCAGCTGGCTCACCATGCCATACAGCTCCAGAGAAGACAGACTGCACTTGCCTGTCGCTCTCAAACAGCATTTCCAGTTTACAAATCAGTCTCTCAAAAGATACTTTGTGCTGTTAGCTTGCACTTCATAAAGCTGTTTGATTCCTGTCTCCAGTGGTAGATTTTCAGCAGTGCATTTACATTTCAAATCAGGAAGTGAACACAAGCCATTTTCTGACCCTTTTCATTTGCATTTCCTCTGACAGGAATTACCCACTGGAACAAGGGCACCCCATTGAATCCATTGTCTTGCCATGCTCTAACAAACTGAATAGCAGCAACAACATTTCCCCCCCCCACCCCAATACCTGATTAGAAGTAAAAACACCATTCTACAGACAAGTTGTGCAAGGATACACTGCCTAAATGCAAGATTAGACAAATTTTCCTATCTGGAACCTAACTGTTTTAGTGCATCTGTTGTCCAGCATCTTTGAAATGCACAAAATAAAACCTTTTCTGCAAATAAGCAAAACAAGGAAGGTATAATTCTTTAAACAATCTTTTTTTTTCTCCTAAATACTTTAAAGTGTAAGAACGGCCATGCTGAACCTGATCAAAGACCTCATCTATCTTTGCATCTCATCTCTGACAACAATTAGAAAAAGAGATGCCTTCAATAGTGTTTAATACAGGGAAAGCCTGTATCATGCTTCCTTCTCCCTTGACCCCATATTTCCCCAGCCTCCAACTATTTTTTATCTCAATTAATTTTGTATCCTGGTGTTGTTTTCCTAGAATTCCATTTAATGTGTAAAATATAAACCAAGTCCAGTGTTTCATCACACTGATGTTTTGTCATACTTGACTTCATCCTCCATCTCAGAGGATGGAATATTTTCGCTGTCTTAAACCTAACAACCAGTGAAACGAAAAAGTCATTTACTGGTGGTGTTTCTGTATATTCTCAACAGCAATTTTCATGTAATGAGAGAGGATTTTAATTGCAAGAATTAACAGCTTTATTTAGCATTAACTTGACATAAAATTAGCAGTTTCCATCTGAAAATAAAATCTGAAGCAGTTATACTTTTCAATAGTTGATCAAAATAAATACAAAAATTAAGGAATACTCAGGATTTAATCATCTCCTCAGCACAGCTGACAGTAATTGTAACCATAACATAAATAATTTGTATACACAGACATATAAAGAAAGCACTGATGAGATCAACTATAAAAGTATTTTGGTTGCACTTCATTAAAAGTCAAGTTCAGACTGAAGCATGTTTCAGCCTAGTCAGGATCATTTTATATCTGGACATCAGAAGCATATTCCGCGGTCCACTGCTCTGCAATAAACAGATGTTTGAATACACCCTATGCTATGGATAACATTAAATTTGCCTCCTGGGATTTACAGGACATTGGTTCTTAATGAGCAAATTGAATACAGTGGCAAAATACAGAATGTGTGAGATAACACACAGAAAATAACACATAAGTCTATGATTATCCATGCATCTTTAACTATACTTAATATTTGCTATGGACTAAAACTATAACAAGAAGCAAGTACTACACTGTGTCTCACTGTTATGCATTGTAAACCACTAGCTATGTATAGAGGAAATAAAATGTTGGCTATTCTAAAATTGTTATTTTCTTCAGAGAAAAAAAAAAAATAAATTAAGCATGGAATTCACTTTATGGCTATAAAGTTACAATTAAATATAGGTAAGAGGATCATAAATAAGAAAATTAAGTCTTTCAGCAGGAATAGATGAGAACAAGGTCCTGCTAAGACTACGTTTTTTAAGAAAATAAGTGAATCTCTGATCTTGGAGTAATGTTCACAGTCCACCTGAGTCGCTGAGATGGCAAAGTCCTACCTTGGTCAAGGCAAGATAATTTCATTTAAACATGATAGACTGAAATCTTTTAAAAACATTTAAAAATATATCAGCATGACTACAGCAAAGAGAGGAAGGATAACTCATAATAGTTGAGGATGGAGAGAAACATTCTTTTTGTGGGCATATTAACTGAGTTTGTAGATAACAAAAACTTTTGTTAGATAAAATGGCAGTTCTGAGAGGTACACGCCCGTTCCTTGTTACTCCTCTTGCCAATGTAGACGTCTTTCTGTATCCAAGCCATCTCCTGGCTCTCTCATAAGTATTCAGGACAAAATTATTTTAAGTATTTCCACGGAACAAGGCAACTGAAAATCCGATATGGACCATTTCACCCACTCATCCTCTTTGTCACCTCATGGCTGCACTGTCTGTATTTTAGAGCCACAAAGAATTTGCAGCTTGTTTAGAGACTAAAGAACACACATCAAAATGCTGCTAGCTGATTTTCCGGCTAAGGGTAAACTATTGCTTCGAGCTGATGGCTGAATCTGCCCTTCTGAACTGCTTTTAGCTAACCCTCTAACACTTTTATGAGATTTTGGTTCAACCAGAACCAATTGTCATATCTAATGGGACCTTTAACTTTCATCTGAGGAGAAATCCCAGTCATGGGTAGTTTCTGACTTGTTAACAAATCTCCAGAGTATTCAAAAAGCTGCTAACACAAGATATTAAGCAGAACCACAGAAGAGAAAAATTTATACAAAAGAATTAATTGCACATACCAGAATGGAACATAATTTCTACGGAACTTCTATAAAGGAATGACTGGCTCCAACATTCATCTGTCCTGTTTCTTGTTTCTGTATTTTCAGGCCAGCATATCCAATATCACTTTTCTAAAGAAAAGTTACTTCTCTTAATTCCAATGAATCTCTCATACCCTTAAAAAATATTCCATTCCTCAAGCTCTCCCTCAGTCATGTGTATAAATTAATCTCCCAAATTTGCAGCAGCTGATTATCGTGGGAGAGCCTTTTATTCTGCCTCCTATTACCCTGAGGCAGAACATAATACGGTCTCTATGCACTCTGAGGTTCACCTAAGGCTCCTATTAGTTTTTTGCATTTGCTATTGATTTTCAAACACGTCATATAGCTTTTTAATGTGAACAATGAACAACTCTGCAGTAATATGAAACAAAACAAAACAACCAACAAATAACCACCAAAAAAACCCCAACCAACACACCAACCCAACCAACCAACCAACCAAAAAACCCGCAGCAGAAAACTGTCACAACAGTAATGGTGACTACTGCAAAAAAAGTTTTATTCTTAGCTACATTTAGAAAGTAATCCATAATTCAATACATTTTGATGACTTCCTATAACTGAGCTATGACAAGTTTAAATGGAGAAGACTAGAAACATAATGTCTTCTGTAAAGTTTACTTTTGAATTGCTACTGCAAACTCAGCTAATGTGTATGGTCAAGCACACTAATGTAAAGAGATGCTTTTTGAAGAAGAGGGTTAAATTAACTGAATCTTGGCATAGAACCTAGAGATAGTATGATACACATTTGAGAAACCTATTTTCAAATTTTCTGCATTAAAGTAAGGGATAAAATAACAGACCTTAAAGGACAAGATGTCCACCTACAGAGTAACAGAAATGGAAAACATACGAAGTATAGCACATCACACATTTATTTAAATAATGCAAAGTGAATTAGAAAATTAATACATTCTGAGACTTAGCATATATTACCTTGTTATATCGCTGAAAATTACTAAAAGTGTTTAAAATCTCTGAAAAACTGATTTCTGACAAAACAAAGTATTTTTTAACTGTCCTGCAGAGACTACTTGGGGAACTTCCTTTGAAGAAGCTCTGCCATTTGTTTATAGTATTTTTAGTGAATTCGTCATTT
Organism: Monarcha castaneiventris obscurior; assembly: GCA_026261815.1. Taxonomy (NCBI): domain Eukaryota; kingdom Metazoa; phylum Chordata; class Aves; order Passeriformes; family Monarchidae; genus Monarcha; species Monarcha castaneiventris. The sequence goes on from JAMPIT010000482.1 coordinate 1,192,151, forward strand.
ATTTCACCAAAAACTGACACAGCATGAAGCATCATTTCCTAGTAAACAACAACACAGAACTATCTATCCATCACTGACAGTTAAATTCAGTCATCCATATTGAACTGTGATGACCATAAGTGCCATTAAAAACTTGGTAATTTGTGTAGCTTCTAACCATGTTTAATTGAAACATCAGAACAGTAAAATGCATTCCATTTGGATTGAACAACACAAAAAACAACTTATCTGTTTAAGCCCATTTTCTCAAAACTTGTTTTTAAAATACATTTTATCTGTGAGAGAGTTAAACAGTTTGGTACCAGAGGCTCATTTGTACACTTGCACTATGAAATGTAAATCAATTTGCATAATCAAGTCCTACCAAGTGTTTCCCAACAAGATGAATTATGTCTTTTCCTTTAGTTTACCCTTGAGCTATTGTGAGGAATAAAATAAACACAGTAGTGCTAGATTAAATTTAGAGTTCTGACTATTCCACTGAATTAGGAATCATCATAAATACAGCTTACAAAGTCACATTTCTGCATAGCAATGATTTTGTTAAAATTTATTTATTGTAAATACGTACCTTAAGTGTATAAACATTTGTATTTTTCATGTGAAGAGTGTCTTGTAGCCAGCATCTGAGTAGCTGCACCATGCCTAGCCCTAATCCATTCTCACTGTGTGATTACGTCCAGGCATTCCAGGAAAAAAGCATGAGAAATCCCAGATGAATCCCACTCGATTATTACTGCAGATGCTTTCATCACTTTGTACTATTTTGACTCTTAATAAATTCTTAGTTTTATTTCAGTAGTTTGTTGAAATGTTTTGATACATGTCTCCCAAATATATGTATCCTGAGAAAGTTACATAGTCTAGCCTATGTTTTGGTAATAAATAAAAGGAATTAAAGTTTAAGGTAGTATTGTAATGTTCATCATCAACAGTTTCATGCTGGTTACTCTAACCAAACATTTTCTGAGAGAGATGAAACGCGTGAGATATTTGGCCCCTTTTTCCATATACAGATTATACAACTAACCTACCCTGCCTCCTTTTTTTTCACTGGATAACTTTATTTTTCAACTCCTATTTTTCCAGATATCTTTAAACAAGGTAATCACTTTACCTTTTACTTTCCTGTAATGTTGACACAGAGAGCAGAAGTATTCCTAATAAAAATGAGTACTACCCACTACAGTACCAAAGCATGTAAAATGTCATCTCTTTCCCAAGAAACCATCACAGCCACTAGGAAATTATGCTTACTGTTATTGGCCATGAGACAGAGTGATTAGTCATAAACCAAGAGGAAGGGAGCTTAGTGTACCAGGTCTTCAGTTCATGAATGTAAAAAAAAAATAATAATAATTTTATCTTCATGAAAGACATAAAAAGAGGCAAAAAGATTTATTGCCAAAAAAAAATAAAAGCAGGTTTCCTGACAAGGAACTTTCAAAAACTGAATGCAACATGATAAAAAAGTAGAATTCAAATTCAGTAAGTCTAAAGTAAAAAGCACAGGGAGAGCAGAAACCTTGACATGACATTGCAAGAAATACATTGCAAAAGATCAATTTTTTCCTATAAATTGATGATAAAACAGCAAAATAAATACATCAGCTGGAAAAAATCCATAAGATTGGAAGGTTCAAAATCTCAGAGATAGAGTTTCCAACCTTCCTGAAACGAATACTTTACTGAAAATATTAACAATTCTGCATGCATTTTGTTAGTGCACTTTCCATTTCTCTATTAATAGTAGGCGAAAATAAATTTTTACAGCTTATCATTTGTTATTTAATACTCTGTAAATCATAAAAACTCAAAGAAGAAAGGGTTTCTAATTCGGAAATACAGTAAACTGGTGTTTTTAAAGGAAAAACTTTCAAAAGCTTTACTGGCAACACAAATCAAAGTGGAAATTTTTAGCTACTGAGTCAAAAGAAGCATGTCTAAACTGCAGAATGTATTCTCTAGAAGAAAGATTAAATACTAATCCAAGTTAATCACAGAAAGAGAATGACAGATACTTTCTGGAAGATAACCTATTACATTTCTTGTAATTAATATCAAAAAATCTCAAGCAAGAAATCCAGTATCAACTATACTAGTATCAACTATACAAAAACATTTTGTCATTAGACTTATATTTACCAATGTCTAGCAGAGCTATGGCTCAAAATTCAAACCTAAAAGAATATATAAAGATGAAGATTTCACTGCAAAAGTAAAATCATTTCCTACTCTTTTGGAAAAGCCTAAACAGAAACATGTGTGTGCACGAAACTCCATATTCTCTGCAAGCACCAATCCTCCTTCAAACACACACACAACTGCATACATGAAAGTTAAGTGCCAAAAACTAGTCCATTTGACTTGCACTGTGATTTCAAGAACAGACTAACCTAACATCATCCAGCACTGCATCAAATGAAGACAGTATTCTCCTCATCCTGCAACCCTTTGCCTTCACCTTTTTATCTCAAACATCCCATCCAACTGTGACAGAGCATTTGTAGAGCTCCCCAAAACCTGAATTGCTCTGGTTTACAATGTTCTCACAAAACAAACAAAACCAACAAAGAACACAAAATAAACAGAACAAAACATTCCAAATGGCTGCCAGTTAACCAGTTCAGTGTAATTTACTGGGAGGGTTTCATGTGCAGCAAGCCAAGGAGGATGGATACCTCTTGCAACTGCAGTGTTGAATGCTTGGGAAACTGCAGTGTTTTGTGTGACATGCCACAAAGCTGATTCTTCTGGAATCTACTGAAATCTGAAATCTGGATCTACTGCACAGGTATGGCATGACAGTGTATCATGTGCTTGCAGTTCCTGCTTCACTCACCACATCCTACATAAATATATAAAGTTCTTGAAACAGAAAAAAATTGATTCTGAATAAAAAACAAATGTTTGAAGGTAAGCGGATGAATGTTAGAGGATTTTAACTGAAAAAAAAGATGATGTAGATAGCTGTGAAAATAAAAACCCACAAACATTACACCCATATTTATACAAGAAAATACTAGGAACAGTGCAAATTAAGGAAGTTGATTTTATTGTTGTAAACATATAACTTTCAAAAATGGTATGGACCTCTTGCAGATAAAGTGAGAAAACTGAAGGCTATGTAGTTTTCTCCACCCTTAACATATGAAAGAAAAAAAAATAGTGAAGAACTGACTACGAGTACTCCCACTGAAATTAAAATTCTGGTCAACCCTGGAACCATGTTTAGGACACAAAGATACACAAGATATTAGAAACATATTTTCCCCATCACTCAACAGTTCTTACATTTGATATAATTCCCATTCCTCTGCACTACATATTCTGAAGTAATATTCCTTTTGTTGCTCTTGAGCTCTATTGATATAAATGAAAATTGTTTGATTAAGTAACCACAGATGTTCTCTCTTCAACTTCTTGTCTGGTCATTTTGGATTACAGCTGCATAAACACGAAGTGCCACAGAAAACTCAAACAATCCCTCTTGAAACAAACCTGTCAGAATACATTTAAGTTAGCTACTTTTGCAATACTCTAATACGAGTAGAAGGTTCAACATCCTCTCTCAAACACAAATTCAATTACATACTACATGATTTTTCAACAAAAGAATAATGATGTTTGGCACAGGCATTTTTTGAGAGAAGGACTAGGACACTTCAGTTCTGAGTTCAGAAAGCCATTTTCAGCTGTTAACATGTAACTTTTTTCTTTCTAGCCTCTGCTGATGGTTTTGACTAGATCCCTGCTGTACATCACAGGACGTTAAACAATTAACATCCTAGATACCCCAAAGTGGGCACTTAAATGTAACCTTCAATCTCTCAGTAGAATTCTAACCTTTAATTAAAAAACACAAACAGGTTTTGCCTATACTGTAAACAATTCCCAGCAGAGAATAGACTTTCATAAGAAGTAAAAATTTGCAATGGCACAAACTTGCAGCTACATTTTCTAGTATATTCCAGCAGCAGTAGTAACCCTGAGATAAAATCCTTAAAAGAAAGATACTTGATGGTTTCTTTGAAGTTAGTCTCAGAATTTCCTAAGATGTAAAAGATGGACTACCACCAGAAAAGTCTGATTTTTCTAACTTTAATTGGTTCTCTTGACTCTCATTGTCACTGTCACAGTATAACAGCCACTTCAGTGAATTCATCTGAATGATTAAATCAACTCACCATGGAAATTAGAGAAGCCTAGAGACCAGTTCTGGAAGCAACATGCATAATAATTTTATTTTAGCATCAGATACAATTAACAATATTGTGGGAACAAGTATTCCGAGTGTCAAGAAACAAACCCATGCAATTATAGAAGCTGGTATTTGTCTCATAGTGAAGCAGATGACTATGTTAAAAAAACAAAAAAAAAAAAAAAAAACCAACCCACATTTGAGGGTTTTATTTGAAGGTAGGCCACTTCTACCTATATTTTGTACTCTACTTTGCCTAAGTAGGCTTTTTTATAATTGGTCTTCAAAAAAACCACCTACATTTCTCCCCTACGTTCCTGCATCATTAATTCAATTATCACCTTAAACTTGTATCACATTAAAATGATGTTGCCAATATAAAAGTATGAAATTACTGTATCTTGTAGTATCTTTGTCATATATCCAGCTCAGAAATCTCCTGCATCATGTCACTAAAGTCCATTCTTACTTTCTCATGAAGAAATTATGTTCTAAAAATATCTTCCAAGATATCTTACTCTATTAATACATTTACTTCTTAAAAGAAAATAAGCAAACTCTTTTGCTAACTCCTAGCCTTATTTTTGCTACCTCTGTCTTATTTCAGACTGAGGAAACTATTTTTAGGCTTTTCACACAATAATCTTACTTGCAAAAATATGAAAGTTTAATATTCAGTACTCAAAGTGCTGGCTTAACTCCCAAGAAGGCTATAGGAAGTTTCCCTCAAAGTTAATAGAAGACAATAAAAAGTTTAAACAGCTGACAGTTAGGGTCAAAATTAATGCAGATATCAATGCTTATAGCATTCTGACACAGACAAGCCAAACTATTTAACTAATAAGGAAGTGAAAAAATTATCTTTTAAAGTGTTCAGTTAATGTAAACTTCTAGGTGCTAGTCTGCATATATTCCAGCACTAGTGTCTCCCACACTGGTTCTTCCCACTGTCCATGATTCTCAGTAATAGGAACAACAATATACAACATGAAGGCCTGGACAATAAAAGGAAGATGAGTGAGCACTGGAGACTATCCTGACTATCATCGACAGCTGGAAAAGGTCATTAATTACAGTGATTTTAATTCCACAAAAACAGAAGTAATTTTCTAAGAAACAAAGGTCATAGTGATATCACAGAATCAACTAGGTTGGAAAAGAACTCTGAGATCATCAAGTCCAACCTAAGACACCACTGTGTCAACTAGACTGTGGCACTGAGTGCCACATCCAGTCTTTCCTTAAACACCTCCAGGAATGATGACTCCACCACCTCACTAGGCAACCCATTCCAATGCCCAGTCACCCCTTCTGTGAAGAACTTCTTCCTGATGTCCAGCCTAAACCTCCCCTGGTACAGCTTAAGACTGTGTCCTCTTGTCTCACTGGTTGCCTGGGAGAAGAGGCCAAACCCCACCTGGCTACAGCCTCCTTTCAGGTGGTTGTAGAGGGCAGTAAGGTCACCCCAGAGCATCGTTTTCTCCAGGATAAACAACCCCTTCACAGCTCCCTCAGCTGCTCCTCATAGGGCTTGTGTTCCAGACCCTTCATCAGCCTTGTTGCCCTTCTCTGGATACTCTCCAGCATCTCAACATCCTTCCTAAACTGAGGGGCCCAGAACTGGACACAGCACTCAAAGTATGGCCTCACCAGTACCCAGTACAGGGGAAGAATCACTTCCCTGGTCCTGCTACACTATTGCTGATACAGGCCAGGATGCCACTGGCTCTCTTGGCCACCTGGGCACACACACACTGGCTCATGTTCAGTCTGCTGTCAATCGGTACCCCCAGGTCCCATTCTGCCTGGCCACTGTCCAGCCACTGTCCCCAGCCTGAAGCGCTGCAGGGGGTTGTTGTGGCCGAAATGCAGGACCTGGCACTTTGAGAAATATTAGTCAGCATTTTCCCTCACACTAGAACAGCTACAGTTGCAGATTGCTTCATCATTGTCTAGCTTTCAACCTGCAAATGATGGCAGAATCACAATGGGCTTTCTGCTCAAATTTTGGACTAAGCACATAGTCCCCACCAAGCCCTTTTTCTAATAAAATAACAGACTCTGCAGGCCTTAGAGGAAGAGACAACTGAAAAAGTTTTCCTTAGCAGATTTCTGTGAAAGGGTTCTTGAAAAGAAAGACGGAAGACAGAACACATAGCAGCTGGCCCAGGAGTTTGCTGTAATAGCTCAATATGGAAAAATCCAATAAGGCAGTAAAGAGGGAAGCTAAAGCATAGAAGCAAGAAATTTGTATCCTCCATATATTATTTAAAAACTAAGTTGTTAGAAATTAATTAAAGCCTTTTTCTAGAAACTGCTAATGCTTTATAAAATTGAGATTGCTAATTCCCTTCCTCAATGCGTAGTTATGGGGGGTGGGGGAGGAGGGGTCCCCCAAAGTATGCATCTTCCAATGAAGGTTCAGAGACTAAAAAACCTGAGCAAGACCAAGACCTCATCCCTAAGGCCCTCTTAAATGAGGCCCAAGATACAGATATTTATAAACTCTTGAAAAAAAAGGAGGGCGAAACTCACAAAGGCAAGCATTACCTTTGAAAATACCAAAATTACTGGAAGCTGCAGTCTGATAATAATAGAATAATCCTCAGTTGAAAGGGGCCCACAAGGATCATCAAAGTCCAACTCCTGGCCCTGCACAGGACAGCCCCATCAATCACACCACGTACCTGAGAGTATCATCCAAATGCTTCTTGAACTCTCTCAGGTTTGGTGCTGTGACCACTGCCCTGCGGAGGCTGGTCCAGTGCCCAACCCCCCTCTGGGTGAAGAACCTTTTCCTGATAGCCAACCTAAACCTCCCTGACACGATATGAATAAGTGAGCTAGAGAAATACAGGTCTTAGACAACAAAGCACATGAAATTGAGAGGTGAGTGAAAAGGCTTCATAAATTTAAACTCAAGGAAGAAGATTACAGACCATGAAAACAAAACACAAAAATAGCTGTAGACAAGTTTCAAGACTCTAAATAAAGACTGAAAATGGATGTCACCTGCAGAGTATTCTGCTCTTTATGCTGGTTTTTTTCTGAAACCGCCTGAAAAAATGAAGCAGGAAACAGTGAAAACATGCAGGACATCTGACCCTAAATATACACAGTTAGACCAACACAAGAAAATAGTAGTGCAATACAAAAGAAGACAGTATGCTAAGTAAAATACAATGAAAGGCATGACAGGTCTCGTATCTACTCAAATTCAAAGCCCAGGCTAGACGTGTTGCTGAAAAATTTTCTCAGTGTGGGACACTCTGCAGACAAAAATTACTTAATATTCTATGACATAATTTGAGGTGTCCCATATCCGATGAGTAAAGGGTAACCTAAGAATTTCCAGGGCATAAATTTTTATCAGCCCATTTTCACATTTCTCATTCAAGTAAGGTTTTTGAAAAGCATACATGTATAACAAATACACAGAGTCATGTATAATTTCCTCCCACCTGTTTAAAATTCCTTTGTATAAAACCAAGGCATAGCCTTACGTACTAATTACCAAGTCTTCTCTACACACACCTTAGAAATCATTACAGTAAGCAATGAAAACTTCAATAGAAACTCTGCATTTGGCTTACTCACAGTGTATCACTAAGAAACAATCTGTGTAATGGGAAGGGTTTAGTCATTGCCT